>CM064532.1:26102160-26314660 GCA_032716605.1 Paralithodes platypus | reverse complement strand
CATAATGTAAAGAAAGGAGAAGGACAGAAAAGAAATGTGAGTAGAACAAAACAACAAAGATAATCATAATAAACATTCTGGACCCTCAGCACAATAATAGCTGTTCTTGTTCTTGCTGTCATTGTAAATACAACTTAAAAGGAAAACTGTGAAAGGAGTTGGACTTTTCAGCCAAGTAGTTGGAAAGTTTGACAGTGGAGAATGTAATGGGTTTTGGTCTGTCGAAGTGTGGCGATATATTAATGGTACACAAGATATATATATTTAGAAACGCAAATATCTTTACAAATATCATCACGTTAGCGTAACTGACATTAATATTGAGTATGAGCTGATTTGAGTCAGCAATAAATTGCTGGAATAAGAGAATTATCAAGGAGCTGGCCAAAACAAAGGGAAATATATTGGGGAATAATAGACTGGGGAGTATTTTGTATTATAATTAAGCTGATAATTAACAGTGTGTCAAAACAAACGTCTGTGCCAGACAAACATACATTTTTCATTACAAATAACCTTTAATTATTAAGTAAAAGTAAAGCATAGGGATATATTATATACTAATGTTAAACACAAATCTTGAATATCCATACGAGATAAATTAAATCTATAAAATGTTACAAACATACTACCCTGTCACGAGCCAAAGAGCCTGAATGAGACTTGTATGTTTATTTATTTTTTGTCTTCTTATGTGGATGAGGGAGACAAAAGGTAAAACAGTCTGTGACGAGTGCCTCCCCAACAGTTGAAGGAGTGACAGGGCCGAAATCAAGGAATGTTCGAGCCAAAATGCCTGGAAACACAGAGTTTGAAGAAATTTAAGTCATAGGATGAGGGAAAGATGGATTCAGGGAAAGAGTTCCAGAGCTCTGCAGCTGTTGAATAGAAGAAAGATTGGGAATATCATTTCACTCTTGGGATGGAGAGTTGCACAGAGTAGAGTGGGGTTATGATGCAAGATGGGTGCTACGTAGAGAAGGTGGAATACACTGTGAAGAGCTCTGACGAACACTGATTATTGTAATAGCGGTAGAATTGCGAGAAAGATGCAGCATTGCAGCGAAGAGAGAGATATTGCAGAGAGTAGGTTCACGTGAGTTAATGAGATGATAGGCTTTCTTTTCAATTTTGTCAAGAAGTGCTGTGTGAGATGATCCTCTACACATGCGAACGATACTCAAAACATGGACTTACTGTTCCCTGTACAGAGCAAGAAGCTGTGCAGGGGAGGAGGTTGAGCACAGCCAGCCTTTGGGAAGCTGTTTTAGCAAGAGTGGAAATATGGTCCTTCCAAGAGAGATCCAAATAAAATGAGACACCGAGAATACTGAGAGAATATGAAGGGTTGATTTGTGTATTGTTGAAGTATAAGGGATAGACCTGTAGGAGTACTTGACGGCTAGATAAATGCAAAAATTGGGTTTTGGAAGCTTTGAAAGCAACAAGGTTTACTCTTCCCCAATCAGAAATAATTGATAGATCAGAGGATAATTGTTCTATTGGTTCATCATGTGAGTTTTGTTGTGATTGATTGCTGGGTCGTTCTGAAAAACTAGTTGAATTGTGTAAGGTAGAGTCATCAATATATAGTTGGATAAGACTGGAGGTACAGTTGAGAAATTAATTAATGAATATTAAAAAGTAAGAAGGTATGTGGAAAGTACTTACAATATACGGAGTAGATGGCAAGTTGCTGAAAGCGGTGAAGAGCATGTATGAGGGTGCAAAGGCGGCAGTACGTGTGGAGAAGGAGCAGAGCGAGTTCTTTGATCTGAATGTTGGGTTGAAACATGGTGTGTGATGTCCCCGTTGTTGTTTACTGTATTAATGGATGGAGTCATGAAAGAAATACTAGGAACATAAGAACATAAGAACAAGAAAATGGGAGTCTGCAGAAAGCCGATTGGCCTAAGCAAGGCAGATCCCTGTCCCACACAACCCCAGCTCAATTACAAAGCCCAATTATAGGCTCAACACTCTAATACCCTGAGGATCATCTTACCAAAACGGTTAGAGATTAACGCAGGATTATGGGGGTATGCAGAGTGCTGATTGGCCCAACCCAGCTGAAGAGCAGTGAATGTGGGTGTATCGCTGATAAGGGAGAGAAACGAGTGGAAGCTACCTGTACTGTTGTTTGCTGATGATACAGTTCTGATGAGCGATAACGAATGGGAGTTGCAGGATTTGGCAAATATGTTTAGAACAGTCTTAGAAAAACGGAATCTGAAGGTAAATGCGGGGAAGAGCAAGGTTATGGTCTTTGAAAGGGGTGAAGCCACAGAGTGTGAGGTGAAGTTGAACGGTCAGACTATGGAGATTGTCAGCTCATTTAATTATCTGGGCAGTGTACTGAGTAAAGATGGGAGTATGGATGAAGAAGTGTGGGAGAGGGTGCAACAGGTGAAGCGGGTTGTAGGAACGATGAAAGCAGTAACAAGAAATAGGGTAGTCAGCATGGAAGTGAAGAAGTCCTTGCATGACAGTGTGGTAATCCCGACACTGACTTACGGAAGCGAAGCATGGACATTGGTGAAGAGACTCAGACCAAGAGTGAGAGGGGTGGAAATGAGTTACTTGAGAAGTGCGTGCGGAGTTACATGGAGGGATAGACAGACCAATGAGGAAGTAAGAGGGAGGTGTGGTGTGGAGGTAGATGTGCTGGAAAGTGTGAAAAGGAACACCTTGAGATGGTTCGGCCATATGGAACGTATGGGAAGCGAGAGAATTATTAAGAGGGTGTACGAGAGCGAGGTGGAAGGACAGAGAGGGAGAGGTAGACCGAATGAGAGGTGGAAGGATGGAGAGAAGAAGTATATGGATGAAGGCGATGCTGGTTGGGAGGAGGGGCGTCGATTGACTGAGGATAGAGGTGCATGGGGGTGTTTCGTTCGTGGCCACCCCTTCGGGGATCATGGCGTCGTACAATATATAGATAGATAGAAAAAGTAATATGCCGACTACCACGAGGGATAGCCGCACAGCAAGCTATTTGCGCGATGTCCGTTTAACCGAGGGGAAGTGTGGAGAGAATACGAGAGTCAAAGGTGTACAGGTATTATTATTTATGTTTATAAGGTAGGAGGCATATGTGCTAAGTTTTATTACACTGAACTCAATATTATTATCAACATGAATGCAATACAAAGAACATGGGTAAACAGTTTACATTTAAATACAACCATAGTATATATATATATAATCAACACATACTTATAGGACGCGAGATTGATCGAATGCTTCCAAGTGATATGTAATGTGTGGGGAAGTTCCTAGCTTGCAGCTAGTGCCGATGTGGGTGTGGCAGAACGTCTCTGCTATAGTTATACAGCAGCCTGGTAATGCAGACGTGTAACAATTTAGCTATAGTAGAGATATAAATTATGGATAGTGTGTCTGGGTAATTATAATAAGGCAAATGTAACTAAGTCACGTTAAAGGGGATCTGAAAGCCAGATCTCAACTAAAGCGGGTATCACACGGGCACTAATCTGGCCAACCAACTGGAATCTGGACAATCTGTTGCCGAGATTGTGTTGCTCCGACGTCAGTCGGAGCAACCAACTGTCGTCGGTCGTGAGCGAAAACCGTTGGCCAAGTCGCCAACCTGTAGTCAAATAAATCGGTTAGCATTAGTATTTACCGATATATTATGCTATGCTAAGCAATTCAGTCTTCTCATTAACGAAATAATGGCTAGTCTGTCGAAGTACACAGCATAAATAAATATATCTAGTACGAACGTTCGGGAAAAGATGATTAAACTGGTCATGCTCACGAAAGACAGCAAACATTGCCAGACACGTCGGGGTATATTGTCTTATTTAAAATTATAAATGCTGTATTTTTTGTTGTGACCTTGGAGACATGTTATGGTGATATATAGTGATATTATATCTGCAGCAGATGTTGTTAATTGACTTCCGATACAGTATTTTAATTCATACAGAATGCTCTGTTTGTCATATAGGCTATAGCCTACTACATACAGACGCAGCTCTAGGTTTCACTCGCTGCATTTCTTTTACACAATACCAGCAGATTAATTAACATGTATCATAATATGACAGTGTTATATAAGTGCATTCATTTGTATGCATACATTCGTTTGACTTAAATAGTGTACGTTGTAATAGTAATTATATAATGTACGTTACAGGATAGATTACCATAAACTGGGATAGGTTTATAGAAGTTAGTTTGTATTTAATGTTATAGAAATTAAGAAACTAAACCCAATTATATATTATAGGCTATAATTATGGCATTGGGTACAAATTATTCTAGATAAGATGAATATGCATACCGTTATTCTATTTAAATGTGCAATTACTAGTATCCCAAGCATTTCATCGCCGAATGCACACTGTAGGCCTAACCATTGTCTTATATACAGTATATATAGGCCTATCATATACATTTGTTATGTAGACAGAACCGAGTAATTGCTAGGCTATGTCTTATAATATTATATACTGTATTTTTACAATATACCGTATATACATACTAATTCTAAGGCATTGATATGTTAAAAGCTGGCATTTCATATGTAAGAGTAACTAATATCGCATTTATTATTCTTCCCTGCCTTTATGTTATCAGTTGTGTGTTTTCACAAAGTCCCTCTGGTAGACCTATTAACCATAATATGCTCCTGATCGACCAGTAGTCTCCTGATCGACCAGTAGTAAAAAGACTATTATAAAATAATATAGTTAGGCAGGGTTTTTGCGCTATCAGTTAAACTCCACGAGTAGGCTATGCGAGCCTCTCACAACAAAACAAAGCATGTCTACGTCGCCGAGAACTCTGTTTTGTAATGCCATAGTTATCAATGTATTCAGATTGGTAAATAGTGTTAGGTGGTCATTCTAATAAACTAGTTTATTCATCTACGGCCTTGACTATTGAATTATGTACACACCTTACAAAATGCAGTACATATGGAACCGTTGATGCAAAATCCTTCAATTTGTCAAACTCTAAATACTAACCTCCCGTAAGCGATATTTAGCATTTAAATTTTACATTTCCTATATATTTCCATTTATTAGATATGATTATGTATAGTTATTACAATTACACAAAAAGTATTGCGTGTTTTAAGCATGTTTGAAGCTAGGAGAAAGCTGTGTATTCTGCGGTTGGTTGGTGATAGTATGATGCCGTGTGCTAATTATTACCAACGTCGATCGCCCCGATGCACGTTGGTTGGTCAATTGGTTGGTTGGATTAGTGCTCGTGTGATACCCGCTTAAGCATCCTATTGATACTAACTTGAACGGGGAGGATTCCAAGAAGCTAGTGAGCATGTGAGGTCCTATAGCCAGTGAGCAGTCTAGGTCTTCCGAATCGGGATTTGCCCTTTCTTATCGGAAGTCGGGACAGAGGCGCCTGAAGAAGCCTGGAGGCATTCAGATCTCAGGGAGGGGAAGAGATCATTTTCCCCTACCTGGTCTGAATACCTATTCACTTTTCAGGTGCTCTCTGCTGCGGGTAAGGTGCACAGAAAAAGGGCAAGCTGGAACGTTGGTCTCAATGATACTGTAAGCCGGTGTGGTTCTGGTGAGGGGGGTAGGAGGGAGAGCAGTGTGGAAGGGCCCTCCGGATTTGATGAAGGATCCCCCCTATTGACCAATCAGGCGGAGCCTCTGATGGTGATGTCTGCTCGCTGGGGTTGGAGGAGGTGCATTTCTGGTCCTCTTATCCGCGGCCAGCCTGGCCGTGTGACGTTACACCAGGGTCTTCTGATAGGCGCTGCCATTTGGGAATGGGGGGGATGCGAGGGGGTTTGTTATGGTTTGTGGTGGGGGGATCAGGGGGGCCACGTTTTCTGTTGCGGCTTGTACCTGGGAAATGGGACACTGACATATCCTTGATGGCTACCTGGGGAGGGGGCACTGAGGTAGTTCGGCATGGGTTTGCTGTGTTCTGGGGTTGGGACAGCAGAGGACTGGGGTGGTGGAGTTGTGTCTCTCCTGGAGGTTTAGGTATAACAGAAAGATAACTGGAGAAAGTAAACACAAAGGAACACTGGAGTTGATAAGTTGAGAAAGTGAACGATGGCCGTCCACAACCGCAGCTATGGAACGTCCAGAAAGGAAATTATAGATAAAGGTGCAGATGGTGGGATAGAAACTGATGGAGGGTACTTTAGAAATTTGATTTTTGTGCCAGACTCTATTGAATGCCTTTGAAATGTCTAGCCCAATAGAAAAGGTCTCACCGAAGTCCTGAAAGGAGGATGACCAAGAGTTAGCAAGATATCAAACAAGAAGGTGTTTGTGAGAGATAGCTTGATCACTCTGTGTAGGTTAGGCATAAACAACATCAGTACAGGAGTTCCAGCAACTCCTTATCAAATGCCTATCAACCTCCCCTAGGTATTGCTCTGCTCGATTTTTTTTTTTTTTTTCTATATTCCAACTACTCCCTCTCGGGCATAGGCTGAGAGCCTGTACATTCCACCGCTCAACACAGTGAAGCCCGTGAGGTCTTGTTCCAGTCAAGGGAGTGAGACATGTGAAGCATCCATCATGGCTCAAAGCAGCTCCATCTCTGAAGCGGCTGGTTGCTTCGCTCAAGTGCTTCACCGTCTCACCCTCCAGACTCAGACCCTCACTCTCAGAACGCCACCTATTGAGCAGTGAACTGTGATTAGTGCCTACAATCTCCTCACTGTTTAATCGTACACTAGGCTAGTAGCCCGCACAGGGCACCTTTTAGCAACCAAATTGCACTTTTTACATTAAAAAAAAAAAAAAAAAAAAAAAAAAAAAAAAAACAAGTGTAAGCGTCTTAGAAAACATTGAAAACAAAGATGTTAACAGATTGTTTCGGTATCACAAGTTTTTTGTTTTGCCTATGTGAGTGAGGGAGGCAAAAGGAAGAACTGCCTGTAGCGAGTGCCTCCCCCAGAGTTGAAAGAGTGACAGGGCCAAAATCAAAGGACGTTCGAGCCAAAATGCTTGGACACAGAGTTTGTAGCAATTTAAGTAAAAGGAAGTGGGAAAGACTGATTCTTGGAGATAATTCCAAAACTCAGCTGTTAAATAGAAGAAAGACTGAAAGTAACATTTCACTCTTGGGTTGGAGAGTTGCACAGAGTAGGGGTGGGATTGTGTTCCAAGACGGGTACTGCATGCCCTATGTAGAGGAGGTGGTTTACACTGGGAGAGCTCTGAGGAACACTTATTAATATAGTAGCGATAAAATAGCGAGAGAGATGCCACACTGCGGCGGAAAGAGAGAGATTGCTGAGAGTTGTTGAGTGGACAGGAGTTAATGATTCGAAAGGCCTTCCTTTCTACTTTGTCTAGGAGTGCGGTGTGAGAGGTTCCTCCCCACACATGTGAACAATACTCAATACAAGGATGCACCGTGCCCCTGTACAGAACAAGAAGCTGTGCAGGGGTAAAGAACCCCTTGAAGCGGTTGAGCACACCCAGTTTCTGGGAGGCTGCCTTAGTAAGACTGGTTATATGGTCCTTCAAATTGAGAGTAGGAGAAAAAGAGACACTAAGAATATTAAGAGATGAAGGATTGATTTTTGTATTGCTGAAGTATAAGGGAAAGTCCTCTGGGGGTTCTGGACGGGTAGTAAAATGGAGAAATTGGGTTTTGGAAGCATTAAAGGTAACAAGGTTTTCTCTGCCCCAATTGAAAATAGCACTTAGATCAGAAGATAAGTGTTCTATGGCTTCATTACGTATGTTTTTGAGGGATTGCTGGCTGGGGCGTTTTGGAAAACTAATTGAGTAGTGTAAGGTAGAGTCATCTGCTTATGAATGGATGGGACTGGAGGTACAGTTGAGATCATTTATGAAAATTGGAAAGAGAATGGGAGATAGGAGAGAACCCTGAGGAACACCGGAGTTGATAAGATGAGAAAGGGAGCGATGGCCGTCCACAACCGCAGCTATGGAATGGCCGGAAAGGAAATTAGAAACAAAGGCACAGATAGAGGGATAAAAACCCGAAGGAGGGTAGTTTAGAAATTAAAGATTTGTGCTAGACTATCGAAAGGCCTTTGGTATGTCTAATGCAATAGAAAAGGTCTCACCGAAGTTTCGAAAGGAGGATGACCAAGAGTTAGTAAGATATGAAAGCGGATCACCAGTAGAGCAACCCTTAATGAAGCCATACTGTTGATCTGAGAGCAGATTATGTGAAGAGAAATGCTTAAGAAATTTTAAAGCAAGAATACTTTTAAAAACTTTAGAGATACAAGAAATGAGAGCAATTGGATGATAGTTGGAGGGTTGAGAACTGTCACCCATCTTTGGGACAGGTTGAAAAAGAGCAAACTTCCAGCAAGAAGGGAAGACGTTAGAGGAGAGACAGAGGCGAAAGAGTTTGCTTAGGCAGGGAATCAGCACTGAAGCACAGTTTTTTAGTACAACAGGAGGAACGCCGTTCGGACCATACGCCTTCTTAGAATTAGGCCCAGAGAGGGTAGAAAGTACATCTTTAGAAGATATTAGGATATTAGGCATAAGTAGGAGAGAGGGGGATGGAGAGGGAGGAATAGCACCGGAATCATCCAAGGTGGAGTTTCTAGCAAAAGTTTGAGCGAAGAGTTCAGCTTTGTCAGAGGAAGAAGTGATGGTTGTGCCATCAGAGTGGAAAAGGGGATGGAAAGACGAGGAAGAAACATTGTTGGAGAGTTTTTTGGTGAGATGCCAGAAAGCTTGAGAAGAGCTAGAGTTGGATAGTTCAGTGTATTCATTATTGATGAAAGAGTGCTTGGCAAGTCGAAGAACAGATTTGGCTTGATTCCAGGCAGACACATAGGAATAATGAGATTCATAAATTTTAAGTCATCGGTATTTCACATAGTGCCTTTTAAGGGTTAAATTACGGCATGCGGTTTTTCAATAATAATCAAGAACAACAGTGGATAACCGGTATCCAGCATAAACCGTGTAATAACATATTAGCTACCAAACGGCTGTTGGCCTGCTGATGAACCTTCAAAATTGTTGAGCTCATAATTATACGAGATGTGTTCCTGGACAATAGCACATATATCAATAAATAAGAACATAAGAACATAAGAAAATGGGAGTCTGCAGAAAGCCGATTGGCCCAAGCAAGGCAGATCCCTGTCCCACACAACCCCAATTACAAAGCCCAATTATAGGCTCAACACTCTAATACCCTGAGGATCATCCTACCAAACCGGTCAGAGACCAACGCAGGACTACGGGGGTCTGCAGAGCGCTGATTGGCCCAACCCGGCTGATCCCCCTTCACACCCAACCCTTCTCGTCCATATGCTTATCCAATTTTTTCTTAAAGCTCCCTATCGTTCTTGATCCCACTATATCACTTGGTAGCCTATTCCACCCATCTACAACTCTGTTACCAAACCAATATTTGCCTATATCTTTTCTGAAACGAAATTTATCTAATTTGAAACCATTGGTACGAGTTCTTTCGCTATCACTGAGCTTAAGTACATTTGTCATGTCCCCTTTGTTAATCCCACTAACCCACTTGAACACCTCTATCATATCCCCTCTAACTCTCTCTAACGAATGTAAACCTAATTTCTTCAACCTTTCTTCATACGGAAAATTTCTAATATTATGGATCATTTTTGTCATTCTACGCTGAATTCTCTCCAATGAATCTATGTCCATTCTGTAATAAGGACACCAAAATTGGACAGCATAATCCATATGGGGTCTCACTAATGACAAGTAAAGTTTTAAGATAACATCAGCAGTTCTGTTACTCACACTCCTAGAGATGAACCCGAGAATCCTGTTTGCCTTATTACGAACGCTTATACACTGTTTTCTAGGCTTCAAATCATTGCTAACAAACACACCTAGATCTTTCTCGCAGTCTGAATTTTCTAATTCTAAATTAGCTAGTTTATATTTAACATTTGTTTGCATCTTCCCTATCTTTAATACCTTGCATTTGTCAATGTTAAACTTCATCTGCCAATTTACTGACCATTCATGTAAGGTATCTAGATCCCTTTGGAGGCACTCTATATCGCTATCTGAATCAATTGATCTCCCCATTTTAGTATCGTCTGCGAATTTACTTATCCTACTAGTTATACCTAAATCTAGGTCATTTATGTATATAAGAAACAACAGGGGACCTAATACCGATCCCTGGGGGACACCACTTTTGACTGCTCCCCACTCTGACTTGGTACCATTTATGCTGACTCTCTGTTTCCTACCAATTAGCCATGACCTAATCCATCCCAACAACGACCCTCCTATTCCATGTGCCTCAACCTTTCTCATCAATCTCTCATGAGGGACTCTGTCGAAAGCTTTACTGAAATCTAAATATATAATATCATATGACTTGTCACTATCTACTGCTTCATATACCTCTGAGAAAAAGCTAAGCAAATTAGTAAGGCAAGAACGTCCCTGAGTGAATCCATGCTGAGAAGAATTTATTAAGTTAAATTTTACTAAGTGGCTTCTAATTTTCCTAGCAATAATGGACTCTAGCAACTTTCCTATGATTGATGTGAGACTAATGGGACGGTAATTGGATGATATCGATTTATCACCTTTTTTGAAGATCGGAACTACATTTGCAAGCTTCCAAGCTTCTGGAACTAAACCTGTTTCTAATGACTTGTTAAATATAAATGCTAATGGACTACTTAACTCATCTCTGCATTCTTTTAATACTCTAGCATATACCTCGTCAGGACCAGGCGATTTTTGAGGTTTCAGTCTGTCAATTTCCTTAAGCACATCATTTCTACTTATACTAACTGTACTTAACATATTTTCTATACTATCACTATATACCATATTGACTTCTGGAATCTGTGCCAAATTTTCATTAGTGAAAACGGAAAGAAACTGACTATTTAATTTACTGCACATTTCTAAATCATTTTCTGTTATTTCTCCTATTGAAGTTTTTAGGGGGCCTATTACATCTCTAACTTTAGATTTATATAGTTGGTAAAAAGCTTTAGGGTTATTTTTTGAGTCGCTGGCTATCCTTATTTCATAATTTTTTTGCTTTCCTGATTTCCTTTTTGACCTGTCTTGATAGAGTCTGATAGTATATATGTAAATGATTTTCACCTTTCTTTATTTTTCGATATATTCCTTTCTTTTTTCCTATAAGATCTATTAGCTTATTAGTCATCCATTTTGGTTGGTTCTGCGTCGATCTAAATCTTCTTTTAGGGATATATTTATTTTGAGCATTGTGGAGTGAAGCAATAAACTGGTTATATGTAGGTGGCAAGTTTAACTCTGGCATATCCTGACTTAATTGCTTAACAATAGGGTCCACCCTTAAGCCTCTTCTTAGCCCACCATAATCGGCTTTTCTGAAATCTGGGATAAGTGTCGTATTCTCTTTAGCATTCCCTGTCCATTGTATATTAAAATAAATAGATTTATGATCGCTATTTCCTAGGTGGTCACCAATCTCTACATTATTTATCCTATGTTCATTGTTACTGAAAACTAAATCAAGAATATTAATACCTCTAGTCGGCGTATCTATGAATTGAAATAAAAAACTATCTTGTACTACCTCAATAAACTCTACTGAATCGGAGTCGCCTAATTGGTGCTGCCAATCAATGTTCGGAAAATTAAAATCCCCCATAATGCACACATTGCTAAACCTTGATGCTATTTTAATTTCCTCCCATAACGATTTTCCGCCATTTCTACTCATATTAGGCGGTCTATATATAACTCCAATAACTATGGTCTCACTACCTTCGTTAACCTCTACCCAAACACTTTCATTATCATTATTTAGTCTAATACCTGATTTAATACAGCTTTTTAATGTACTCCTCACAAACACTGCCCCTCCTACTTGTTCGGTCATATTTAAACAAACTATATCCTGGAATATCAAATTCTGCTAAAAAATGCCTAGATTCTGTATTAATCCACGTTTCAGTTAGCGCTATTATGTCTATATTTTCTGTGCTAACGAGTGCTCTAAGTTCGTTCATTTTGTTACATAAACTCCTACAATTTGTATAATATACCCTCAACCTATTACTTTTATTTGCAACTAATTTTCTATTGTGTTTAGCTAACTTATTATTTCCTGTTGAACTACTAGCTCTAGACGGAAATTCTACTCTATCAGTATTCTCATCTTTACTATCAGTTACATGTGTAGTGTTATCGATACTAGTATTACACATCACTATATCCGCACTATCTTGACTGATTATTTCTATTTTACTCACTGGTTTGTCACATGAAGTACCTGCTCCATATGGAGACAGTATTTTACTTACACACCCAGGTTTTTTTAACGAAACCCCGCAACAATCTTGTCGAGTGAGCTGGCCAAGGTCGAAACTCCTAGTCGAGAGAGATGTACTCCATCCTGGGCATACAGTTCATCCTTACCATAAAAGAGGGACCAGTTATCCAGGAATGGAATAGTATTTGCCTTACAATACTTCTCCAGCCGGCTATTTACACCAATAGCCCTGGAGGACCATTCCTTCCTTACCCCTCTTCTAGGCAGGATACTGTTTACCACAGAAACTCCACCTTTTTCCTTGATCCTCTCCAACATTTCCTGATACTTGGAGAGCAACTCCTCAGTCCTGCATCTCCATATGTCGTTGCTCCCTGCGTTGAGGAAGATGATGGGGTCCTCCCCACTCACTTCCATGACAGCATCTATCTTCTCAGCCACCCTCCCGACTCCGGCACCAGGCACGCAGACAACTTTACCAACCTGAGTGTTTGTTGCCCTGCCAAGGTATCTAACCAATGAATCACCGACAATGAAAACAGACTTAGCTTTTTCCTTTTGTCGGCGTGTAGCAGTAGTCGTTGCAGCAACAGCAGCAGACTCCCCCCCCTCCCCTCTCACTGCCTCGATGATCGCCACTTCATCGCCATCACATACCTTCATTTGGCTAGTACGAATATAATAACTTGTGAAAATAAAGGTATAACAATGAATGGAATATATATACTGTATATACTGTATACAGTATATTGTATATATATATATATATTGTATATATATATATATATATATATATATATATATATATATATATATATATATATATATATATATATATATATGCTATAAACTTCGTGTTTCCAAGCATCTTTGCCCCAACGTCCGTTGAATTTAGCTCTTTTTTTGGCTTTGGGGAAGACACTCATTACAGGCAGCCTGCCGTCCGTCTCCTTCATACACATAGACACGTTTGTCATATGAAAATACAACTCATACTCCGTCTGTCTTGTGTTGCAACACCAATGGACGTGCAGTGAAAACAACTAAATTATGGCTACGTGCATGGTATTTGATGTAATTTAATATTAAGCTATATAATCATGAAACAAAAACATTTGAGATAGATTGTATTTCTTTCAAATCTATAATTTATTACAAAGCTAAATTAGAGGGACACTCAGTAGAGTGCCTACCTCTGCATTTACTGGCTGGTTCATTGCCATAAATAGTGTAGGCCAAAACATTCTTCTGTATCTAGGTTCCAGAATATGATCTGGATCACCTTCTAATTTTAATCATTTCTTCTTTGGCACATATGCTTTCTGCCCACCAAATTGTGTGAACATTGGTTTATAACTTTACGAGATATCTTGGCTACAGTCAGACAGACAAACAAACAAACGGAGGCGAAAACATAACTCCCGTCCAACTTTATGGGCGGAGGTAATTAACCTCGACCTGCATTAGACATAATATGATTCTAATGACGCAATCGTATTAAATAATAAATAATAAATGCGCGGAATTTCGGTGTGAGTATCCTATGTTCGAGTCCGTGGAGTGCCACATGTATTCGTTGATTTCATTAATTGAGTTTAGAAGTAAAGTTGCTTGGTGATAAAATATGAATTACTATCTTTGATTTTATAGATAGATAGAAATGTCCTACATTATATCAATGTGATAAAGTTATATATACAGAAACAGGTATAGTTAAACTTGGTTAAGCTGGATCAAGTGTTAGTATAGTGGGATTTCCTAAAAAAGGCCCTCTATAAGAATCAAGGAGCATTTTTGGGTAAAAGTTGGGAACCAGACTTTTTAGCATAATTCAGGCATGCCGAATTCGATAAACCCGGTTCCCAAGCGAAGTTTTGAGTTTTGACCGTCTAATTTGCATAAACAAAATGGCCGCCAAATTGGAAATTTTTGACACTTCTTGAACCATTTTCTCCAATATCTCTCTAACTAGGCAAGCAAATATCACAAGTGAAGCATCTATACCTATGTTTTGAGGGTCAGGGAATGTCACTGAGGCATTTTTAAAGGAATCAGTAATAAGCCTAGACTTTAATATACATATTAGTGGCTGTCATTAGAGAAAAATCAATGGTTCCCAACTTTACCCCAAGATACTCCTTGATGCTTATGCAGGCAAAACAGGGCAATATCTGTCACTCACCTGAACTATTTATTGGAGTAGACCATATTCATGCAATACAAGGAGTTTGATCATCACTCTGTTGCTGACATGCACACATTGCTGTGCATCGTAACCCGGATTTGCGGCATTTGCACCGACGCGTCCTGCATTGTTTCTGGCAGGCACATGAAATAATTTCCAGGCAACTTTGTGGGATCGGACTCAATGACATGAGAATGGGTTGTAGTCCTGAATCGCCATGTTTCCATCCCATGTCTGTGGGTGCAGGAAGCTCAGGTACAGCACAGTGAGCATTTCTCCAAATCATTGCTTGATAGTGTACTCGCATCAAATGGAAGCGGAGAGCATCACGTGTTGGTGGCATTGCTTCTGGTTTGGCAGTCTTTGAGAACAGTATATGCCTTGCTGCATCAACAGAGTCTGTTTTGTGCACATCATATATTCTGCAGACAAACGTTTCTGAAGATCGAATGGTCTCCTCTGTGAGTTCACCGATTCCCAAGTTTATGAGCAATTGATGGTGCTGTTTGAAGACTTTCCATGATGACCTTTTGGTGTGATTTGCGATGTAGGAGGTGGTGTCGCACCCGGTTAATGCATGAAATGGTAAAAGAGTTGTTGTTGAATCTCTTGGTAGGTTGTTGAAAACTGCATCAATGGGTATATCGCCTTTTCTTGGTGGTACCAGACATCATCCAGAGGTGTTCACATTGTACACGTGGGAAGTGGGAAACCAAAAGCACGAGAACATCAGTGTCCCTTGATGACACAACAACTGTATTGAACTGGCTGTGCACAGCATGTAACACCAACCTAGTGTCAGCTTCTTCATGTGTGGCTCTCAGTTGAGTCAAATCAGTGATTGTCTTTGATGACCTAACCTCAATTTCTTCTCTGAATCCCCCGGCAACTACAATCTCCTTATCATCAGGTGCCTGAGAACACAGTTCCTCAGACAGGAAATTTGCAAGATCAGCTTTATTAGCAGGGAGCGACACAAAGTTAGTCCATTTTTTTGGAAGAGGCACATCACGTCCCTCAACAATTCATCTGATTGGTCGATCTGCTTTCGTGCGTCGTGTCCTCGTACCACCCTTGATTGTCTCTTCTCTATATCTGTCGAACACAATGTCTACTCGTTGATAGTTAGAACCTGCCTTTAATACTGCTCTTACGTATGTGTCGGCCAAATCCGCAAAGGTCATTGCATTGTCAGGCTTTCCCAGAGCAACCACCAGTGCTTGTCCATCAATGATTAGGCAGGATGATGAGTCGTGAAGTTCAATAGCTTCAGGGCAGATTATGTCTTCCGTTAACTTATCTGCCAGTATGGACTTATTTCCAGTGCGGAGTGTACCATTCATTTCAGCGAGTGATACAGGAACTGGCAGAAGCTCGTGCTTTAGGACAGCTGTCTCATCAAGAATGTCAATGTTATCTGCAGTGTAGTGGATAAATTCATTGGCTACAATGTTTGGTGGAATAATGGCCCCGGTTGCTTGGTCCATAGATTTCAGGGTGCTCTCAGCTAAGGAAGTGTCTACTTGCAACACCTGTTCATAGCTCAAACAGTGGCCTGCCTTGTGGAACGACTCCACCAGATCTTTTGATCGTGTGGCTTGATGTAGTGTATTGGCAAGACCAATATGTTTGGGAGTCCATTTTCTGCCGCCGCTCATACAGTAAACTAGATCCTGTGCTACACTCAGAACTCTGCCTTGGACAAGATCTTCATTTTTTTCAGAACTATCATCTTCTAGCACCTCTTGACCACCAAAGATTAGTCTCAATAGCATATATAAACTATCTGGAATGCATTGAATCGCTTCATCTTCACTTACAGAGAAACCTTTGTGACCCAGAAATTCCATCATGTCTCCATGAATTCTCAGCGCTACATGTACAAGTGATAGGAAAATGTCATTCTGAGGCACATATTGAGGCAACATTTTCTCAGTCTCCTCAATTTCTGTCATTTCTAAAACTGCAGTATGCTGATACTTTGAGGGAATCAGCATGGTTTTTCTCTCGGATGTGCTCCTGTCAAGAGGTTGGAAGAAGTTGAAAATGTCTCCCAGCTGTGACTGCAACTTTTCCTTGAAGGTTGTCCTTCTACTGTAGTAAGACGGTTGAATTATGGTTGACGATTCTTCAGCAAGCTCCTTATACCGTTCCCAGACATCATTCAGCAGGATAACGTGCCCTCTGTCTGCAGATTGTTGCAACTCTTTGCATAGCCATACCATCGCAAGGTCTGTATTGTCCGAGTCCAGCTTTGTTTTATTGGTAGATCTGGTGAATGCTCTTAGACACTTCAAGTGGTATTTGGCTTCAGCTGCAATTAAGTCAATCACTCCAGCCAATCGAAGGCCAATTTTGTAGTCGAAAGGGGAAGCTTCAATTATCTGATCACTCATTTGTTTTGTCATTACTGAGATCAACCGTGCCTTCAAAACAACAGTTTGACACAAAATGCATAAGTTCCAGTTTACTGGTTCCACGTGCCTTCGCAATGAACATCTGTTACCACTGCTGCTGCAACTTGCTTCTTGTTTTGAATCCACTGCCTGCATCTTCCGCAAACGTTCAAGTTTACTTTTGTCCGTGAAGTGGGCATAGCACATTTTGTGCCACACAAGAGTTTCGGCTTCAGCAGAATCCAAGACATTCTCAAGACGGTCAATCACATCGATATTCTAAGTGTCTCTAAGGTTTCTTCTGGTACTGGCAGCATCCCTGACTTTTGCGAGTCCATGGTCACTTGCATTACTAGGAATAACACTGGCTGTGTGAGTTTGGCAGAAGATGCACAAGCTGTAATCTACAGGTGAAGGCCTCTTCAAAGTAACTACTGGATCCATTGTAGTCTGCAAATAAAAGAAACAATTAGTATTAGTATTAGCATTAGATATTGGAGAAATTGATTTTTCTATAATTGCAGCCACTAATTTGCACATTTACGTGAAGGCTTATCACTAATCACTTTAAAGATGCCTTAATCACATTCTCTGACCCTCAAAACATAAGTATAGACACTTTATTTGTCATTTTTGCTTGCCTAGTTAGAGAGATATTGGAGAAAATGGTTCAATCAAAAATTTCCAATTTGGTGGCCATTTTGTTTATGCAAATTAGATGGTCAAAAACTCAAAATTTCGCTTGGGAACCGGGTTTATCGAATTCAGCATACCTGAAATATGATAAAAAGTCTGGTTCCCAACTTTTACCTAAAAATGCTCCTAACATTCACATTTTTCAGAAACCCCACTACTCTATGTAGATTATCCAGAGAATGCAGACGTTGTGCCTTGGCCAGATTTAATGTGTAGGCAGAATCATCTTTTATTTGGTCTTTAGTGGAGAAATGTAAACCTTGCATGTTAAGCCAGTATCCGACGTTTGGTGTTAAGTTTGTGTGTGTGTGTGTGTGTGTGCGTGTGCGCGCGTTAAAGAGAGAGGTATAGAGAGCTACACTATGAATAAATAAGCTTTTTAAATTATTAATGCTAGAATATGTTTGATAGTATAGCTCATTCTTAACACAACTCTCCCGTTACCACACTCTCTCAGAACACTTACTTGCCCCTGTCAGCCCGCATCAGAAATACAATTTGCTACTATCACAAATCATATACTCGAACCCAATAACACTCGCTACCATTTTTACCAAAACAACAAGTACAGTATAACTCCATCCAGTACTAAACTCATCTAACAATAAAAGCCAATTACCATTACTATTTTGCTACAATCATCACCAGTAACACCACAATCAAGTCTCTCACAATTGCATCCTTTCACCACTATTGTCAACACTATAAGCAAAGCCTTTCACCACTGCTATCATCACCATAACCAATCTCCTGTCAGCAACACTACCTCCCAGTAAACCAGAGAAACTACTTACACCGTGCCTTGGTCCGTATAACAGTCAATATCTACACATCACTGACTACCACTGTTCACTCACTATCTGCCATCCACCCTCTGGAAGTCACGCGTACACACACACACCCATACACACACAAACACTATTTACAGTATATACAGGTCATGAAGAAAACATGACAGTATATCAGTAATAATTATGAAAATGTTCTTGTTTATACAATTGAACGTGTATACATAATCAGTGTATAGCTCCTCCCTTATGGAGGGTGGGGGCCACTCGTCTTTCAACACACTCTCGCCCCTATTCTGTCCAACTCTTTAAATCAAGAGTGAACCAATTTTCCCAATCTCTCTTCTACTAAACTAGTCACTTTGGAACTCTCTTCTTCAGTCTGTCATTCCCTCAACCTATGACTTAGGATGCTTCAAGATCCGTGTGTAGACATTATGACTCTAACGTACCTTGAATGTTGCTCTCTATCACCCTTCCAACTTTGGGGGAGACACTTGTTACAGGCAGCTTTGACTTTTGTTTCCTTCATAGATATAAACAAAATTATTATAATGGTAACCAGTATAATGCTAACCAATACATAATATCAATATATATTATGGAGCAATACAAACTATATAATACAATCTACAATTTATGTGTCAAAACTTCTTAGTTGCTAAGTTCACTTGAGCAGTGTGCAAGGATTCCATTTCAACCAACACTGTTGTCATATCTTTATCAGTAGATATAGCTATTCTTCAGAAAGTACGTAACTGGAATGCTTGATCATACTCAAGGTGTCTGAAGCAACTGCCAACAGCTCCTCCTTGTGTTCCTGATATCAACTCTTCTGATTTGACAACAATATGGCTCAAACTTGCCTGTTATACTCAAACTAAATATTTCTGTGTTGTTTATCTCTCCTCTAACTGTACTGATTTTCCTAAAATCTTTGACTGTATAAACTCTAAGGTGGAACGCATCCTATCAATCTCACTGTTCTCTAAAATCTCCATCTTTGGAGATTTCAATGTTCACCACTGCCAATGGCTCTCCTCTCATTTCACTGATCAACCTGGTGAAGTACGCTGCATCTTTTCGATCCTAAATCCCAAATCAGTTCTTCGACTTGCCAAAAGCTCTTTTATTAAAAATAAATGTTCTGAACTTTCCAACTCTAGCTCTTTCCAACATTTTGGCATCTGGCTAAAAACCTCTCCAACATTTTTACTTCCTCATCTTACCTTCGTCTTTTTCCACTCTGACGGCACTACCGTCACATCTTCCTCTCACAAAGGTGAACTCTTTGCACAAACTTTCTCTAAAAGCTCCACCTTGGGTAAATCTGGTGCCATCCTTCCGTTTTCAGCCCCCTCTTTCTTACTTATGCCTATTATCATAATATTTTGAAAGTATATACTTTCTGCCCTCTCTGGGCATAATACTAAAAAGGTTCACGGATTGGATGGTGTTAGTCCTTTTGTACTCATAAACTGTTCTTCCGTGCTGACTCTTTCGTCTCTGTCTTTCATCTAATGTATTTCATTCTTGCTGGAAGTGTGCTTTTATTCAACACATCCTAAAGAAGGGTGACCGCTCTCAACCCAAAAATCAAATTGCTCTTATTTTTTGCATCTCCAAAGTTTTTGAAACTCTTCTTAATTCAAAATTTCTTAAGCATTTGTCATCCCATAATCTACTTTCAGATCGCCAGTATAATTTCCTTAAGGGCTGCTCTACTGTTGATCTTCAATCTGATCTTACAAACTCTTGGTCATCCTCCTTTCAGGACTTTGATAAGATCTTGTCTATTGCACTAGACATTTTAAAAGCATTCAACAAAGTCTGGCACAAATCACAAATTTTTAAACTACCTTTGTTCGGTTTGTATCCCTCCATATGTGGCTTTATCTTTACTTCCTTTTCTGGTCGTTCCATAGCTGCGATTGTGGACGGCCATTGCTCTCTTCCTTAACCAACCAGGGTGGTGATATTGTAGGCACCAATCGAGCAGGGCAGTACCCAGGGGAGGCCTCATAGGCATATGATAAGGAGTTGCCGGAACTCCTGTTTCATTTGCCTAGCTTCCCCCACTGTTTTTATTTGTGTCTCACCTACACCGAGAGTAAACCAGCTAACTCTTAGAAACACCTCCTACTATTAAATTGACTACACTTAACAAACCATACTTCTTTCCCACACACATAAATTACCTCTAACATACCTTGATTTTGCCCTCTAATACCTCTATCACTATTTTAACCTTGAGAGGGACACTTGTTACAGACAGCTTGGCATTTTGTCTCGTTCATGCAAAAAAATCAAACAAAAAACATATACATATACTCCGGTGTTCCTCATGGTTCTAGCCTGTCTCTATTTATCTTTCTAATATTCATTAGTGATCTTCTCAAATGCACCTTTAGTCCTATCCACTCCTATATGCTTATGACACTACCTTACATTACTCAACTAGTTTTCCACCATGCAATGTTACTCCAAAACTTATGTGATGAGGACAGAGCATGACTATTTTCTGATCTATCAACTTTTTCAGATTGCAGCAGAGATAATCTTGTTACTTTCAATGATTCCAATACTCAACTTCTCCATCTACCTACCCGCCACAATCTCCCACATGACTCCCTTATTCTTCAACAAAACAGAAATGAACCCTTCATCTTCTCTCAGTATTCTTGGTGGGTTTTTTTTCTCATGATCTTACTTTGGAAAGATTAAATACCACTCTTGCTAAAACAGCTTCTCAGAAGTAAGGCATGCTCAACCGTCTCTGTGGGTGAATCTTCACCCCCACACAACTTCTTGCTCCGCATAGGTGAGTGCACCCATGTATCGATTATTATTCGTATGTGTGGGGAGGTTCCACCCATGCCGCACCTCTCGAAATGGTACTGCCGAAAGCATTTCGTCTTATCGACCGACTTCCTCTTACTAAAACCCTACAATCTCTTTCTGCAGACCACAATGTTGCATCTCTCTTACTGTTTTACCACTATTACAATAATCAGTGTTCTTCCGAGCTTTCTCAGTGTATACCTCCTATCTTATGGAAAATGGGGGCACCTGCCTTTCAACATACTCCCACCCCTATTTTTGTTGAAATTGCTTACCCAAGAGTGAATTACTTTTCCCAATCTTGCTCTCTGTCACTCTTTCAACTTTGAGTGAGACACGAGTTACAGGCAGCTTTGCCTTGTGTTATCTTCATATACATTGAACAAAAACAGAATATATAGCTATTTAGCAAAAGGTTAACTATATTTCACACTATACTTAGGCCTATTATTACCAGGTGTGAACCATGCTGTACACACTTGTTCATGTAATATAATATATATTACATAAACATCTTTTAACCAGATATTCTTATTTAAATTTAGAGTTAACTGAATCTGGCTATGCTTCCTCTTCCCTTGTCTTTGCTGGAGAAAAATAAACTGCGGACAACTTTGCCTCCTCTGTCAGTCTGTATCATAAAACTACAGTAGAAATATGCTTGAACACCTTTTCTTTTTCTCCATGATATGTTTTCTTCCTCCCCTCTCCATTTTGTTGAATTCAGTTTGGCTACAGGGCATACCGACATAAGGCTGTTTTGTGCATGGTTTGAGATTTGAGAGTAGCTGTTTCTCTGTGGCTTCAAAAGTAAACACAATATATCCAAGTATTTCACATATTGTTAACTAATCTTGATTATTGTATTCAGAGAACGAATTTCAAGAGAAAATATGCATGAAGAAAAACATAATATTGAGTCCGAAGTCATCATAGAAACACAAAACTGTTTTGTCTAAACATTTGAACGTTCTTTCTCCCCCCACTCCACCCCCCACCCTCACTCTCACTCTCTCTCTCTATCTATCTATCTATCTCTCTCTCTCTCTCTCTCTCCTTTGTACTATTCAGTGCAATTTACATTAATTTAATTTTGATTTGTCTTACAATTCATGATATTACTGAACTTAGGAGGGTCCTTTTGAATTTATAGATTTGAACAAATACAGTAATAAATGTTCTTATTAATTTATCCTCATTCCAAAACTGATACAGTAACATTAGAGATGTCCAATATGGTAAAACTGATACAGTAACATTAGAGATGTCCAATATGGTAAAACAAATTATTAATAAATAAAACAGCGTGATGGGTGGGGGGTTACGTGGCGTATGTCGCATGTGTGGGAATTGTGAGGAATTAACAAACAAGAAAATAGGTATAAGCAACAACATTCCAAAGTACAGGCTGGTTTATTGTTGGTGGTGTAATGGTTTAGATGCTTATCTTCGGGGTGTGGTATCCCGAGTTCGAATCCCAGGAAGATCATATGCTTTCATTAATTTATTCAAGAGTAAAGGGGTTTGTAATGGAGGATTAATGTTAACGGGGTTTTCGTTACTATATTATTATGGAATTTCTCTATCTCTGGATGTATAATACATTGCATGTAGAGAGATTACTGTGGATTAAAACACAGCGACAACATACAGGTATCGTCTGGCTGTAGTGCAATTAGCGTTTGAGAATGAACGGTAGGGGTACATAAATTATTCGCATAATGCGAATAATTTAGCTAATTAAAATTAGGCTCAACACAAACTAACTATCAACTAAGTTAATGAATATGTACATAACCTGAACACAGTAGGAGTATTAATCAAGTTAAAACTAAATATTATAATAACATTGGATTATCTACGAGATGTTCCAAGAAAAACAAAGCAGTAATAATTATGTGAGGGCAGTTTGAAAAAAATACTGACACAAGGCAATTCAAATAGTTACTTAGTAAGCAGGCTAATAAAAGCTTAATGTATAATATTATAAAGAGGCTATTACCGGAGACACAAAGTAAGCTCTACTTTAAAGGCTGTCCAGGGCCAACAGAAGACCTTCAGCCTGGCACCAGAGGGGAAGGTAAGAGGGGATTATCAAAGTCCACAAGATAAAAGAGGAAAAGAGAAACTGTCACATGCCTAAAAAGCAAGATATTTTGTTTGTTTGTCGCATCCAACTAGGCCACTAGGGTCGCTTGTACAACAGTGACTTGGGATATCTTTCTAATATACTGTATAAAGGAACTGAAATGACGGGGTTGGTGAAAGGGACTGCAGAAGACAGTTGCAGAATTGCTAGTCTACAACTGGGTAACCAAAAGAAACTAGGAGCACGGAAGCAACGGAGAACGTCAAAAATACAGGAGCCACCCCTTTCTTCAGGAGCTTCTCATATTCTATGGGACCAGACAACATCAACAAGTATGGGAAACTCCAACAGCAAATTGACGCCCTGTTTTCAAACCGTGCCAGCCAACCACAGGACAGCATCTCCTCAATTCCGGACCTGCAGTATGACGAGATTTTTTTGTATGCAAATTAAACATCAACAACCAGAAACATATATGCATAAATGGACCTGAGCAGGAGCACCATTACGACGAACCTGAAGATGTAAGAGCCCCAGGAAAAGAACCATTACTAGGTGAACAATAACCAAGTTCGCATAAGAGTTTAGATGATGGCGTAATCCATACAAGTAGGATTTCTCCCTTCATAAGCTAAACAACTAATATGTAAGTCTTGAATATAATACCTATGAGATAAGTAACCTGTTACGACTGAGGTTTAAATATATCAGGGCTCTTATTCATTGGACTAGTAATGGCATAAATGCTACAACGGAAAGTGCTAGATCCAACCTCTGATGTATATTCCCAGTGAACAAAGAACACAAATACTCTACAGAGTTCTATATGCAATAATAGGCTATCAAACTCTCAATAAATGTGCGTCTACTCTAGGCTTAATGTTATGTGAAAACAGCCTATTACTACCTATAACCGAAGGTGCTTGGTTATGGTATGCAAAGTAAGGTGGTAAGAGAAGTTACAGCTTACGTTACTTTAATCAATAAATGTCAGGCACTCCTGCATGAAAGAAAGTACACTAAAGTCCTTCAACACCAACAAGGAATCTTCTTTAAATGTTAGATGCTATAAAGATGCTCGTATCGGAAATGGAACCCAAAAAAGGCAGGCAGCGGAACAATGCTCGTGCAGGCTATGCACACAAAAAGGCAGAATATATAATGCAGTCGGGGCCAAGAATATCCTAAACGCTACAACAATAATAATCGCCACGACAATGCAGTATTCCTATCAACAAAAAGAGCCTAAGTCGTTTGTGTCTCCATACATCAAACTAGGCTGCGAAATGCTTGTGTAATCATAAATGGGTATGTATAAAAAGAGTAATTGGGTTATATACTTAATGTCTACTATGATTGATAAAGTCTAGCTAGAGTCAATGATACGAAATACTGGTGCGCATGGCATGCCGCATAGCCTAGTGCAAATCTCAAGTCTGTGCGTCAAATATTACGTTATAGGGAAGGGTAGCTCTCTTGAGAAACCTTAATACCGAAGTATTAAGCGTTCTCCTGGCGTATCACAAAGACAAACAACGAGCTTAGAACAGTGCAGAATGGTATAGGCAAAAAGCCCTCATTCGTGCATGCTCTACTCTCAATGGCACACAGACTAGAATTTACTCAATCAACTCCAGTTCTCAGGTATGTCGTGCAGCTTTTTCCTAAAGCCAGCACTCATAGGAAACAATACCTTATACTATCAGACCCCTAGTCTAGCATTATCTAATCCAGCAGAACACTAATAATTATAGGAAGCGGTACTTAAACAATATAAATGCCAACCAATGCTTCGTGATCAACTTATCTTAACAACTAACATACATGGGTTATATCAGACCTTAACGCACAATACAACTGGCCAGCATGAAGCTGATTTTGCAGAGTTAACCAGAGGGGATATGGTATTAATAAAAGGTGGTGAAAGATATGGAAAAAGAGAGAGGTAGGCAGAGGAAAAGAGTCTCAGGTGAAGTGTGGGGGACAGGTAGCAAGGGATAAGATAGATGCGTTCTAGAAACCAGATCTGAGGGAGAAAGTGGCGAGGATCCGTATATATACTCGTACTAGCTCAAGCCGCGTGGGAAAAGAGCGTTAACAAGTCCTCTAGCCACTAGCAAAGAAGCTAGCAACATGGTAAGGACCTCCCTCAACCAAACCCCCACAAGGCAGCCAGCCGTGACGTCATCGAGCGGGGCAAAAACACTGCGCGCTCCCCTCTCACTCTGTTCTACTCTCTCTCTCTCTCCCAGATCCCATCATTACTAGTTAATGATAAAACATATACTTTACAATTAAATATAGAAAGCCTTGACATGGGTGAAAACAAAGAGCCTTTCTGGACTGCCTATTACACGAGCTTTCATATGAAATAAAGCACACTCTAATACATGAACTGTAGCCCCATCCACTGCCCTGGCGATCCTAGCGAGTCACTGTAGGACAAGCCATGCGGTTCTAACGGAGTGGTTAACGTCACACCCCCCCCAAGATTTTTCTCAGAGGCCCCAAGGCTCACAAAAATCTGATGGTTAGAACCCATGCTATATCTCCACTTCCCATCACCCAGCGGCAGTAAAATATCTGGCACAGTTCTTCAACAAAACATTTTTTCAAAATTATAACCCTCCCCAACACCATAGGTTAAATTATATGTAGTTATGCCCCTCAAGAGCGAGCTTCTCTAGCCCAGCATTCTGAGAGGAGTGCAACTCAGAATTACTGCTATAACATACTGAAAAAATTCAACTATCAAAGAAAGAGTTTTTATTTGATTTTTATGTTTTTAATTTGTTTATTTCGGCTGCACTATAGGGGCAAGCCTAGATTTTTTTTCTTCTAAACCAAACGCTCAACTCCTGCTTTACGACCCAATACGCTGGGCTACAACCGCGAGCCAACAAGCACCAAGCGCAAAATACTATTCAAACTAAAGCAGGAGGCTACCCGTGTGTCAATCTACCCAGGATCATATACCCTTGAACGACCATCTGCAACCACGTTGTCACAACCGTCAATATGGCGTATGTCCAGGTTATATACCAGTAAACTTAGTGACCACCTGGTCAGCCTCATATTCCGATTGTGAAACTGGTCCAAGAACTTGAGAGGGTGATGATCTGGGTAAACTACAACAACCGGACCATTGGCTGGAACATAGACCTCGAAATGCCTCAGAGCAAGTACAATTGCCAGCAGCTCCTGCTCGACAACAGAGCAGCTCCCCTGGGCTGAATTGAACTTCTCCGAGCAGAAACTAACCGGATGCTCCAGCCCATCATCGTCCTTTTCCACAAGGACGGCACCAGCCCCCACACCACTAGCCTCCGTTGCTAGTTGGAAAGGTAGGCTAAAGTCAGGGGCCCTGAGGATCGGGTGAGTGCACAACAGGTGTTTTACTTCTCTAAACACCTTCTCACACTCAGGCGCCCATTTGAACTTCTTATCCTTCCAGTTATCCTCCACCTGAGCTTGACTGTCCCGTTCTCCTTCTCCACCTTGACTGCTAAACGTCATCACAGGCACAGTGAGAGGCTCAGGGGGGTGCCTCCCATAGTCCTTCACGAGATTAACATGACATAACTGATTGCGCTTCCGTCTGTCTGGAGTGGCTACCAAGTAATCCAGGTCTGATAGCTCCTCAACCACCCTATAAGGACCAGCGTACTTCGCGGATAAGGGGTGACCTACAAGGGGCAGTAGAATCAACACCTCCTGACCCACGTGCAACTCCCTGAGTTCAACCTTGAGGTCGTACCTGTCCTTCCTGAGGGCCTGAGAGCTAGTCAAATTACGGCCAGCCAACTCCAGATTGCGCAACATCCGTTCTCGACTGTTGATGACACACGTGAGCATAGAACAAGGTTTTTCTGCACCCTCCCATACTTCTTCAACCATATGGAGAGCCCCTCTGACACGGTGTCCAAAGACGAGCTCATTAGGGCTGAATCCCAAACTCTCCCCAGGTACCTCCCGCACAGCAAACAAAACACATGGCAGGCCAAGATCCCAATCCTTCCCACTCTCAAAGCAACAACAACGAAGCACAGATTTCAAGGCTGAGTGCCATCGCTCTAACACACCCTGGCTCTCCGGATGATACGCAGATGACACAACCCCAACAATCCCATGGTGCGGCATTGCTTGAACAAAGAGGCTAGAAGTGAAGTTGGGTCCCTGGACTGACTGAATCCCCTGCGGGTAACCATACCGGGAAAAATACACTAGCAAGCTTCGGACCACCGTCTTCGCCGACCCATTTCTCATAGGGTACGCGTCAGGGTACCTTGTTGCTACATCTCCCGACTGTGCATCACTGTCCTCCTTCAACTCTTTCGTCTTTTTAAGCCCATCCTCTGCCTTTTCAGGAACAGTTACTGGGTCTTCTCCAGACTCGAAATATGGTCCTAATAATGAGTCCCCGAGAAGGTCCGTTGATACTAAACTCTCAACCGCATCAACTTTCAACCCCTTCTTGGTACCCTTCCTCCGCTGATCTAAAGACTGTTGACCAGAATGTGACTCCCTGGATGCAGGATCTCCGGTGACAACACACCCCATAGGCTGCACTGGACACTTCTCAACCCACTCCTGCTCCTCCCTACTCACGTCGGCCGGCTTCTCGGCAACGACCAAGGGTGGAGCCTCAGAAGTAGGTCCTGCAAAGTCGTTGCCGAGAAGGAGGTCGACGCCCCCAACAGGTAACTTCTCCACAATTCCTACATCCAGGTCCCGAGTCACACCATCAACTTCCACCTTCATTCTTACAAGCGGGTATGACCTTGTCGCATTAACTCCCTGAACCACAACCACTCGCGCCGTATTGACAGGTTTACCAGTGAAATTTCTCAACAGTGTTTGCGATGCCCCAGTGTCACGCAAAATTCTCACCTCATGTCTTCTACCCCCCCACTCCACACAACCGAGTCCCCTGTGGTCACTAAAGGCATCACGGACAGGGAATAAGCCTTCCGGATCCTTCTGCAGTGGCAGTGTATTTACCTCGGAAGAAATGCCTCTAACAAACTCTGATGTCCTCTTGAACACTCCAATGCCGTGAGCAAAAGACACGGCTGCCGGAGGAGGTCGAGTAGGGCACTCATTTGCCTTATGACCCTCCTGGTGGCAACTAAAACACTTAAATTTCGGTTTCGGCTTATACTGTGATGTAAAAGGCCCCTGACTTTTCACATACGGTGTGGTGTAAGGTTTGGATTCAGTTTTAGTTTCATGGCTCTTCTGTTTAAATGTGTCATTGTTACGGGGAGGGGGAAGATAACGGTCCTTAGCACTTACATCGTACTTCTGTGAGGACCCGCAACCCCGAATCAACGACAGCCGTCGATCAGCCATTTCTGCTGCTTCGACTGAGTTCTTGGGTTTTTCTCCTTTAAGTTCAAAGTTAGATCACTGCCCGTGCTCTTAAAGAACTGCTCCAATATCATTAACTGCTTAATTTCATCAAATGTTGTGACCTTCTCAGATCGGAGCCAGTTCCCCATAGCATCGGACAAGTCCCGGGCGTGTTCCAAAAAGGTGCTATCTCTTCCCTTAGTTACACCCCGGAACTTCAAACGGTACGTTTCTGGTTGCAGTTCGTAAGCCCTCAGGACAGCCTCCTTGAGATCCTTATACACAATACATGACTCCAAAGGTAACGCATCGTAGGCTTTAAGACCCTTGCCTATTAATCTAGAGGATACAAGTGCTGCCCATTTATTCTCTGGCCACTGATGTTCCTGGCACTTCTTCTCAAAGCGTGCGAAATTTTTTGTTACACCACTCTCATCAAACACCGGAACCAGTTTCAATAAGTGCTAGAGAGATTGATCATGAGCACGGCTACCAGCCCTAAGTCGCTGTCCCGTTGTCTCTACTCGCGACTTCTCTACGTCCCTGTCGGCACAGTACCTAGTCGACTCAGCTTGGATTTTTGCTTGACTGATAGTTTTTCTCTCTTCTATCTTGGCTAATTCTATTTGCTGCTGAAGCTCACCTGCCCTTTGTTGCTGTTGAATCTGAAGCTCAGATATCCTGATAGCCTTTCTCTCTTCGATCTTAGCTAATTCGAGCTGAAGCAATAATTCTGGAGATGGCCCTTGAGGAGGTGAAGGTGCTACAATGTTTGAAATTACCGGTGGTCCCCCCAGGGGCAACCCACCCTGCCAGTCACCACCCAACTGCGGAAGCGTACCCGGGGTCGGCAAACTACTGGGATGACTGGGAGTTGAGTGTAGGGGAAGCATGGCCGAAGGGCTCTGAGCACTCAACCCATCTCGCTCACCAGTCACCCTGCCCAGTACACACGTTATCAAGTTATCCCTGGTCATGCTGCTAGTAACCGCATGACCGATAGCTGTGGCCAGGCATTGAAGACCGTACCGATTCACACCCTCCAACCGCTCGGCAGTAACAGGCCATTGCAAAAATATCCTAGCATCCTCCTCACAGTTCACCTGATTAACCATATCATCATACTGCTGTTCCTCAGTTTCGACATTACGTACTGTGTCTCCATTCTCCTCTGATCCGGTATAAGACATGATGCTCACAAAAATTTCCCACCTCAATATTCAGAAAAGAAGTACCCCAAACTCTTATACCTCGATATACAGACACAAAATCTCGGAAATACTCAAGGGCTATACTATGTTGCAAAAAAAAAAAAATTCTTGCTGATCCCCACAAAATATTCCCCAAAACAACAAATGTTCCCTGCTAATAAATGTAGGTTCACCAAATCCTAGGTAAGGTCGCCATTTGTTACGACTGAGGTTTAAATATATCAGGGCTCTTATTCATTGGACTAGTAATGGCATAAATGCTACAACGGAAAGCGCTAGATCCAACCTCTGATGTATATTCCCAGTGAACAAAGAACACAAATACTCTACAGAGTTCTATATTTTTTTTTTTTTTTTTTTTAAGAGACAATGAACGGAGGAAGGAAAAACACAGATAAAACAAAAAGGTCCATGTGCCTAAAGGCATCCTCCATTCATAAAATGTTTGTAACAACTGGATTTAAACATTTGTTGATTGTAAGTTTGTGGAAAGCAATTCGAGGGAAGTGAATTCCAAAGAGTAGTAGCTCTGGGGATAAATGAATTCTGATAAGCAGAAGTTCTGCATTGTGGAGGAGAAAGTGTAAATTCATGGGCGCTCTCAGCTGCCCTAGTTCTACGGGGAAAGATGTGGAGAGGCGGCACAATTGAAGCAAGTTCCTCGGAACAATTGCTGTGAAAATATCTGTAGAATAATGCAAGGGATGCAACGTTTCTTCGTATGGCTAATGGAGGAAGGTCCTTTATGATTACAGGGTTATTGATTAATCTAATAGCTTTATTTGAATTTTGTCCAACTGCCTCAATGCAACCACTCCACTTCCACCCCACAGAGGTGAACAGTAATCCATCTGAGAGCGCACATGACTTTTATATATATCGGCCAACTGCATGTCAGTAACGAATTCTCAAACTCCGTACAGCAGTCCCAGTTTTTACAGGCATTCTTAGCAATGCTTCTAACATAATGTGTCCAGCTCAAGTTAGTAGTTAATGTTACACCGAGAATGTCAATACTAGGGGAAGTGGGAATATTTACATCATTAACAAATATGTGGGAGTCAGTGAGATTCTGTCGGTTAGAAAATTGAATGTACTTGGTTTTCTGTGCATTAAAGGAAACTAGATTCTCTTGTCCCCATTCATTAATTCTAGAAAGGTCCTGGTTCAGAGAAATTGCAGTGTTTATTTTTGAATTTATAAGATCGGGTTGGGTGAAAGAATTGGTAAATGTGAAGGAACTGTGGAGTGTTGAGTCATCTGCGTAGGAATGTATTGGATTATGAGTGGTAGATATGAGATCATTGATATGAATGAGGAACAGAGTTGGGGCCAAAACTGATCCCTGGGGAACACCAGCATTTATTGAGTGAAATTGAGAATAAAGGCCATCTACCATTACACGTATTTTTCTGTTATGAAGATAAGAAGAAATTAGTGGAACTAATGATGCAAGGCCGTAGTGTGACATCTTCGACAATAAGGATTGATGCCAGACTCTATCAAATGCCTTTGATATATCCAGTGCTATTGTATGTGTTTCACCATGTTGGTCTGTAGCTTGGTTGATTTGATGCAATAATAGGCTATCAAACTCTCAATAAATGTGCGTCTACTCTAGGCTTAATGTTATGTGAAACAGCCTATTACTACCTATAACCGAAGGTGCTTGGTTATGGTATGCAAAGTAAGGTGGTAAGAGAAGTTACAGCTTACGTTACTTTAATCAATAAATGTCCGGCACTCCTGCATGAAAGAAAGTACACTAAAGTCCTTCAACACCAACAAGGAATCTTCTTTAAATGTTAGATGCTATAAAGATGCTCGTATCGGAAATGGAACCCAAAAAAGGCAGGCAGCGGAACAATGCTCGTGCAGGCTATGCACACAAAAAGGCAGAATATATAATGCAGTCGGGGCCAAGAATATCCTAAACGCTACAACAATAATAATCGCCACGACAATGCAGTATCCCTATCAACAAAAAGAGCCTAAGTCGTTTGTGTCTCCATACATCAAACTAGGCTGCGAAATGCTTGTGTAATCATAAATGGGTATGCATAAAAAGTAATTAGGTTAATATACTTAATGTCTACTATGATTGATAAAGTCTAGCTAGAGTCAATGATACGAAATACTGGTGCGCATGGCATGCCGCATAGCCTAGTGCAAATCTCAAGTCTGTGCGTCAAATATTACGTTATAGGGAAGGGTAGCTCTCTTGAGAAACCTTAATACCGAAGTATTAAGCGTTCTCCTGGCGTACCTCAAAGACAAACAACGAGCTTAGAACAGTGCAGAATGGTATAGGCAAAAAGCCCTCATTCGTGCATGCTCTACTCTCAATGGCACACAGACTAGAATTTACTCAATCAACTCCAGTTCTCAGGTATGTCGTGCAGCTTTTTCCTAAAGCCAGCACTCATAGGAAACAATACCTTATACTATCAGACCCCTAGTCTAGCATTATCTAATCCAGCAGAACACTAATAATTATAGGAAGCGGTACTTAAACAATATAAATGCCAACCAATGCTTCGTGATCAACTTATCTTAACAACTAACATACATGGGTTATATCAGACCTTAACGCACAATACAACTGACCAGCATGAAGCTGATTTTGCAGAGTTAACCAGAGGGGATATGGTATTAATAAAAGGTGGTGAATGATATGGAAAAAGAGAGAGGTAGGCAGAGGAAAAGATTCTCAGGTGCAGGACGGAGCACAGGTAGCAAGGGATAAGATAGATGCGTTCTAGAAACCAGATCTGAGGGAGAAAGTGGAGAGGATCTGTATATATACTCGCACTAGCTCGAGCCGCGTGGGAAAAAAGCGGTAACAAGTCCTCTAGCCACTAGCAAAGAAGCTAGCAACATGGTAAGGACCTCCCTCAACCAACCCCCATGAGGCAGCCAGCCGTAACGTCATCGAGCGGGGCAAAAACACTGCGCGCTCCCCTCTCACTCTGTTCTACTCTCTCTCTCTCTCCCAGATCCCATCATTACTAGTTAATGATAAAACATATACTTTACAATTAAATATAGAAAGCCTTGACATGGGTGAAAACAAAGAGCCTTTCTGGACTGCCCATGACACAAGCTTTCATATGAAATAATGCACACTCTAATACATGAACTGTAGCCCCATCCACTGCCCTGGCAATCCTAGCGAGTCAGTGTAGGACAAGCCATGCGGTTCTAACGGAGTGGTTAACATCACACCCCCCCCCCCCCCAAGATTTTTCTCAGAGGCCCCAAGGCTCACAAAAATCTGATGGTTAGAACCCATGCTATATCTCCACTTCCCATCACCCAGCGGCAGTAAAATATCTGGCACAGTTCTTCAACAAAACATTTTTCAAAATTATAACCCTCCCCAACACCATAGGTTAAATTATATGTAGTTATGCTCTTCAAGAGCGAGCTTCTCTAGCCCAGCATTCTGAGAGGAGTGCAACTCAGAATTACTGCTATAACATACTGAAAAAATTCAACTATCAAAGAAAGAGTTTTTATTTGATTTTTATGTTTTTAATTTGTTTATTTCGGCTGCACTATAGGGGCAAGCCTATTTTTTTTTCTTCTATACCAAACGCTCAACTCCTGCTTTACGACCCAATACGCTGGGCTACAACCGCGAGCCAACAAGCACCATGCGCAAAATACTATTCAAACTAAAGCAGGAGGCTACCCGTGTGTCAATCTACCCAGGGTCATATACCCTTGAACGACCATCTGCAACCACGTTGTCACATCCGGCAATATGGCGTATGTCCAGGTTATATACCAGTAACCTTAGTGACCACCTGGTCAGCCTCATATTCCGATTGTGAAACTGGTCCAAGAACTTGAGAGGGTGATGATCTGGGTAAACTACAACAACTGGACCATAGGCTGGAACATAGACCTCGAAATGCCTCAGAGCAAGTACAATTGCCAGCAGCTCCTGCTCGACAACAGAGCAGCTCCCCTGGGCTGAATTGAACTTCTCCGAGCAGAAACTAACCGGATGCTCCAGCCCATCATCGTCCTTTTCCACAAGGACGGCACCAGCCCCCACACCACTAGCCTCCGTTGCTAGTTGGAAAGGTAGGCTAAAGTCAGGGGCCCTGAGGATCAGGTGAGTGCACAACAGGTGTTTTACTTCTCTAAACACCTTCGCACACTCAGGCGCCCATTTGAACTTCTTATCCTTCCAGTTATCCTCCACCTGAGCTTGACTGTCCCGTTCTCCTTCTCCACCTTGACTGCTAAACGTCATCACAGGCACAGTGAGAGGCTCAGGGCGGTGCCTCCCATACTCCTTCACGAGATTAACATGACATAACTGATTGCGCTTCCGTCTGTCTGGAGTGGCTACCAAGTAATCCAGGTCTGATAGCTCCTCAACCACCCTATAAGGACCAGCGTACTTCGCGGATAAGGGGTGACCTACAAGGGGCAGTAGAATCAACACCTCCTGACCCACGTGCAACTCCCTGAGTTCAACCTTGAGGTCGTACCTGTCCTTCCTGAGGGCCTGAGAGCTAGTCAAATTACGGCCAGCCAACTCCAGACTGCGCAACATCCGTTCTCGACTGTTGATGACACATGTGAGCATAGAACAAGGTTTTTCTGCACCCTCCCATACTTCTTCAACCATATGGAGAGGTCCTCTGACACGGTGGCCAAAGACGAGCTCATTAGGGCTGAATCCCAAACTCTCCCCAGGTACCTCCCGCACAGCAAACAAAACACATGGCAGGCCAAGATCCCAATCCTTCCCACTCTCAAAGCAACAACAACGAAGCACAGATTTCAAGGCTGAGTGCCATCGCTCTAACACACCCTGGCTCTCCGGATGATACGCAGATGACACAACCCCAACAATCCCATGCTGCGGCATTGCTTGAACAAAGAGGCTAGAAGTGAAGTTGGGTCCCTGGACTGACTGAATCCCCTGCGGGTAACCATACCGGGAAAAATACACTAGCAAGCTTCGGACCACCGTCTTCGCCGACCCATTTCTCATAGGGTACGCGTCAGGGTACCTTGTTGCTACATCTCCCGACTGTGCATCACTGTCCTCCTTCAACTCTTTCGTCTTTTTAAGCCCATCCTCTGCCTTTTCAGGAACAGTTACTGGGTCTTCTCCAGACTCGAAATGTGGTCCTAATAATGAGTCTCCGAGAAGGTCCGTTGATACTAAACTCTCAACCGCATCAACTTTCAACCCCATTCTCGGTACCCTTCCTCCGCTGATCTAAAGACTGTTGACCAGAATGTGACTCCCTGGATGCAGGATCTCCGGTGACAACACACGCCATAGGCTGCACCGGACACTTCTCAACCCACTCCTGCTCCTCCCTACTCACGTCGGCCAGCTTCTCGGCAACGACCAAGGGTGGAGCCTCAGAAGTAGGTCCCGCAAAGTCGTTGCCGAGAAGGAGGTCGACGCCCCCAACAGGTAACTTCTCCACAATTCCTACATCCAGGTCCCGAGTCACATCATCAACTTCCACCTTCATTCTTACAAGCGGGTATGACCTTGTCGCATTAACTCCCTGAATCACAACCACCCGCGCCGTATTGACAGGTTTACCAGTGAAATTTCTCAACAGTGTTTGCGATGCCCCAGTGTCACGCAAAATTCTCACCTCATGTCTTCTACCCACCCACTCCACACAACCGAGTCCCCTGTGGTCACTAAAGGCATCACGGACAGGGAATAAGCCTTCCGGATCCTTCTGCACTGGCAGTGTATTTACCTAGGAAGAAATGCCTCTAACAAACTCTGATGTCCTCTTGAACACTCCAATGCCGTGAGCAAAAGACACGGCTGCCGGAGGAGGTCGACTAGGGCACTCATTTGCCTTATGACCCTCCTGGTGGCAACTAAAAGGCATACATTTCGGTGACGGCTTATACTGTGATGTAAAAGGCCCCTGACTTTTCACATACGGTGTGGTGTAAGGTTTGGATTCAGTTTTAGTTTCATGGCTCTTCTGTTTAAATGTGTCATTGTTACGGGGAGGGGGACGATAACGGTCCTTAGCACTTACTTCGTACTTCTGTGAGGACCCGCAACCCCGAATCAACGACAGCCGTCGATCAGCCATTTCTGCTGCTTCGACTAGACTTCTTGGGTTTTTCTCCTTTAAATTCAAAGTTAGATCACCGCCCGTGCTCTTAAAGAACTGCTCCAACATCATTAACTGCTTAATTTCATCAAATGTTGTGACCTTCTCAGATCGGAGCCAGTTCCCCATAGCATCGGACAAGTCCCGGGCGTGTTCCAAAAAGGTGCTATCTCTTCCCTTAGTTACACCCCGGAACTTCAAACGGTACGTTTCTGGTTGCAGTTCGTAAGCCCTCAGGACAGCCTCCTTGAGATCCTCATACACAATACATGACTCCAAAGGTAACGCATTGTAGGCTTTAAGACCCTTGCCTATTAATCTAGAGGATACAAGTGCTGCCCATTTATTCTCTGGCCACTGATGTTCCTGGCACTTCTTCTCAAAGCGTGCGAAAAATTCTGTTACACCACTCTCATCAAACACCGGAACCAGTTTCAATAAGTGCGAGAGTGATTGATCATGAGCACGGTTACCAGCCCCAAGTCGCTGTCCCGTTGTCTCTACTCGCGACTTCTCTACGTCCCTGTCGGCACAGTACCTAGTCGACTCAGCTTGGATTTTTGCTTGACTGATAGTTTTTCTCTCTTCTATCTTGGCTAATTCTATTTGCTGCTGAAGCTCACCTGCCCTTTGTTGCTGTTGAATCTGAAGCTCAGATATCCTGATAGCCTTTCTCTCTTCGATCTTAGCTAATTCGAGCTGAAGCAATAATTCTGGAGATGACCCTTGAGGAGGTGAAGGTGCTACAATGTTTGAAATTACCGGTGGTCCCCCCAGGGGCAACCCACCCTGCCAGTCACCACCCAACTGCGGAAGCGTACCCGGGGTCGGCAAACTACTGGGATGGCTGGGAGTCGAGTGTAGGGGAAGCATGGCCGAAGGGCTCTGAGCACTCAACCCATCTCGCTCACCAGTCACCCTGCCCAGTACACACGTTATAAGTTATCCCTGGTCATGCTGCTAGTAACCGCATGACCGATAGCTGTGGCCAGGCATTGAAGACCATACCGATTCACACCCTCCAACCGCTCGGCAGTAACAGGCCATTGCAAAAATATCCTAGCATCCTCCTCACAGTTCACCTGATTAACCATATCATCATACTGCTGTTCCTCAGTTTCGACATTACGTACTGTGTCTCCATTCTCCTCTGATCCGGTATAAGACATGATGCTCACAAAAATTTCCCACCTCAATATTCAGAAAAGAAGTATCCCAAACTCTTATACCTCGATATACACACACAAAATCTCGGAAATACTCAAGGGCTATACTATGTTGCAAAAAAAAAAAATTCTTGCTGATCCCCGCAAAATATTCCCCAAAACAACAAATGTTCCCTGCTAATAAATGTAGGTTCACCAAATCCTAGGTAAGGTCGCCATTTGTTACGACTGACGTTTAAATATATCAGGGCTCTTATTCATTGGACTAGTAATGGCATAAATGATACAACGGAAAGCGCTAGATCCAACCTCTGATGTATATTCCCAGTGAACAAAGAACACAAATACTCTACAGAGTTCTATATGCAATAATAGGCTATCAAACTCTCAATAAATGTGCATCTACTCTAGGCTTAATGTTATGTGAAAACAGCCTATTACTACCTATAACCGAAGGTGCTTGGTTATGGTATGCAAAGTAAGGTGGTAAGAGAAGTTACAGCTTACGTTACTTTAATCAATAAATGTCCGGCACTCCTGCATGAAAGAAAGTACACTAAAGTCCTTCAACACCAACAAGGAATCTTCTTTAAATGTTAGATGCTATAAAGATGCTCGTATCGGAAATGGAACCCAAAAAAGGCAGGCAGCGGAACAATGCTCGTGCAGGCTATGCACACAAAAAGGCAGAATATAATGCAGTCGGGGCCAAGAATATCCTAAACGCTACAACAATAATAATCGCCACGACAATGCAGTATTCCTATCAACAAAAAGAGCCTAAGTCGTTTGTGTCTCCATACATCAAACTAGGCTGCGAAATGCTTGTGTAATCATAAATGGGTATGCATAAAAAGAGTAATTGGGTTAATATACTTAATGTCTACTATGATTGATAAAGTCTAGCTAAAGTCAATGATACGAAATACTGGTGCGCATGGCATGCCGCATAGCCTAGTGCAAATCTCAAGTCTGTGCGTCAAATATTACGTTATAGGGAAGGGTAGCTCTCTTGAGAAACCTTAATACCGAAGTATTAAGCGTTCTCCTGGCGTACCTCAAAGACAAACAACGAGCTTAGAACAGTGCAGAATGGTATAGGCAAAAAGCCCTCATTCATGCATGCTCTACTCTCAATGGCACACAGACTAGAATTTACTCAATCAACTCCAGTTCTTAGGTATGTCGTGCAGCATTTTCCTAAAGCCAGCACTCATAGGAAACAATACCTTATACTATCAGACCCCTAGTCTAGCATTATCTAATCCAGCAGAACACTAATAATTATAGGATGCGGTACTTAAACAATATAAATGCCAACCAATGCTTCGTGATCAACTTATCTTAACAACTAACATACATGGGTTATATCAGACCTTAACGCACAATACAACTGGCTAGCATGAAGCTGATTTTGCAGAGTTAACCAGAGGGGATATGGTATTAATAAAAGGTGGTGAAAGATATGGAAAAAGAGAGAGGTAGGCAGAGGAAAAGATTCTCAGGTGCAGGACGGGGGACAGGTAGCAAGGGATAAGATAGATGCGTTCTAGAAACCAGATCTGAGGGAGAAAGTGGCGAGGATCTGTATATATACTCGCACTAGCTCGAGCCGCGTGGGAAAAAAGCGGTAACAAGTCCTCTAGCCACTAGCAAAGAAGCTAGCAACATGGTAAGGACCTCTCTCAACCAACCCCCACGAGGCAGCCAGCCGTGACGTCATCGAGCGGGGCAAAAACACTGCACGCTCCCCTCTCACTCTGTTCTACTCTCTCTCTCTCTCCCAGATCCCATCATTACTAGTTAACCCGGCAAGCGCGATAGGCCTCACGGAAGGCTTCCTATAGGGAACGCGATAGGCCTCACGGAAGCAAGACCATAAAAAAAGCCTTCCAAAAAAAAAAGGGCCTATCAAAACAAAGGATTTTATCTCTAGGTGAGATAATTCCCCTCTAGTACTCATCCATGTGTTTCTCACCCCTCCCCCTCCCCTCCTTCCCCACCTTATTCCCCCCTCCCCCCCTCCTCAATTATCACCTATTTATCCTCTTATTATCATCATTTATCGGTTATTTTTCTCTCCCGCAATAATGTAGCACAAGTGGGTTGCATAAAAGATCGTTATGCAACACCCAGACACCGGCACACACCGCCCCGCTCGTCTCAGTTGACTCCCAGACAGCGAGAGGGGAGGGCTGCCTGTGGCTCTCTCTCGCCTGAGATTATGACCGGGTGGCCAATATCTTCGTTTTTCACCACCCAAATGCTTTTCCCACTTATTTTAGCACTCTTGAAGGTTCATATATACATCATATATGTAAAATAAAAGCATACCGAAAACAAATAATGCTTTATATTGTAAATATAACGAATTCTGTCAGAATCCAGGGCTAGAAATGCACAAATAACTACCCTAGGACCTAGGTCTATATCGCGCTTGTCAGGTTAATGATAAAATATATACTTTACAATTAAATATAGAAAGCCTTGACATGGGTGAAAACAAAGAGCCTTTCTGGACTGCCCATGACACGAGCTTTCATATGAAATAAAGCACACTCTAATACATAAACTGTAGCCCCATCCACTGCCCTGGCGATCCTAGCGAGTCACTGTAGGACAAGCCATGCGGTTCTAACGGAGTGGTTAACGTCACAAACCATATAAATATTACCCATCGATGTCTAGGATAAGTAGTATACCTCACAACTCCATCACAACGAATTCCCAATACCCCTATTGCCTCGAGCTCATGTAAAAGAGAGTGAAGAATTAAGTCACATATCACCTCAAAGAATTAGTGGAAATGTATGCAAACATCCACTGCGGTACTTTACTAAACCCTGAGAAGGAACAGGACAGCCATCCAGGGTGGGAGTTTGTACCGACCTGCCCCCTGCCCGGAGAGAGTGCTATACCTATAGTACCCCTTGAAGTCTGGAACCTGAAGTCCTGCTCGAGTGACGCCATACACCCCCGAAGTGCTGCTCAACGGACCTACGATCTACGTCGGCCAGACTTGCTCTCTCTTTACCCTCCAACATTACCCTAAGTGTCTCTGTATATCTTACGTTGTGTTTATTGTTGTTGAGGTATAGGTAAAATATGTGAATTGTGTAGCGTATAACTCTATTTAGATCTGTGCCCAAGATCCTTATTTTTGCGTATGTATTAATCCTTCTGAATCTTACATTAACTCTTATCTAAATCTGTTTCCAAGGTCTAATATTAATCTTGTTTAACCCGTACAGCCCCAGCGACGCGTCTGACGCGTCGGCGATGTATGTAACGCACAGCCCCAGAGACGTGCCTGACGCGTCACCCTAATTGCGCCGACCGTAACCTCAGGTGTAGCCACTCAAGAGGGCTCAGATTTGTATGGGAACTGTGTACGTATCCCACGCAACCGTGCCGATGGTTGAAAACTCTCAAAGTCCACGTGCGTGCGCGCGAGCGCGCAATAACCTGTTTTTTTGGGATAATTGCCTTCAATTTTTTACTCTTGTAAAATCCGTTTTCGGGGGCTCTGTAGGACCATTTTTAAAGCTTTTTGAGCGTTTGTTCGTGGTTTTTCCTTCATTCCTAACCCATTCGCTATTGTTTCTGGAATAAAACCATTTTTTGAAAACCGGCCGGGTTCTGGTGCGCAAACATTACAAAACTAGCCGGGGCTCCACGGGTTAATATCCTCTAGAACGTCCTACGCATACGTTATATAATTGTGTTAATTGATTCACCTCGCCACGCACTCCAAAGTTTTCCTAGTATAATGTATTCTGTTATGTATGTTACAAGTTGAGGTCGAAGTGTATTTCGTGTTTTAATTCCCTTTCTTAATTCATACCTTATTACCTAGAACCTACGCTCATATTCATAATTAATTAATCTCAGTCTCCTCGGTGAGAAGTTGTATTATTAACTAATTATATTTACTTCCCGAGTCCCCCATCTTACGTTCGATTACTTAATCGTTATTGTAATTATTCTATGAACTAGTATTAACATTAATTTGATTACTGATGTAGATAATTCTGATTCTTACTGTCTAGAAACTTTAGCATTGCATAGAGTCTGTTATCTAATTATTCACCATATCGAATACACCGCTTATTAGGTGAATTCTTATTAAGACTCTGTTAACCTGTTCAGATATCTTGTTCATACCAGTTTGAGTATTTCCTCAGTACAACTTCGTCTTGTACGTTACTTTCATTATAATTAATATTGTGTTATTTATTACTTACGCTATTACCATAGAAGCGTTTCTAGGACATCTGTTAACTAAGTTCATTTGGTTAACTAGACTTTGTCTTTAAATACAATTAATAGATATTCCTCTATAGTTGATTCATAATTGTATAATAAATATTACATCTGAATTCCTCGACCGAGTTTGTTATTATTGCATACGATTGATTGATGTGAATATAGGTTTCAAATCATAATCTACCTAAATTAAGTTACGTATATAAGAAATTGTGAAAATAATTAAATAGTACATTGCCACTAGTTTCATCGTAAAATCTCTGAGATTAAGTTCATATTTACACAAACTAGAATTGTATTTTCCAACCACACAGTACTAATATATGACCTGACACACTAGCTGATTAAAAGGTCGCACTACCTGTGAGAGCGTCTACCTGGCTCAAGGGCGCGCACCACAACCTGTGTGTCTCACTCGCACCGCCTGTGTACTTATATTTTACTTCTCAATTCCCTCATCCTCTCTTGCATCGAGATTGTAACTAAGTATCTTTATTGTTGATTTATTCACGGAAGACACTCGACTCACATCATTATTATTATTAAGGGTTGATGCTATAGGTCACGTGTTGTTAACTCGGGAACTGCGGGGAGACTCTTAAGAGTTCCCCCGGCGGACTGCGGGGAGACTCTTAAGAGTGAGTGAAAACAAAAATCAACTTTTGACAACGAAAAAAAAAAAAAAAAAAAAAATATATATATTTTTTATTTTGTTTTGGCCCCTGGGCCATGCAAAATCTCAGTCCTCTACCTCCCCTCCTTCCCCACTTTCCTCCTCTCCTTCAGTTATCACCTATTTTCCCTGTTATTCCCTTATTCTGAGGTATATTTTCGTGCTAACATTAGCGAGTTGCAAGCAGGGTGTTGTCATCACTGATGGCAAGCGAGTGCAAGAGAGAGAGAGAGAGTATCGATCGACTGTGTCTCAGTGGCCTTGGGGGAAATTGGCAGGAAAGCAGCTTGCCTCACCCATACATTATACAACTCGCGGGCTCTCCGATTTTGACCATCCAAACGCTGTTTTCACTCATTTTATTGTTTTTTCAGGTTAATACCTTTATAATCAACCAATAATAGGCGCATATGGATAAGTATTAATGCAATTAATGGTACAATGAATATTTTAGTGACGGAAACACCTCAAATACATGCGCACAGGGAGAGGTGTCTAATTACCCCCATGCGCACTTCAGAGGTTAATTGCATATTTCTTACTTTGTTTATTACCACAATTGAAGTATTATTGGTCTCACTTTGTTATATGCTATTCGTATGTATTCTATTCATAGCCTTATAGTTCTCATAATTATCAAGGTAATGTTTCATCCTGAATTGCTGATATATATTCGTGAATTGGGTATTGAAATGATTATGCTACGGTATCCTAAAACTATATCAAACAAATGAGATACTAACTATTTCTATGCCCTTGAATATACTTGTATGTATAAAATACATGTGTGTTGTTACTGAGTTCTGTAGTACCTACAGTAGTTGAATACTTATTTATGATATTAAGAACGTGTTCGGTGTGTCCCTGTTGGGATTATTTACGGTCTATAAGTCCAGATCTGGATTTTAGTAAAGACTATATCACGAGCTTTAAATATTATAGCCCGACATAACATGAACACTGTTGAAATGTCTTCTCTGTCTCATTTCTATGAAAAGGTGGTCAAATAATTGCAAATTAATGTGAGATAATTAATTAAGGATGAACATACATTAGTAATACAAATAGACAGAAAGACCCAGTAGTGAACGGGTACATAATAACTATATTGTTGCCGCCTTTTTGGACCCAAGGTAAGGCTAAAGCCGCTGCCATTGTTTGTGAACACTTGAATATGATACCCGTGGTTTAGGTTCTCAAATTACCTGCTGAAACTCCTTGATTTTATATTAATATTTGCATCCCCATCATTTAAAGAGTAATCACGAAATAATTCGCCTCACTGTATGCGCACATTTCACCTTATCTGGTAAACTATGCGGCCATGAAATATAGTTCCAGATTTACGACAATGATATAGAAAACTTTGAAAACAAGAATCAAGTTTCTTGCACTGAAATTTGATTATATACGAATATTTTTGTCTCTGTATATACCAGTGTCAGATAGAGCAGGAATATATTTACGATACCTTACCTAATATTTTGTCTGGGATGATCATTTCTTGGCCACGTACATGGTGACGATGTCCAAGCCTTTATATGTTATTATTAATGCTATATCTTATTCTTGTCCACAATAAAGAGGAAGCATACAAATGGTACCGTCACCTTCAAACTAAAAAATCTCATACTTTCTATGTTTCTGCCCAGAATCAAGCCAAATATGTTCTTGGACTCGCCAAACTTTCTTTCATCAATAATAAATTCACTGAACTATCCAACTCTAGCTCTTCCAAGCCTTCTGGCATCTAGCCAAAAACCTATCCAACAATTTTTCTTCTTCGTCTTTCCCTCCTCTTTTCCACTTTGACAGTACAACCGTCATTTCTTCCTCTCACAAAGCTGAACTCTTCGCTAAAAACTCCACTTTGGATAATTCCGGTGCTAATTCTCCCTCTCCACGCCCCTCTCTCCTACTTATTCCTAAGAATATAATCTCTTCTAAAGATGTACTTTCCACCCTATCTGGGCTTAATACTAAGAAGGCGTACGGACCAGATGGTGTTCCTCCTGTTGTACTCAAAAACTGTGCTTCCATGCTGAATCCCTGCCTAGGCAAACTCTTCTATCTCTGTCTTCCCTTCTTGCTGGAAGTTCGCTCTCATTCAACCTGTCCCAAAGAAGGGTCACCACTTTCAATTCTCCAACTATCGTCCAATTGCTTTCATTTCTAGCATCTCCAAAGTTTTTAACCCACTGGCTGCGGGCATTTTAGAGCTATTTAGGGCATATATGGGCACTCCTGAATGATTTATCAAGTGTCTGCACGAAATTAAATGTATTCTGCCGAACACTAGACGAAAATAGCTTCAAAATGACGCCAGAACGAGCTTCGTAACTCGCGGGGTTAACCGGCAGCGTTACCAAAGACATTGGTGAAAACTCGCTAATTATGAACAATTTTGCCTTTGGCAACACTGCTCAGACTGTGGGGCTAGTGAGGGCTGAAGGTTCAGTGCACGGCTGGACGTGCTGACGGTCGGAGGTGGGCCCCTCGCGCTCCCGCCCACTGACACTCGATTTCTACGGCTTTTACAGGCTTTAAAAACCTGTAAATTGCTGTAACTTACCAGAACGTAGTACTACATTTCCCGCACCAAATGGGTTAAAACTATTCTTACTTCAAAATCTCTAAGCATTTATCTTCCCATAACCTACTCTCAGACCGGCAGTATGGCTTCTTTAAGGGCCGATCTACTGGTGATCTTCTTTCTTATCTCACTAGCTCTTGGTCATGCTCTATTCGGGACTTCAGTGAGACTTTTTCTATTGCGTTAGACATATTATCGAAAGCCTTCGATAGATTCTGGCACAAATCCCTCATTTCCAAACTACCCTCCTTCGGCTTCTATCCCTCCACTAGTGCTTTTAACTCTAATTTCCTTTCCAGCTGTTCCATAGCTGCGGTTGTGGATGGCCACCTATTTCGCCCTATACCTTTGTACAAATTATTGAAGCTTCACTTGGTTCGTGTGAGGGGGATTCATACACTGCCCTGCTTCACCACTGCTTCATGACTCCCGTCTCCACACTTCACCCATGATTCATGCCACAAGTCTATAACACTTCTAGTCGTGGATCCTGGATCCTGAATCGTTGTCGAGGATTTGGAGGAGTTACCTCTCTGACCCTCCTGTATATCCAAGGTTTCCTTCACCATCATCAACGTTCTCTAGTCAGTCATATTCTGGATCTCCCTCGGTGGTGTTGTTGAGCTACCTACCTCTGCATGTGTGAACTTCTACTCGTGTTCTCCGTCATCCATAATCTCAGGAGGGTACTATTAAGAGTCACCAGGCGGACGAGACTTTTGAGTTGGTGATACTATTATATTTGCTTCCTTTTTGTTTAATTAAATGTAAACATAAGAATAAATATATATATAATTGCCATTGTTTAATTTTGTTAAGTACTTATTATTAATATTTTTATTAACAAGTAATTATTTAATATTATCAGTAATAAATATTTGTTTGCATTTCTTTATAAAATAAATTATAACTTAATTATTGTTTATTCTTGTACAGATGGATAAATAAATATCACATAATTATTCAATAACCCAGTATTGGTATACAGCTTGATAAATTAACAACTTAATAGGTAATAAGCATAACACTGGATGTCTTGGTGATTATTTAATTGTAAATTTATATCCAGTCAATCCTAATGTGTTGCTGCCAGGGTTGTCCTCTACCCCTACACAAACAAACAAGTTTCCTTAACACCTGGTCCGTAACACCACCGTTCACTTCCTCAACCTATCAACTCCGGTGTTCCTCAGGGTTCTATCCTATCACCGATTCTCTTCCTATTATTCATTAACGACCTTTTCAATTTCACCTCCAGCCCCGTTCACTCATATGTTGATGACTCTACATTACACTATTCAACATCACTTACAGCAGGAACTCTAAAACTCACGTAAGCAGGCCATAAAGCACCTATCTTCTGATCTCTCTATTATTTATAATTGGGGCAGAAAAAACCTTGTTACTTTCAATGCTTCCAAAGCTTAATTTCCCCATCTAGCTACTCATTGCCCCCTTCGAGAAAATTATGACTTCCTCTTCAACAACATACAAATTAACCCTTCATCTTCTCTTAATATTTTCAGTGTCTCTTTTTCTTCTAATATCTCTTGGGAAGATCATATTATCACTCTTGCTAAAACAGCATCCCAGAAGCTGGGTGTGCTCAACCGCCTCTGGGGGTTCTATACTCCTGTACAGCTTCTTGCTCTGTACAGGGGCACAGTGCATCCATGTATTGAGTATTGTTCACAGGTGTGGGGAGGATCCTCTCACACAGCACTTCTAGACAAAGTAGAAAAGAAAGCCTTCCATCTCATTAACTCACATCCACTCACCAATTATCTGACCAGTCTCTTTCTCTTCACCGCAATGTTGCATCTCTCTCACTATTCTACTGCTATCACAATAATCAGTGTTCCTCAGAGCTCTCTCAATGTATACCCCTCTTCGTAGAGCAGCACCCGTAGCACCCGTTTTTTCAACACAATTCCACCCGAACTCTGTGCAACGTTATTCTCAATTTTTCTTCTATTCAACAGGTGAGCTCTGGAACTCTCTCCCAGAATCAGTCTTTCCCTCAATCTATGAATTAAATTGCTTCAAATTTCGTGTGTCCAGGCATTTTGGCTCGAACGTCCCTTGATCTTGGCCCTGTCACTCTTTCAACTCTGGGGGAAGCTCTCATCACATGCAGTTCTGCCTTTTGTCTGTCTCACTCGCATAGAAAAAAACAAATATATAAATATATTTCGCACAGACACAAAGAGTACATAAAACCAGCGATTCCAGAACTATAAAAAAGCAAGCAACCTTTCCGCACTGCCGAATAATCAACACTGGAAAAACATCTTTAGACCTTCTATGTCACACTGTATAGGGGCTTCCAGTGTTACAAGATATAACACATAATTACTATTTTCTTCAGCTTCTCACAACAGGCAGAATACGCAATTAGCGCCTTTCGGTGATTTATGGCTATTATGATATTTTGGATTGTATTTAGACTTTAGAGGGTGGTATGGGAAGATGCAGGTGAGTCTTCTGGTGAGTGAAAGGGTTAATAACAATAGCTTGATACATGTGATAACAGGGGTATTAACACACCAATACTACTACAACAACAAAAACCATTACCGTTATAACTAGTACTACAACTAGTACTACCTGTACTTATAATACTAGTAAAATTAACCCTTTTCCTGTGGCGGCTTCAATAGGGAAGAATACGCCCAGGGAGCTATTTTTCTGCTAATTCTGCTCAATATATGTCGCCCTAGCATAATATCTGTAGCACTGAATTAATTGAAACGAGCTTCAATGAAAATATTGGGACAAATTCTCCCTATAACAGTCACCACACTCTCTCTACCTCTTCACACCACTCAGGAAAATTGATCAATACTTTGCTTGTTTCGTCGCTGAAAGCCGAGCCCCAACTTTACACTCGCGAGTGAAAATATACTCGCGATTATTCATTGATTTTTTACAGTTTTTCATACCTGGTATAAAGCTGTCACAACCCTTCTTTTGTTGATTTTCAGCTTTTAAAATACCTCTTCTTTGTACACACACACTCCCTAAAGCAATGCATTAACCACATTGACATATATAATTATGTGTGGCAAGCTCTGAAAGTGTCTGGGTTGGTGCAGTCAACTAAGCCGGTTCTACTAGAACGTATTTGTACATTGGCCACAGTATAACCCTTTTTAACATAGAACGTCAATATACGTCGGCCGCCGCAGGGAAAGGGTGAATAATATTGAGAGCTAGTTCAATGTATGCAGTTGGAAATTTATGTTATTCCTAGGAAAAATGTGCTAAGCATTATTAAGGATGGTTGCAAACTTGAGGTCTGTATACAGAAATGGCATTTCATTGTAAACTAAACAGAACTTTATGATAACAAATTTATCGTTTGATAAATAGATGACAGATAATTCGATACAACAGAAGGGTATGTAGGGCAAAACAGCGAAGAGGGAGAAGGAGGGAATATATAAAGAGGCCTGGACTGGACGTGGAAAGAGAGCGAGAATAAGGAAAGAGAGTATGGTTGGAGTTATTTGACAATACAAGGGTGGATTAAAGAGAAAATCTGATATATTTTGAAACAATATAGGCCCAAACACTTGGTAACATAAAAAGGAAGGTGAACAAACGACAAGTAAAAAAGCAACAATACTGTAAAGGGAACTAGAGAACACACAAGAGACAATTGGTGTTTAGTAGAGGGTGAATAAATGGTAACATAAAAGTTTTAAACCAGGTCAACCGAAACTGGGACAGTAGATGGGGAAAACAGGAAGGTAAACAAAACAAACAGATGGACGCTGTAGAAGGAAACAGAGTATAGAAAACAAAATGGGAATTTGAAAAAATAGAGGTTAACTAAATTTATAATGCGAGCCTGGAAATACATAGACAACCAAAGAGAAAACATTGGAAATATGAGGAAATTTCATATTTTCGAAAACCTAGATGCCTGGGGAAAAAAATCGTTAACAGTACAAATGTCAGGGGCCAAGAAAAACCGAGTCAACTCGTTAAGAAGTTAAGGTCTACAGAAACAACAGAGTAAAAGATCAGACAATTGGAGGTAAAACAGACCAAGATGATATAACAGGAGCAATAATAGAAGGTACAGGTAGAGAGAAACAACGAAGAAGATAGGAAACAAATGACAACCAATGGGCAACACGCTAATCGGTGCTACTTACAGGTGGCGATCTCTATAACAGAAGACAGGTAACAGATGGGGAGATTGCAGGCACCAGTCGAACAATACCCAGGGGAGGCCTATAGGCATATGATAAGGAGTTGCTGGAACTCCTGTTTCATTTGTGGCTTCCATTACTGTTTCTGTTTGTGCCTCACATACACAGCTGGCTCTCACAAACACCTCTTCCTGCTATTTACTTCACTACACTAAACAAGCTCACCACACTTCTTTCTTTTACAAACAAAAATCAAAATATTCGTCTCTACCATCTGAGTCTGGCTCGGTAGTTTGTTCGTCCCCACTTGGGTTTACTCGGTCTGGTTTGAGTTTTTTCGTCCCTACCTACTTTCAGCTATGGGGCACGCTCTTGTCACAGGCAGCTCTGACTTTTGTCTCCCTCATTCACATAACAAAAAAATAAATAAAAAATAATAATAATAATCGGAACAGGGACTGTTTTGGTTCGTGTTAACCTTGGTTTGTTCCTGCCTTCCATTTTCTGATATGTTAACTTTTGTTGTTGTAGTGGACCGAAACTCATTGACTGCCTTGTCCTAAATTGGTCAATATTTTCACGTCGCTAACGTCTTTATGACATAACCTCAGTAGTATTAATATTCTATAAATGCACAAACCAGCATTTACAAACTGACAATTTAATCTGACATTCAAGTGCAAATTCGTAGATAGATATTGACTCACATATTTGGACAGGCATAATTACACATAAGCGCATACATTACACAGGTCACTGCAGCAAACAGACGTACTCATGCAGATGGACAGACGTAGACATGGCAAGATAGACACACACACACTGACGAATGTAAACAATAAATACCATGTAAACACAACGACGGATAGCTAGTAATCGGCAGACTCACATACATACGAACATACACAAGGATACAGAGAGAGTGAGAGAAAGTGAGTGTGTGTGTGTGTGTGTTTATGCCTGCGCGCGTGTGTGTGTGTGTGTGTGTGTGTGTGTGTGTGTGTGTGTGTGTGTGTGTGTAGTACAAAGTACAAAGGAGTACAAAGGAAATCAAGCAACAACATATCTAGTGACCCTTCTAGGTTGCTTGTCCTCCAAAACACTGAGGATCAAGTGTCCAAACAGTGGTTTAGAGTGGGTAAGGGAACATTGGAAAGGGAATTACTGCCCTGGAACTAATGTCCGTGGCAGGATTAGGAAGTTAGTAGGGGACAGATGGGTTAGTAACTGAGGGGGGGATAAAATAAAGTTATTCATTTACAAACGCAGTCAGTCGCGGGTTTGATGCGAGATATTTGTCTAGGCGGAGTTTAAATGAATCAACGGTGATGCAGTCTATAACGTTTCGGGGAAGCCCATTCCACAAGTTGACAACTCGATTGAAGAAGAAATTCTTAGATTCGTGTGAGTTAAAAGATTTACCAATAATTTTGCAACCGTTTCCCCGCGTGTAATTAGATTGGTCGATAGTGAAGTACTTACTACAGTTCATATTGTCGATGCCTTTGATGATTTTGAACACTTGAATTAAGTCACCTCTTAATCTGCGCTGGGTTAAAGGAAATAGATTTATTTCTCTAAGACGCTCTTCGTATGGTTTGTTCTTTAGGCTAGGTATCATTTTGGTAACTCTACGTTGAACTCGTTCTAGCTTGTTTATATCTTTTTGGTAATAAGGGCACCAGGATTGAACGCAGTATTCCAGAAGAGGGCGGACTAATGAATTGTAAAGGGTTAGGATAACTTCTTTGGATTTATGCTCAAATGACCTGTCTATAAAGCCAATTATTTTGTTTGCCTTCTTAACAACTTCTGAACATTGTTGACTCGGTTTTAGGTTACTCGATATTGTTACTCCCAGATCGGTTTCTCTGTTTACATTCTTAAGCTGAGTGCCATTCATCGAATAGTTTGCTTTCTCATTTAGGTATCCGATATGTAGTACTTTACATTTATCCGCATTGAAACTCATTTGCCAAATTTGGGCCCAACATGACAATTTATCTAGATTGTGTTGCATATCGTCAACTTGTTCTTTTGAGAGTACGCTATTTGCAATTTTTGAATCGTCAGCAAATTTTGAGATTGTACAGGTGATACCCTCATCTATGTCGTTGATGTAAATTAGAAAGAGAATTGGTCCTAGTACCGATCCCTGGGGTACCCCGCTACTTACATTGGTCCATTTTGATGCCTTACCGTTTATGACTACTCTTTGCTTTCTGTCGCTGAGCCAATTTTCTATCCATTTCAACACACCGTCTTGTATTCCATGCGCTTTTAGTTTTAGCAGTAAACGTTTGTGGGGAACTTTGTCAAAGGCCTTTTGAAAATCAAGGTATATAATATCTACAGCTTTACTCTCATCGTAGAGGTTGAGGATATCGTGGAAGAAGTCTAAGAGGTTTGTTAAACAGGAACGTTTTTTACGAAAGCCGTGTTGAGTATCTTTAAGTATGTTATTTTCCTCTAAGTGATTTACGAGTCTGTCTCGTATGACCGTTTCTAGCATTTTACATACAACTGAGGTTAAGCTAATTGGACGATAGTTACTGGGTAGGGATTTGCTGCCTTTTTTGAATATCGGTGTTACGTTGGCTAGCTTCCACTGATCGGGCATAGTTCCAGACTGCAAGGATTTATTGAATAGTAATGTCAGTGGTTTAGAGAGCTCATCCTTAGCTTCCTTTAGAACTCTAGGCGAGATTGTATCAGGTCCAGGCGTTTTATTTACCTTGAGTTAATCTAAACAATTCAATACTTCTCTCTCTGTAATGGTGATATTGCTTAGAACATCTGAATTATCAATCTGAATCGGCGATGGTGTAGGGATATCACTGAGGTCTTCTGTTGTAAAAACTGATGCAAAGAAGGTATTGAGGGCATTACTCATTTGTTCTTCGTCTTTGGTGTATTCTCCATTTTCATCGACTAACGGTCCAACAGTTGAAGTAACGACTTTTTTCTTTCTGATATAACTATAGAATTCTTTCGGGTTTGTTTTACTTTGATTCGCAATATGTAACTCTAAGGTCTTTTTACTTTGCTTAATTAACTTTTTGGCTTTGCGTCGTAGCTCTACAAATTTCAGCCGTTCTTCGTCATTTTGTGAGGATTTTAATCTATCATTAGCAAATTTTTTAGCAAGCAGGCAGTTTGAAATATCTTTATTCCACCATTTGGGCTTATTATTATGGCCTGGACGCCGAGTTTTCGATGGTATGCAGTCTTGCACTGCTTTTAGGTAAGTGGCTTCGAATAACTTCCAAGATGTATTTATGTCGTTATTGTGAATTAAAAAGCTCCAGTCAGTTTCTTTAAACATAGCTCTAAGTTTATGGAAGTTTGCTTTCTTGAAATTAGGGACTTTTTCGATGCTACTATTTGGTTCGTTACTAGTAAACTTTAAAGTGAAAGTTATCGTACGATGGTCGCTGTTACTGAATTCATCACCAACATTCAAATTCTCTATTAATTCTTCTTTTGTTGCAAGTACAATGTCAAGAACGTTATTACCACGGGTCGGCGTTCCAACAAATTGATAAAGCGAACTCTCTTGCAAGTTCGTATACAAGTCATGTCCGGAGTGTGAAGTAAGAGTATCGCTCCACTTGGTCACAGGTAAATTAAAGTCACCAAAAATTACGGTATCTTGTGAGTTACATACATCTGCAATTTGTTCGTAAATTTCTCGGTCAGTTTGCACTGATTGAGCTGGAGGTCTGTATATTAATGCAAGTATTATTTTTGTACCTTTATTATTCTTTATTAGCACAAAAGATGCGTCGACGTTCACAATTTGAGGTTTTGACAAGAGGGTAGGGTTAAGACTTTCTTTGATATAAAGTAAAACGCCACCTCCATTTCGATTTATTCGGCTTTTCTCAAACATTACATAACCGGGAAGTGAATACTCTGCTAAAAAGTCTCTATCTTCTGTATTGAGCCAAGATTCTGTTATGCCAATCACATCATAATTTTCTGTAAACACTAGCTCCTCTAAATCTGAAAATTTATTGCGTATGCTACGAGCGTTTGCATAGAAAACCTTTAAATTTGTTATTTTAGAACTCACGGAACGCTCTTTAATAATATTTTTATTATTATGTATATGTATATGTATTTTTATTATTATGTATTATGTAAGGGAAAACAGGTCTAGGAAACTTGAATCAAGTATTTTATTGAAGAAGAAAAAACATGCAAGTTTAACTCTGATAAACTTAATTAATATGATTGAAGAAGGGAGAGACAAACGCCCATTCAGTATAATATTATATATGACATTCTTGTCAGTAGAGAATACATTGAACATTTAAGACATTCACACACATGTTTTTCCTTTCAAGATTGACTAAGCAACTCTATCTGGCAAGATTTTGGTACAAATTTGAACTGGTTTAGTAGCTGGAATTTCGGTAGATTGATAGTAGATAGTAAAATGTGTATGTAAGATTAATAGAAATATCCAGATATGAGTTCCCGAAAAGAAACATACTGTATTATGGATCTTCAACAAATATAATAGGCACACGAGAATAATGATAAAATAGTAATCTCTACATATGGCACATTTTAGTACACATATCAAAGTTAAGCTTATAACTATTTTAGGTAATCGTCTTTCACAAATTATTATGCATTACTTGAAATTATTGCAACACTGAAACTGGTATTATAGCTAAGGAAGGAAGAAAACACAAAGACACATGTATGATTGTTAAAGGGCTAACGCATGTTAAATAGCCGATTTTTTTAAAATTTAAGTATATTCGAAAGTTGTAAAATGTGTAGTGTGTGTGTATTTACAGTGCATAACATTCTAAAACGATAGCATATAATAATACAAACACTGATCTTTCTTAAGATCCCAGGATAAAGGGTATATACTTCCTGTTGGCTGGCAGATACGAACACTTTGCTCTAGACCAGTAGTTTTAGGGTGTATGCAAGTGAGGCGAGATTTTCATCTTCACTTCTCTGTGTGAAAGATGAAATATTCAATGACAACGCATATAGTAACTTTATCGTTAACCACTACTATATCAGAGGGTATTACCATCAATGTACCCTCCAGTACCAGGCAATGTGGCCAAAATGGCTTCAGAGTCGAGAGAGAACCCCCTCCTACCTCAAAAGTTATAGGAATACTAACCCAGCTAGCCTGTGGGAGCTTGTATCTAAACTGAGAAATGTTGCCAACGTCTTAGAGCAGTGCCTACAAGTCGTGGTACCAGGTACCACTCTAAACGGGCAGTTACAAGTACTGCATATTATGGGCGAACGTTGTCCGTCGCTGGTACTGACGAGTGACTTTTTTACTGACGGTCAATGTCAGTCGCTGGTATAGTACAGAATAAGGGAAAACAAAATTATCTCTCTCTCTCTCTCTCTCTCTCTCTCTCTCTCTCTCTCTCTCTAAATACATTAACAATTTACCTTATGTGTTGCTAATAGTGTTATTACTATTTTGGATAGATAGCGAAACTTAGCAATACCAATACTATAGCTATTATATTAGTCGTAGTCATGTACAGGAACTTTAACTTTATTGATGGTGTAATGGTTAGAGCGAGTAAGTTTTGTATGAGGTATCCGGGGTTCGAATCCTGAAAGGATCACATGTTTTCATAAATTTCATTTGGGGGTTTATTGGAGTTAAGAATGATGTAAAAGTAATATCAATAAGTTCAGGAATATTTCGTAGCGAGGTCGGTCCTCTGTAATGTGTACTCTATAACATTTTCTTTTCTCTCGCATAAACATTAGGCTATTCATAGTGCGGTTGGGGATAGTACAAGATTAGATTGATATTCAGTAATTGATGAATGGATATTTATCGTAGTCATGTACAGTACCTTTAACTGTCTTCATGGTGTAATGGTTAGTGCGTGCAATTTCTGTATGTGGTTTCCTGGGATCGAATCCTGTAAGGATCACATGTGTTCATTAATTAAATTTGAGAGGTTTGTAGTGTTAAGAACACTGTAACAAATAATCTATATTAACGTACATTATGGGTAATTATACATTCTTTATCTGGTGCAGTTGCAGTGTAATTGTTATTGTCAATACCTCAGCTTACTGTCCTGATAAATAAACCTATCTAAAACTTGTATCTACAGATGTAGAACAATCTGAGTAACATTTTACGAAAGTCTCTGAATACATTTTTCGTTAGGTGGCGTCACACAAAATCAACATCATTATTTCTACCTTATAATTACTATATTTCACTCCAGCTTCACAACACATTTACAACCATTAGCAAGCATAATATCTCCCCATATTCTTTGTTGAATTTAATTTAATATTTTATCGCTGCATTACATAAATTGGCGTTTGTCATTATTTATATACATTTACTGGTCCTCGATGATTTAATCATTGTAAATTAGTTCGTGACTAACGATTTAATACATAAGGTAAACATGTCTTACAGTATATCAAAAGAAAAATAAAGCAAATAAAACAAACAATAAATGGGATTCAACCTACTATAAAATTACTATAAGTTCTTAACCCCTTCTGTACCAGCAACGTCTGTTTAATTTAAATCTTGCTACTATTAGACGGTTTTATTCAGTTTCAGAATGGCCTCGAGCAATTGATAGGCTTCGAACTCTCACGTAACCCCTTTTACTACTACAGATTATTCTTAAACTGTACAAAATCCTCTAAATATAGCTAGGATAACATTTTAAAGATGTATCCGGTACAGAAAATGTTAACTCCCGAAGAAGGTCAGGAAGAGCAAACACAACTACCATCAACATTTTAATATATTGTTAAGGGAAAACAATTTAAAGGATATTAACACTTGTTTATAGTGCACAACAACCCGACAATTTAAAGGATATTAACACTTGTTTATAGTGCACAACAACCCGACAATTTAAAGGATATTAACACTTGTTTATAGTGCACAACAACCCAAAATCCAAGAGGGGGGAAGGTTTTATACTGTTTAGATAAATTTTGATTTTTTTTTTTTTTTACAAGATCATGCCATTGTATTCAAACAATATGAAATATTCATAGAATATATCATATTGTAAGAATACAATGACATGACCTTGTATTTTTTTTTTTTTATTGTTTTATTTTATTATCTTAGTAGGTTTGACAGGATTTATTGAAACATATTTATTTGTGTACAATTCATTTGAGGTAAGAAAATATATACACATTACTTAGGCTATAACAAACATATATATTGATATACTAAAAAAATAAGGCATATTACATGTAAATCTTTGAAACTTATAAACTAAATAATGAAACATACAATTATTTAATGTAAAAGCTATATCACAGGGACATCTTTGGAACTTATACATTATATAATATATATGTTACATTATGAGGTAGCATGATCAATTAGGTCAGGTCAGGTAAGGTAGGGCGCGAGTCCAGGGCAGGGCAGGGCAGGGGGCGGCACTCAGTAGTTTTTGAATGTGTGGTAGTCCCTGAAGCAGTCACCCAAGCAGAGTGCAACTTTGCACTCCGCGCACATTGAGGTGACTCTTTTGCTGACGTGGGGTTTTCTGACACTGGAGCTGCAGACGTGGCACTGCACCTGCCTGTGACGAGTGCCAATCAGCTCGGTGTTGGTTGGGTAATGTCTTTCGACATCCAGCTGGATGCGGTCAGGAACGTGATCCCCACGCCATGCCGTACGTCTGTGAGTGGTGGTGCCATACTTCTCCAGGAGTTGATATTCCACGTTATACACAAACTCCCGGAATTTTAGCTTCTGGTTTGGGGACATCTCTCTCTTGACCAACCACAAGTTGTAGGCGTTGAGCATCGTGATGTCAACTAGGTGGAGGAAGAGCTTGTGATACCACTTCACAGTCTTCCTCATACACTCAATGCCTGACAGTTGACAATCAGTCTTGTCCACCAGGCGCATGTTCTTAGTGTAGTCCACTACCATGTCGGGCTTATAGATGGTCTTCCTGGTTCTGTAGTGGATTTTACCAGAGTCCATCTGGGCACCTGTGTGGACTGTGGAAAGCAGGTGGACGTCTCTTTTGTCCTTCCACTTCAGGGCTACCACTTTCCCGGACTTTTCAAGGTGCTTGTACTTCTGCCCCCTTCGTCGCCTTCTTCGGACATGCCTCTCGCGGTGTTCCTTGGCCAGTTCATCTTCAGAAGGTGTGTCACTGGAGGAGGCATCTGACAGAGGAATAACATCACCTGTGAACTTGGGCATAAACCTTCTTGTCTTTCTGACAGTCCCACATGACCCCGTTTGGTTGTCATGAAGAAACTAGCAGAGAGCAGGAGAAGTATACCAGTTGTCTGTGTAGATGATGTGGCCTTTGCCCAGGTAAGGTGCCAACATTTTCCTGACGATGGCACCTGACATGCCCATGGTGTCACTGGGAGCGGCTTTCGGTACGTCAATGTCAGTGCCTGTATACACGATCATGTCCAGCACTATTCCAGTTTCACAGTCACACAAAACGAAGAGCTTGATTCCGAACCTATGCCTTTTCAAGGGGATATACTGCTTGAAAACAAGACGTCCTTTGAAGAGCACGAGCGACTCATCAATCACCAAATTGAGGAAGGGGTAAAAGTATTTCATATACCTCTCCAACAACATGGTGAACACATCCCGAACTTTCCATATCCTGTCAATCCTGTTAGGATTTTCGTTGTCTGCAAAGTGCATAAATCTTAGCAGCAACAAAAATCTGTCACGAGTCATGAACTTATTGAAAGTTGGGGTGGCGATGAGAGGGTCGTGCTTCCAGTAGTGTTGCAACACATGCTTCTTGCAAAGAGGCATGAGGAACAACAAGGCAAAAAACGTCATGAGTTCTTCCACAGTCGTATCCACCCAGCCTCGTGTTCTCGCTTTTGGAGAAATGACGTCCAATCTGCCAAACACCCACCTGTAGTAGGCGTTTGTTTGGGCAACGATGTAAGTCATTACCTCAAAATCGAAAAAAGCGAGGAAGAAGTCGCTTTCATTTGCGTGTTCGTCACAGGGCCAGTCATCAGTTGTACCTGACGTCCCAGGATTGAACTGGGGCACGTCAGGCACAAAATTGACCCCGTCAGACCAGTCAAACGAAGGCATGCCAGGGATCGGAATGTCGTCTCCGTCTGCTTCTGCGTCTGAAATATCGCTGTCATGTTCGCGATACAACACAGCATCATCATCACCCTCTTCTTCACTAGACAGACGCCCTTCTTCATTCTCGTCACCGACATCTGACTCACTGCCACTGTCCACTCCCAAATCCCCCCACCCTTGGTCTCGTGCTAGGGCGTCGTCGTCGAAACCAGGCCTGCCAATGCCCTGCGAATCACCATCAAACAGCAGGGCGGCGTATTTGGATGGTGTCAGAGTTTTTCTGGTCACTCTAGCACATACGGGCGTCTTATGGACAGGGGCAGAAGGGCCGGCAGGGGCGGCGGCAGGGGCGGCAGTGGTGCGCGGTGCAGTGGGTCTGCCAGGCAAGATGATGGTGGTGCCTGTCGCCCCTTTCCCTTTTCCTTGGGCAGGGGCGACAGGGGCGGCAGGGGCAGCAGGGGCAGCAGGGGCAGCAGGGCCAGCAGAGAGAGCAGGGCCGGCAGGGCCAGCAGAGAGAGCAGGGCCGGCAGGGCCAGCAGTCGCTTTCCCTCTCCCTTTCCCATTCCCCTTCCCCTTCCCTTTTCCTTGGGCAGAGGCAGCAGGGGCGGCAGGGGCAGCCGGGCCAGGGGCGGCTGGTGGTGTTGGTGGTGGCAGGGTCACTGTGGCAGGCGTACAGGTTCTCTTCCCTACGCCCGTGCCTTTGATTTTGCCTGCCCCTGCAGGTTCTGCAGCCCTAGGGCGGCCTCCTGCATCGCTGGTACTGGTGGCAGGGGTGGCAGGGGTGGCAGTGGTGGTGGTAGTGGTTGTTGCAGTGTCCTGGGTCGTGGTGGCAGTGTCCCGAAAGACCAATGACCTCTGTGCCATTGCCCTGCTTGCACGTGTTTTTCGTGCTTTGGGTGCTGGTGCTTCGTCCTCTGAGCTCTAGGGCGTGTCGTACTGGTAGCTAGGGTCTTTAGCAGCCACCCTCTGCCTTCCACGGCAGCTGACACCACCAGAAGGAGGGCTGGTTGTGTCATCAGGGAGCGAGCGTGAGGGACGTGTGGGCTCCATGACTAGTGCTTGGTTACTGGCGCGGTGGTGCTTGCACGAGTGCGGGGCGATCGTGTGGCGGGGTGGTATCGAGAGTTGACATGTAGTACTATACCCACATCAATTTTTAGCCGCCTGCCTATAAATGCGCGGTTTTGGTACGCGTTCAAAAGCCTCGCTCTTAAGAGTCTTCCCGCAGTCCGCCGGGGGAACTCTTAACCTGTTAAGCGCTAAATAGCCCTAGGAGCTAGGGTAGTTATTTGTGCATTTCTGCCAAAAAATTCGATCTCACAGAATTTAAAAAAAAGTACCTCAATGTCTTGGAAATAAGCAGCCACATCCGCCAATATATATATATCCACCCTAAACAAATGTGGGTGTGGAGTTACGGTGGCTGCAAGTTGAAAAAAATGGGCTGATAGGCACGACATCCCCGAGCGAGCGAGTGTGTGTGAGTGAGTCAGGCGGGAGGAGAGAGAGAGAGGGTGGAGGCAAGAACGTGCGATTGATGAGAAGCAACGCTCTATATCTCGCCTAAAAAGCACCTTTATGGTTTCACCTGTTCATATTCATGAGTAAGGCATCCCATGTGAATAATATACACTGATAAATGAAGCGCAGAGACGCATACGGACGAATAATAGGCGAAATAAGAGTGGTGTATTGAGAAAGGTGGGTGGCGCGGGAGAGAAAAGGGGTCAGATTACAGTAGGTAGATGAGATTAGCGTGGGTGTATGCACAAATTTAGACCTTATAGACACTTTGTGTTGTCGTTGCTATATTGTAAACAACGATAAGGCTTCTTGGATGGCGCAGTATGTTAGAGTAACCCGATATCTCATTACACAATTTTTACGCACTATTTGCTTGCAACTCATGGATGAAAGGTTATTTATTTACTTGTAAATTTCTTTACTGTTTGTTCGTAATGATAGAATATGTTAGGTTATGTAAAAGTATTATACATACTAAATACTTCGATATACACAAGTGTATCGAGGGTATATATATATTTTTTTTTGTCAAGCATTCGTCTGCCCGAAAATACGTACGCACTAATCGCTGTCAGTATAGTGTGAACAGTCATGGTCTAGTGGTTAGAGTGATGGACTGAGTGAGATGTAGGCCTAGAGACGTAGGCCTAGAGACGTGGGTTCGAAACCAGAGAGGTTATGGGGATGTTTTTGGAGTGTTTATATCACTTGAATTTTTTTTTTTTTTTACATACTTACGCCCTGCTATTCATAAAGTCGAAAACTTTGATGAATAGCAGAGCGTAAGTATGTTTTTTTGTGTTTATTTATTTGTTTTTTGTTTGTTTTTTTGTTTTTTTTATTATTACAAAAGGTTGTTACAAAAGGTTAGTACATAAGTATAATATTACATAGGTATATATATAAATAAAACAAAATATTGCCTGGCTAATGAATTAAACTGAAATAATAAATGAAAATATTGCTTATATATACAGTATACTGTATACAATAATATACTGTATATATATATATATATATATATATATATATATATATATATATATATATATATATATAATATATATATATACAGTATATACCAAAACATATGAACTTATCCTACAACTATAATTTGTACATGTTATGATAATATTATCACGTTGGTCAGGTACGGGCAAGTAGGTAGGCAGGCAGGTGTTTTGAGATCACGTTGGTCAGGTACGGGCAGGTCAGGTACGTCAGGTACGGGCAGGTAGGTAGTGAGGTAGGTAGTGAGGTAGGTGGGCGGGGCAGGAGTTTGGCTGAGATAGGGCGACACAGGTACCACTCCTAGTAGTACTTGAGTGAGTGGTAGTCCCTGAAGCACTCGCCCAAACACAACCCAACGTTGCATTCCTTGCACATTGATGTGACTCGGCTTCTTTTTTGTGGCTTTCTGGTGGAGTGGGCACAGACCTGGCACTGTACTTGCAGCCTCCGGGTGCCAGATAGCTCGGTGTGGATAGGGTAGTGTTTGTCATATCCATCAATGACTCTGTCTGGGAGGTTGACTGCACGGCGACCCCTGTGACCGGAGACTGGTTGGTGTTTCTCTAGGAGTTGGTAGGCGACGTTGTATATGAACTCCCTGAACTTGAGTTTTTTGTTCGGGGCCATGTCTTTTTTTACCAGCCACATGTTGTAAGCGTTGAGCATCGTGATGTCAACAAAGTGAAGGAAAAGCTTGTGATACCACTTCACTGTTTTTCGTAGGCACTCAACGCCTGCAAGCTGGCAATCAGACTTGTCCACAAGGCGCATGTACTTGGTATAATCCACCACCATATCAGGTTTCTGGATAGACTTCTTGGTACGGTAGTGGAATTTACCAGAGTCCACTTGGGCACCTGTATGGACAGTCGAAAGCAGGTGGACTGGTCGCTTATCGAGCCACTTTACCGCCAGAACTTTCCCAGACTTCTCCAGCTGCTTGTAGTGCTCTTTCTTCTTTCTTCTTGGTCTGTCCTGTCTGCGGCGCCTTTGTTCCTCTGCCAAGTCGTCATCAGAAGCGGTGTCACTGTGGGAGGGGTTGTCCAGTTCTATGCGATTGCCTTGGAACTTAGGCATGAACTTCCTGTTAGTTCTGACAGTCCCACATGCCCCCGTTTTGTGGTCATGGAGGAACTGGCAGAGTGCAGGACTTGTATACCAATTGTCGGTGTACAACGTGTGCCCCTTGTTCAGGTAGGGCTCCAGCATCTTTTTCACAATGTGCCCTGACATGCCCAATGGGTCGTTGCCACCGACTTTTGGAATGTCTACATCAGTGCCGGTGTATACGATCATGTCGAGCACTATTCCACTTTCACAATCGCACAACACAAAGATCTTGATCCCGAACCTGTGTCTCTTCAAGGGAATGTACTGCTTGAACACCAGGCGTCCTTTGAAAAGCACGAGCGACTCATCAATCACCAGGTTGGCAAAGGGGTAGAAGAATTTCCTGTACCTTTGCAATAACATGGTCAACACATCCCGAACTTTCCATATTCTATCAGCTCGGTTTGGATTATTATTGTCTGCGAAGTGCAAAAATCGCAGAAGCAAGAAAAATCTATCACGAGCCATATATTTCCTGAAAATTGGGGTGTTGATGATTGGGTCGTGCTTCCAATAATGCTCCATTACATGCTTCCTGCAGAGAGGCATGATTAGCAACAACGCAAAGAACACAAGGAGCTCAGGGACAGTCGTATCAATCCATGCACGAATTCTTGCTCTAGGAGATATCATATCAATTCTTTCCCTCACCCAGGTAAAATAGCCATTGGTTTGGGAAACGAGATGAGATAATACCTCCTGGTCAAAAAATGCACAGAAGAAATCAGATTCCGTGGACTGGTCATTGCAGGGCCAGTCTGCTGTTGAACCAGCCAGATTGGCATTGAACTGGTGCAAATCTGGTTGGAAATGGGACCCTTCAGACCAGGCAAAATTATACGCCCGTGGGGGATCAGGATCAGCCCCTCCGTCAGCCACGTCGTCTGCGCCTTCGTCGTCAGACAGGTCTTGGTCATGGTCACGGTGCAGAAGTACATCGTCGTCTTCCGAATCCTCTGCACCTCCCTCATATTGGTCTTGATCCTCCTCAGACTCGCTCCCACTATCACCACCCCAGCCATAGTTCCTGGGATCGAAGGCTTCCCCTTCTGCAGCGTCGTCGTCAGAGGAGTCAGGAGGGAAGAGGAGGGCGTCAAACTTGGATGGCGTTAGACCGGCTGCCAAAACTCTACGAGGCCCTCCAACAGCAGCAGGGGCATGGGTGGGCGTGGGTGGTGGAGCAGGGGCGTGCGTGGGCGGTGGTGCAGGGGCGGCCGTGGTGGGCAGTGGTGCAGGGGCGGCCGTGGTGGGTAGTGAGGCAGGGGCGGCCGTGGTGGGTGGTGGTAGTGGTGGCAACGCGGGGGTGGTAGAGGCGGGAGGTGTCACCTTACTCCTCTTGAACTGATAAGGGTGTCCTTTACCCTTACCCTTCTTGCCAACTACCCCCGATGCTCCTGCATCCCCAGGACGGCCACTTGTACTTCCTGTGGTGGTGGGCGCTGTGGGCGTCGTTGCCACAACAGTAGAGGCAGTAGTTGTTGTGGTAGCAGTTGTCAGAGCAAATGCTGAGGACAATGACCTCTTCGCACTCGTCGTGCTTGTTGCACGTCTCGTGCCTCTCCCAGCACGTGTAGGTCTTCTTGGCTGCACTGGCTCATCATCCTCAGAAGTATATACGTAGGAGGGGTCCCTGGCACGTGTTCGTGTCCTGCCACGAGCACTAACACCGCCAGCAACAGGGTTGGGCGAGTCAACAGGGAGCGAGTCAGGGGAGCGTGTAGGCTCCATAGTGACTGAGAGCGTACTGCGTGTGTAGACTGTGTGGGGTGCGTGCGGCGGGTGGTTGTGGGTGCCATCGAGAGGTACCATGTCGCACTAAACGTGGCGCAATTTGTGACTCCCTAGACAGCTTGGCGCCGTTTTGGTACGCCTTTAAAAATCCTGCTTCCGTGAGGCCTATCGCGTTCCCTATAGGAAGCCTTCCGTGAGGCCTATCGCGCTTGCCGGGTTAAGAGTCTTTCTGCAGTTCCGGGGTTAAGAAAAATAATACATAGTTATATAAATACCCTCCAAGAGAGTAAGTGAAAGCTATCAATAAACATAGAAAAATCCTAGACTATACTTATTCAACTCATGGTGATTCTTTTACAAACGAACTCAGGGCAGGTCAGCTTTAGATGGTGGTGGAGAATACACTACCTGCCTCACGCAGAAAGTAGGCTTATATACCCTTAGCTCACCTGGCTCTGATACCAACCTCTTGAACTGCATTAATCATCAACTCATTATATGCTTGCTGAATTAAAGTATAACTTTTACCAAGAACTCTATGATATATCTTGTAATCAATACTTATGATTAGAAAAGCCAAATACATTATTACCTAGTTATTATAATCAATATCATTCGTACGTCAGGCAACGAAGGAGAGAAAGGGAGTTGGAGGAAAGGGCGGGATATTGAGTGGGGGTAAGGGTGTAGGGGGATAGGGGGGAGAATGGAATGTGGAGAAAAGGGGAGTAGGCTGCAAGAAGCCTCACAATACCACTACACTCGTGTTTGTACAATCAGGGACAATAATATTTTCTTGTATATGAAACTAAGCTGTCTACAGGTCGAATTAATTATACCGGGCTCATAACATTGCATACGATATTCAATCATAAATAATTAATGATTGTATCCACCATAACAAGCACAATACCTCAATTACAACCAGTGACACTCGTCAGTCTTTTGTTTATAGAAGCTAGATGGGACAGTTCGTATCTAAGGCTAGACAGGCATCTTGCTTAGCCTAGCTTAACATAATATTGCACACTATACTGTAATCTGATCAAATTAATGTTTATACAAATGTTATTAATGGTTTTGACAGTAAGCGTAGCATATAGGTTGGCAGGTAAAGATTATAGACACATTATAATAAATAGACGACATGCAGATAAATATAAAGATGGAACCAACTGTCAAAATAGACACATGTAGACACATTCAGACTTATGCACACACACAGTCACACATATATATATATATATATATATATATATATATATATATATATATATATATATATACACACACACACAGATAAACACACACATCAGCCCAATTTCACAGACAATAGCCCAACTACGACAATGGCTATTAGTACCCTTGGCCCTCAAGGACAACATACTCTCTAATACACAGACACAAACATATACAGACAACAGTACATAATATACACTAACTAAAACATTGACAAGTGAACAGGAACACACTCACATAGAAGAAACATGAACAGCATCAAACACACACAGAATAATATGCACATACTGTACTCACACCTACAAAGGTATTCAGACATAGATAGCTAGACCTACTGTAGTCACACATAAACAATGAAGCAACAACATCGACACAAACACACATCAGACATAAGCACACACATACTGTACACACACACACACACACACACAATACATAATATATATTATGTACATATATACATAAATACATTATAGCCTCACTCCAGCCCGACGCGCCAACCCGCCAACAGCACTTCGCTCTCGCTGCTCGAAATTTGACCATAACTTGAGTACTCCATTACTCATCCCCTTATTTGTTTGCATGAGCTGTAGCTAAGCTCTAGCTTAACTGCCCTGTAGTTGCTTTGCATGTAATTTTGCTGTGTTTTTGACTGATAAACGTTTGTTTATCGATACTGCTTTTGTTTACATTTGTACCGGTTAGTGACGACCGACGCTCTAAAGTAAACAAACTACTTGCTTGTTTCATATTATAAAGTTCTAGCACTTATTGTAGATATTTTAGCCCTCACTGTAGTTAAGTGCTTAGCAAACCACCCAGTAGTTATCTTGCATGACATTGTACTGTAGTTTTGACTGATAAACGTTTGTTTTTCAAAATTCTATTTGTCAAGTTAGTAGAAACGCCGACGATACCAGCGCCACCTGTGTACGCATAAACAAACCCTCTTCTTGTATTTTATATTATATCAAAGTCTAGCCATTACTGTACTTGGTTGAACTTTTTATCTTGATTATCTATAAATAAATTGCACACACTAACATTTGTCAAGATAGTTTTAATATTGGGTTAGAATAATTTAGTTACTGTAATACTTTTTGATAGCCTATTTATTAATCGCATTTCAGATACTTGTCACCATATTAATACACACTCTTGCCAGGGATATTACTAACTCCATTATTATTATTATTGTGTCGACCAGTGTATAAACTAATATACAGGCTTTAGCCTAACTGTGTCATACTGCTAACATCATTTTATTTTTATTTTCAGGCATAAAATTGTGTTCTATTGCTAACATATTCTTTTTGTGATTACAGGCATTAATTGTACGATATTGATAACCAATATTTTTGTTACTGTACTGTATACTGCTTTCCAGTTTTCTCACTAGGCTAAATTAACCCTCTCCCACTTTTTTTTCCAGTAAATTTTGTAACAAATTACTAGTCCATTTGCAATTTTCAGGCTTTAACTGTGTCATACTGCTAACATCAATTTTTGTTTTATTTTCAGGCATAAATTGTGTTCTATTGCTAACATATTTTTTGTGATTTACAGGCATAATATTCTTTTTGTGATTAACATATTCTTTTTGTGATTTACAGGCATTAATTGTACCATATTGCTAACAAATACTTGTTGTTACTGTACTGTATACTGTTTTCCAGTTTTCTCACTAGGCTACATTAACCTTCTCCCACTTTTTGTTTTTTTCCAGTAAATTTTGTAACAAATTTCTAGTCCATTTGTGATTTTCAGGCTTTAACTGTGTCATACTGCTAACATCAATTTTTGTTTTATTTTCAGGCATCAATTGTGTTATATTGCTAACATATTTTTTGTGATTTACAGGCATATTAATTTTATCATATTGCTAACAAAATGTTGTGTGATTTTCAGGAATTAATTGTATCACATTGCTAACAGATTTTTTTTGTGATTTTCAGGCTTTAATTGTACCATTTTGCTAACATAAATTTGTGTGATTTTCAGGCATATTGTGATTATATCGTCATGGCGCCGCAACGAACCTGCACGAGTTGTTCCGGTAAATTTGGCCCTACCATGTTTGTTTATACTGATGTCCAAATTTGTAGATTTTGCCAGCTCCGAGAGAAGATTGCGGATGAATTGAATGCAGCTCACCGCAAGATCGATGCCCTGACTACGAAGCTTGAATCCCTTCAAGAATTTGCCACACTCAACGTAGGAGTGCCCTCGGCCCAAGAAACCACTACGATGTCAACCGCCATTCCAGTGCATACAGTACCGGTACCGGTACCCACACCAGCAGCTACCTTAGATGTTGCAGAAAATAATAATGACTCTACTCTCACTCCCCCCCAGGACAACTTTCAGTTAGTGAGAAACAATGTGCATCCCAGTACCAGTACCAGGAAGGTCATCCCGACAACATGCCAAAACCGCTTCAAAATTCTTGCTATTGACGAGGAAGAGGAAACGGAAGAAGTTCGGCTTGTGGGCGACTCCATGGTCCGTGGTCAATTAACCGAGTTCTGCGCCAGGGCACCCAGGACCAGAAAGCGATTCTGTATCCCAGGTGGCGGTGTGGACGACATTGTTACGGCTGTGGAAGAGGTTTCCAGGCTCGCCCCCGCAAGCACTACGTACGTCATCCACGTTGGATCTAATGATGTCCAACGGACGCGGTCAGAGGAACTACTTTGCAAGTACCGGCGGCTGATCAGGTCCTTCAAGGAAAAATCTAATAGAATCTTAATTTCAGGAATTGTTCCCCAGATTCATGTAGAAAACCGATTCTACAACATAGCTACCAGTACAAATCGCCGACTAGCCAAACTCTGCAGGGAGGAGGACATCGGCTTTGTCGACACGTGGGATCATTTTTACTATGATAAATCTTTGTTTTCAGGAGATGGTGTACATCTCAATGAAGTAGGAGCTGCACGTCTTGGTCGTCTGCTGAACGATGCAGTCAAGGATTTCCGTTCAAAAAAACGGGGTCAACCGGGGGTATCCGGGGGTAGTGTAAGTCAAATACGAACTGAAAATTCAGACAATGCACATTCAGTAACATCTAACTCTAATACTCTTAAGGTGTTTTATGTAAATGCTCGTAGCATACGCAATAAATTTTCAGATCTAGAGGAAATCGTGTTTACAAAACATTATGATATAATCGGCATTACAGAATCTTGGTTAAATACGGAAGACAGAGACTTTTTAGCCGAATATACGCTTCCTGGTTATACAATGTTTGAGAAAAGGCGGATCAATAGAAATGTTTTTTATAAAGGAAAGTCTTAATCCCGTCTTAATGTCAAAACCTCAAATTTCGAATATAGACATATCTTACGTACTATTAAATAATAAACGAGGAACTAAAATAACACTAGCTTTATTATACAGACCCCCAGCTGAATCAGTGCAAACTGACAGTGAAATTTCTGAACAAATTGCAGAAATAACTAACATACAAGATACCGTAATTCTTGGCGCTTTCAACTTACCCGTGACTAAATTGGGCGATATTCTTACATCACACTCTGGACACGACCTCTATGCTAACTTGCAAGAGAGTTTACTTTTTCAATTTGTACAATCTCCGACCCGTGGTAATAATGTGCTTGACCTTGTACTCGCAACAAAAGAAGAATTAATAGAGAATTTGAATGTTGGTGATGAATTCAGTAACAGCGACCATCGTACGATAACTTTCACTTTAAAGTTTACTAGTAACAAATCAAATAGCAGCATTGAGAAAGTCCCTAAATTCAAGAAAGCAAATTTTCATAAACTTAAATCAAAGCTTAAAGAAACTGACTGGAGCTTTCTGACTAACAATAACGACATAAATACATCTTGGGAGTGTTTCACAACCACTTACCTTAAGGCAGTGCAAGACTGCATACCATCGAAAATACGGCGTCCAGGCCATAATGATAAGCCCAAATGGTGGAATAAAGATATTTCAGACTGTCTGCTTGCTAAAAAATTTGCTAATGATAGATTAAAATCCTCACAAAATGACGAAGAACGGGTGAAATTTGTAGAGCTATGACGCAAAGCCAAAAAGTTAATTAAGCAAAGTAAAAAGACCCTGGAGTTTCATGTTGCGAATCAAAGTAAAACAAACCCGAAAGAATTCTATAGTTATATCAGAAAGAAAAAAGTAGTTACTTCAACTGTTGGACCGTTAGTCAATGAAAATGGAGAATACACCAAAGACGAAGAACAAATGAGTAATGCCCTCAATACCTTCTTTGCATCAGTTTTTACAACCGAAGACCTCAGTGATATCCCTACACCATCGCCGATTCAGATTGATAATTCAGATGTTCTAAGCAATATCACCGTTACAGAGAGAGAAGTATTGAATTGTTTAGATAAACTCAAGGTAAATAAAACGCCTGGACCTGATACAATCTCGCCTAGAGTTCTAAAGGAAGCTAAAAATGAGCTCTCCAAACCACTGACATTGTTATTCAATGAATCCTTGCAGTCTGGGACTATGCCTGATCAGTGGAAGCTAGCCAACATAACACCGATATACAAAAAAGGCAGCAAATCCCTACCCAGTAACTATCGTCCAATTAGCTTAAAGGTGGGGGCTCATGGGTTGAGATAAACATGGAATGATAATCGCCAAGCTGTACATAATTATCTTGCAAAATGCAATGGCACTGAAATAATTATTAACAATGGTATAAAGGATTTTGTGGATCGTCTATACCGGGCCTGTGACGTCACAGGAGTGTAAGTCCACCATCCAGTCCAGGATGAGGATACTGGTGTGACGTCACTATGACGTCACAGCCCTGGTATAGACGATCCGCAAAATCCTTTATACCATTGTTAATAATTATTTCAGTGACATTGCATTTTACAAGATAATTATATGCAGGTCGGTGATTATTTTTCCATGTTTACCTCAACCCATGAGCCCCCACCTTTAACCTCAATTGTATGTAAAATGCTAGAAACGGTCATAAGAGACAGACTTGTAAATCACTTAGAGGCAAATAACTTACTTAAAGATAGTCAACACGGCTTTCGTAAAAAACGTTCCTGTTTAACAAACCTCTTAGACTTCTTCCACGATATCCTCAACCTCTACCATGAGAGTAAAGCTGTAGATATTATATACCTTGATTTTCAAAAGGCCTTTGACAAAGTTCCCCACAAACGTTTACTGCTAAAACTAAAAGCGCATGGAATACAAGACGGTGCGTTGAAATGGATAGAAAATTGGCTCAGCAACAGAAAGCAAAGAGTAGTCATAAACGGTAAGGCATCTAAATGGACCAATGTAAGTAGCGGGGTACCCCAGGGATCGGTACTAGGACCAATTCTCTTTCTAATTTACATCAACGACATAGATGAGGGTCTCACCTGTACAATCTCAAAATTTGCTGACGATACAAAAATTGCAAATAGCGTACTCTCAAAAGAACAAGTTGACGATGTGCAACACAATCTAGATAAATTGTCATGTTGGGCCCAAATTTGGCAAATGAGTTTCAATGCGGATAAATGTAAAGTACTACATATCGGATACCTAAATGAGAAAGCAAACTATTCGATGAATGGCACTCAGCTTAAGAATGTAAACAGAGAAACCGATCTGGGAGTAACAATATCGAGTAACCTAAAACCGAGTCAACAATGTTCAGAAGTTGTTAACCCTCTCCGACATATGACGCGATTATGAGCCTATTGGGGATACTTTAAAACCTTTGTTACCATCAGGGGTATTTAGAAACCTTTAGTTTAGTTACTTCAACCTCTGCAGTTGTCTTTGAGTTAGCTGTGGGCAGAAAACTAATTTTGGAGAGGTAATTATAAGAGTGAGAGAACTATTTCTTATTGCTAATCTGGCAACCTCTGCGTCATATGTGCGTGAAAGGGTTAAGGAGACAAACAAAATAATTGGCTTTATAGGCAGGTCATTTGAGCATAAATCCAAAGAAGTTATCCTAACCCTTTACAATTCCTTAGTCCGCCCTCTTCTTGAATATTGCGTTAAATCCTGGTGCCCTTATTACCAAAAAGATATAAACAAGCTAGAACGAGTTCAACGTAGAGTTACCAAAATGATACCTAGCCTAAAGAACAAACCATACGAAGAGCGTCTTAGAGAATTAAATCTATTTCCTTTAACCCAGCGCAGATTAAGAGGTGACTTAATTCAAGTGTTCAAAATCATCAAAGGCATCGACAATATGAACTGTAGTAAGTACTTCACTATCGACCAATCTAATTACATGCGGGGAAACGGTAGCAAAATTATTGGTAAATCTTTTAACTCACACGAATCTAAGAATTTCTTCTTCAATCGAGTTGTCAACTTGTGGAATGGGCTTCCCCGAGACGTTATAGACTGCAGCACCGTTTATTCATTTAAACTCCGCTTAGACAAATATCTCGCATCAAACCCGCGACTGACTGCGTTTGTAAATGAATAACTTTATTTTATCCCCCCCTCAGTTACTAACCCATCTGTCCCCTACTAACTTCCTAATCCTGCCACGGACATTAGTTCCAGGGCAGTAGTTCCCTTTCTAATGTTCCCTTACCCACTCTAAACCACTGTTTGGACACTTGATCCTCAGTGTTTTGGAGGACAAGCAGCCTAGAAGGGTCACTAGACCTGTTGTTGCTTGATTTCCTTTGTACTCCTTTGTACTAATACCCACAAACCTTCACATAAGCACAATATCCCCGGTAATGACCATATCCCATAGTCTTCATAATTCAGTATATCCTTCAGTGATATCACGTGTATGCTTGATATCCCTTCCCCGGGGGTGTATCTATCCTAGAATGCAATGTCTTTCTTTGTGACTAAAATGTATTTCATTTAATGTATTAACAGTATTTTAAGGTCAGTCGAGTTGGGCCAACACTATCTATTTGGATTACAATCCTTCATATTATGAAGGACAGTAACCTAAAGATAAAATGAGGTCCTAACTAGAATGAACTAAAATAGGAAATTAAAAAGGGTTAATGGGTGTAATATTATTGCACCCATTAACCAAAATTCTTATAAATATTGTATATATTTATTGATGACAATTATATAAATACATAATGAAATACTGATTATGCCTAACCAGACTTTAAGGTAATCTAGAGTAAACCATACTCTGCTACTCTATATGTTTCATAATAAATTAAAATATTTCACATTCCTCCTGTCTAACAGAAACCCTTTTCCTCTCGACACAGTCTCACTGGCCTGTTCTCAAATTCTCACTGTTTCGATTTCCCTGATAGCCAAATTGAGAGAACCAATAGTGTTTAAACCAAACTTGCCTGACAGGTAAAATGAGGCAAACAGACACTGGGTAAAGCTGAGGCAAGCAGAGTTTTTGTAGGGAACAAAATCTGATAGTCAGGCACATAAACGCTTCAAATGTGCCAGGGTAAAAACTAATACTGAAAAACTGGATTATATATGCACAGATTTGAGTATCCTTAGTTAGACTCACATAAAGTTGTATATATACAATATATATACTGTATATATATGCAGTATATATATATATATATATATATATATATATATATATATATATATATATATATATATATATATATATATATATATATATATATATATATATATATATGTATAATATATACATATATATATATATATATATATATATATATATATATATATATATATAATATATATATATATATATATAATAACATAATATACAAGGGACTGGAGTTTTCGAAGAGAGGCTCCAGTCCTGACATTATTCTTGACTTACAGTGTGCTGGCTTAATAATCCAATAGGGTTGATAGCATCTGAAGTCCTATTTTAACTAACTAACATAATATAAACAAAATGTGAATACTATACCATTATTTAAAGTATCCGAGAAGTTTTAGACATTGGTGTTAAAGGTCCTGATATTTAAATGGGCTTATACCTATTAGTGAAGACAACTGTACTTTATATAATGGGAGGCGTTAGTCTGAGCTTTGTTGCGGCACTCGTCGTCACCGTTCCTTAGCCCTTGTTTGTCCTTGGGTTTGAATCCAGATAATCAAGTTATCCTTAATTATCCTGCACATATATTTTATTCTACAAACTTTAACACCCTGAGCCATTACCAGTTATATTGACCACATGTTATCAGTCATCAAATGTTCACCTCGTCAATTTAGGCAGAAACTACTAACCCCTTCCTTTACGAACTATACTGCATTGAAGCAAATGTAGAATAGTTATTCGTTAATTGATTCTTAACTAATAGCAGTAAGGAAAAATATATATAATTCATCAGTTTGAGATAGACACGCATTTTAAGGAAGAGTCTTCTTCTATTCCGCTCTGGCAGTTTTAAAGTGTTTACAATACTATATTAATTATGCGAATCCTAATATAATCCAGTATAAACATAGTTGTAAATATCAACGCGAAAAGCCATTTACACACCAGAAAAATCAAACGTGTGAAGCCGCCTGAAACGAAACAAACATTTATTTTAGAGGCACACCAACACCAGGCACTAAGGCTCTCAGCTACAGTGGCACGGAGTGAATGTAACCGGAGCGAGAGTGGAATAATTAAATAGACAGTCAGCTACCACTCCAAGAGGGGAATTAGTCAGTCAGTAACCAGTCCGAGAGGGGAATCAGTCAGTCAGTCCGTAACCAATCAGGATTTTACTGATTGTTGTACTTTACACAGTAATAACACGAATGTCCAGTTATCTATCTAATTTAGCCCAGTGTTATGTATATCTCCTATTAACTTATATTATTCATAATGTTCAATCTATGTTCAGTCTTCAGAAACATGTACTAACTACTGAATTGGTATAATTATTTTGGTATAATTGGTATAATTAAAATTGGTATAATTATAAGTTTGACCAATTACAATTTTGTTAGGATCCACACATAATTCACACCATTAACAAGAAGTTAAAAATAAATCTGGAACGAGTAAGTAACCAACATTAGGCAGGCAGAATAAATATTTATTTAAAGTAATATATGAGATATTTTGGTGTAAGAAGAGTCCATAAATGTAATCTATGACACGATTATTCCCCCCACCAAGTTCTTCGGGTCAATGTAGGTCAATCCATTAAAGGTGACTACACAATTATAATTATCTGTTATTGATCCTATTACTGCGCACCACAAAGCAAACAATTATGTTGGTGTTATACGCTTAATTCAGTGACATTATAATGGTGTTTACTTTTCTATCTTTCATAAAGCCATGCAATGAATGAAATGTAACATTTCCAACAATATAGCATTTATATTATTAACAATTTAGCTCTTGGCATGTTAAAGTGTTATATAGCGAACTGCATTTGAAGCAGATATACTGTAAGTTAAATAATATTATTTTGAATTGTATGAATGTGTAGTGTTTTGGAAACGGGTTGCCTTCACTGTAAAGCCCAGGGTGATATACGTTGTGTAGGAAAGATCCTCGAGCTTCCGTTAACGATGTGTGAGGGTCCTTTACACACTGTTCCCGGGCAACTCAACCAGTAGTCCATTTCAACCAGAACCTATTAACTAGTTCTATCTTAAACCGTGTCAAATGATTGTACTAACCTAGTCTAACCTAACTACACCTAACTTGAGCTAGCACTGGCTGAGATCTACTGATAAAAATCATCTAGATGTTATACAATATTGTTTGGTTTCCTTAAACACTCAACTGTTGTGTTCAATATTTATTCTGGGCTAAAGTCTTAGCACTATTTGTTTTTGTAATTGGAAAGCCATTATAGTAAACTGTATTACAGTTTACTATGCAAATTCAAATTGTTCTCTTTTAGTATGTCGAGTTTGTAGAGTTAATACTCAGCTTACTTAATTGTTTTATATGTTGGCATCCTATTCACACTATGCAAGTTAACCTTTTACACTTTTGTTTTATTTAGGGTATAACTTATACAAATGGGCGTACAGTTTTACTAAGCTAAATAATAGCTAGCATGCAATGCAAAAAGAATAGTCACACCGACACAAATAATAGTGGCAACCCAAGTATATCACAAGCCTATTTATACAATCCATCATTGTTTCTCACCATACCAAGTATTTACCTTCACCGTTCATTCAACTACTTCTTGGACACTGAGGCAATGCTCTCTTTTCTGCACATAAGATTTACCTGGCGTATCTCTGCCTTGCTGTTTTATGTTTCTTTCTTTTTCCCTCCATCCTTTCTTACGTATTCCTCCTTCAATGTCCCTCTATTCATTAATGCTTTCCCAATCGTGAGCAAGCCATCAATTCGAATCTTTTCTAAACATGTTAACATCAACATAAATATTTACACTCAATACACTTACACTAACCCTGGTCATACACACAATCTGGGTTCATAATATATATTATAAGACCCCGACGAAGGACATAACCTGGTTATGTAAATATCTCTATGGCAGAAACTTAACTGCTACAGAGGACTATCTATCTATCTATCTATTGCCTGACGCCGTTATCCCCGAAGGTGTGGCCACGAACGAACCGCCCCCATGCACCTCTGTCCGCAGTCAGTCGACGCCCCTTCCCCCAACCAGCACCGCCTTCGTTCATATACTTCCTCACTCCATCCTTCCACCTCTCCTTTGGTCTACCTCTCCCTTTCTGTCCCTCCACCTCGCTCTCGTACACCATCTTAGTCATTCTCTCGCTTTCCATATGTTCCATAACAAATTATGGCCGAACCATCTCAAGTTGTTCCTTTTCACACTTTCCAGCACATCTACCTCTACACCACACCTCCTTCTTACTTCTTCATTAGTCTGTCTATCCCTCCATGTAACTCCGCACGTACTTCTTAAGTAATTCATTTCCACTGCTCTCACTCTTGGTTTGAGTCTCTCAACCTACGTTCATGCTTCGCTTCCGTAAGTCAGTGTCGGGAATACCACACTGTCATGCAAGGACTTCTTCACTTCCATACTGACCACCCTATGTAACCGTAATAAAGTCTGGCGAACATGTTTATTAATTGTCTCATGCTAATCCCTTGAATTTGGCTCTCTGTCAATCTACTGACTCTGGGGGAGACACTTGTTACAAACAACCTGCCTTTTGTCTTCCTAATACTCATAGAAAACAAATGTCTTTGTTAATTTCCTATGTATATTTATTGGTACTCGATTCCACTGTTGTTCATGCTATTTGTTTTTTATTCCTTGTTTTCCTTTGTTTCTCCTGTTTCTTCTCCACTTCTGTATTGTCTCTTTCCTCCTAGGCTTCCTCCTTTTACCCTCGTCCTCTATGCTCTTCGTCTCCGTCTCATTTGCCTCCTACCTAAGTCTTCTTCTACGCTGTTGGTATATGTGTCTTGCCTCCTACAGACAACTTAGCTTCCAGACTCTCCCATTCTTCTTCATGCATTTCCTTTCCTCTTTCTATTATTGTTTTCTTCCTCCTCATCCAATTGTATCACTCTCTCTTCGCCTCCATTTTTCTTGACTCAATTCCTAATCCTGATTTCCAGGTGTCTTTCTTGATTTTACTCCATAGCAAAACTTGCATTACACCATAATTAACAAATTGTCCTCACTTTACCCTAATTGTAATTCAGTTTTGACTTTGCTACTAATAACGCATGATTATGTATTCGTTAATGATATATCTATTTGTATAGTACTAATGTTTTTATATAAGTAAAATATAACTAAACTATAACTAAAATAATGGATAAAAAACACCATCTGAGGAAGAGCACTTTATTGACAACGTTTCGCAGATAGCTTCATCAGGTCACTAACCTGAGGTTAGTGACCTGATGAAGCTATCTGCGAAACGTTGTCAATAAAGTGCTCTTCCTCAGATGGTGTTTTTTATCCATTCTGTCTACTTTTCAAGTACCACTCAACTAAAATAATAACTAGAACGGAATTTTAACCGTTTGTTTTCGTAATTTCAATACTCATGAACTTTGTATCGCCTTCTATTGTCTACCCAAACCTATTATATAATTTTGCATCATTCTCCGAGGATATTAGTTTCCCACTGAATCTGTTTGCCATGCAATATCTCTTGTTCGCTTTTCATAAACTCCTAATCGCTCAATGTTCCACCCTCTCCTTCTACACTCCACACTCTCCTACTTCTAGAGTTTAATATCTTCATATGCTCGCCTTATCCAGCGTTCTAAATCTCCCACTATGCTGTTCCTAAAGCTCAATATTTCCCAGTTTATTGCCCAGCACAAAGTTAACCCTTCAATTATTTCCTTAGCTGCAGTCTTGCATTCATCACAAGTTATACACCATTTCATCACCAAACATTTCGTCAATACCTCATACCAAACAATATAAACAACAACAAGGACATAAACAAACATTCCAACAACAATCATAATAATGAGAACAACAATCATATATGAATGACGCTATACATGAGCTCATCCATCCTGGGTAATTCCCCTGACTGTTATAATGACCATATTGCTAATTATGGCAGTAATTTAACGGGTGGCTGACACACCACAGTCATTAAGGGAGCCCACCTCGCTTTGTTTTCTCTTTCTCTCCCTCTCTCTTTGGCTTGTATCCATTCGGCCCCATTCAGCCTAGTGTTTAAAACGTTTACCCCCATCCGGGTGTCAATATTTTCTTGGCGAACGGTTGCGAGCCAGCATATATATATTTATTTTTTTGTTTTGACAGCAAGCTAAATTTATAAAATTTTCGATAGAAAAATGTCTCTGGCGAAGCCGGATTCATCATTACAATGCTGGCTCGCTATCGCTCGCCAGGAAGAAATCGACACCTTGATGGGGATAAACATCTTAAAACAGTTGGCTGAATGGATACAAGCCAGGGAAAGAGAGAAAAGGAGAGAAAGATAATCAAAAAACAGTGACCCCCCTTAACAAATATCACACAAGGCAGCTAAGGGTAAATGCAAAATATACTATAATGCAAATTAGCATAGTAGCCCTTATAACATTATGGCGTATTTAACATTTATTAGCATAGTAGCCCTTATAACATTATGGCGTATTTAACATTTATTAGCATAGTAGCCCTTATAACATTATGGCGTATTTAACATTTATTAGCATAGTAGCCCTTATAACATTATGGCGTATTTAACATTTATTAGCATAGTAGCCCTTATAACATTATGGCGTATTTAACATTTATTAGCATAGTAGCCCTTATAACATTATGGCGTATTTAACATTTATTAGCATAGTAGCCCTTATAACATTATGGCGTATTTAACATTTATTAGCATAGTAGCCCTTATAACATTATGGCGTATTTAACATTTATTAGCATAGTAGCCCTTATAACATTATGGCGTATTTAACATTTATTAGCATAGTAGCCCTTATAACATTATGGCGTATTTAACATTTATTAGCATAGTAGCCCTTATAACATTATGGCGTATTTAACATTTATTAGCATAGTAGCCCTTATAACATTATGGCGTATTTAACATTTATTAGCATAGTAGCCCTTATAACATTATGGCGTATTTAACATTTATTAGCATAGTAGCCCTTATAACATTATGGCGTATTTAACATTTATTAGCATAGTAGCCCTTATAACATTATGGCGTATTTAACATTTATTAGCATAGTAGCCCTTATAACATTATGGCGTATTTAACATTTATTAGCATAGTAGCTCTTATAACATTATGGCGTATTTAACATTTATTAGCATAGTAGCCCTTATAACATTATGGCATATTTAACATTTATTAGCATAGTAGCCCTTATAACATTATGGCGTATTTAACATTTATTAGCATAGTAGCCCTTATAACATTATGGCGTATTTAACATTTATTAGCATAGTAGCCCTTATAACATTATGGCGTATTTAACATTTATTAGCATAGTAGCCCTTATAACATTATGGCGTATTTAACATTTATTAGCATAGTAGCCCTTATAACATTATGGCGTATTTAACATTTATTAGCATAGTAGCCCTTATAACATTATGGCGTATTTAACATTTATTAGCATAGTAGCCCTTATAACATTATGGCGTATTTAACATTTATTAGCATAGTAGCCCTTATAACATTATGGCGTATTTAATATTCATTAGCATAGTAGCCCTTATAACATTATGGCGTATTTAACATTTATTAGCATAGTAGCCCTTATAACATTATGGCGTATTTAATATTTATTAGCATAGTAGCCCTTATAACATTATGGCGTATTTAACATTTATTAGCATAGTAGCCCTTATAACATTATGGCATATTTAATATTTATTAGCATAGTAGCCCTTATAACATTATGGCGTATTTAACATTTATTAGCATAGTAGCCCTTATAACATTATGGCGTATTTAATATTTATTAGCATAGTAGCCCTTATAACATTATGGCGTATTTAACATTTATTAGTATAGTAGCCCTTATAACATTATGGCGTATTTAATATTTATTAGCATAGTAGCCCTTATAACATTATGGCGTATTTAACATTTATTAGCATAGTAGCCCTTAAAACATTATGGCGTATTTAACATTTATTAGCATAGTAGCCCTTATAACATTATGGCGTATTTAACATTTATTAGCATAGTAGCCCTTAAAACATTATGGCGTATTTAACATTTATTAGCATAGTAGCCCTTAAAACATTATGGCGTATTTAACATTTATTAGCATAGTAGCCCTTATAACATTATGGCGTATTTAACATTTATTAGCATAGTAGCCCTTATAACATTATGGCGTATTTAACATTTATTAGCATAGTAGCCCTTATAACATTATGGCGTATTTAACATTTATTAGCATAGTAGCCCTTAAAACATTATGGCGTATTTAACATTTATTAGCATAGTAGCCCTTAAAACATTATGGCGTATTTAACATTTATTAGCATAGTAGCCCTTAAAACATTATGGCGTATTTAACATTTATTAGCATAGTAGCCCTTATAACATTATGGCGTATTTAACATTTATTAGCATAGTAGCCCTTATAACATTATGGCGTATTTAACATTTATTAGCATAGTAGCCCTTATAACATTATGGCGTATTTAACATTTATTAGCATAGTAGCCCTTATAACATTATGGCGTATTTAACATTTATTAGCATAGTAGCCCTTATAACATTATGGCGTATTTAACATATATTAGCATAGTAGCCCTTAAAACATTATGGCGTATTTAACATTTATTAGCATAGTAGCCCTTATAACATTATGGCGTATTTAACATTTATTAGCATAGTAGCCCTTAAAACATTATGGCGTATTTAACATTTATTAGCATAGTAGCCCTTATAACATTATGGCGTATTTAACATTTATTAGCATAGTAGCCCTTATAACATTATGGCGTATTTAACATTTATTAGCATAGTAGCCCTTATAACATTATGGCGTATTTAACATTTATTAGCATAGTAGCCCTTATAACATTATGGCATATTTAACATTTATTAGCATAGTAGCCCTTATAACATTATGGCGTATTTAACATTTATTAGCATAGTAGCCCTTATAACATTATGGCGTATTTAACATTTATTAGCATAGTAGCCCTTATAACATTATGGCGTATTTAACATTTATTAGCATAGTAGCCCTTATAACATTATGGCGTATTTAACATTTATTAGCATAGTAGCCCTTATAACATTATGGCGTATTTAACATTTATTAGCATAGTAGCCCTTATAACATTATGGCGTATTTAACATTTATTAGCATAGTAGCCCTTATAACATTATGGCGTATTTAACATTTATTAGCATAGTAGCCCTTATAACATTATGGCGTATTTAACATTTATTAGCATAGTAGCCCTTATAACATTATGGCGTATTTAACATTTATTAGCATAGTAGCCCTTATAACATTATGGCGTATTTAACATTTATTAGCATAGTAGCCCTTATAACATTATGGCGTATTTAACAATTATTAGCATAGTAGCCCTTATAACATTATGGCGTATTTAACATTTATTAGCATAGTAGCCCTTATAACATTATGGCGTATTTAACATTTATTTTCGATTACCACTACAGGATATTGTTCAGCTTAAAAATTACCTGAAGGTATCAACAGAATAATTAGACCTACACAGGTCGTTTCATAATTGAACAGTCTTAGATACTAAGAAATATTGTATTTTTAAACGAAATTATCATACTGAAACAGCTAACACATTCTAAGCTCGACATTCGACCAGGCAGTATGTGAAATAACTTTATAATTTCAACCCAAATACATATTAGTTGGTTAACCCTCTGTAGGACATTCACAGTCCTATATTAAACTGAAAATAACATGTAATAGTAGCTAGAATAACATGTAATAGTAGCTAGAATAACATGTAATAGTAGCTAGAATAACATGTAATAGTAGCTAGAATAACATGTAATAGTAGCTAGAATAACATGTAATAGTAGCTAGAATAGCATGTCATAGTAGCTAGAATAACATGTAATAGTAGCTAGAATAACATGTAATAGTAGCTAGAATAACATGTAATAGTAGCTAGAATAACATGTAATAGTAGCTAGAATAACATGTAATAGTAGCTAGAATAACATGTAATAGTAGCTAGCATAACATGTAATAGTAGCTAGAATAACATGTAATAGTAGCTAGAATAACATGTAATAGTAGCTAGAATAACATGTAATAGTAGCTAGAATAACATGTAATAGTAGCTAGAATAATAGTGGAAAAGATATCATTGTGTTGAAAGGATGAAGTGAAGGGAATTATTCAAATTATATTGAAATTTTCAAGGAATTAATTAAGATGGAAGGTGTGGATCAATTAATTGTGTTTTGGAATGTGGAACGCAGAGGTTTTTGAGTGGTGATATCCACATTCCTACTATTCTGACACATCAATAAAATAGCTCCCTTGTACTGTAGAATAACTACAGTACATACACATTTTAGTTAGTATCTATTCCAAATCAGATAATACAACGCTCTAGAACCCAGATAATTCAGGACACAGCATTAGAGGTTAAAGGACATATGGATGTAACATATTTAGTGCTCACAACTGTACCTACCTATTTACATCATGTATATACTGTCCTTTCACACATTTGGTACCATCTTCACGAGACTACATATTGATTTTCCAATATATTACTTAACCCTCGTCTAGCGGGGGGTTTTGGGCTATTTTGGGCATATTCAGGCCCTCCTCAATGATCAATCAAGTATCTGCATGAAAAGAAATTTATTCAGCAAAAAACTAGACGCTACAAGCTTCAAAATGAGACCAGAACGTGCTACGTAGCACTCGTCGTTTTCATGCAGTGCTACCACTAACATGGGAGTTTAGCGTATAGCGGCATATTTTTTCCAGCTACGCTCACTACTGGCTACACTGCCGGCCTCTCGAGAACAGAGGGAGCGTGAGTCAGTGGGCGACAGTGGGTGTCGGCCGTGTGGCCTGCTGCACTCCCGGCCATTTGCACTCGATTTTAACCCTTTAAAAGCCTTAATAATGCTCCTAACTTGCTGCTTTTTAGATACAGACTTAAGTCGGGCCCCGTTCTTTAAGTGTTAATATGTTAGCATATTTATGCTATAAAAGTGTGATGATATAATATATAAGGTTTCTTATAATTATTAACGTTGCATTTGGCCAATACACAAAAAGCAATAATCTTACAAAATATAATCCTAAAAAATCCTCCCTAAATATACGAGGAATTGACCCAGCGATCTCATGGATATGTTTCCATTACTATATTCAACCAGAGGTAATTTCTCCAAATGTGTAAACTTAACGGTCGAAAATCACCAACCATTGGGCATCATCATCTGTATATAACATGTATAACACATGGCCAATGGTGTCATTACTAACAGTGTTACCTCTTCACACCACGACCAATCATAAAGACAGAGATCATCACTCAGGTTCAGTAGATCGGTCCCATTTTCAATCAAATTATCAGGATATTTTGACTAAACATTTGATATTTACATATAAACAGTATGTTTAACACATCATTATATATTGATTATTGTTTTGAATGAATATACATATAATTATATATCTTTTTAGATTGTATATACAGTAAATATATTCAGGTTTCTACACCTACCTATTGCAGCATTTCTTGTTCTCCATAGCTAGTTCCTTTGGTTAAGTAGTTTTTCTTGCAAATTATAGAATCCTTCCTCTTGAGGGAAGAAATCGTGTGGACCTCACCTCTTATATCATCTTAGTAACGATACCAGAGTCTTCTCTTTAGGCTTTCATTGAAAATATTCTTTGGTTACCTTGAATTTAATCTTGCCCAAGTTTTAATGTACAGCAGGGAACCAACCTATAAAGAAAATCTTACGGTATTTGAAAAATAAAAACTAGTGATGCGCAAAAATCACTATAACGCAAACCATGAAAATACTGTCTCTATTCCATTAAAGATGCTTGGTTAGCCTATCTGTGTCTACTCCACTAAAAATATTTAAATTTCATGTACAGTTTTGACCATTTTCAAGCTGAATAAAGGTAAATGATCATGGTACTTGGTTGCAAATTTATGTTATGTATTTTTCAAGCTACAATCTGCACAAACGAGGCGCCTAAACACCCGTAACCCAGGCTATCAGATCTGGCGAGTATATTCGAAGGCCGGTGTCTGGGAGTTACGATATATCCTTCCAAATATACATGTAACCATTTGATATAGCAGAAACAGCTTACATAGCCTTCACTGTACAGGCTAATGGTTATATACAGTATATATATATATATATATATATATATATATACTTATAACTATCTTGATAGTGTAATGGTTAGAGTGTTTAAGTTAAGTGTGAAGTATATATATATATATTAAGTATATCTCACAAATACATGTGAGCTACTAAATGCTTGTATACTCTCAGTGGGGCTCGAACCACTGACAGTCAGGACGATTGCCCATGCTTTTACCAACTCTATCACGGCATGCTTAAGATTTTTAACCTTTTCCTATTATCATTAAAACTTTTTCTGCGGGCATATTTCCGCCATAATAGGTCTCATTCAGGCACTACTGATTGATTAGGTGAGTGTCTGAATGAAATTAAATGTATTCAGCTGAAAACTAAAAGAAAATAGCTTCCAAATGACACCAAAACGAGCTTCGTAGCTCGTGGGGTTCACCCGCTGCGCTACCATCGACATTCGCTAAAATGAGCAATTCTCGCTAATGTCTCGCTACATTTGCCTTTGGCAGCCCTGCATATCTCGCGAGACTCTGACTCAAAGCCTTCAGTGCCACAGCCGCTTGGCTGGGAGACGGACATGTGGCCTGTCGCGCTCCTGCTCTCTTGCACTCGATTTTACAGGCTTTTTGAGGCTTTAAAAGTCGTAAATTGCTGTAAATTGCCATGGCATTCTGGAACGTCTCCCACAGGGAAAGGGTTAAGGAGAAGGGAAATCCTACTTGGAGAATGTATTTCAATTCATGCACAAGTCATATCATCCATTTTCCAGGATACCATACAGGGACTTTTACAAGTACCTCCATGCAACTCTGGTCGAAATTGATTAAATATAATAATCGAACCAAGCACGAGAGTACTTAATATTTAGTATATACCAAATGTTTTTATACTCTCAGTGCTTCTCGAACCACCGACAGTCAGGACGATCTCTGTATGGTATACTGGAGAATGGATCCTACGACTTGTGAATGAATTGAAGTTTATTCTTCAAGTAGGATTTCCCTTCTCTTAAGCATATAAAGGAAAATGTTAAGTATTCATTATCACGCAGTTGGTTAAAGCATGGGCATTCGTCCTGACTATATATATATATATATAAGTTGTTTATTTGATGACAAATATAACTGCTAGGGTTAAGATTCGAACCATGCAGTCAGGAGATCAGGCCACCTATACAACAACAGAGGATACAAAGAAGGAATTTGGTACTTCTACCTCTGTTCCTCCCCAACGTCAATTTCTGTGGGGAACAGACAGTCTTTTAATCGAAATCCGGCTCCCCTAACCATGACAAGTTGTTTATTTGATGATCAAATACAAATGTTCTTTCCTCTCACATAAGCATTAGGATATTCATAGCGCAGTTAGGAACAAAACATGATTAGATTGATATCCAGTATTTGATAAATGGATATTAATCATAGTCATGTAGAGTACCTTTAACAATATTGATGGTGTAATGGTTAGAGGGTGTGAGTTATATATGAGGTTTCCTGGCTTCGAATCCTAGGAGAGTCACATGCTTTCCTTAATTTCATTTGGGGGGTTATTGGTGTTAAGAACGATGTTAAAAATGCTATCTATTAACATACATTATGGTTAATTATACATCGTTTTACCTGGTGCAGTTGCGCTGCAATTGTTATTGCCAATACCTGAGCTTACTGGCCTGATAAATAATCCTATCTAAAACTTGTATATACAGATGTAAGACAATCTGACTAACAATTTAAGAATAGTTTCTGAATACATTATTACTTTCTCTCCAACTTCACAACACATTTACAACCATTAACAATCATATTTCCCCATATTCTGCACTTAATTTAATGTAACCTTATACGGCTGAATTACATACATTGGTATTTTTTCATTGTGTGTATAACACATTTACAGGCCTTCGATTATTTAATTATTGTAAATTATTAAATTACTAACGATTAAATACATAAGGTAAACATATTGTACACTATATTCGGAAGAATATAATAGGATTCAACCCACTATAAATTTACCATCAGTTCTTCTTAAACCCGAGAACGGCACGCCATTGGTTTTTAAAAGTGCCTGCCAAGCGATCATATTTTGCTTCATTCCCGTCTAAAATCTTCATTATCCGATAAATATCGTTATGACTTAATCATATGCGCCTTTTTTAAGTTCAATATGAAGATATTAACATGTAACAGCAATAAAACGAGTGGGAATAGTATTTGGGGGGTTAAAAAGACGAATTATTGCCAATCCTCCAGTCATGAGGAGAGAGGCGCACAAAATACTGTATAATAATCTCTCCCTCTTTGAGGCCTGAAGGCAGACTGATGTCTCTCTCTTGCGCTCTTTATCTTCCCACACTCTCTCTATGCTTCCCTGATTACCTTGAAACCGGGTGAGAGATATTGCCGCGGTAAATAAACCGATAAACAAGGGAATAAGAATAAGAGGAAATATAGGTGATAATTGAAAGGGGGTGGGGGAAGGGATTTTTGTTTTGTTACACTTGTGGAGGAGTGATAGGAGGTATGGAGGGGAATAATCTCACTTAATCACATATTCGTTTGTTTTGAGTGATTTTGGGATCTTTTAAAAACAAACAAATTTGGCCTTGGATCTTTGGAGTCCCGTGGCCTTTGCCCAGTAAAACTTCTTACGAGTCTCCTCACCGTTCTCGGGTTTTAACCTCTGAAGAAGACTCAGAAGAGCAAACAAAACAACTGAAAACGTTATAACAGTTAAGGGAAAACATTTGAAGGTTATTAACACTTGCAAACTACTACTTCATAGAGAATATTAACTTTAATTTATCAATTACAGGGCAAGGAAAAATTAGGTAAATTAATTTTACTGATATATGTGTGGATTGAACCGTTAATGACCCGACCCTCATTATCGGAAATTGACAGTGATTATCCACCTCGTCAGTCTTTTGTTTATAGAAGCTAGATGGGACAGTTCGTATCTAAGGCTAGACAGACATATTGCTTAGCCTAGCTTAACATAATATTGCACACTGTACTGTAATCTGATCAAATTAATGTTTATACAAATGTTAGTAGATAAATGTTATTAATGGTTTTGACAGTAAGCGTAGCATATAGGTTGGCAGGTAAAGATTATAGACATATTATAATAAATAGACGACATGCAGATAAATATAAAGATGGAACCAACTGTCAAAATAGACACATGCAGACACATTCAGACTTATGCACACACTCAGTCACATAATATATATATATATATATATATATATGGACACACACACAGATAAACACACACATCAGCCCAATTTCACAGACAATAGCCCAACTACGACAATGGCTATTAGTACCCTTGGCCCTCAAGGACAACATACTCTCTAATACACAGACACAAACATATACAGACAACAGTACATAATATACACTAACTAAAACATTGACAAGTGAACAGGAACACACTCACATAGAAGAAACATGAAGAGCATCAAACACACAAGTAATATGCACATACACACACCTACAAAAGTATTCATACATAAATAGCTAGACCTAGTCACACATAAACAATGAAGCAACAACATCGACACATACACACACCAGACATAAACACACACACACACACACACACACACACACACACACACACACACACAATACCCACAAACCTGCACATCAGCACAATATCCCAGACAATGACCGTATTCCATAATCTTCATAATTCAGTACACCCTACAGTGGTATCACGTGTATGCGGGCTCCAATAATTATATTAACTTGGTACAGTCACTCATAAAGGTTGTCTTGCCAAGAAACAGCCTGGACTCTTACAACAAATACAAACATATATAATTATACCAGTTTACACACACAAAAACGTACACAAACAAGGACATTCACACAAATATAAATACCGTACGTACATAAGAGAAAACACACAGACATCTAAACGAACACACGCACAAACACACAAAATACCAATACTTTAAATAATCAAATGACTGATAAGATCCTCAGAGCTTAGTATAAACATTAGTTATTGATGGTAGGTGTGTACACTCTCGTGCAAAAGTTGTATCCTACCTCCATTATTTCAGCTTTAGTTATAGGTTCCGTCCCTCACATTAACGACAAATTTATATTTAAAACGAAGGCCACAACATAACACAGCATTATCTTAACCCCTTCTGCACCGGCGACATCTTTCTCATCATATTCTGGCTACTATTAGACGATTTTATTCAGTTAAATAAGGGCCCCCGGCAATTAACTGGCTTCGAACTATCGTACTTAACCGTTTGAACTACCACAACTCCTTCTAAAACTGCATAAATTCGTATAAGTATAGCAAGCAAAAAATTAAAAAGACGTCGCCGGTACAGAAGGGGTTAATCGGATAAGGTGAAAAGCCCAGACCCACTACCACAATACAGGTTAGATTGGGGAAATGACTTCATCAACAGCCATGTCTTTCTCTTTTTGTCTGCCTCCAACCCTCTCTTTCATTCCTTCAGTTTGCCTGCGTAATTATTTCATAAATGTTTATTCATATTTTAATAGTGCATCACTTAGCTCTACTCCTACTAGTTCAGTATATTTTGATAGAACTAAACTTAAAGATGCCCATAAATTCCTCCTTTTCAATACTTACGTTAGATTCGGGCCTTTCATTTTCAAACAAATACTAGGAATTCCTATGGGTGGAAATGCTAACCCTTTAATTGCAGATTTAGTCTGGCTTGCTTTAGAATTTAAATATATAAAAAACTTAGTTGACAGGAACAAGAAAAATATAATCCCAGAAAAACTGGCACTTCCTAAATTGTTAAGTAATAATAGTAGATATATTGATGATATTCTCGTTTGTAATTTGTTAAATTGTAATCAAGTTGCTAAACTTATTTATCCTAATTCCATCCCCCTCACACAAGATAACGTAAATTATGAAGTTGAAAATGTTCTTGATATATATATAGAGATTGTTAATGAACAGTGCATACTTAAATTATATCACAAAGCTGATGATTTTAATGTTAACGTAATAAACTTTCCTTTCCCTAGTAGTAATATCGATAGTAAAATAACTTATAATTGTTTGTATTCCCAGTTAGTAAGACTTTGTAAAATTTGCACTAAAGTAGATGACTTTTGGGCTAGAGCTAAGTTACTATACATAATCTTAGTAGACAGAGGTTTTGAGGCAAGTACATTTTTAGGGTCAATTATTGTGACTATTCTAAAATTTGACATCAATAATTTGAATCAAGCATTTTTAACTTGAAGTTTCTTGTATAACCTCTAAAACAAACAAAAATAATAAAATAATACAAAAATATCGCATCCACGGAAGACTCGATCCCGGTTAATAATATTACAGCCTGTGCTTCCCGTAATAAGCCACCAAATACGATTATTGAAGATAAATGCAATTAAATCAGAGTACTGTACAGTATAGCTGTTTAATTGCATGACCATTTAGCTGTTTTGCAATTCATATTAAATACATTTCGTCTTTATATCATTAGTTCGGACTTCAGTTGAAATGAAGGACCACGCATATCGTGGATTTGATGAAGGTCGACGGAGCATAGGGCAGTGTGATAGCCCCTTAAGACTATGATTCCCAAGGAACAAGCCTGTTTCTCAGGTAATATATAGTAACTTTGAATAAAGACAGGTCAGAGTATAATTATCTCGGGTTGCAAATATTTCCACAATTAATTAGACCAACTAGCAGTTATTGGAATTGTTGAAGGTTCCTTTTGCGAAATGACCATTTATGCCACTACTGTTTCAAGCTTAATGATATACTATGACAAATTACGATTAATTATGGATAGGTATATTATAGCACACTGATATATTAAGCAAAATACAAACATATCGAAATACACACCAATATAGGTTCAAAGTAAGCCCGAAAATGTTGTGGCATAAAAAAGGCGGAAAAATGCTATATCTTGGTGTATTTTACCCTATAGTCGGTTTAATGCTATATCTTGGTGTATTTTACCCTATAGTCGGTTTAATGCTATATCTTGGTGTATTTTACCCTATAGTCGGTTTAATGCTATATCTTGGTGTATTTTACCCTATAGTCGGTTTAATGCTATATCTTGGTGTATTTTACCCTATAGTCGGTTTAATGCTATATCTTGGTGTATTTTACCCTATAGTCGGTTTAATGCTATATCTTGGTGTATTTTACCCTATAGTCGGTTTAATGCTATATCTTGGTGTATTTTACCCTATAGTCGGTTTAATGCTATATCTTGGTGTATTTTACCCTATAGTCGGTTTAATTTCAGATGACGGTAAATTGAATCCCTTACTCGATACTTAATCGATACTTATGGTGAAATATGAAATTACTAAATATTTATGCTAAGTCCTCAGAATTAACAACCTATTTCGTTATACAATCTTCGTAATAGTTGAGTAATAAAGATGAGGACATGACAATTTACCATCAGCTAAAAATATAGAGACTATAGTTATATATCACGGTAATATGAATATCAACACAAATGTATGGCGATTTTACAATAATTGGCACATATTACCAAAGCATAAATCATGCTTATATAATCGCTATTTTTCAAAGCATATTACGTAATTAATCATTTACTTGCCACATATCAACTAATTCCAATACTCCTTTCCTCCCAGCTAAACTTTGATGGCACCCCAAGCACACCTTCTTTTCCATCCTAGCTAACACTTCTACCCCCACTCCACAAACCATCACCCTCCCACCATCGCCTACTTCCAACCCCCTTCTCCCCCATCATAACTCTCCAGCTAGAAAGGACACGCCAGAGGTTCTGTGACTGAGTATATGGCCTGAAGCGGTGTCTCTGTTTCATATGCTCGGAACTGTACCTACCCGATAGCACTATCGTTAGTGAGTGCTATTTGTATTTTGTACTATTGTTAATGTTTTGTCAGGTTGCAAATTTGATTTTAATAGAACATTTTGACACTAATTGTAGTTTATTTATTCATGCAGTGTTTAGTAAAATTTACCAGAACGTCCCGGACTTCCCAAATTAACTAATTCCTTGAACGTGACAATAGTGCGTTGTTATGTGTGCGATTAGTTTGCTTGGGAAAAAGATTATCTTGCTCATGTAGTAATGTACAACCTATGTGGTGGATTGTGTTCTTGTATTTCATAAATTTTATTTTAGTAAGCGTTGTTTCCACATAGCGATTTTGATAATTTATTTTGCCTTTATATTGTCTTTGTCCAAGATTTGGTTTGTTTAGTTTGCAAGTTTTACATTATAATTTTATTGCGTCTTATTCTTTCTCAACTTTTTGTTTTCTATGTGGATGAGGGAGACAAAAGGCAAACCTGCCTGTGGCTAGTACCTCCCCCAGAGTTAAAAGAGTTACAGGGCCAAACTCAAGGAATGTTCGAGCCAAAATGTCTGGACACACGGAGTTTGAAACAATTTAAATCATAAGATGAGGGAAAGATGAATTCGAGGGAATAATTCCAGAGCTCAGCTGTTGAATAGAAGAAAGATTGGGAGTATCGTTTCACTCATGAATTTGGAGAGTTGCACAGAGAAGGGGTGATATTGTGTTGCAAGACAGGTACTACGTACCCTACGTAGAGGAGGTGGTATACACTGAGAGAGCTCTGAGGAACAGTGATTATTGTAGTAGCGATAGAATAGCGAGAAAGATGCAACATTGCAGAAAAGAAAGAGAGATTGCAGAGAGTCGGTGAGTGGACGGGAGTTAATGATACGAAAGGCTACCTCCTTTTTCCACATTTCCCTCTTTATTTGAACATATTCCTCTTCTATTTCTTCCTCACCTATCTTCTACCTGCTTTTCATCGTCACATTCTGCATATACTTACTTCTTCTTTTCTTCCCCTCGTCTACTTCTTCTTTTCTTCCCCTCGTCTACTTCTTTACTATTTTTGATTTATTTATACTTCTTCCTTTGTTCATCTGTCTCTTACATTCTCCTCACGTTACCTTTCATTCCTCCCTGATCCCTCCCATATAACCCCCATTATTTCCTTCTTTATGTTCCGTTTTTTCCTCACCTACCTCCCACCCTCTCCCTATTCTTCATTTAGTATCTCACATTCTTTTGTTTCTTTCTACCTGCCTTACTTCCTAATTATCCATTTTAGTAAAGAAATCATATACCATCTCGCCATCTTAACATAGGTAAACAATAAAATCCAACACATTTGCCTAATTGTTTCTTTTAGGAATATTATCAATTACATCTTTACCCGGGGAATACGTTAATCATGTTTTTTATAAAGTCCACCAGTGCGGGACCTTTAACCCTTATTTAGCGGCGAGCAACATAAGTCGAGTTAAATAAAGCTGGACTATGTGGCGGCGCTCGACATAGGTCGAGTGGCAATTTCAGCACGTAATGTGGCTGAGAGAGAGAGACAAGTGGTGGCAGGAGACTAGCGAGCGTATGACTGCTCCAGACCACCGCGGCGAACCTACTGACACAAATCTCAGCTCCCTCCTCCCTCTCTCACTCGCTACATACTCAATTATGTACTGAAAGTACCGAATTACCTGCTTTTTGCACTCGCGTTGCACGGTTATTGCAAGAAAACTATCCATCATACAAGGATCGTTATGGTGTCATTCGAAAGCTCTGTTTATGCCCTTTCAGGGATAGGTACTTGTTTTACGTTCTGGGTCTTATTTAGGCATGAAAATGATCACGTAAACAGCCCTATTTTGGCTAAAAACACCCCGCTGTGCGGTACACATAAATAAACCGCATAGGCCGCTCGTAAGGTGTTAAGTCATTTCGAAATTTGTTTGTTACATTTAAAATATAGAGCAATATTACTGCTCCATATGCACATATTTTACTTGTATAACGAACATGAGAACATTGAAGAACCAGAAAATAGGTGTAAAGAATAATTATCCAGTGAAACAAAGTACTATTGTGATGCGAGGGTGACAAATGCATAAAAGGCAGAGCGATATAGATGTGCTCTCTCTGGAGGCTTAAGCTAAACTGACGTAGCGAGTGCCTCCCCCATACTTGAAAGAGTGAAAGGGCCAATATCAAGGGACGTTCGAGCCAAAATGCCTGGACACACTGAGTTTGAAGCAATTTAAGTCATAGGAGGAGGGAAAGACTGATTCTGGGAGAGAGTTCCAGAGCTCAGCTGTTGAATAGAAGAAAGACTGAGAGTAAAGTTTCACTCTTGGGCTGGAGAGTTGCACAGAGTAAGGGTGGGATTGTGTTGCAAGACAGGTACCTTGTACCCTACGTAGAGAAGGTGGTATACACTGGGAGAGCTCTGAGGAACACTGATTATTGTAGTATCTATAGAATAGCGAAAGAGAGGCAACATTGCGGCGAAGAGAGAGAGATTGCAGAGAGTTGGTGAGTGGATGGGAATTAATGATACGAAAGGCCCTCCTTTCTACTTTGTCTAGGAGTGCGGTGTGAGAGGATCTTCCCCACACATGTGAACAATACTCAATACAAGGACGCACTGTGCCCCTGTACAGAGCCAGAATTTACGTAGGGGTAAAGAACCCCTTGAGGCGGCTGAGCACACCAAGATTCTGGGAGGCTGCCTTAGCAAGACTGGTAATATGGTCCTTCCAAGTGAGAGCAGAAGAAAAAGAGATCGAGAATATTGAGAGAAGATGAAGGATTGATTTTTGTATTGTTGAAGTGTAAGGGATAGTCCTCTGGGAGTTCCGAGCGGGTAGTAAGACGAAGAAATTGGGTTTTGGAAGCATTAAAGGCAACGTTCACCACTGCCAATGGCTCTCCTCTCATACTACTGACCAAACTAGTGAACAAGACTACGTCTTTTCTATCCTAAATGACCTAGAGCAGCTGGTCCAGCAACCCACCTGTATCCCGGATCCCTTCAGAGATCGGCCCAACATTCTTGACTTATTTCTGACTTCTAACCCTTCTTCTTATACTGCCAATCATTTCTCTCCTTTGGGCTCCTCCAAACATAAACTTATCTCTGTTACCTATCCTATTTCTCCAGTACGGCCACCCGATCCTCCCAGCCTGCGGCGCTTGTGGCACTTTGGCTCTGCCGACTGGGAGGCTCTTCGGCAGTACTTCTTTGATTTCCCATGGAATGACTTTTGGTTCCATGCTAAACGGAATGTATTAATGTATTAATGCTAAACGCATTACCGTTTTAATCCTCTTGGGCATGGAAGCGTACATCCCATTTTCTTTCTCTCAGTCTAATGCAAACAAATCTTGGTTTACTCACGCTTGTTCTACTGCTGTCGGCAACAAGGAGGAAGCATTCAAACGGTACCGATGCCTTGTAACTCAAGAATCTCATTCTTCCTATGTTTCTGCCCGGAATCAAGCCAAATCTGATCTTCGACTTGCCAAGCACTCTTTCATCAATAATAAATGCACTGAATTATCTAACTCTAGCTCTTCCTAAACTTTCTGGCATCAATCCAAAAACCTCTCCAACAATTTTTCTTCCTCATCATTCTATCCCCTTTTCCACTCTGATGGCATAACTATCCCTTCTTCCTCTGACAAAGCTGAACTCTTCGCTCAAACATTTGCTAGAAACTCCACCTAGGATGATTCTGGTGCTATTCCTCCCTCTCCACCCCCCTCTCTCGGGTCTCTCCTAAATATTGAGTAGGTTTGATAATTTTGTAATAATGATTTAGTTGTTATTCATAAATATGTTTTCAGCGACTATTTTCATAATACTATGATAAGGGTACTTCGGTAGTGTAGTGGTTAGCAATATTGACTACGAATGTGCCAACTGGAGTTCAATACCAGGAGTGATGGAATCGAATCCAGCCATGTTTTATTGTAGGTTGGGATAGGGAAAGTCAATCCAGATATAGGTAAACTTATGTTTCTATGTTGATGAAGTAGACAAAAGATATTACTGTCCGTAAGAAGTGCCCCCACCACCACCTCTCCTTAAAGTTGAATAGATATAGGGAGCCAAATTCAAGAGACGTTATAAGTCAAAATGTCTGGACACACGGAGCTCGAAGAAAATGAAGTCATGTGATTGGGGAACGACATATTGAGATAATTCCAGAGTTTACTTGTTGAAAAGTAGAAAGAGTGGGACATTTGTAACTTATCCCTCTATATCAGGCAAGATAACAACACTAACTAGAAACTTAAACATTTCACAGGTAGAATTAACCAGAGATCCCACAATTCTAACCCCAACTACGACATACGAATGTTTACTGTAAACCCTCAATGATGAAGGGGCAACACAAGGATGTATTAATTGCGAGGCGTGCCATACCATTCTCGTTATAATTATATATAAACAAAACACATGCCATTGCGTCATAAGTCAACAGAAACGATTACAGTATACAGTATACAGAGAGCCATACACGGTCATTGTGATACACACTTATAAGGTATTTATATAAGCTACGTTCATATGAAGGAATATTAAATAATACATTAATTACACTGGAAAAGAGCTAACATTTAAAAACTTATATGCTAGTTAAAAGTAAATAGTTAAATCATGTGAAAGAGCGTTCACAATTACATATTTATGCTCCACTGCTATACAAATGCAAAACAAAAAATATTTTATAGTGCAATGATATACCAGATGAACTGAAACAACTTGAAAATGCATAGCTTTACGATATGCAATAATATCAAAATACACACTACACACGGGTATCATTATTATTATGTTTTGTTTTATATGAAGCATAAATACACACTACACACGGGTATCATTATTATTATGTTTTGTTTTATATGAAGCATAAATACACACTACACACGGGTATCATTATTATTATGTTTTGTTTTATATGAAGCATAAATACACACTACACACGGGTATCATTATTATTATGTTTTGTTTTATATGAAGCATAAATACACACTACACACGGGTATCATTATTATTATGTTTTGTTTTATATGAAGCATAAATCCACACTACACACGGGTATCATTATTATTATGTTTTGTTTTATATGAAGCATAAATACACACTACACACGGGTATCATTATTATTATGTTTTGTTTTATATGAAGCATAAACGAAATATTGACTAATGGTTGGGTCACAAAATACACACTACACACGGGTATCATTATTATTATGTTTTGTTTTTATATGAAGCATAAACGAAATATTGACTAATGGTTGGGTCACAAAATTACTTTCCTCAGCAATATCTCTCCAATCTAGCTATCAATATCTCCAATATCTCTCCAATCTAGCTATCAATATCAAAACAAACGAAAGCCGGAATCATGAGTCGGAAATTACGTGAAAAACAAAAACACGCAGATGTAAACCAAAGTGAACCCCTTGAGGACTATGAAGCATTTTTACAGTTTATGCTGGTTATCGTTGGGCGATTTTATTGAGTAGGGAAAGTAGATAGTTAATTGGGCCAGTCTTAACCCATTTAACTTTCGAAGATCCTTTCTATCTAATGATAGTCAGTGTAAACTTTTAACATGTGTCATTATCCTCAAGGGGTTAATTAAAGCACCGGTCTCACACGAATTGTCCAGCCTTTTTATGATTCAGGATGTGAGTTAATGAAATTTATTTGCTTACATTACACCAACCAATAGTTTGTATTTAATGTATACAGAAGGTGATAGTAAAATAGTAAAACTAGACAAACTTAACTCCTCAGTATACACCGTTCCATTTAACTATGAGAATTGTCTGTGGGCGCCAAAACATTAATGAAGATAAATGTTACTGCTCTCATTTCTAGGGGTCCTTCCTAATCTGTAAAACAACGTTTGAATTAATAATGAAACGTGAAGAAAACGCCATGTCTTTGAAGGGGTTAGATGGCATATTGTGGTATTTAATGTGTATGTTTTCCGAGGTGATGTGATCGTTCCTGCTGTTCTATAAGTATCCTGGCTACACCGACACGTTAAGAAAACACCCCCTATATCGTCACGAATTCATAGAATAGCATATTCGAAGGTGATGTGAACGACCGTATAGCTGTTCTCTACAAATCAAGTGACGTGTATAAATAAGATGTCGTCATCTAGTGTGATAGAAAGGAAGTAACCAAGACATTGAAACTCAACTAAGACCATCTAGTGTGACACATATGAAGCACCCAACATTTCGAATCTTCAATAGATAATCTCGGGGCCTCGTAAGAGCTACAGGCTTCTGAACAGCCTACAGTCCCGAGGTAGGATTTAGGTACAGTTTTAAGATACATATTAATATATGAATACTTAATTTACGCTAGTTGCGCTTACAAATAATTTGCAATACTTTTAAGAATCTGAGGGGATTGGACCATAACATGTGTTCTGAATTCTTTACAAATCATATACAAATTTTGTTTTTTTATTATGTTGTTGTTTTACTAGGATTCTTACCGACACATATGTTTAAAGGAATGGTGAATAAAGCTTCCAGCTGTATCAGCATTCCTTCCACTTAATATCAAGTACTAGGTTATGTTATATAGCATGCCTAGTAAGGACCTCAAGTTATGTTATATAGCATGCCTAGTAAGGACCTCAAGTTATGTTATATAGCATGCCTAGTAAGGACCTCAAGTTATCCTCAAGCATGCCTAGTAAGGACCTCAAGTTATGTTATACAGCATGCCTAGTAAGGACCTCAAGTTATGTTATACAGCATGCCTAGTAAGGACCTCAAGTTATGTTTAGTTTGTATGTCTTTGTGGCTCTGTGCATATCTCCTGGTAGGTCTGTAATATAGTCAAGCAATAATTATAGCTTCATGCTTCAATACCTAATCACTTCAATGGTGGTAACACATTGATGTTTTGTATTCCATGCTTCTAAAATGATAGACTACTCGGCAATTTTAGTACATAGGGCCTACATGCTAAGGAAAACGTTCTGGTGAAAATATGTAGTAAACCAATATAGACCAATTTCTGTCAACCATACTGAGTAAAATACTCGATAAATTAGAATATAACAGGCGTCTGGGAATTTCTCAATAATAACAACACTCTATCTAACGTTCAATATGGTTTTAGAAACAATCGGTGATCGGAAACTGCTATGGTAAAACTTACTAATTATATTCTAGAATCCATGAATAAAAAAACATGCATACACTTGGACATTTTCCTGACCCGTCAAAAGTGTTTGATATCATAGAACATAATTATATTATCATATGTCAGATACTTGGACACTGCGGAATCAGTGGCTTAACACAAACGATTCATTCCTAAAATATCTTGACATGATAGCTATACGCTTTCCTGTATTTGTTTACAAATCTTTCGATGTCGAAAATTATATTAAATTTAAAATTCGAAGTAACCTTAGATTTAACATACGGAACAGCAACAAGATGCTAAGAAAATCCCTTTAATGTATTTCATTAGAGCCAACCTTCCATACGCTATACCTACTGTGGAGTACGGGTGTGGAAAAGCTTGCCACACAATTTAAAATCCATACCAACTGTCGCTAGATACAAGAGAAAGGTTCGACAGTTTTATTGATTAGGTGATGTCATAGACACGAATGTCTTCCTTATTAATGATTCCTACCAAAATTATCCTTCTATACACTACATATTGAAGTTATTTCACTGATTATTTGTCTTTCTTACTTGTTTAGCTTCAGATATACGTTTACTTGTCTTGTTTTTCTAGATGTCGTAACATTCATTATTGTATGATTGTAGGATAGCTCCATTAAGCTGTAATACAATATTATTAAGGTACAGTCCAGTACATAGCTACTGCAATCACTGTTGCATATTTCTAAAATGTACATTATATAATAATTATTATCTTCTCATGCTCATTCGGATCCTTGCAGGAGGACTTTGTCCTCAAACTGCTCAGTAGTGTGTTTAAAATTATGTACGGCTACTAACAAATAGTCGTGAGCTCCTGCGATTCTCCTTCTGTAAATATATTCATTTAAATTTATGTTATGACTAAACAAAATTTATCTCTCTCTCATTCTCTCTCTCTCTCTCTCTCTCTCTCTCTATATATATATATATATATATATATATATATATATATAGAAGCAATACTCTCTTGTTGCGGGAATCGGAGTCGGATGATAAAAATCAACACCAGCGCTGGTACAAACATCTTTATTTTGGTAACGTTTCGGTTTAAGCATAAACCATCTTCAGACCTGAACTGAAATGAAATAAAAGCCTATATGAATGGCAGAGTAATTTTCTAATGTAAATATTCTTATTAATAACAAAATTTAACAAATCTAGAATAAAACTTAAAATTAATAGTTATAAAAATAATAACCTAATACATATTAGAACTAGTAAAGTGAAAGAATAAAATGAGAGACGAAGAAATATTATGTGAACAATAAAAGGAGGGGGGGGGGGCGAAGTTAATAACAAATGTTTTCATAATTATATATAAGAACTAACCTATACATATTAGAAACAGAGTAGAGGAGTGGAAGAGTCGTGCACACCCAGGCTGGGTTTATGTAACTGGGTGAGCAGGGTCTCCGACAGGAGTCGTGTGACTGTGTTTGGGGCAGTGGTGAGAATTGAAAAATCGGAGGGTTTTATGGGGTGATCAGATGATTCAGAGTGGTTTCGAATGGCAGAAAAGGAAGGATTTGAAAGAGGTCGGTTAGTTCTAAATTACCTATCCCGATGTTCCGAGATCCTGGCGGTGAGATGTCTCTTGGACTGACCAATATAAGTCGTATTGCATCGACTACATTTAAAGGAGTACACCACCGAGGACTGTAGAGAATCGGGGATTCGGTCTTTAATTTTAAAGAAGTGAGACAAAGTTTGGGGAGATTTGAATACCACTCTCAGTGATATTTGCGGGTAGTGTTCACGAATCAATTTAGCGACTTTATTTCGAATTGAATATGATTTGTTGCCTAGAAATGGGATAGTGAAATAAACAATGGCTTTCTGAGCTGTAAGGATCGGAGTTGAGGAGGTTCTTAATGTATTTAGTTGCTTACCAATCAAGGTATTTGTGAAATTTATTGGAAAGCCATTAAGTTTCAGTGTTTTACGTAAGAATTCAAATTCGAGGTGGACGGACATGTAAGACGAACATATATGGCAGGCTCTGGTGACTAAAGTAATAATTATATTTTTCTTATATTGTATGGGAATGCTAGAATTAAATTGTTTTGTAAGTCCTGTAAAGGTTGACTTTCTATATATAGAAGTACTAAATGAGCTATTCTGTTTTTCCACTAGAACATCTAAAAATGGCAATGTATTGTCTTCCTCTGTCTCGCAAGTGAAAGTCATGTTTTTGTGTCTCGAGTTTAAGTAATTCAAGAACAGGCGAACGTGGTCGGGTGAACTAAACACGACAAATGTGTCGTCGACATAACGGTTATAGACAAGAGGCTTGAAGCTATCTGGACATTCACAGAGCCATTTTGATTCATGAAACACTAAGAATGCGTTCGAGAGGGTTGGAGCGAGTGTATTTCCCATAGATAAGTCGTCTTTTTGTTTGTATATGTTATCATTGAATAGAAATATGGAATCCTTAACAGCAAGGGAAAGCATTTTATGAAATTGCGATTTATCTAAGCCATTAACTATGTTATTATTTTCAGTGAATAATTCATTGGTGCAAATGTCGATAGTTTCATCGAGGGGGATATTCGTGAACAAGGATTTTATGTAAAATGAGGCCATAGTACAATTTTCATAAGTTAAGTTACACATGTTTCTTGCGAATGAGAAAGAGTCTTTAACATTGAATTCATTAGAAGTTAAGTCAGTAAATATTGGTACAAAATTATAATTACATGTGTTCATTGCTGATAGAATTGGGCGAAGTGGACAGTCTTGTTTATGGACTTTCGGGAGGCCATATAGAAGGCCAGGTTGGGAACCAGATACAAAGAGATAAGAATACAAATCATCCTCTATTACGTTAAGGGATTTCAGTTTTCTTAGGAAATTATTTATCTTATCTTCCTTCTTTAATAGTAATGGGAATACATTCGCATTCGCAAGAAGCATTTGTAACTTAACTTATGAAAATTGTACTATGGCCTCATTTGACATAAAATCCTTGTTCACGAATATCCCCCTCGATGAAACTATCGACATTTGCACCAATGAATTATTCACTGAAAATAATAATATAGTTAATGGCTTAGATAAATCGCAATTTCATAAAATGCTTTCCCTTGCTGTTAAGGATTCCATATTTCTATTCAATGATAATATATACAAACAAAAAGACGACTTATCTATGGGAAATACACTCGCTCCAACCCTCTCGAACGCATTCTTAGTGTTTCATGAATCAAAATGGCTCTGTGAATGTCCAGATAGCTTCAAGCCTCTTGTCTATAACCGTTATGTCGACGACACATTTGTCGTTTTTAGTTCACCCGACCACGTTCGCCTGTTCTTGAATTACTTAAACTCGAAACACAAAAACATGACTTTCACTTGCGAGACAGAGGAAGACAATACATTGCCATTTTTAGATGTTCTAGTGGAAAAACAGAATAGCTCATTTAGTACTTCTATATATAGAAAGCCAACCTTTACAGGACTTACAAAACAATTTAATTCTAGCATTCCCATACAATATAAGAAAAATATAATTATTACTTTAGTCACCAGAGCCTGCCATATATGTTCGTCTTACATGTCCGTCCACCTCGAATTTGAATTCTTACGTAAAACACTGAAACTTAATGGCTTTCCAATAAATTTCACAAATACCTTGATTGGTAAGCAACTAAATAAATTAAGAACCTCCTCAACTCCGATCCTTACAGCTCAGAAAGCCATTGTTTATTTCACTATCCCATTTCTAGGCAACAAATCATATTCAATTCGAAATAAAGTCACTAAATTGATTCGTGAACATTACCCGCAAATATCACTGAGAGTGGTATTCAAATCTCCCCAAACTTTGTCTCACTTCTTTAAAATTAAAGACCGAATCCCCGATTCTCTACAGTCCTCGGTGGTGTACTCCTTTAAATGTAGTCGATGCAATACGACTTATATTGGTCAGTCCAAGAGACATCTCACCGCCAGGATCTCGGAACATCGGGGTAGGTCATTTAGAACTAACCGACCTCTTTCAAATCCTCCCTTTTCTGCCATTCGAAACCACTCTGAATCATCTGATCACCCCATAAAACCCTCCGATTTTTCAATTCTCACCACTGCCCCAAACACAGTCACACGACTCCTGTCGGAGACCCTGCTCACCCAGTTACATAAACCCAGCCTGGGTGTGCACGACTCTTCCACTCCTCTACTCTGTTTCTAATATGTAAAGGTTAGTTCTTATATATAATTATGAAAACATTTGTTATTAACTTCGCCCCCCCCCCCCCCCTCCTTTTATTGCTCACATAATATTTCTTCGTCTCTCATTTTATTCTTTCACTTTACTAGTTCTAATATGTATTAGGTTATTATTTTTATAACTATTAATTTTAAGTTTTATTCTAGATTTGTTAAATTTAGTTATTAATAAGAATATTTACATTAGAAAATTACTCTGCCATTCATATAGGCTTTTATTTAATTTCAGTTCAGGTTCGAAGATGGTTCATGCTTAAACCGAAACGTTACCAAAATAAAGATGTTTGTACCAGCGCTGGTGTTGATTTTGTTATATATATATATATATATATATATATATATATATATATATATATATATATATATAATATGAGTTTATAACTATATAGCTGATTTGATTTGAACATCAAGGTTAATGGATAATATTACCATAAAGAACTTTTCAGAGCTCACACACTTTAGTCAGTAGCTGTACATATTGATGGCTAACACAAATATTTTAATTTTAATTTTAATTGAAGCTTGAAAAGAAAAAGAAAGTTATCTGCGTGACGGTGTTGGACGATTGTTTCACAAATTATGCAATGTTAATTACCGACCATGCAACCCTTAAACTTCGTATTTCTAGTCCATCATATTTTGTATAATATATAAATATATAATATAATTAGAAACAGGGGCAGGTAAATATTTGCATCCTGAGCCAATTTTTTTTTTTTTTTTTTTTTTAAAGATACAATGAACGGAGGAAGGAAAAACACAGATAAAACAAAAGGGTCCATGTGCCTAAAGGAACCATCCATTCATAAAATGTTTGTAATAACTGGATTTAAACTTTTGTAGATTGTAAGTTTGTGGAAAGCAACTCGAGGGAAGTTAATTCCAAAGAGTAGTAGTTCTAGGGATAAATTAATTTTGATAAGAAGTTCTACATTGTGGAGGAGAAAGTGTAAATTCATGGGCACTCTCAGCTGCCCTAGTTCTACGGGGAAAGATGTGGAGAGGCAGCACAATTGAAGCAAGTTCCTCGGAACAATTGCTGTGAAAATATCTGTAGAATAATGCAAGGGATGCAACGTTTCTTCGTATGGATAATGTAGGAAGATCCTGTGCGATTGCAAGGTTATTGATTAATCTAATAGCTTTATTTTGAATTTTGTCCAACTGCCTCAATGCAACAACTCCACTTCCACTTCACAGAGGTGAACATTAATCCATCTGAGAACGCACATGACTTTTATATATTACGGCCAACTGCTCGTCAGTGAAGAATTCTCGAACTCTGTACAGGAGTCCCAGTTTTTTAGAGGCATTCTTAGCAATGCTTCTAACATAATGTGTCCAGCTCAAGTTAGTAGTTAATGTTACACAGAGAATGTCAATATATTTACATCATTAAAAAATATATGGGAGTCCGTGAGATTCTGTGGGTTAGAAAATTGAATGTACTTGGTTTTCTGTGCATTAAAGGAAACTAGATTTTTTTGTCCCCATTAATTTATTCTAGAAAGGTCCTGGTTCAGAGAAATTGCAGTGTTTATTTTTAATTTATAAGATCGGGTTGGGTGAAAGAATTGGTAAATGTGAAGGAACTGTGGAGTGTTGAGTCATCTGCGTAGGAATATATTGGATTATGAGTGGTAGATATGAGATCATTGATATGAATGAGGAACAGAGTTGGGGCCAAAACTGATCCCTGGGGAACACCAGCATTTATTGAGTGAAATTGAGAATAAAGGCCATCTACCATTACACATATTTTTCTGTTATGAAGATAAGAAGAAATTAGTGGAACTAATGATGCAAGGCCGTAGTGTGACATCTTCGACAATAAGGATTGATGCCAGACTCTATCAAATGCCTTTGATATATCCAGTGCTATTGTATGTGTTTCACCATGTTGGTCTGTAGCTTGGTTGATTTGATGAGTAAGAAGGCAAAGAATGTCTGCAGTTGATCGACATCGTCTAAAACCATATTGCCTATCACTGATTAATTTATTATTCTCAAGATGCTTAATTATGTGATTATTTAATATAATTTCAAAGACTTTACCAAGAGTGGAAGTTATAGCTATTGGTCTGTAGTTTGATGGATCTGAAGAGGCACCTTTTTTAGGAACTGGATGGATGTTTGCTTCTTTCAAGGGTACTGGGAAGCATGAGGTATGAGAACACAGACGGAACATTTTTGCCAATACAGGAGCGAGCACCAAGGAGCAATTCTTAAGTACTATTGGAGGAATTTCATCTGGACCATGAGCCTTATCTACTGAGAGATTCTGCAAAATAGTTTTGACATGTCTGGTGTGGATCTTAAGTGAGGGAATTTCAGGCGAATTAAAATTAAGTACAGGGACATCTTGATTTATTTCATCTAAGGTTGAGTTGGTGGAGAAAATATCCGCAAGAAGGTTAGCTTTACCTCGTGGGTCACTTACAAGATTGCCAGTTGGATAATTTAATGGTCGAATGGATGAAGCAGTAGTGAAGTTGGATTTGAATGAGTTAAGAGTAGACCAAAATATTTTGTTATCATTTGGATTATTTAGAAGTTTATTTGCCTGCTTGTGGAAAAAGTTTGATTTAGTTAGGTTTAATACAGTTTTGGCATGATTTCTGATGTTTCTAAAGTAATTAAAGGCTTCATGTGTTTTTGATTTTGTGTATGCATTGTAGGCTATTGCTTTTTGTTCAGTTACTCTAGCACAATTATGGTCAAACCATTTAGGTGAATTAGATCTTTTACTGTACTTTTGATGAGGAATAAAAGTTTCCATTCCAATTTTTACAAAATCTTGTATGTGGCTCAAGGTGGTGTGTGCATCATTAGAAAAGAAAGAGGTCCAGGGAATATCAATAAAGAAACCTTGAAGACCATCCCAGTCTGCCCTATCGTAATGCCATTTAGTCACCAAAACAGGTTCAGAATGGGAAGGTGTGGTAGGTGATAGACAGGTGGCCTGTATCAGACAGTGATCAGAAGATTCAAGCGGGGACTTCACTGTAACATCATAATTTTCTGAATTGGTTGTTAAAAATAAGTCCAGTAGGTGGGAATTATGATTAGGATTATCTGGTACACGGGTGGGTTGGTTGAATAGTTGAGTGAGATTAAATGAGTCTGCAAATAGCTCACATTCAAGACCAGCATCATCAGTCCTGGCTGAATGAGTAAGCCATTCAACATTATGGACATTAAAATCACCCAACACAGTGATTTCAGAAGAAGCATTTAAGTTGAGGACACTGAGTTGTGAGGACAGATAATCAAAAAGACTTTGCTCTGGAGGAGTATTTGAGGAACGGTAGATGCAACATATGTATTTAAATTTACCAGCAGAAATTAATTTGTATATAGAATAATCAAAATAGGGACAATTGAAAATAATAACTTCCTCCAGGGCAATTTCAGATTTTGCGAAGCAACATACACCTCCTTTAGGTCTGAAATTTTGGAGCAGTTGATAACCTGGAAAATTAAATCTAGACGTGTCAGATGTGGATGTTACTTGAGTCTCTGTCAAAAAAAGGAGAGTAGGGAATTCTGCTTGAAGAAATTGATGTACAGAATTGATGTTAGAGTGAAGTCCCCTTATATTGCTAAAGAAAAAGCTCCACCGACGAGCAGCTTTGGGACGTTGCAATGCTCTTGACACAGTCGCATGATGACGACCGGGAGGGTCCTGTGTCAATGACCCAACCCTGCCGGGGGTGGATATCCGAGGGACCACCAGGTTTGCTCTTAACAATTGTACTGCCATATTTATTTGGTAAAGGTGTATGGTGTTACATGTATGATATGTAGTAGGAAGAGTAGTGTTTTATGGATAGAGGATAGCGATGTAGGGTAATGTCGTGAAGTTGGATGTGTATGTTATATAAAGAGGGTTTTCCTGGTACCCCTGATGTGTGAGGCAGAAAGATATGTATCCAGCTACCAAGGCCTGGGAGAGAAAATGGAATTCCGGCTATTCCCTGAGTCTCCCGAAACCTTGGCGGTAGTACTTCCCTGGGCGGGGCTGCCTACCCCTACTACCTACAAAATTAATAACAAGGATAATTAATAATTAACGACAAGATACCAATTTCTGATTATATAATACATTTTGAGAGATAAGGTTCTCAGGAGTGCGTCGTCTCATTCCGGAGTCACAGGAATGTTTGTTATGACAAAAAGTCGGCATCTACTGCATGGGTTTTGGTAACTATTGTAGACTATAGCATTTTTTTTTTTTTATAAGAACTTGAATTAAAAAAAGGAAGAAAGACAATATAATTGTGAGGCTGTCAGAACAGAATTGCAGATCCAAAATGGCATAAAACAATATTAGTGTAACTTCACTTTCAATTGGTATCATGAGAGTGATATTGTGGTCATCAATTTTACCAACTTATGCATCGTTATTTGCGTAAATCTTTCGTTATAAGAATGCTGCTTCCAATGGCATGAAATGCCGCAATAGATGTTTTTATTTGCCAAACATCTTAAACAAATTAAATAAAAGTGGTGCGCTACAGTCCCATTACCCCCAGGATATTCATCCATCATACTGACCAAGACCTAAGGGGTAATATATCACTGGGGACGACATATTGGTGGACAACTTCATTGATTATGTGATGTATTTATGCCAGCGGAATGATGAAGGAAAGGCTTATGATGTAAATAGTAATTATTTTTACTTCAGTGTAGGTGGGAGGTTTACAAGCGTGCCTATCAAGTAACCTATGTAACTTTTCCTGGCAAAAAATAAAAAAATAAAATCAGCTTTAAAATATACGAGTAAACTAAACTACACGTAGATAATTATAGGTGACTTCATATTTAAAGAAGTTGTCAGATCTGAATTACAGACATTAAGGCCAGGAAGTGGGCTTGTGTAATATTCCCTTTTATTCGCACCTTGTTGACTGTCTATCCTCCCTTTCGTTCATATGTGTCACTGGTATTCAGATCAGCCGCAGCCATGTAAGGTTTAAAAGTATGTTTTTGCTCGTTTTTCACTGTGGTCAAAGGTCACTAAGAACCGTGAGAGAGAGAAAAAAAAACGAATAGGGAAAGGGAGATTCATGGTTCCAAGAATGAGTTTACATTGTCTGAGAAAACAAAAAAAATATATATATATACTGTATATATATAAAGTACTTAGAATATACGGAGTAGAGGGCAAGTTGCTGAAAGCAGTGAAGAGCATGTATGAGGGTGCAAAGGCGGCAGTACGTGTGGAGAGTGAGCAGAGCGAGTTCTTTGACCTGAATGTTGGTTTGAAACAGGGGTGTGTGATGTCCCTGTGGTTGTTTACTGTATATATGGATGGAGTTATGAAAGAAATACTATCAAGAGCAGTGGATGTTGGTGTATCGCTGAAAAGGGAGGGAATTGAGTGGAAGCTACCTATACTGCTGTTTGCGGATGATACAGTTCTGATGAGTGATAATGAATGGGAGTTGCAGGGTCTGGTAAATGAGTTTGGAACAGTGTGCGAAAAACGGAATTTGAAGGTAAATACGGGGAAGAGCAAGGTTATGGTCTTCGAAAGGGGTGAAGTCACAGAGTGTGAGGTGAAGCTGAACGGTCAGGCTATGGAGATCGTCAACTCTTTTAAGTATCTGGGCAGTGTGTTGAGTAAAGATGGGACTATGGATGAAGAGGTGCGGGAGAGGGTACAACAGGGAAGAGGGTTGTAGGAACGCTAAAAGCAGTAACAAGAAATAGGGTGGTCAGTATGGAAGTGAAGAAGTCCTTGCATGACAGTGTGGTAATCCCGACACTGACTTACGGAAGCGAAGCATGGACGTTGGTTGAGAGACTCAGACCAAGAGTGAGAGCAGTGGAAATTAATTACTTAAGGAGTGCGTGCGGAGTTACATGGAGGGATAGACAGACTAATGAGGAAGTAAGAAGGAGGTGTGGTGTGGAGGTAGATCTGCTGGAAAGTGTGAAAAGGAACAACTTGAGATGGTTCGGCCATATGGAACGTATGGAAAGCGAGAGAATGACTAAGAGGGTCTACGAGAGCGAGGTGGAGGGACAGAGGGGGAGAGGTAGACCGAATATGAGGTGCGGCTCGTTTGGTGTAGTGACTAGCGTCTCGGACTTCCACCCAGAAGGTCCGGGTTCGCGCCCACGCTCGGCGCATTGAAGATTTTTCACAAGCACTTAGTCGTTACCATCCCTCATGAGCAAAGGGATGGGGTAGTAGTACAGGACCCCAATGGAAATACGCCTAATCGGCCTTATTGAGCTATCCTTAGCTAGCTTAGCATGCGCTAGCTTTAAGAACTATTATTATTATTATTATTATAAGGATGGAGTGAGGAACTACATGAACGAAGGCGGTGCTGGTTGGGGGGAGGGGCGTCGACTGACTGGGGACAGAGGTGCATGGCGGCGGTTCGTTCGTGGCCACCCCTTCGGGGATCACGGCATCAGGCAATAGATATATAGATAGATATATATATATAAATTATATATATATATATATATATATATATATATATATACTGTATATATATATATACAATATATATATATATATATTATAATAATAAACAAAAAAGTAAATAAAAACAACATGACATACATTTTCAGAATGTACAAGTACAGTATAATTATAATATAATTATTTACAGGATATTTGTGTATCCTCTCTTAAGTGCTACCGACGGAAGATAGGATGATATTACCCTGAACAAACAACAGGTGATGAACCGCGAGCGACATGTGAATATAATATTTGTTTCCTTTGTATTGTGGCTATTTATAGATGATTAATCGAACTTCATAGAACATCTTTGTAGATCACAGATAGGAGTTTTTCAAAATACTATTCTTGCAATCTCACTGATCCTTCTGAGTATTAAAAAAAAAAAAAAAAAAAAAAAACACTGTGTCCATACTTTTAATCCAGGAGCATGGACACTCTAAGTTTAAGTGTAATTATAAGTAGTAAGTTTGTAGGAATAAGAATCATAATAATATGATTTAGTATAAATGGGAAGAATATTAAATTATGATCTGTATTAAATATTAAGTGGTATAACATTCCTATTAACTTAGGTAATTAAAGGAAGGGAAAATATATCCTGACCTATCCGAGCATGCGTGAAATTAGCGGGCTTCTGCAAATATTGTCGGGAGCCTCACTCTCTCTCCAACTGCTGTCCATAGCAGACCTAACTCAACTAGTTATCTCATCCCATTCGATTAATATTATAGTACAAACCTTAACATAGCTTTTTACCGATTCACCGATCATGTATCATCATCCTCATTATTATTTAAATTTAGAGGCCCCTTTCTGTTCTTATCTGTCCGCTAAATTTCTTCTTTGATCATAACGTGTTAACACTAACTACCGCCACCCTTGTTGCCTTGTTTCCACACAATAACCCTATCCCGTCGCCTACGCTCCACTAACCAGGTAAATATACTATTTTGTGGTTGAGTGTAATTTTACAGTCCATCAACTACAAGAATAACCACACACTTAATTATGTTAACAAATTCATAATCTAACAAAAGGAGTTAAGCCAGATAATATATGCAGTTCAGAGAAAATGTGATAATGAACGATGCACAAATAATATCCTAGTGCTAAAGGTAAACTCAACTAACAATGTACAGTAGAGTTACTTAGGTCGAGAAAATATAAAATTATGTGAAGAAGCATGAGGACATATTGTATATGCTTCACTCGAGTGTCGACATTGTGAGAGCTATCTCTCTCTCTCTCTCTCTCTCTCTCTCTAGTCACAATAGCATGGATATGATTAACTAGGAGCGACACATTGAAATGCTAATGAGTAGCATAGTATGTTTAACCCGATATATTTCTTTGGGCACATGTTAAGTATAGGTTAAGTTGTAAGCGAATATAAGTTATGGTTATAACAATAGCTCTCTCTCTCTCTGAATACCATTCATCCCATCCCATCCCCTCCCACACACACACACACACACACACACACACACACACCAACACAGATAGATAAATTTATCAAAATGTACACGGACACATACTGATATAACGATATTCAAAATATATTACCGAAACTCCTCTATTGACTTCTTAACACCAAAATATTTGTCAGAACGTGGTACATCACATATATTTTATGATTGATTCTTAATAAATTTAACTGGGGATATTATAGACAGCAATTTAGCAGGGTAGTACCAGGGAAGGCCACATACAAATAATAAGGAATTGCTGGAACTCCTGTTTCATTTACCTGGCTTCCCTCACGGTTTCTATTTGCACCTCACCTCCATGGAGAGTAATGCAGCTAACTCTCATAAACACCTCCTCCTCCTCCTCGTTTCACTACACTTAAAAAGTACACGACCTTTCTTTGCAACACATCTAAATTACCTCTAACGTACAGTCAGAAACCGCAGTTTCTGAGACACCTGGATAGGGGCCGGACATTGGGAGCGTATTGTTTCTGGACGACAGCCCACTTTAACTATCACAAGGCTGCACACGTACGAACACACGTTTCGAACCAATAGATGTTTCACTCAGTCTGCCATATAAAATAATGGTACTGTTGTTATGCTACGATACGATTCAGACTACAGAATCTGATATATAAATGACAAAAATACCATTGTTGGTATTCCCTCCTGCATCTACATTAAACACGGATAGTTATTACAGAATTAAGAATGCAAAGAAACACTACCAAACCGCAGTGAATGAACAGGTTTTCGTGCTGTGTGAGTGTGTGTGTGTGTGAGATTCATCAGACGTCATCCATAGTAGTTACTATTAAACACATACCGGTACTCACATATAATTCATCCATGTTTTTATCTTGCTATTAATCTTGTTGCACACTGTAAACATTGCAATATATCAGATACTATAATACTAACATCGGAAAGGTATCTATAGCCATTGCTAAACGTAATATCACGATACGATAATTTATAGTCTTTACCCTTTAATGTTATATACACACTTTACTAAATTAATACCGAATAAATGAACCTATCAGTGTCCGAAGCTTAACTTAGTGTGGTATTACATAATGAACCTATCAGTGTCCGAAGCTTAACTTAGTGTGGTATTACATAATGAACCTATCAGTGTCCGAAGCTTAACTTAGTGTGGTATTACATAATGAACCTATCAGTGTCCGAAGCTTAACTTAGTGTGGTATTACATAATGAACCTATCAGTGTCCGAAGCTTAACTTAGTGTGGTATTACATAATGAACCTATCAGTGTCCGAAGCTTAACTTAGTGTGGTATTACATAATGAACCTATCAGTGTCCGAAGCTTAACTTAGTGTGGTAATACATAATGAACCTATCAGTGTCCGAAGCTTAACTTAGTGTGGTATTACATAATGAACCTATCAGTGTCCGAAGCTTAACTTAGTGTGGTATTACATAATACCCCCATATATCATTACTGATAACTCATTGCTGTTTCACACCTGAATTCATAACCAGATGATAACATGTAATATTACATTGCATAGTTCGTTGTGTTGTATGTCATGAAGCAGACACTTCTGTTTTCAGTGTTTGTCACCTATTGTAGAGCATAATGTCTATAACAACCCAACACACATCGTGGTTCACTACACACACACACACACACACACCTAAATCCTGTTCATTCACTGTGCCGTCCCTGCCACCCCTGCCCAAGGAACAGGGAAACGGAAAGGGAAAGGGGCGACAGGCACCACCATCATCTTGCCTGCCTCCAGGGCCACAAGACCACTCACCACTCATACGAAGTATCAAAGCTGGCCCCTGCTAATACAATGTACGTCATCCACGTTGGATCCAACGATGTACAGCGAACCCGGTCGGAAGATTTGCTTTTAAAGTACCAGCAGCTGATCAAGTCGTTTAAGGAGAAGTCATCAAGGATCATCGTCTCAGGAATCGTCCCCCGGCTCGGTGTAGAGAGCCGATTTTACAACATAGCCACCAGCACAAATCATTGTCTAGCAAATCTCTGCAGGAAGGAGAACGTGGGATTTGTCGACACCTGGGACAATTTCTACTACGATGACTATTTGTTTTCGGACGATGGAGTTCATCTGAACCAGGTGGGAGCAGCACGTTTTGGGCGTCTTCTCAACGATGCGGTGAAGGATTTTCGGAGAAGAAATCGACTCAGCACAGGACAACCAGGAAGGAGGACCGAAGACAGCGAGGACGGCAACCTACAAAGGAATTAAATACTAATCCGTCAAGAACCGCGAATCTGGATAAAGCTCCACCAACACGACCCAAATTCAAAACCGTCAGGGATAACGACCGAGGACCGAGGACAGCCATGAATGTAAATGTAGATCCGACCAGAACCAAAAATTCGATGAAAGAACGTTCTGCGAGTTCTAAAACCGCAACTTTAAAGGTTTTCTATACAAACGCTCGTAGCATACGCAATACATTTTCAGATTTAGAGGAACTAGTGTTTACAGAAAATTATGATGTGATTGGCATAACAGAATCTTGGCTCAATACAGAAGATAGAGACTTTTTAGCAGAGTATTCACTTCCCGGTTATGTAATGTTTGAGAACAGCCGAATAAATAAAAATGGAGGTGGCGTTTTATTTTATATCAAAGAAAGTCTTAACCCGACCCTCGTGTCAAAACCTCAAATTGTGAACGTCGACACATCTTTTGTGCTAATAAAGAATAATAAAGGTACAAAAATAATACTTGCATTAATATACAGACCTCCAGCTCAATCAGTGCAAACTGACCGAGAAATTTACGAACAAATTGCAGATGTAAGTAACTCACAAGATACCGTAATTTTTGGCGACTTTAATTTACCTGTGACCAAGTGGGGCGATACTCTTACTTCACACTCCGGACATGACTTGTATACGAACTTGCAAGAGAGTTCGCTTTATCAATTTGTTCGAACGCCGACCCGTGGTAATAACGTTCTTGACATTGTACTTGCAACAAAAGAAGAATTGATAGAGAATTTGAATGTTGGTGATGAATTCAGTAACAGCGACCATCGTACGATAACTTTCACTTTAAAGTTTACTAGTAACGAACCAAATAGTAGCATCGAAAAAGTCCCTAATTTCAAGAAAGCAAACTTCCATAAACTTAGAGCTATGTTTAAAGAAACTGACTGGAGCTTTTTAATTAACAATAACGACATTAATACATCTTGGAAGTTATTCGAAACCACTTACCTAAAAGCAGTGCAAGACTGCATACCATCGAAAATACGGCGTCCAGGCCATAATAATAAGCCCAAATGGTGGAATAAAGATATTTCAAACTGCCTGCTTGCTAAAAAATTTGCTAATGATAGATTAAAATCCTCACAAAATTACGAAGAACGGGTGAAATTTGTAGAGCTACGACGCAAAGCCAAAACGTTAATTAAGCAAAGTAAAAAGACCTTAGAGTTACATATTGCAAATCAAAGTAAAACAAACCCGAAAGAATTCTATAGTTATATCAGAAAGAAAAAAGTAGTTACTTCAACTGTTGGACCGTTAGTCGATGAAAAAGGAGAATACACCAAAGACGAACTACAAATGAGTAATGCCCTCAATACCTTCTTTGCATCAGTTTTTACAACAGAAGACCTCAGTGATATCCCTACACCATCGCCGATTCAGATTGATAATTCAGATGTTCTAAGCAATATCACCGTTACAGAGAGAGAAGTATTGAATTGTTTAGATAAACTCAAGGTAAATAAAACGCCAGGACCTGATACAATCTCGCCTAGAGTTCTAAAGGAAGCTAAGAATGAACTCTCCAAACCACTGACATTACTATTCAATAAATCCTTGCAGTCTGGAACTATGCCTGATCAGTGGAAGCTAGCCAACGTAACACCGATATTCAAAAAAGGCAGCAAATCCCTACCCAGTAACTATCGTCCAATTAGCTTAACCTCAGTTGTATGTAAAATGCTAGAAACGGTCATACGAGACAGACTCGTAAATCACTTAGAGGAAAATAACATACTTAAAGATACTCAACACGGCTTTCGTAAAAAAGCGTTCCTGTTTAACAAACCTCTTAGACTTCTTCCACGATATCCTCAACCTCTACGATGAGAGTAAAGCTGTAGATATTATATACCTTGATTTTCAAAAGGCCTTTGACAAAGTTCCCCACAAACGTTTACTGCTAAAACTAAAAGCGCATGGAATACAAGACGGTGTGTTGAAATGGATAGAAAATTGGCTCAGCAACAGAAAGCAAAGGGTAGTCATAAACGGTAAGGCATCTAAATGGACCAATGTAAGTAGCGGGGTACCCCAGGGATCGGTACTAGGACCAATTCTCTTTCTAATTTACATCAATGACATAGATGAGGGTCTCACCTGCACAATCTCAAAATTTGCTGACGATACAAAAATTGCAAATAGCGTACTCTCAAAAGAACAAGTTGACGAGATGCAACACAATCTAGATAAATTGTCATGTTGGGCCCAAATTTGGCAAATGAGTTTCAATGCGGATAAATGTAAAGTACTACATGTTGGATACCTAAATGAGAAAGCAAACTATTCGATGAATGGCACTCAGCTTAAGAATGTAAACAGAGAAACTGATCTGGGAGTAACAATATCGAGTAACCTAAAACCGAGTCAACAATGTTCAGAAGTTGTTAAGAAGGCAAACAAAATAATTGGCTTTATAGGCAGGTCATTTGAGCATAAATCCAAAGAAGTTATCCTAACCCTTTACAATTCCTTAGTCCGCCCTCTTCTGGAATACTGCGTTCAATCCTGGTGCCCTTATTACCAAAAAGATATAAACAAGCTAGAACGAGTTCAACGTAGAGTTACCAAAATAATACCTAGCCTAAAGAACAAACCATACGAAGAGCGTCTTAGAGAATTAAATCTATTTCCTTTAACCCAGCGCAGATTAAGAGGCGACTTAATTCAAGTGTTCAAAATCATCAAAGGCATCGACAATATGAACTGTAGTAAGTACTTCACTATCGACCAATCTAATTACACGCGGGGAAACGGTTGCAAAATTATTGGTAAATCTTTTAACTCGCACGAATCTAAGAATTTCTTCTTCAATCGAGTTGTCAACTTGTGGAATGGGCTTCCCCGAGACGTTATAGACTGCAGCACCGTTGATTCATTTAAATTCCGCCTAGACAAATATCTCGCATCAAACCCACGACTGACTGCGTTTGTAAATTAATAACTTTATCCTCCCCTCAGTTACTAACCCGTATGTCCCCTACTAAATTCCTAGTCCTGCCACATTAGTGGCAGGGCAGTAGTTCCCTTTACAATGTTCCCTTACCCACTCTAAACCACTGTTTGGACACTTGATCCTCAGTGTTTTGGAGGACAAGCAGCCTAGAAGGGTCACTAGATCTGTTGTTGCTTGATTTCCTTTGTACTCCTTTGTACCACTGCCGCCCCTGCCGGCCCTTCTGTCCCTGTCCATAAGACTCCCGTACGTGCTACAGTGACCCGAAAAACTCTGACACCATCCAAGTATGCCGCCCTGCTGTTTGATGGTGTGACGTTAACCACTCCGTTAGAACCGCATGGCTTGTCCTACAGTGACTCGCTAGGATCGCCAGGGCAGTGGATGGGGCTACAGTTTGTGTATTAGAGTGTGCTTTATTTCATATGAAAGCTTGGGTCATGGGCAGTCCAGAAAGGCTCTTTGTTTTCGCCCATGTCAAGGCTTTATATATTTAATTGTAAAGTATATGTTTTATCACTAACTAGTAATGATGGGATCTGGGAGAGAGAGAGGGAGTAGAACAGAGTGAGAGGGGGCGCGCAGTGTTTTTTGTCCCGCTCGATGACGTCACGGCTGGCTGCCTCGCGGGGGTTGGTGGAGAGAGGCCCTTACCATGCTGTAAGCTTTGCTAGTGGTTAGATGACTTGTAACCGCTGTTTTCCCACGCGGCTCGAGCTAGTGCGAGTATATATACAGTTCCTCGCCACTCTCTCCCTCAGATCTGGTTTCTAGAACACACCCATCTTTTTTCCGTTGCTATCTGTCCCCGCTCCGTACCTGAGAATCTTTTCCTCTGCCTATCTCTCTCATTTTCCATATCCTTCACCACCTTTTATTAATATTATACCCCCTCTGGTTAACTCTGCAAAATCAGCTTCATGCTGGCCAGTTGTATTGTGTGTTAAGGTCTGATATAGCCTATGTATGTTAGTTGTTAGGATAAGTGGATCACGAAGCTTTGGTTGGCATTTATATTGTTTAAGTACTGCTTCCTTTAATTATTAGTGTTCTGCTGGATTAGATAATGCTAGACTAGGAGTCTGATATTATAAGGTATTGTTTCCTATGAGTGCTGGCTTTAGCTAAAAGCTGCACGACATACCTGAGAACTGGAGTTGATTGAGTAAATTCTAGTCTGTGTGCCATTGAGACTAGAGCATGCACGAATGAGGGCTTTTTGCCTATACCATTCTGCACTGTTCTAAGCTCGTTGCTTGTCTTTGAGGTACGCCAGGAGAACGCTTAATACTTCGGTATTAAGGTTTCTCAAGAGAGCTACCCTTCCCTATAACGTAATATTTGACGCACAGACTTGAGATTTGCACTAGGCTATGCGGCATGCCATGCGCACCAGTATCTCGTATCATTGACTCTAGCTAGACTTTATCAGTCACAGTAGACATTAAGTATATTAACCTAATTACTCTTTTTATGCATACCCATTTATGATTACACAAGCATTTCGCAGCCTAGTTTGATGTATTGAGACACAAACGACTTAGGCTCTTTTTGTTGATAGGAATACTGCATTGTCGTGGCGATTATTATTATTGTTGTGTTTAGGATATTCTTGGCACCGACGGCATTATATATTCTGCCTTTTTGTGTGCATAGCCTGCACGAGCATTGTTCCGCTGCCTGCCTTTTTGGGTTCCATTTCCGATACGAGCATCTTTATAGCATCTAACATTTAAAGAAGATTCCTTGTTAGTGTTGAAGGACTTTAGTGCACTTTCTTTCATGCAGGAGTGCCTGACATTTATTGATTAAAGTAACGTAAGCTGTAACTTCTCTTACCACCTTACTTTGCATACCATAACCAAGCACCTTCGGTTATAGGTAGTAATAGGCTGTTTTCACATAACATTAAGCCTAGAGTAGACGCACATTTATTGAGAGTTTGATAGCCTATTATTGCATATAGAACTCTGTAGAGTATTTGTGTTCTTTGTTCACTGGGAATATACATCAGAGGTTGGATCTAGCACTTTCCGTTGTAGCATTTATGCCATTACTAGTCCAATGAATAAGAGCCCTGATATATTTGAACCCCAGTCGTAACAATGGTGATTCGCAGGGCATTGGCAGCCCGGGTTTCGACGACGACGCCCTAGCACGGGACCAAGGGTGGGGGGATTTGGGAGTGGACAGTGGCAGTGAGTCCGACGTCGGTGACGAGAATGAGGAAGGGCGTCTGTCAAGTGAAGAGGAGGGTGATGATGATGCTGTGTTGTATCGCGACCATGGAAGTGATATTTCAGACGCAGAAGCAGACGAAGACGACATTCCGATCCCTGGCATGCCTTCGTTCGAGTGGTCTGACGGGGTCAATTTTGTACCTGACGTGCCCCAGTTCAATTCTGGGACGTCAGGTACAACTACTGACTGGCCCAGTGATGAGCACGCAAACGAAAGCGACTTCTTCCTCGCTTTTTTCGATTTTGAGGTAATGACTTACATCGGAGCCCAAACAAACGCCTACTACAGGTGGGTATTTGGCAGATTGGACGTCATTTCTCCAAAAGCGATAATACGAGGCTGGGTGGATACGACTGGAAGAATTCATGACGTTCTTTGCCTTGTTGTTCCTCATGCCTCTTTGCAAGAAGCATGTGTTGCAACACTACTGGAAGCACGACCCTCTCATCGCCACCCCAACTTTCAATAAGTTCATGACTCGTGACCGATTTTTTTTGCTGCTAAGATTTATGCACTTTGCAGACAACGACAATCCTAACAGGATTGACAGGATATGAAAAGTTCGGGATGTGTTCACCATGTTGTTGGAGAGGTATAGGAAATACTTTTACCCCTTCCTCAATTTGGTGATTGATGAGTCGCTCGTGCTCTTCAAAGGACGTCTTGTTTTCAAGCAGTATATCCCCTTGAAAAGGCATAGGTTCGGTATCAAGCTCTTCGTTTTGTGTGACTGCGAAACTGGAATAGTGCTTGACATGATCATGTATACAGGAACTGACATTGACATACCGAAAGCCGCTGCCGGTGACCCCATGGGCATGTCAGGTGCCATCGTCAGGAAAATGTTGGCACCTTACCTGGGCAAAGGCCACATCATCTACACTGACAACTGGTATACTTCTCCTGCTCTCTGCCAGTTTCTTCATGACAACCAAACTGGGTCATGTGGGACTGTCAGAAAGACAAGAAAGTTTATGCCTAAGTTCACAGGTGATGTCATTCCTCTGTCAGATGCCTCCTCCAGTGACACACCTTCTGAAGACGACCTGGCCCAGGAACACCGCGAGAGGCATGTCCGAAGAAGGCGACGAAAAGGGCAGAAATACAAGCAGCTAGAAAAGTGTGAAAAAGTGATAGCCCTGAAGTGGAAGGACAAACGAGACGTCCACCTGTTTTCCACCTTTCCACCGTCCACACAGGTGCCCAGATGGACTCTGGCAAAATCCACTACAAAACCAGGAAGACCATCTACAAGCCCGACATGGTAGTGGACTATACCAAGAACATGCGCATGGTGGACAAGTCTGACTGTCAGCTGTCAGGCGTTGAGTGTCTGAGGAAGACTGTGAAGTGGTATCACAAGCTCTTCCTCCACCTAGTTGACATCACGATGCTCAACGCCTACAACTTGTGGTTGGTGAAGAGGGAGATGTCCCCAAACCAGAAGCTGAAATTCCAGGAGTTCGTGTATAACGTGGCATACCAACTCCTGGAGAAGTATGGCACCACCACTCACAGACGTACGGCATGGAGTGGGGATCACGTTCCTGACAGAATCCAGCTGGGTGTCGAAAGACACTACCCAACCAACATCGAGCTGATTGGCACTCGTCACAGGCAGGTGCAGTGCCACATCTGCAGCTCCAGTGTGAGAAAACCCCACGTCACCAAAAGAGTCACCTCAATGTGCGCGGAGTGCAAAGTTGCACTCTGCTTGGGTGACTGCTTCAGGGACTACCACACCTTCAAGAACTACTGAGTGTCGCCCCCTGCCCTGTCCTGCCCTGGACTCGCCCCGTGCCCTGCCCTGCCCTGGACTCGCGCCCTACCTTACCTGACCTGACCTAATTGATCACGCTACCTCATAATGTAACATATATATTATATAATGTATAAGTTCCAAAGATGTCCCTGTGATATAGCTTTTACATTATATAATTGTATGTTTCATTATTTAGTTTATAAGTTTCAAAGATTTACATGTAATATGCCTTCTTTTTTTAGTATATCAATATATATATATATATCAATATACGTGCTTCACATGTCTCACTCCCTAGACTGGAACAAGACCTCACGGGCTTCACTGTTCATTGTAAAGCGGTGAATGTTAAGGCTCTCAGCCTATGCCCGAGAGGAAGTAAGTTGGAATATAGAAAAAAAAAAAAAAAAAAAAAAAAAATATATGTTTGTTATAGCCTAAGTAATGTGTATATATTTTCTTACCTCAAATAAATTGTACAAAAATAAATATGTTTCAATAAATCCTGTCAAACCTACTAAGATAATAAAATAAAACAATAAAAACAAAAAATACAAAGTCATGTCATTGTATTCTTACAATATGAAATATTCTATGAATATTTCATATTGTTTGAATACAATGGCATGATCTTGTAAAAAACAAAATTTATAAACAAAATTCTAAACAGTATAAAACCTTCCCCATAACACCCTGTTGGATTCGATCCCACTACCCTACCACACTTTGAGTTTTCCAGTCCGCAACCTTACCAACCATGCCACAGGAGCTCATACCAAATGTCACTCAAAACTTCGTGTCTACAATCGAAATGACAATATACACAACAAAATGAATTATCCCACCAATGTACGTTTGTAAATTGATGGGATTATCAATTATATCATGCCAAGGTTTATAAAAGTTTGTCTCTGTCAAGAATTAGTAATTATATAACTTTATTCTGTCAAAAATTGCCCAAACACTCAGTAAAATTGCCCCTCTCAGTGTGACTCCAGTCATTATCACACGGTCAAGCGGTCACTGGGTGACCCTTGCTGCTCCCTCCAGACACAGCAGCTCTCTCTGGGAACAAAATTTGTATAAATACAATAATGCATAAAATATTCTTCACAAATACATTTGTATTGTATAATATTGTAAATAATAGTGAATAATAACTGTGTGGGTGTCAAAAATTACTCAACCATCTTTCTTATGTCTCGCCTACGCGCGTATATTGGAATATACATAGTCAAGACTGTCATACAAATACTTGCAGTAGGGTTCGAATATACATTTAGATTGCATATTACTTGGAAATAAATAAATATAAGTTTTCTGGTGGCAATCTACCATTTCGCAAGTGTAAGGCGACACCAGTCTATATTTAGCTCTCTATCAAAAAAGGTTAAGCCGATGTTTACTGACCACCCTCGTTCCTGGTCTATAATATAGTACTATATTTACAGTCAATGGCCTACATGTTTCTGTGGTACTTCACATGTGTCTAAAATGCAATGTCTGCTTGCATAAAAATGCAATTCTGAAGTCCATTTATACGTACGACATACGCATGTCTCACTTTCTCTCTCTCTCCATTCCTGACTCATGTTATTGTAGACCTCTTGGTGGCAACGAACACCAGACACCTCCTAGATATAAGGTTCAAAATCCCAAGACATCCATACGCCTGGGGCGCCTCCACAATTATCACACAGCTGCATATGTTTACTGCTAGATCTCCCTGCCTTCACTCTCTCCACGACTCACTCCCTGCCTCCCTCCCACCCACCCACCCCCACCCACCCTTTTAGGCTTCCGTCTGCTAGAAACTCATTGATAATGTGCGTAAATATCGCATGAATTGGTCTATATGCGGTATATATATTGATATATGGCACGTCTACATACGTACAAGTCTGTATTATAGCATGACAGTGCTCTAAGTACAAGATATAAGTGATATTTATGGCGTAACACACCCTCTCCCCCTTTCATTCCTAGCACAACTCACTCACACCTTGGTTCACGCATAGAAACTCAATGATAATGAGCGTAAATATCGCATGAATTGGTCTATATGCAGTATATATATTGATATATGGCACGTCTACATGAGTACAAGTCTGTATTATAGTATGACAGTGCTCTAAGTACGAGATATTCGTAATATTATAGCGCAAACCACACTCTCATCTCATAAATTGCCGCCAAACCTCCAACCCATCTTCATTCCAGCCTAAAAATTCTTTGATAATTCCCTTATATATTGCAGTTTTGGGTCACTATGAGGCATATTCATTGTTATATGGGTGGCCTACACACGTATACATACTCTACATAGCCTAAAAGGGATAAAAAAAGGAGATATACGTGATAATACGCGGTAACCCACCCCCTCCTCCCTCTCGTTCTATCCCCTGGGCGCGTGAAAATTCGGCAGGGAAATCTCGCCGCTCGATGACAATCTAGCCGCTTTGTGACATTCGCTCCACATTTTTCAACTACGGACCGTTCCCCCACCCACCCAAGACATTTTTTGGGGGGTCAAATAATTATATATGGGCCGATGCACGCAAACATTCCCTACACGCTGATGTACTTTTTATCGAAATTGGCAATGGTTCCCAAAATCATCATACATGCGCACAGTATGACCCTGTAAAAAAAAATCTGTGCGCCGCGGAGAGGTTAATACATCAACGAATGGGAAGGGGATGGTCGGGAGGGCCCCAGTCGTCAATGATTACGGGGCCACTACTAAATATTAGGTTTTCTTTATCTCCTTGCAGGAGTCAAACCTATAATTTATTAGTGGCCCCTCCATCATTGACGATTATGCCTGATATCTAAGACTGGAGGGGGACATTCGTAATCATATCATAACTCTAGCAAAAGCAGATAATCAAACAACCACATAGTATTCTTACTTTGTAAAAAATATATATTTTGCGCATAAACTTTATACAACATATATATTCAAAAAGGGGTACAAGCAGGAGCGTGCTTCGAAGAAGCCTGCTTGAATAAAAAGGGTTAACTCTGAGACTCTGTACACAGATCTGCTAGTTAAAAAGGCACCCCACTTAAAGTAAGTGGTGAAAAATAAAAACTTATAAGTCTACATGTGCACATATAAACCCCATTAAACTAGTGGATATATTCCTAAAAATATACCCAAACATAAAATGAACTCTTGTACTTTCGCAGAAGTACTGAACTCTTGTACTTATGCAGAAGTACTTACATCAAAACTAAAATTCGCAGTCGCAACTACTGAGATTTTCTTAAAATTATATTGCTTCACAGCCAAAACTACTTACAACAAGAATTGTTGTTTTACTACTATTGTACTTTAGCACAATATCCTGTAATGCATACTACAGAGAAATTTTATATCACAACACCTATATACAGTATCACAGCTCGTATGCTCCGTACACATACTCCGGCGGGGTCTAGGGCGTCCTATGTTACACTGACTGCACCCCCCCCCCTCTTTTCTTAACCTAAACAATAAGTGACTTAGAGGCCACCTAGACCCTCAGCCTTAAAGCTATACATGGCATGGAAGGTCTGTCTAGAGCTACTGAAAGGTATCGAGTCAAAAACGTATGATTAGAGGACCATAGGTGCGTGGACGCTATGTCCTCAACAGAAAAATTCTTAAGGAAACGCAAAGAGGCCGCCCATTTGCGTAAATCGTGGGCTCTTCCCACGACGCCGGGATTACTCTCTTTAATGGCTTCGACTAGGAGAGAAGCTAGTTTTCGTTTCATTAAGCGTTGGCCCGTACTTGCTACCCATAAAGCACCCTGTTGATTCAGAGGTGCTACTCTCAAATATTTGGTTAGAGCTTGCACTGGACATAAATTATGGTGCACTTTTCCCCTTTTTAACGCCGGCACCGTGAACTCTGAAAAAAACGTGTTCACTGTGTTCATTTTTGGCGATGAACGCCGGGGAAGGTGCAAAGTGAATACACTCATTGAGCCTACCAAACCTTATGCAATTAGGTGTGTTGCTCATCGCCGCCAGCTCAGATACCCTGTGCCCGGTAGCCAAAGCCATAAGGAATACTGCCCTTTTTAAAAGTAAGTCAAAATCTGCAGTATTTTGGTACAGACGGGAATGAAGTAAAGACAACGCCTTGTCCAGAGACCAGGTAGGCATGAGCTGATGGGGAGGGGGGCGGAGTTTAAAACATGCTCTCATGAAACCTTTTTCCTCCGCTAGTGGTATGGTTAGACCTGTAAGGTCAAAGACTGGCATCCTAATTGCTGTTAAGTGATTTTTTAACGTTATTACAGATAGACGTTTCTGCTCGAACAGATAGTTTAAATAATGAAAAACCAAAGCCACCGAAGGTACGGTTTGTTCTGTTCTAATTATCCAAGAAGTAAAGTACTGCCAGTGCGATTGATACTGTCTCTTTGTAGATTGGGTATATTGATTCATGAATTTATCGGTCGCGTTTCTACCATACGGTGTTAACCACTTGGCCTCCTGAATATCCATAATGCAAAAGTCAGCGAGGTCTCTAGGTTGCCAATCGTGTCTAAGTGGAAATACCCGACCGGGAGCGACACCGGGTTCGGGCACCACGTTTTCAATTGCTGGTACCACAACTGATCCGGCCACAGGGGCACGATTAACGAGACTACACCCCGATAATCCCGTAGTTTGTTTACTACGTGGCACATTAGAGAAGCGTCTGGTGGTGGAAACAGATAAATGGAACTCCACCTGTTCCAGTCCATCACCAGAGTGTCGGGTCCTCCCGCCGGCGTTATTGTCCGGCGGGTGAGGTACAGCGGGAGTTTGTGAGTCTCCTCGGATGCAAACAGATCCACTTGTGGACGGTAAGGCTCCGCAATCATTTGGTCGAAAACGGTTTGCTTGAGCGCCCATTCTACTGTTGTGCTCTGTCTCCGAGACAGAGCGTCTGCCCAGACGTTTGCTACGCCTGGGAGATAAGATGCGTGAAGATGAATGTTTAGCTTGTCGGCTAGAACAAAAATCTTTTCTGACACGTTTAGCAACTTCCGAGATCTCGTTGACCCTTGTTTCTGAATGCAGTGAACCGCATTCAGGTTGTCCATCCTGAAGGCCACCGATTTGTCCCGTAAAGTCAGGCCGTGAGCATGAAGGAAATACAAGGGGACTAGTAACTCTTTGACATTGATGTGGGAGGTTTCTGAATGGGACCAAAGCCCTTGACCCTGATGGCCGTGGTTTGACTGAAAGCCCCAACCTATCGTTCCTGACGCATCCGTGTCTACCAATACCGTCGGCGGAGGAGAGGTCCATGACATGACCGAGTGCAATGTTTCCCTCTTCGCCCAGACCGCTAGTAAGCTGTGTATTAATTTTGGGATGGGCCATAATGTTTCCGCCGGCAATAGTGGAAAAAATGTGTTGCCCTCCAATATTAAACGTTGACTTTCAGCCGGCCCAACTTTACTGTTAGTTGAATCCAGTTGAGAGAGCCGACCAGAGATTCCCAGACTCTCCGTGTCGTAGTCAGACTGTGAAGAAACAAAACAGTTTCTTGCGAAACCTGTTCCGATTGTCCACACTCTGACTCAGAGTGAGAGCAGCTGTGTCCCAGACCAGCCCTATCCACTGGACCACTTGTGAGGGAACAAAGTTTGACTTTACCGGGTTTATCTTGAACCCTAGAGATTTTACATGATTTAATGTTATGTTGACATGATTGATGCATAACTGTTCCGTCTCTGCCACCACCAGCCAGTCGTCTAGATACCACAAAATCCTGATCCCTTGTTCTAACATGGGCATCAGGGCTTGCCGGACTAATTTCGTGAATAAGCGAGGTGCTAGGTTCAATCCGAACGGCATCCTCTGAAAGATACAAGTCTGATGCATTATTCATAAGGCCAAAAATCGTTGAAACCTTTTGTTTACCGGGACGTGCCAATACACGTCTGTCAGGTCTAAAGAACACATCCACCCTTCTGGCGGAAGTGTTAGCCTGATTTGATTCACTGTCAGCATCCTGAAGGAAACGTTGTGAATGTGGAGGTTCAGATAAGACAGGTCTATGACCGGCCTCATCTGTACACTGTCCCTTTTGGGCACTAGAAAGAGTTTGGACGTAAATACTGGGTAATTTTGAGGGACCGGGATGATGACATTCTTGGCGATCATCTCTTGGATCAGTGACTCCACCTTTAATGAAACAAAATTTGCCTTTGTCGGCTGACGTAAGCGAGGTCGCCGGAGCCACTGCCAGGTGATGCCTTTGCGTGCCACCATCCTCGCCCATGTGTTTAAGGGCCATGCGCGATGACACGCCCGGAACGACCCAGTTAGCAGACAAGGGTTCGCCGGCTGGACTACCCTCTGATCCACCCGCCATAAGACTGGCCCTGGGAGTGAGAGAGACCCTAGTTTTTTGGTGGTGGTGGTGGTGTATGCTTTGATGACTGGCCGGATTTGGCAGGAGACGGGCCCTGGCCTGGTCGTTGATACTTCTGTCCTTTATGAATACCTGAAAACTTTCCTTGCTTGTATCTGTACTGAGCCTGACTTTGGGTGGAAGAGGACTTAGGCAGATGAAAGGGCTACGCCCCACCAGGCTGAGCTTTTGCGACTGGTTGGGGCTTGGTCAAATTGAAAGCAGGTTTCTTAGATGGGGCGGGCCTGTGCTTAAAGGCCTGAGCCATGTTGAACACTGTTTTCCACACCTCCGGGGACATTAAAGAGGCAGTTAGAACAGGGGACATAACCACTTGATTTGCAATCCTATCCGGGAGCTTCCTCACGAGAGACATCCTTAGATCTTGTCGTGCCCGCACCGCCTCTAGCAAGGCTGTACGGATATCTCCCAGTGACTGTATAGAAGTCTGGAGTAGCAAGCGTCTAGATAGTTCGATAGCCTTTCGGACTTCTGCGTCTGTGATTGCCTGAGCAGATCTGAGCATTGACTTCGCTACCTGTTATGTGACAATATACTGGGAAAACAGTCTATATGCTTTCCCACGTAGCCTAAACTCCCGGTCTAGGTGAGCAGTGGACGGTGTGGAAAAGGGATCTTTAAGCTCGCATAGATTAATTTTAGAGGCAGCTAAAAATGCAAATAAAGCAGAGGGAACTCCGCCGGCAGAGAATACCGGCATAGAGAACCAAGAATGGCTTTCTTGTGGAATTTGGTGTGAAGATTTAGAGGTAAAAGTTGTTGCAAAGTTTTGAGCCTCCACTTCCCATTCTACCCAAGGACCCAGACCCAACTGCTCCACCTTCAAAACTGGATTTACGGCTGTGTCTGTGAACGTCTTTAAACCTAACTCTGGTGTTAGAGCTGACAGTGCTTTTATATCATTGACACCGTCATGCTTGGTCCAGTCCGAAAACAGTTTTGAAGCTGACGCAGGGGGTCGGGCAGGTGTAGAAGTATACACAAAATAATCATGTTGATAATAGTTAGGAATGGCCTTAATATTAACATCAAGTACATTCCCTAGAATATCTAAAGCACGTAACTTCCTAGATTTATTCCCTTGGATTACCCACTCACGTGGTACCGGAAGCTCCCCCGACATAGTGGACTGTGCTACCTCTGGCTTTGCTGGGAACATTGTTACCCATGACTCATCTGGCCCGTATAGGAGGGGCATAGCTCCCTTTCGGACCGGCGCTTTGTCTAAAGGGGGAGGATTTACATCTGCTACTATTCTCACATTGGAAGTAGTCAGTGCTGCCGAAGATGGCCTAGTAACCATAGTAGGTGATACAGGGGGAGGGTGCGGAATTTGTGTCAAAGCAATAGAAGTAGCCAGAGAGGTCGGACATTCGATGCTGTCGTGGAAGCTCCCAAACCAACTGTAGGAGTCTCCTGCTGCTGACCAAAAAACTTACTTAGTGCATTCGCTAGTAACCCATTAATTTCATCAGCTGTGACAAATTTAGCAGAGGATGAACTATGTGGCGAATCATTCCTACTCTGAGAGTCGTCTATCACTGAACCTGACTCTTGAATCTCCATCTCAGAAATTATAGAACCCTCATCCCTTTCCCCCGGCCTTTCAGGAGAGGATTCCGCTGAAGCCGGGACCCCCTCATGCTGCCATGTTAAGTCCGGGATGGACGATGGGATCTCAGCGTCCCGGTGGACATCTGCCACTACCGTTGGTGCATAAGAATGATGTGAGCCGTCCCGCCATGGCTGGGAGTACCTCCAAACTCCCCGGTCTTGGCCGGAACTCACTTGTGAGCTAGGTACCACACCAATTACTGAGCCCTCACTCGAGCCCTCTAGAGGGTTATAACTGCTGGTAGAAATCTCTAAAGCTGGTACATGTGAACTGGGAATAATATTAGGTGACAACTTGTCCGCCGGTATATCCCCCACCACAGTCTCTGACTCCACTCCCGACCTGTCAGATTGGACATGAGACATGTCGGGAGTAGAGGCAGAAAGCGAGGTTCCGGCGAACGCCTGGAGGTCTTTCGTACATGAGTATCCTTTTTTGAAGACTTGTGACGACTTCGCCTTGACTTTGATTTTCCACTAGGACTGTCCTTGGTCTTCTCCTCCTTGCTCTTCTTTCTCGAAGGTGAAGTAGAGTGACTATGTGTCTGCTGTCGGAGGGGAGACTGTGACCTGGACCTCGATTTTGACTTGGAAGTTGTCGCCGGGGGTGTCGGCTCTCGAGGTCTCTTAGATGTGCCGGAGGAGAGAGTAAGCACTGTACCCTGCCCAGTCTCAGCCGACTTACGCACATTTACTTTACTTCTAGAAGGGGGACGTTTAAGTGGGGGATACTGAGCAATCAATCTGTCCCACAGAACTACGTTATCACACTGAAGAGCTTTATGAGCCACTGAAGTAGCATAAGTAGATAAAAGCTGTTTGACCTCGCACAATGCAACCGCCGCGGTCAAATTATCTTGTTGTAAGACTTTAGTACTCAACTGACTACAAAAAGTACAATTCTTCATCACCCACAGACCCTTTGACCGGTCCAAGCATTTGACGCATCTGATGCATAGAGTATGGGCAAAAATAGGGATCCCTGAACAGGAGGGTGTTAAGCACAGATCAAAAACAGGGTCTAGTGGCGCCATGACAGAGACTGGGAAGAGCTAACCCACCCCCGGGCTCCTTCTGGTCCTCTGTTGACCCGCCGGAACTCCGCCCTGGAAAAAAGAAAATTTCCAGGAATTAATGCTCATAAGGTTACCCCAAAATGTTCTAACACAAGTGTTAATGAACCGCCGGGCAACAAGACGTAATACACCACTATTACCTCTTGTTACCCTGTAGGTTCTTATGTAAAGATTTTAGAATATCTTTATTTGTTCAAAAGATTTAACACCTTATTAGCGGGCTAGGCGGTTTATTTATATGTACCGCCCAGCGGGGTGTTTTTAGCCAAAATAGGGCTGTTTACGTGATCATTTTCATGCCTAAATAAGACCCAGAGCGTAAAACAAGTATCTATCCCTGAAAGGGCATAAACAGAGCTTTCCAATGACACCATAACGATCCTTTTATGATGGCTAGTTTTCTTGCAACAACCGCGCAACGCGAGTGCAAAAAGCATGTAATTAGGCACTTTCCCCATACAATTCCGTATATAGTGAGTGAGAGAGGGAGGGAGGAGGTGAGATTCGTGTCAGTAGGTTCGCCGCGGTGGTCTGGAGCAGTCATACGCTCGCTACTCTCCTGCCACCACTTGTCTCTCTCTCTCAGCAACATTACGTGCTGAAATTGCCACACGACCTATGTCGAGCGCCGCCAGATAGTCCAGATTTATTATACTCGACTTATGTTGCGCGCCGATAGTTTAGGGTTAAGCACATCCTCTGACATAATATAGAGACGAGCATGTCGTTATGAATGACGCAGTCTTCCCAGTGGTTTTTTGGCCACCGGAAACCCATATTAAGATGCCGGCCTCCTTATTATATCGCAGTTAAATATGGGGTAAGCCTATCTTAAACTTTTTTAGATCCGACTTCTCTCGAAGCCTTCATAGATCGCCGTATTTTGAAGGCCTCGATACCCAATTGTATCCATCAATTGTCTGGCTAACTATACCGAATTGCAAATCCGTTAATCCCACCTCCCCAAGGTTCAACCGCCGGGTGTGAAAGTAATTTAAATGTTAACCCCAATTGTTCCTATCCCCACTTCTTTGCAAAAGATCGCCGGGGTGGAAAGACCAAACAAACAAAACAGCCTAGTTTTTCAATGGCTTTGCAAAAACCGGGAAAAACTATACTCCACCGGTGTCCGCATGAACACCTAGTGAAACGGGTATAGCCATCCCGCCGGGAAACACACAGTAAGCCTGAACACAGTCTCCACCTCAGAGACGCAGTCCTGGAGAGCCCTCAGGCCACCACTCGCCAGGGGAAACTAGCCAATTTTAACCACGCGTGATATAAAACTCGGCAACCAGCCGGATTTTCTCGGTGCAATCGAAAAAACCCGCCGGAAAAGGCAACCAGCCAGATTTTCTCGGAGCAATCGAGAAAACCCGCCGGAAAAGGCAACCCACACTAACCAGATGCAATCTGAGAAACACAAATAGGCCCTGGATTAAGCCAAAACACAACTAATCCAGGACACACATGACACGGTATTACATATTTAAATCATAAATCAATAACACTTGTACATGTAAAAAGCTACGAGAGGCTGGCTAGGCCTAAGCATACGGAAATAACACTTAATCACGCCGTAATATAAACAAAAAGCACTGTAACATATCACAACAGGAACAACCGCCATCACCCCATCGTAGAAAAAATCCCGGCAGAAGGAAGCACTGACTCGGGACCTAGAAAAAACTTCACTAGGTGAAGAAAAATACGGTAGGAACGTCAGTAAACAAACAAAACGGCAACTTCATCAGAAAGATAAGAAGAAGCCTGATAACTCGTAGTTAAAGCCAACTAAATAACTAGGCTAGCTATCCGCGAAAAAAGAAACACGCGTCCACCACGGGACCTCGAGGGTACACCCGAAATAGGTGTCCCAAACACACGACCCAAATACACTGAACTGCGGGAAACCCGTCCCTGACACTCCTGCTACGCATATCCTAACCTTACTCGATACATCCCAGAGTAAACAAATGAGAAAAAACTCACTAGGGACGCAGCAAATGCGGAACCAGCGGAGCGTGGGGAGACACGTCAGGGCAGGTTGAGCGCAGAGCAGAGAAGGAAGTATGACGCCTGAAGTCAGCGTCTGGTCAAATATCCACACAAGTACTTCCACGAGCTTATGAATAGTTACTCTTATTTTCTTTTTATTTATTATTTGTTACGAAGTTTTTTCATAGTGAGAACCCAATTTCATAATGACAGAACCATGAGTGAGGTTGCGTGCGCTAATGATGAAGGCTCCTCAATTTTGTATGCTCTGCGCGGTAGATTCAAACTACGGTAAATGAACGTTTGAAGAGGAGGCCTTATGTAATAGGCATAATCGTCAATGATGGAGGGGCTACTAATAAATACATCTATTTGATATACAGTATTAATGTTCATTAAGATTAAGACACAGCGCGCAACTTTTTAACATTTTCTCTTGAGATTTAATTAATATTTACGTGTGTTGGTAACTCCTTAACGATTCCCATGCCTCTAGATTTTGTTAAACCCTCATTCTGTGCTATCCTTAGGTGTAAGACGGAGATACGTAGGGTAAGTTTAATTACATTAATAAGCAATGTTTCCCGATGTGTAAGGCGGATTTATTGGTGGTAATTGTATACTATTTATTTACATGTGTTCGTTTAGCTCTTTTTAGACTTATATATTAATTTTTATCCACACCCTATTTGAAAAATGTCATTAAAATAGAATGTTATGTTCTTTTAAGGTGGAATTGATGTATGCCTGAAGATGGACTAAGAAGGTCCGGAATATAGTGAACTGCAATGGAGACGTGTTTCGCCCTTATCCTTCTCTTCATCTTTAAAATCCGGTACCCTGGAGGTCAACCTGCCACAGATATATACTGTATATATATATATATATATATATATATATATATATATATATATATATATATGTTTCTAATCTCTCAGTGGGGATCGAACCGTCGACCATCAGGACGATAGCCGACGCTTTAATCAACTACACCACGGCAGTCTAAAAGACACTCAGCCTTCTATCCTATTTATGTTAGGGAGAAGGGAAACCAACTAGGCGAATATATTTAAATTCAAACCTACAGTAATTGTAGGATCCATATTCCAGAATGCCATACAAGGATTTCTGAGTGTCCCGACGCAACTCGGTTCGAAATGTATTTAATTTAATTCTAACCCACAAAGCATGAGAGTTACAAATATTGAGAATATATCACAAATACACGTGAGCCACTAAATGTTTCTAATCTCTCAGTGGGGATCGAACCGTCGACCATCAGGACGATAGCCGACGCTTTAATCAACTACACCACGGCAGTCTAAAAGACACTCAGCCTTCTATCCTATTTATGTTAGGGAGAAGGGAAACCCAATAGGCGAATATATTTCAATTCAAACCTAGTTGTAGGATCCATATTCCAGAATACCATACAAGGATTTCTGAGTGTCCCGACGCAACTCTGGTCGAAATTAATTTCATTTAATTCTAACCCACAAAGCATGAGAGTTACAAATATTGAGAATATATATATCTCAAAAACACGTGAGCCACTAAATGTTTCTAATCTCTCAGTGGGGATCGAACCGTCGATAGAAGGCTGAGTGTCTTTTAGACTGCCGTGGTGTAGTTGATTAAAGCGTCGGCTATCGTCCTGATGGTCGACGGTTCGATCCCCACTGAGAGATTAGAAACATTTAGTGGCTCACGTGTATTTGTGATATATTCTCAATATATATATATATACTGTATATATATATTATATAATTTGTATTTATTGTTTTTTTTTTCTATGTGAGTGAGGGAGACAAAAGGCCGGACTGTTTGTAGTGAGTGCCTCCCTCAGAGTTGAAAGAGTGACTGGGCCAAAATTAAGGGACGTTCGAGCCAAAATACCTGGCCACACGGTGTTTGAAGGAATGTAAGTCATAGGAAGAGGGAACGACTGATTCTGGGAGAGTTCCAGAGTTCAGCTGTTGAATAGAAGAAAGATTGAGAATAATGTTTCACTCTTGGGTTGGAGAGTTGCACAGAGTATTGGTGGGATTGTGTTGCAAGACGGGTGCTACGAAATCTATGAACAGTAGAGCAGATAACACAAACAATCGTTCATTTGATGATACAAGCATGAAATTTGGCTGAAATATTTATTTTGTATTACATTTTGAGAAAAAAGTGCTAGCCACCTGAAATTCCAATATGGCGGCCATTTCCAAGATGGCCGCCATATGACCCCTTAACATGAGACATATGTCTAGATATTGTTGTATATATTTCCAAATAAGGTTATTATGGAGATAACTTAATATTATATAATTATATGTTTGTTTGCCAATACTGAATTTGATTGGGGGAAAAAGTAATGCCCACCCAAGTTTCCAATATGGCGGCCAAATGACTCCCTAATATGCAACATAATTATGCGAAGGTTCAAGATATTGTCATATATTTGTCCGAATAACTTGATTAATGTGCCATTTTATAGTGTTTTCTTGCCATAGGAATACTGAATGTGATATGAAACCCCAGGCATGATGGGGTATTAACTCATTATTCACCGTGTGCAGCTTGTTTAACAAAGTTATCCAAACTCTGGCCGACTGTCCAAACTCTAGAACTGAGAACAAAATGTACATGTTAATGTCTGTCCTCCTTCCAAAATGAAATAAAGTGTCCATATTTTCAACAACAGTCCACAATATACCTACTGTGGCAAAATGTAGATGCTTGTTACATTAATTTTATTAAATCAGATATGGTAATTTTTATGCAGATTATGTAGGTGATTTTATTTAGTAGGGGCCTGATTGGAAACCAGCTGTATAATAATATTATACATTGATTTTCAAGGTTTTAAGAGCATTAGAAATGTTTTATATACAGAAAAACAGTTTTATATTTTCACAAAAGCCTACTTTAGCCGGAGCAGGTAACCTAATTTCATTTTAGTGTTCATCTAGTGTTCCTGAGAAGTCTGACAAGAGCAACTGCAGAGTGGAGTACAGCATAGTCCATTTTTTACACATTAAACCTTCCATCACAGTCCGTCTTGCATCCACATGTTGTCAGTTCCAGGCAGCATATATAAATTGGTTCAAGCATAGTCCAGACAATTTAACAATTATCATCTTCTTTTGACCATCCCCACTTGGAAGGACACCGAGGTTCTGGCTGACGGATGACACACTGTCCTCAAATATGATCTGCTTGATAGGCTGCACGTTAGGCATGTTCCTTCAGTGCACTTTGTGTTGGTGGGGTTTAAGTCATATGACCTCTGCCTCCGTGCAAAGAGATCAAGCCTCGCCTCATCTACAGAAGAAGTTGTACTACACCAGTCTTACATAAGAACCACATATTTTTCTAGAACTTGTAGATCAGAATCCTCAATTTCAGAAGGGTTGTGACTGAGTTTTACAAAGGTGGTTGAAGCTTCATTGAAGACATTCCATGTCTGCCATGCTGTATTTTTGCTTTGCCATTGAAAATTGACACATCACACCCAGTGAAGGCGTGGAAGAATAGCATCCCATTGGTTTTCTCCGGTCCTAAAGTGGACACAAGGTCATGGATAGGAATCCATCGAGTGTGCTCCCCTTTTTCAAATGTAACTCACATTTTCTCCAGGCCTATTGGTGTGAGAGAAGGCATCAGGGATATGGGGATACGATGTCCGTGTAATTTACGTCAATTATCAGAAACTTGTAGCCCTCCCTAACTGCATGCCAGGTATGTAAGAATATTTGTATGCCGGCCTCCTCATGGGTACAGGGAGCCAATTCCTTTAGGCTCATGTGAGGGCATTTTCCTCCTTTGTCCTGATGCCAGTTCATCAGCAAGGAAATGGAAGCGTTCTGTTTTGTTTGCACTGTCTCGAAGGAAACTCATCCAGTTTGTAGGCGTCTTACTCTTTTGTGTAACTCTCCTCCTAATGGCTTTTCCTTGTTTCAATATGGCTTCTGACTTCAGGCTGGACTTATGGTATGCATCAAAGATAATGTGTGTTCTCTTGTGATTGTTACTGTAGTGTTGTACTTGGGGAAGAATGTTCTTCATAGCATATTCTTCAAATGTCTTTGGTGTTTTTGGTGTAACCCAAGAAACTAGTAATGCGCCATCCACTATCAGTACGTCAGATTATGGCTTTGAATCGGGAAGCTTCACTTTAACTTGGAGAACATCCACCAGATCTGACTTAGTACATGTGCATTTTTACCTTTCTTGCTGAGTGAAGGGGGGAAAGACTGGTTCTCATGTCTGAAAAATTCTTGTAGATCACACCCTCTGGTTTGGCAAGAGATGAACAGGTGGGAAAACAGTTGTCAATCCTCCTTAAATGATTTAGTCTCAGATTGGTTGGTTGACTCGGTCCCAGTTTTGAAGAAGTCAGTAATGTTCTTTAGATGGGCTTGTAGAAATAATGGCTTTCGGTCGGCAGTTTATCCATAAATGTTTTAACTGTTCTTTCCCTCTCTCATGATGCTTTGCAATTAGTTGAGCAGCAGAAGGATCCACTATGACCTTTTTATCAAGCGTTAGAAGATCTCCTGTCTCTTCTGCAAATGAAATGTCCATTTCTTCTATAACCGTGGTGAGCCGGTGTATGTACTTTTTCAAGGAACATCTTCTGAGCTGTTGTTGACACTTCATGGTGACGACTGTCTTTCTTTACCCGATGCTGTTTCGTAGTTTGCTAACAATTGGCCTATTTCTGGTCCAGCCACCAACCACCTTCGAAGAGCTGATGGAGCCTCTGTCAGGCCAATTGCTCCTCCATCCCCTCTGATGATGCATGATTTTGCTCGTGGGATTGGTCAATAGGCATTGAGGAGAAATCCCTGTCAGATTTGTGAACAACAACATTTATCTTATGGAATTCTCTGGCGACCTTTGGGTGTTGCTTCTCAAGGCACATCCAATTATAAAAAAACATTTTATAATAGTGCAATAAATCAACCTATGCAATAACAAAATAAGCCAAAGAAGACAAATACATCAATAATGTTACACCGAAATGTAAAAAAACGAACAATATTTATGGTTTATGGTTGTTTTACCACGCACTGGCGGCCATCTTGAAAATGGCCGCCATATTGGAATTTTGGATGGCTAACACTTTGTTTTCAAAAAATTACATAGAGAGAACAGTCATACCAAATGGCATGCTTGTATCATCAACTGAATGATTCTGGCCCAGAATCACATTTAGCTGCTCCACTTCTAATTTGTCTAGAAGGGCTGTGTGAGAGGATCCTCCCCACACATGTGAACAATACTCTATACATGGGTGCACAGTCCCCCTCTACAGAGCAAGAGGCTGCGCATGGGTAAAGAACCCCCGGTGGCGGTTGAGCACACCCAGCTTCTGTGAAGCTGTTTTTTAGCAAGAGTGGTAATATGATCTTTCCAAGAGAGAGCAGAAGAAAAAGAGACAACGAGAATATCTAGAGAAGATGAAGGGTTAATTTGTATGTTGTTGAAGAGTAAGTCATAGTTTTCTGGAAGGGGGTGACGAGTAGACAAATGGAGACATTGAGTTTTGGAAGGGTTGAAAGTAACAAGGTTTTCTCTGCCCCAGTTAGAGATAGTAGAAAGCTCAGAAGATATGTGTTTTGAGGTGCAGTTGAGAAGGTCGTTAATGAATATTAGGAAGATAATTGGAGATAGGACAGAACACTGAGGAATGCCGGAGTTGATAGGTTGAGGTAGTGAACGGTGGCCGTCCACAACCGCAGCTATGGAATGGACGGAAAGGAAATTAGAGACAAAAACACAGATAGCCATAACAAATAGCTTCACGGTATAATTTGTAAAACTTGAAATGCTTATTAGTTAGCTAGTACAAATAGGATTTCGGAGGCTATCAACCCTTCTGGATTATTAAGCCAGCACACTGTAAGTCAAGAATAGCGTCAGGACTGGAGCCCCTTTTCGAGAACTCCAGTCCCTTGATGTAAATTAACCCATACTGTAAAATTGGCTAGCTAAGTCCTGCAATACAATGTTGTGGTGTGTGGAGGGTTGTGGTATTTCATTCATAGTACACAATGTAGATTAATGAATGAAACACTCAAATCGAAGGGCTTGTGAAAGAAGGGAAATTATTGGTCGGGGTGACGAACATCGTGAAGTTAAATTATCTTTCATATTTGCATTTCTGCAGGGTTAGCATAATTTCCAGAAAGACGCTCAGTATAAAGTGAATGGGAAATGAAGATGTTTACAATACATATTAATACATAACTATACGTAAGATATAGTATTGTCCATACTTATTATTCCATGAGCATGGACAGTACAAAGTACAAAGGAAATCAAGCAACAACAGGTCCAGCGACTCCTCAAGGCTGCTTGCCCTCCAAAACACTAATGGTTATGTGTCCAAACAGTAGTTTAGAGTGGGTAAGGGAAAATGGAAAGGGAAGACTGCCCTAGGATGTCCGTGGCAAGATTAGATGTTAGTAGGGGACAGTTGTTAGTAATATAATAGAGGACAACACAAAAATAATTAATATACGAATGCAGTCAGTCGTAGATTTGGCAAGGTGTTTGGCTAGGCGAAGTTTAAAAAAATCAACGGTGCTGCAGTCTATGTCATCTCGGGGAAGGCCATTCCACAAGTTGATAATTCGATTGAAAAATAAATTCTTAAACCTGTGTGAGTTAAAAGACTTACCAATAAATTTGCAACCGTTCCCCCACATGTAATTTGATTGGTCGATAGTGAAATATATATTACAGTTCATATTGTCGATACCTTTAAAGATTTTGAACACTTGAATTAAGTCGCCTATTGATTTGTGCTGGGTTAAAGGAAATATAATTAATTCTCTAAGACACTCCTCGATTGGTTTGTTCTTTAGGCAAGGTATCATTTTAGTAACTCTACGTTGAACTCATTCTAGTTTGTCTATATATTTTTGGTAGAAAGGGCACCAGGATTGAACGCAATATTCCAGGAGAGGGCGACTAAGGAATTGTAAAGAGTTAGGATTACATCTTTGGATTTATGCTCAAATGACCTGCCTATAAAGCCAATTATTTTGTTTGCCTTCTTAACAACTTCTGAACATTGTCAACTCTGTTTTAGGTTACTCGACATTGTTACTCCCAAATCAGTTTCTCTGTCTACACTCTTAAGCTGGGTGCCATTCAATTAATAGTTTGCTTTCTCATTTATGTTTCCGATATGGAGTACTTTACATTTATCCGATTGAAACACATTTGCCAAATTTGAGCCCAATGTAACAACTTATCTAGATTATGTTGCATATCTTCAACATGTTCATTTGAGAGTACGCTATTTGTAATGGTTGTATCGTCAGTAAACTTTGAGATTGTACAGGTGAGACTCTCATCTATTTCGTTAATGTAAACCAGGAAGAGAGCTGGCACCCGTACCGATCCCTTGGGTACCCCGCTACTTACATTGATCCACTTTGATGCTTTACCGTATATGACTACTCTTTGCTTTCTGTCATTGATCCAATTTTCTATCCATTTCAACACACCGTCATGTATTTCATGCGCTTTTAGTTTTATCAATAAACTTTAGTGGGGAACTTTGTCAAAGGCCTTTTGAAAATCAAGGTATATAATATCTACAGCTTTACTCTCATCATCATAAAGGTTGAGGATATCGTGGAAGAAGTCTAAGAGGTTTGTTAAGCAGGAGCGTTTATTACGAAAACCATGTTGAGTATCTTTAAGTATGTTGTTTTCCTCCAAGTGATTTACGAGTTTGTCTCTTATGTGTGTTTCTAGTATTGTACTGTACATATAACTGAGGTTAAGCTAATTGGACGATAGTTACTAGGAAGGATTTGCTCCCTTTTTTAAATATCGGTGTTACGTTGGCGAGCTTCCACTGATCAGGCGTAGTCCCAGACTGTCAGGATTTATTAAAGAGCAATGTCAGTGGTTTGGAGAGCTCATATACTTAGCTTCCTTTATAACTATAGGAGAGATTGTATCAGGTCCAGGTGATTTATTAACTTCGAGTTTATCTAAACATTTCGAAACTTCTCTCTCTGTAATGCTGATACTGCTTAGAATGTTAGCATTATCTATCTGAACCGGCGATGCTGTAGGGATATTACTAAGGTCTTCTGTTGTAAAAACTGATGCAAAGTAGTTGTTGAGAGCGTTATTTATGTTTGCTTCATCTTTAGTGTAATCTCCTTTCTCATCGACTAACGGTCCAATTGTTGCAGTCACTAGTTTCTTCTTCCTGATGTAACTAGAAAATTATTTCGGGTTTGTCTTACTTTGATTTGCAACATGTAATTCTAGCATATATTTACTTTGTTTGATTAACTTTTTGGCTTTGCGTCGTACATCTACAAATAACACTTTATTTTCATGGGTGTCAGAGATTTGTAATTTATCATGTGCATTCATTTTAGCAAGCAGACAATCCACAATGTCTTTATTCCACCACTTAGGCCTATTATTATGTACTGATCTTCGTTTTGTAATGGTATACACTCATGTAGGCCTACTGCATTCGAATAAGTGGAGGTGAAAAATCTCCATGATTGGTTTAGATCATCATTGTTAATCATAGAACTCCAGTCGGTTTCCTTGAGTATTGCTCTAAGTTTACGGAAGTTTGCTCTCATGAAATTTAGGACCTTCTCTTTGCTGGTATTGAGTTCATTGCTATTGAATTTTAAATGGAAAGTGATCGTACGATGGTCACTATGACTGAATTTATCACCAACATTCAAATTCTAATTATTCTTTTGTTGCACGTAGAGGGTCAAGAACGTTATTACCCTGGGTCGGCGATTGAACAAATAAATAGGGCGAACCATCCATCAATGCCCTAGATGTCAGCGTCAACAAAATGAGTGCAGTCATATTAATGAATAAGTTACCATTACCACTTTGGGAGAATGTAAAGAGAGCCATGAAATCTACCCCACTTGAATTGCAGTCATTTATAGATCATTATCAGGCAGAGTTGTTAAATATGGAAGAAGTAGCTGCTAGTGACCCAGTACAATGTAAACAAAAGTATTGGTCGAGTAAAAACGAAGGTTGCTACGAGACGGATGAGGCTTCATAGACATAACATGAATTATTAGGATTCATATTGTTATACCTTGTGCTTTTCGAAGTTGATTTGTTGTTTATCAGGGTAGGATTGATACAGTAATTATGAGTGCATATATTTTGTATATATATTGTTAATCTGTTCATGTGTTAAGGCTAATGAGTTTTTTAATGAGTTGCCATTATAATTGAAACAAAGGTTTTAAGTTTAGTAAATGGTGAATACACCATATGAAATGTAAAACAGCAACATTATTTCTTGAAGTGTCAGTTATATAACTTCTGTTGTGATATAAATTACGAGACATGAGTGGGAGCAGGGCAGGAAATGGAGGTCTCGAAAAGGGGCTCTAGTCCTGAAGCTATTATTGACTTAAATTTTGCTGGTTTAATAATCCAGAATGGTTGATAGCCTCTAAAGTCCAAGTTTCACAAATGTTAACTACAGGAGCAGGGAATTCTCACTCAGATCTCTTACAGTTAACTTCTCTTTTCAGGCGAGTTAAGGCCCAGTGTATTGTACATAAGTTTGATTTATTTAAGAAGAAAGTGTACATGAGTCTTTGTTCTACTATACCTTCGCCTCACTATTCTCCCGTGACACAGGCAGAGCAGTAGTCCCAAGCATGCGTGGTACAAGTGTACACAATACCCTAGTAAATAATCCAAAAGAAGTAGACCTATTTTTCTGAAATTGTGTCAAGGATGCCACTCAAAGGGTCATGGGGAGCATGGACGTTGCACTAATGCAAAACTAAATCCCTGTAGGGTGTGTAATGGTAGGCACTTCCGCACCTATCTACCCAGGATAGAGAGGTAGCGAGACAATATGCAGTTGCGACATCTGAACCTGCTCCCACCTCCAGTACGTTGTCTGTAGCATCAAAGCGAGAAACAATAATGATGCCAGTTAGTAGTAGTCAAGGTTATTACCATTATCGTGCTCCACTAGATCAGTGTTCCCAGCGCACTTGTCGTGAATCCTGGTATAGATACCGTAGTTTGAATTTCCCTTGTTCACGACAGCTGGTTCCTTTTTGTTTATACGCATTACTTTATTTATCTTTGTGGATAAATATTACTGTGGTTACACCAATTATATCTTAGCTTATTTTCCAATATTATTTAATCACGTGGGACGATATAAAACCCTTAAATATATTTTATATTGTCACGACAAAGGGAATCTCAGACACACTTCACAAAGACTTGTTCCCGCCAACAACAGACCGCCAGCTGCTGCCACATAACACCAGAACTTCCCTGATATTCACCTACCGACATGTCCATCATCTAATCTACACTCTTTGCATCACAGCTAAGTTCCTTTAATACTAGAAGTACTTCATAGATATTTCTGGGACTACCACAGATAACCTACATATACATTTTAACATGTAAGTCAACCGCCGACCCGGTAAATTTGTTATAGCCTAGGCCAATTCATCATTCCAGGTTTAGTTATTTAATTTATATCCGTTTCTCCTCTACCCCCTAGGAAAAGTAAACAGGATATAATTGGTGCCGTGACCAGGATTCTTGGCCATCTGTTATATATTGATAAGAATTGGGGGGGGGGGGGGTGTTAGGCCTGACTTGTCTGCCTTTGTGTAGAGCTGGGTGGTCCAGTGGACAAATGTCGACGGGCGCACCGGGGAAAGCGGCAAGGGCAGGGGACGTCGGCCAACAGTTTGAGCCATCGTCCGGTGGTTAACCTGTGCCCTTGAGAAAGGTGGCCCTCTTCGGCCATTCGTATGTCCGGGATTTTCCGCTGGACCGTCCAGTGCAGTGCCCTGCTTTTTTTGTTAAGCAGATGTATAGACCAGGGGCAAGAGTGGACACTGTAAGGCAGACCTCGGCCTGGGATGCGCTCCTAATCTACAAGCCGGATCTTACGTTCCTGATCCTCGGGGGCAACGATTTGACCCTGCAGACTGACCTTCAGCAGGTAGCCCTCGGACTCCAGTCTCTAGCTGAAGAGATCGAGCAAAGGACTGGGGGTCACTGTCTGGTGGTCAGTCTGGAGTCTAGGATAAGCCCTAGGAGTATGACCCCAGAGGAATATAATAGAGCTCAAAAATGGTGCGAACTTCCGCTTGCGGAGAAATCTCCCATTCACCAAACAGAGGTACTTTGCCATGGGAATGAGTAAGACCGACTTGTGGGACGGAGCACATTTAGATGCGCCAGGCAGCCGGAAGATATTAGATAGGCTACTGGACAGAGCGCGTGCCTTCTTTGAGAAGAAGGACAGGGCCGAGGAGGAGCAGTCGATGCAATAGGCTAGATCTCAAGACTACGACGACGGCTGCGGATGTTCCTCCTTAACAGGAGTCTTGGTCCTTCTTTCTCTTTCCTTTCCTTTCTTTTTCAGGCATTAACTTTGTAATTTGTTAAAATTTAATATAGCCTAGTAAAGTAAAATATTGTAAAGTAGAGTAATATGATATATGTAAATTTCCTTTTCTTTGATCATTTGTAAACTCACAGGGGACACGCGATCTGCATGCTTCAATTTGCTTGGTTGCTGTCGTCATCAATGTAAGTTGGTTAGCCTAGGCTTAGAATAGATTAGAATAGGTTAGCCTACAGTGACGATTAGTATTGTTGTTCTTTAAGCTTTAGTTACCGTAAATATTTTAAGAATGGAGGAGAAAATGAAGTCATTGCGGCGGTTCAGGGCCGCCAAGAAGGGAGGGATTCCTAAGCTTACCTCTAATCTGTCTGATTTTATTGAACATGCTGCTACACTGCATGATGTAAGGGGTGTGAAAATCACTGTAGAAAAGGCCCTAGCTGATATCGAGTCGTATAACGTAGAGTTGTATAGCTTATATTCAGATGATCAATTAGAAGAGGAGATGGTGAAAGATTTGCAGTATGTTAATCAAGTAAACAGTCAGTTAGCTGAGTTGGATAGTGCTCTCCAGACAACCACTATTGGAAGATCTCATGATAGCGCAGCAAGTAGGAAACAGAAGGGTATTAAGCTACCCTCCCTGAAGTTGCCAGTTTTTGACGGGGATCCAACACAGTGGGTGTGTTTCTGGGAGCTCTTTGATTGTAGTGTTCACTCCCAAACGGACTTAACTGACATTCAGAAATTTACGTATCTAAAGGGACAACTTAGTGGTGAGGCTCTACAAATTGTTAGTGGATTTAGTTTGGTCGCTGCAAGTTATGAACCAGCGGTCAATATTCTAAAAAACAGTTATGGTCAAAAGGATCGCATCAAAGCAGCTCACATAGCAAAACTGTGTAATCTCCTGCATCCTGGAGGTCAGTGCTCCGAAAGATTTTTCCGCGTCATATGAGTGTGCATTAGAGTCATTACACTCTATGGATGTAACAGTAAGTTAAATGTGTGCAGTACGGTTGCATAATAAACTTCCTAGTGCACTCTCTGAGGTGATTAAGCGTGAATTAAAAGACAACTGGCTGGATGTGGATGAATATGTTCGTGTGTTTAAGACTGAAGTGTGCAATCTAGAAAGTAGAAATAATCCACTAGAACAGTTTGGGGCGACCACCATAGCAGCATATGCGGTGTATCAGAAACCCGATACCAAGCAGAAGTATGGATGTAAGTTGTGTTTAAAGACACAAAGTGTGCTAAAAGAGGCAAATAGTGCTAAATACAAGAACAGTCCCGCCAAAGCCAATAGAGCAAGGCAGTTGAAATTATGCGTCGGGTGCCTATCATCAGAACATGGAAGCCAGGGGTGTACTAACCCTAAAATTAGGCCGTGCCGATTCTGCCAACAAAAACATTTTAATTATTTGTGTCCGACGCCACGCCTTGAACAAACTGGACAACCAGTGGCCCCTGAACCAACAGTGACCAACTGACCATGGCTGTGGCTTCGGGCCGTAATGCAGTGTTGTTACCTACCATTCAGATTCCCTTGACTGACAGAAACAGTCATACCAGTAAAGTAAGAGCTTTGTTGGACCAATGTTCGCAACGTACCTTCATCTTGCGCTCTGCTTTATCGCAGCTTGATTACATTAGGGTCAATAAGGAACAGCTAAGGCTCCAGGGATTTACTGGCTCACTTGGTAGTACTGAGTATGAAATAGTAGAGTTAACCTATCATCACAGAAGAAGGGTGCGTAAATTGAGGGCCATTGTGGTGGAGGAGTTACCAGTATACAAACCAGGGAGAGGATTAGGGATGGAGGTAAATGCTATCAAGGCTCGGGGTTACAATTTAGCCGAGCCAGGTATCACAGATGGAGATATGATAGGGTTACTGATTGGGGCAGACTTTTATAACCACTTTGTACATTCAGGCTATGTCAGGGAAGGAAGTATAGTTATGTTACCCACAATTTATGGTTATGCACTGAGTGGCACTTATCAGTCAGATATATAAGAGACCCATGTAGAGATAGTCACTGTTCTTAAGTTAGCAGTAGACCCTTTAGTGGAGATACAGGAAGATATTGGCAGTAAATCTCCAGAATTAAAGGATCTGACAGCTCTATGGGACTTGGACCATATTGGTATAAGTCCTAATGAGACTGGTAAAGGTGGGGAGAGAGTCTTAAATAGAGTTTCTGAAACGGTACAGTATTCCGAAGCACAGGGACAGTATATAGTGGAACTGCCGTGGAGAGATACCATAGATAAATTACCTGATAACTTTAAGTTAGCCCTGGGCAGAATGAGAGGATTACAGCGTAAATTTAGAAAAGATCCCAACTACTGTCAACAGTATACAAAGGTTCTGGATGATCAGGTAGAAAGGGGGTTTATTGAAAGGGTAGAAAATAGGAATCAAGCTGGTCATCCCATTCACTACTTAGCTCACCATGGTATTACTAAAGATAGTGTTACTACGCCTGTACGGATAGTGTTTGACTGTTCGGCTAGGATGGACGAGAGGGCATTCAGTCTGAATGACTGTCTCCATACAGGTCCATCGCTAGTGGCTGACCTCACCCAGGTACTTCTACGCTTTAGATGCCATCAATTTGCCTGGGTGAGTGATACTGAGAAAGCATTTCTCATGGTGGGATTGCGTGAGAAGGATAGGGATGCTACTAGGTTTCTGTGGCCCGTTGATCCCTTGGATGTTCTAATCGTTGGGAGGGTTTTAGAGAAGATGGGCCACATCTTGGAAGATAGTGGAGATAACCCCATTATCTGTCTCAGTGCCGGGAGTAACGATGTTGGTAAGGGTAGAAGTGAGGAACTGCTGCAGCAGTAATGGGATGTGTTAGATAAGGTTAGGATAAAGGGAGGGATCCCTGTAGTACATTGTATCCTACCCAGAAGAGGAGTTCCCAAGGAATGGACATCCAGGTCGATTGGTGTCAATTGCCGGTTGGAGAAATATTGCAAAGAAAAATCAATACCATTGATTGATAACTGGGATAGTTTCTATGGGAGAGATGGGATGTACGCAAGGGATGGGGTTCATCTTTCACGGTTAGGGGTTTCCACATTAGCTAGTTCTTTAGATAGGGTGGTTCTGGGGTTTTGAACAGAAATATTGAGAGTGTAAATGAGAGGTTAAATGGAACAATTTTAGCGTCAGGCGAAAGCGATAAGGATATTCAGTCTCATGCTAAAAATTATGACTATATTGCAAATGATAGTAGTGATGGTGCAACGGAAGATGGAAATGTCGTTAGAAATAAAGGTAAATTAGGTATAAAGAAAAGAAGTAAATTGAGAGTATATTACACAAACTATAGGAGTCTATGTAACAAAATTAACTAACTTAGAGCCCTTGTTAGCAAAGAAAATATAGACATAATAGCGCTAACTGAAACGTGGATTAATACAGAAACCAGGCATTTTTTTGCAGAATTTGATATATCAGGATATAGTTTGTTTAAATATGACCGAACAAGTAAGAGGGGTGGCGGTATAGCAGTGTTTGTCAGGAGTACATTAAAAATCTGTATTAAATCAGGTATTAGACTAAATAACGATAATGAAAGTGTTTGGGTAGAGGTTAACGAAGGTAGTGAGACCATAGTTATTGGAGTTATGTATAGACCGCCAAATATGAGTAGAAATGACGGAACGTCATTATGGGAGGGAGGAAATTATAATGGCATCAAAGTTTAGCAATGTGTGCATTATGGGAGATTTTAATTTTCCGAAAATAGATTGGCAGCATCAAATAGGAGACTCTGATTCTGAGGAGTTTATAGAGGTAGTACAAGATAGTTTTTTATTTCAATTCATAGATACGCCGAATAGAGGTAATAATATTCTCAATTTAGTTTTCAGTAACAATGAACATATGGTAAATAATGTAGAGATAGGGGACCACCTAGGAAATAGTGACCACAATTCTGTGTATTTTAATATACAATGGAAAGGTAATACCAGAGAAAATACAACATTAATACCTGACTTCAGAAAAGCCAATTATGGTGGGTTAAGAAGAGCCCTATTAGCAGAACCTATGGTCAAAAAATTAAGTCGATCCAGGTGTCCAAATGAGTGTACCCCTTCTCAGGCACCTGTCATCTTAAGTCAGGAAGAGACGTCAACCTTGGTAGATACATACGATAATTTTATCGAGTCAGTATTCAATGCACAAAATAAATATATCCCCAAAAGAAAATTTAGATCAACACAGAACCAACCCAAATGGATGAATAATAGACTATTAGATCTAGGACAAAAGAGAGGAATATATAGAACAATTAGGAGAGGCAAAATTCACCTACTTGCTTACTATCAGAATCTATCAAGACAGGTAAAAAAGGATATTAGGAAAGAAAACAGAAATTATGAAATTAAGGTTGCCAATGACTCAAAAAATAATCCTAAAGCTTTTTACCAACTATATAAATCCAAGGCTAGAGATGTAATTGGTCCCCTTAAAACTTCGATAGGAGAAATGACAGAAAATTATTTAGAAATGTGCAGTACATTAAATAGTCAATTTCTTTCCGTTTTCACCAATGAAAATTTGGCACAGTTTCCAGAAGTCCATAAGGTATATAGCAATAGTATAGAAAATAGGTTAAGTACGGTTACTATAAGTAGAAATGATGTGCTTAAGGAAATTGACAGACTGAAACCTCATAAATCGCCTGGTCCTGATGAGGTATATGCTAGAGTATTAAAAGAATGTAGGGATGAGTTAAGTTACCCATTAACATTTCTATTTAACAAGTCATTAGAGACAGGTATAGTTCCAGAAGCTTGGAAGCTTGCAAACGTAGTTCCGATCTTCAAAAAAGGTGACAAATCAATAGCATCCAATTACCGTCCCATTAGTCTTACATCAATCATAGGAAAGCTACTAGAGTCAATTATTGCTAGTATATTAGAAACCACTTAGATACATTTAATTTAATAAATTCTTCTCAGCATGGATTCACTCAGGGACGTTCTTGCCTTACTAATTTGCTTAGTTTTTCTCAGAGGTATATGAAGCAGTAGATAATGACAAGTCATATGATATAATATATTTAGATTTCAGTAAAGCTTTCGACAGAGTCCCCCATGAGAGTTTGATGAGAAAGGTTGAGGCGCATGGAATAGGTGGGGCATTGTTGGGATGGATTAGGTCATGGCTAATTGGTAGGAAGCAGAGAGTCAGCATAAATGGTACGAAGTCAGAATGGGGAGCAGTCACCAGTGGTGTCCCTCAGGGATCTGTATTAGGTCCTCTGTTGTTTGTTATATACATAAATGACCTTGATTTAGGTATAACTAGTAGGATTAGTAAATTTGCAGACGATACCAAAATGGGGAGCACAATTGATTCAGATAGAGATATAAAGTGCCTCCAAAGGGATCTAGATACCTTACACGAATGGTCAGTAAATTGGCAGATGAAGTTTAACATTGACAAATGCAAGGTATTAAAGCTAGGGAAGATGCATACAAATTTTAAATATAAACTAGCTAATATGGAATTAGAAAACTCGAATTGTGAGAAAGATCTAGGTGTGTTTGTTAGCAATGATTTGAAGCCTAGAAAACAGTGTATAAGTGTTCGAAACAAGGTAAACAGGATTCTCGGGTTCATCTCTAGGAGTGTGAGTAACAGAACTGCTGATGTTATCTTAAAACTTTACTTGTCATTAGTGAGACCCCATATGGAGTATGCTGTTCAATTTTGGTGTCCTTATTACAGAATGGACATAGATTCATTGGAGAGAGTACAACGTAGAATGACAAAAATTATCCATAATATTAGAAATCTTCCGTATAAAGAAAGGTTGAAGAAATTAGGCATACATTCGTTAGAGAGACGCAGAGTTAGAGGGGGCATGATAGAGGTATTCAAGTGGGTTAGTGGGATTAATGAAGGGGACATGACAAATGTACTAAAGCTCAGTGATAGCGAAAGAAGTACAAATGGTTTCAAATTAGATAAATTTCGTTTCAAGAAAGATATAGGCAAATTATAGGTTTGACTCCTGTAAGGAGATAAAGAAAACCTAATATTTAGTAGTGGCCCCGTAATCATTGACGATTATGCCTATTACATAAGGCACACTCTTCAAAAACTCATTTACCGTAGTTTGAATCTACCGCGCAGAGCATAAAAAATTGAGGAGCCTTCATCATGAGCGCACGCAACCTCACTCATGGTTCGTCATTATGAAATTGGGTACTCACTACGAAAAAACTTCGTAAAAAATAACAAATAAAAAGAAAATAAGAATAACTATTCATAAGCTTTCCATAACTTCGTGGATGTACTTGTGTGGATCTTTAACCAGACGCTGACTTCAGGCGTCATTCTTCCTTCACTGACATATCAAGTAAACCAAAATCCTTAATACATCAACGAATGGGAAGGGGATGGTCGGGAGGGCCCCAGTCGTCAATGATTACGGGGCCACTACTAAATATTAGGTTTTCTTTATCTCCTTACAGGAGTCAAACCTATAATTTATTAGTGGCCCCTCCATCATTGACGATTATGCCTGATATCTAAGACTGGAGGGGGACATTCGTAATCATATCATAACTCTAGCAAAAGCAGATAATCAAACAACCACATAGTATTCATACTTTGTAAAAAATATATATTTGTGTGCATAATACTTTATACAGCATAAAAATGTACAAAAAAGGTGACAAGCAGGAGCGTGCTTCGAAGAAGCCTGCTTGGACAAAAAGGGGTTAATTCCGAGACACTGTACACAGAGCTGGTAGTTAAGATGGCACCCCACTTAAAGTAAGTGGTGAAAAACAAAAAACATCAAAGTTTACTTGTGCACATATAAACCCCATTAACTCTTGGATATATTTTGAAAATTATACCGTAAAGAGGTACTTACTTTACACATACCAGCTGCGGCCGCAACTACTAAGATTTACTTAAAATTATATTGCTTCACAGCCAAAACTATTTACAACAAGCATTGTCTTTGAACTATGATTGGACGTTAGCACAATTTCCTGTAATGAATACTACAGAAAATTCTTTAAAATCACAGCACCTACACCCTGTATCATAGCTCATATGCTTCGCACACGTACTCTGGCGGGGTCTAGGGTGTCCAATGTTACACTGACTGCACCCCCCCCCCCCCCCCTCTCTTTTCTTCATCTAAACATTAAGTGACCCAGAGGCCACCTAGACCCTCTGCCGTAAAGCTATACATGGCATGGAAGGCCTGTCCAAAGCTACTGAAAGGTATCGAGTCAAAAAAGTATGATTAGAGGACCAGAGGTGCGTGGCTGCTATGTCCTCAACAGAAAAATTCTTAAGGAAACGTAAAGAGGTCGCCCATTTGCGTAAATCGTGAGCTCTACCCACAATGCCGGGATTACTTTCCTGAATGATGTTAACTAAGAGAGAAGCCAGTTTACGCTTCATAACGCGTTTACCCGTACTAGATACCCATAAAGCACCTTGTTGATTCCTAGGTGCGACCTTCAAATATTTGGTAAGCGCTTGCACTGCACATAAATTATGGTGCACCTTTCCCCTTTTCAATGGCGGCACCGTGAACTCTGAAAACATGTGATCACTGTGTTCATTCTTGGCGATGAACCCTGGGGAAGGAGCAATATGAATACAATCATTGAGCCTACCAAACCTGATGCAATTAGGTGTGTTGCTCATCGCCGCCAGCTCAGACACCCTGTTCCCGGTAGCTAAAGCCATAAGGAATACTGCCCTTTTTAAAAGTAAGTCAAAATCTGCAGTATTTTGGTACCGCCGGGATTGAAGTAATGACAACGCTTTGTCCAGAGTCCAGGTAGGCATGAGCTGACGGGGAGGTGGGCGGAGTTTAAAACATGCCCTCATGAAGCCTGTTTCCTCCGCTAGTGGTATGGTTAGACCCGTAAGGTCCAGGAATGGCACCCTAATTGCTGTTAAGTGATTCTTTAACGTTACTACTGATAGCCGTTTCTGCTCAAACAGATAGTTTAAATAATTAAAAACCAAAGCCACCGAAGGCACGGATTGTTCTGTTCTGAGTATCCAAGAAGTAAAAGACTGCCAATGCGAATGATACTGTCTCTTAGTAGATTGTGTGTATTGATTCATGAATTTATCGGTCACGGTTCTACCATACGGAGCTAGCCATTTGGCCTCCTGAATGTCCATTATGCAAAAGTCAGCGAGGTCTCTAGGTTGCCAATCGTGTCTAAGTGGAAATACCCGACCGGAAGCGACACCGGGTTCGGGCACCACGTCTTTAATTGCTGGTACCACGCCTGCGCCAGCCACAGGGGCGCAATTAATGAGACGACGCCCCGATAATCCTGTAGTTTGTTTACTACTTGGCACATTAGAGAAGCGTCTGGCGGCGGAAACAGATAAATGGAACTCCACACGTTCCAGTCCGTCACCAGTGCGTCGGGTCCTCCCGCCGGCGTGGTTGTCCGGTGGGTTAGGAATAGCGGGAGTTTGTGAGTCTCCTCGGACGCAAATAGATCCACTTGTGGACGGTAAGGCTTCGCAATCATTAGGTCGAAAATGTTTTGCTTGAGCGCCCATTCTACTGTTGTGCTCTGTCTCCGAGATAGAGCGTCTGCCCAGACATTCGCTACGCCGGGGAGATAAGAAGCGTGAAGCTGAATGTCCAGCTTGTCGGCTAGTACAAAAATCTTTTCTGACACGTTTAGCAACCTCCGAGATCGCGTTGACCCCTGTTTCTGAACGCAGTGAACCGCATTCAGATTGACCATCCTGAAGGCCACCGATTTGCCTCGCAAAGAATAGCCGTGAGCCTGAAGGAAATACCAGGGGAATAGTAACTCTTTGACATTTATGTGGGAGGATTCTGAATGGGACCAAAGCCCTTGACCCTGGTGCCCTTGGTTTGACTGAAAGCCCCAACCTATCGTGCCTGACACATCCGTGTCCACCCATACCCTCGGCGGAGGAGAGGTCCAAGACATGACTGAGTGCAATGTTTCCCTCTTCGCCCAGACCGCTAGTAAGGTGTGAATTAATTTTGGGATGGGCCATAATGTTTCCGCCGGCAATAGTGGACAAAATTTGTTGCCCTCCAAAATTAAACATTTGACTTTCAACCGGCCCAACTTTACAGTTAGTTGAATCCAGTTGAGAGAGCCAACCAGAGATTCGCAGACTCTCCGTGTCGTAGTCAGACTGTGAAGAAACAGAAACAGTTTCTTGCAAAACCTGTTCCGATTCTCCACACTCTGACTCAGAGTGAGAGCAGCTGTGTCCCAGACCAGCCCTATCCACTGAACCACTCGTGAGGGAACAAGGTTTGACTTTACCAGGTTTACCTTGAATCCTAGAGTTTTTACATGATTTAATGTTATGTTGACATGATTTATGCATAATTGTTCCGTCTCCGCCACCACCAGCCAGTCGTCTAGATACCACAAAATCCTGATCCCTTGTTGCAACAAGGGCATCAGGGCTTCCCGGACTAATTTTGTGAGTATGCGAGGTGCTAGGTTTAAACCGAACGGCATCCTCTGAAAGACATAAGTCTGATGCATGATTCTTAATGCTAGAAAACGTTGAAACCGTTTGTTTACCGGGACATGCCAATACACGTCCGTCAGGTCTAAAGAACACATCCACCCTTCCGGCGGAAGTGTTAGCCTGATCTGATTCACTGTCAGCATCCAGAAGGACACATTGTGAATATGGAGGTTCAGATAAGACAGGTCTACGACCGGCCTCATCTGAACACTGTCCCTTTTGAGTACCAGAAAAAGTTTGGATGTAAAAACTGGGTAATTTTGGGGGACCGGGATGATAACATTCTTGGCCACCATCTCTTGGATCAGTGACTCCACCTCTAATGAAACAAAATTTGCCTTTGTCGGCTGACGTAAGCGAGGTCGCCGGAGCCACTGCCTGGTGATGCCTTTGCGTGCCACCATCCTTGCCCATGTGCTAAAAGGCCATGCGCGATGATTAGCCCGGAACGACCCAGTTAGCAGACAAGGGTTCGCCGGCTGGACTACCCCCTGATCCTCTCGCCGGAAGATCGGCCCTGGGAGTGAGGGAGACCTTAGTTTTTTGGTGGTGGTGGTGGTGGTGGAAGTTTAGACGACTGGCCGGATTTGGCTGGAGACGGGCCCTGACCCGGCCTTTGATACCTCTGTGCTTTATGGATACCTGAAGACTTTCCTTGCTTGTATCTGTACTGACCTTGGGTGGAAGAGGATTTAGGCAAATGAAAGGATTTTGCCCCAACAGACTGAGCTTTAGCGACTGGTTTGGGCTTGGTAAAAGTGAAAGCAGGTTTCTGAGATGGGGCGGGACTGTGCTTCAAGGCTTGAGCCATGTTAAACACCATCCTCCACACCTCCGGGGTCATTAAAGAGGCAGTTCGAACTGGGGATATTACTACTTGATTAGCAATCCTATCCGGGAGCTTTCGGACTAGAGACATCCTTAGATCTTGTCTTGCCCGCACCGCCTCTAACAAGGCCGTGCGTATATCTCCTAGTGACTGAATAGAAGTGGAGAAGTAAGCGTCTAGATAGTTCGATTGCCTTTCGGACTTCTGTATCCGCGATAGCCTGAGCAGATCTTAGCATTGATTTTGCTACCTGTTGCGTAACAATATACTGAGAAAATAGTCTGTACGCCTTACCCCGTAGCCTAAACTCACGGTCTAGGTGAGCAGTGGAAGGTGTAGAGAACGGATCTTTAAGCTAGCATAGATTAATTTTAGGTGCAGCTAAAAAGGCAAAGAGAGCAGAAGGAACTCCGCCGGCAGAGTATACTGGGAGAGAGAACCAAGAATGGCTCTCTTGTGGAATTTGGTGTGAAGCTTTAGAAGTGAATGTGGTTGCAAAGTTTTGCGCCTCGACTTCCCAGTCCACCCAAGGTCCCGGACCCAATTGCTCCACCTTCAAAACTGGATTCGCGGCTGAGTCAGTAAATGTCTTTAACCCCAACTCAGGGGTTAGAGCCGACAGCGCTTTGATATCATTGAACCCATCATGTTTTGTCCAGTCCGAAAACAGTTTTGAAGCTGACGCAGGGGGTAGGGCAGGTGTAGAAGAATATACAAAATAATCATGATGATAATAGTTGGGGATGGCCTTTATGGCAAATTTAGATAAGTGGACTGTATATTTGATAATGAATAAGTATTAACCATATAGAAATATAATTACCCTTTGATGAACTCAGCTGGTGATTGGAGGATGGCGGAAAATAGGCTAGATGACTGGAAGTGGTTAGTATAGTAAACAAAGTATGAAAAGAGGCTACAATAGGCTAGGATAGGCTAGATATTTACGTTAAATTTGTGCTAACTAACAAAGATGATGATGTAATGACTATATGGAATATGAGATGAAAGTGAAGCGAAAACACCTGATTATGAAACTATAGGAAGAAGGCTTAGCGTGTGTAGCTGGGACGGAGGTTGGTTGGAGAGTGGCGAGCGCGTTCTGTTCGTCTCTGTCGTGACATACCGCGCACGCGCATAACATATGGAAAATGTATCCCATCTTTTTTACAATGAGATACTTATAAACAATCTTAAATAATACAAATATATATATATAAAAGGGAATTATAATCCTACAATACTTTCCCATATACTACTATAGAATAATATATTCTACCCAATCATGGAATGTTCGACCAAGGTTATGGAAGCGTTCAACTTAAGACTACGGAATGATACGTAACGCTACATCAACCCAGATTACGTAACATCGAGACTGTTCATACTAGTTTGAGTACACTAAGTATGGACATATTCCCACCAACAGAAAATATACAAAATTTACATGATTAGATTTGCCCGGAGGCAATCTTATCCCGCCAAGCTTGGGAGGATATCTGGGCTGCCTGTCGACGTGGGCGTTCACCAGACGCGTCAACAGGCTGCGCCGAAGTAGAAGCCAGAGAGGGGACTTCAATGGATAACTGATCCGAGGGGGTGTCCTTGCGATCGAGGTCACCCTCAAAAGGATATAGTCGGACTGTTGGCCGTGTGATTACTCCAGTCCTGGTGCGAACCTTTGCTACCCGAACCTCACCATCACGACCTGGTAATAACTCCTCTATCCGACCCAATTTCCAAAATGCGCGTGGGCCCTCCTCATGGATGGTTACCACGTCCCATACCCTAGGCCAATGACCTTTTAATGGTGTTAGTTTATTATTTTGTGCTTCCCTTAAAGTCACCAGATATTCTGTTGACCAGCGATGCCAAATATCTCGCGATAATTTACGAATGTATTTGTAGCGGGCCGATATCACTTCCTTACTTATGTAGTCTGGATCTTCCATAGTATCCTCGTCATGCTCTTCAGGAAGATCCCGCAGTCTGTATCCACGCACCAGTACTGAGGGTGTGATTGGGGTAAGGCCTTCCAAATCACCAGAAGCATAGTATAGAGGGCGATCATTTACGGTGGCTTCAATCTCCAAGAGTATGGTGTTGAGTTCCTCAATCGAGATGAGAGCTCTACCCAACACCTTCTTCAGACCCGCCTTCACGATACCTATGGCTCTCTCCCATATGGCGCCAAACCAAGGCGCTCTGGCGGGAATGAAACGCCATTCGCATTTTACATCCGCTAGGCAGGTCTGAATCTTAGGATTGTTGCTCACTTCTTTGAGATATGTAGATACCCCTATGAAAGTCTTTGCATTGTCACTCAGCATGATACGCGGATATCCCTGTCTACTGCAGAATCTTCGGAAGGCATGTAGGAAGCTATCACAAGTGAGGTTGGTGACCAGTTCCAGGTGAATTGCCCTGGTAACAGCACAAGTGAAAAGTATCATATACACCTTAAGATTGGGTGAATCTTTCACAGGGATTGCTCCACTGTAGTCAACCCCGGTAACTTTGTAAGGATCACCTGGGGTAGTTCGCAGGTTTGGTAAGGGAGGAATTCCGACGGGATCATAATGTGTTCCCTGTACTCTTCTACACTTTAAGCATTTGCGAAGGACGTTCTTGACCACCTGCCTGATTCTAGGCACCCACCATCGTTGTCTTACATAGGTGACTATATGACCAACCCCATAATGACAACAAAGTCGGTGACACCTATCGATGATAAGATGGGTGAAGGGATGATTGGGGGGCAGTAGTATTGGATACTTACTTGCCTCAGAGAGTGCTGCCAATCGTAATCTGCCTCCGCAATGTATCAAGTCCCCCTTTAAGTGTAAGCCCAACTGATTGATCAGGTTATTCCTAGACTTTGTTCCCTTAACCAGTATTTTATATTCCTGCGTATATATTTCTTGTTGACAGAGCTTATGTAATAATTGATCTGCAATTCTGATCTCCTTCACATTGAGGTAAGCACTACCTGTGGGCGGTGTGCCTTTAATTTTTGCTTTTACATTTTCTACAAATCGTAACACCCATGCTGTAACACGTTGTAACTTTTCATAGTTGCTGAATTTATCCCAGTCCCATAACCGTGTGTCTTCGTCAGGCACCGAGTCAATTACCGGTGCCACAATAGCAGTGTGTTGCTCGCTCAAATCTATATTCTCTGGCCATTCGTTGGGATCATTAAGCCAGCATGGGCCATTCCACCACAACGCAGAAGATTTGAGAAATTTAGCAGAGACACCACGAGTAATGCAATCACTTGGATTCTCTTTGGTAGACACATACCGGAACTGTGCGGTTAGGAGCAGGGAACGAATTTCGTCGACACGGTTGGTGACGTACACTGGTAGCTTCTTACGGCTATGTAACCAGTAGAGCGTAATTTGGCTGTCACTCCATACAACTGTCTCCGAGATATTTAGCAAATTTTTAAAAGTTTCCTCTACAAAGTGAACGAGTCTAGCAGCCAACAGAACTGCAGTCTGCTCTAATTTTGGGATGGAAAGGGATTTGATCGGGGCGACTTTCGCCTTTGCCATAACTAGACGGCTGCCACTTGTGTCAACAAAGTATATGGCGGTGCCGTACGCGACCTTGCTAGCGTCTGAGAAGGCATGAATGGAAACAGGATGGTCCATGACAACTCTCCGAGGAAAATTAAAACCCTTACAGAGACGAAGATCTGAAATAATGTCTTCCCACTCCTGAACCAGATCGCCAGTCAAAACCTAATCCCAACCTAATTTTATCCTCCATAATTGCTGAAGGAATAATCTTGATTTGATCGACACCGGTAGAACTATCCCCAAGGGGTCAAAAAGTTTAGCTGTCATACTCAAGCAGATATGTTTTGTAATCTGCGAATATTGCGCGTACTGAACGCCGAATGAGAGGGTAACGGTATCCTCATACGACGATAGTGCTTGACGCTCAACCTGTGAGTATTCCTTAGGGGTTATCCCGATGTGATCTAATTCCCACAAAACATTTAAGTCATTTTTGCATGGTGGAATATTGCCAGTGGATATGTATTCGTCCATTGGTGTTACTGCTACTTTCAATACAGTAATTACTTCTGTGCTGGAGCTGGTAGGCTGTGTCACATATGAACCACTGATGGCGTACCCGTACTTGGTAGGAAGCAGAATTAGGCTACCTGACCTTTTATACCCAGGTCGCACTATATCGTAGTAGTGATCCTCACCGATGAGCAGCTCCAGCCGATCTGTGTCCGTTGCGTGAGGATCGGCTAATTGTATGCCTTTACTTTGTAAACTAACCAGTTTAGACTTTAGGTTAAGTTCACCTTTATGTTCTGGCAATTCATCAACCACTATTGCGTCTAGATGATGAAATTTACCTCTGTGTTTGTATTGCAGTGCCACAACATTATATTCCCTAGAGGCCTGTTTCCCGGTAAATCCGTGAAGACATAACTCCTCAGTTCCTTTAGAAATGAAGGAAAGGGAGGATAGAACAGAAGACTTCACAAAGGTCCTCTGAGAACATTGGTCAAGTAGCGATCTAATTTTAACACAATTATTATCCTTACCCTTTACCGGCAGCTGTACGGTGGGCAAGATTACTGTATTTTTACCTGAGGCAAATGACATTGTAGTTGAAGTAGCAGCAATATGCTCTCTCTTGGTGTTATCCTCCGCTGGTCTACTTTCTTTCCCTTGTTTTTGTGTACACAGGGAATGAAAGTGTTTGCCCTTACAAAACTTGCAGCTTCTTATGTTAGGATTAGTACAACCCGAATGGCCATGGTCTTTTGACAAGCACCCAGTGCAGAGACGTAGTTGACGGGCTCTTTTAACTTTAAGAGGCCCTGTCTTATACTTCATACACTTGTACCATAAATGATTGGTGCCACTACACAGAACACAGTTGAATTTCCTGTACTCACTTTGGGCGGTAAATGTTGCCGTAGCCATGGGTGTACCCCCTACTCTGTCTTGACCCGCCATATTGTACACTTCAGCCTGGAGGCAATGAGTGAATTTCTTATAATGCAGGCTCGAGTCTCCCATTTCCCGTTTTATGGTTTCTTTTAGTGGTGATGGTAACTTATTGACAAGAGTCACCACACAAAATTCCTGCAGACAAATACCATGGCTAATGATTGACCTCATCACACTCTCTGTATTGGCATAGAAGTCCTTCAGGTCAGCTGTTTGGTGTTTGGGTGACACTAATTGATTGAATTTGGTAACATAAGCTGCCTTGATTCGATCTGGATGCCCATAGGTCTCTTGCAGGAGCTCAATTGCTGGGGCATAGCTTGCACTTTCGATTATGAATCCTTCGACTAGCTTATGTGCATCACCCTGAAGCTAACCCTTTAGATAGGTGAAGCGTTGTATATCTGTGAGGTCGGGATTATCATGGATGGTACACTTGAACATCTCCCAAAATCCCGACCACATGGTGGCATCACCTTAAAATTTTGGAAAAGTAAGATGTGGTAATTTGACTGCGGATTTCTTTGGCTCTTTCTTGACCTCCTTCTTGACCTCTGTAATCAGGATCCCCTTCAGTGTGGCAACGATTACTTGTATGCCCTCCATATATAGGGTATCCTCTCTGATCACCTCGATATACTCGGCGTCCTCGCAAGTGTCGGCCAGGTCCTCCTGTGTGACCTCATACTTGTCAAGTTGCTTTTGAATACTGAGCAACCTGGCCTCCACCTCCACTCTAGACGCCAAACCAAGGAATCCGTCAATATCAGAGGTTAAGACCGTCAAAGATCCCTTAAGTCCAGCCCGACGCTTTTGTACACTTTTAGCCATGATTATATGGGAAGGAATTCTATTGACGTTAAATCAAACTATCAATGCCAGACTGAATAAGTTGCGGCCAACAATACAGTACTCCGAGAAATCAAATAAATCGCGAGCCGAAAATAAAACACCCTCACGAAATGCGGAATAAGAATTGTGCGCAATGTAGACTAGCAATCTGGAGCTTTTCAATTTAACTCCTTACATGATAGTTATGAAATTATAGAATCATTACGCCATAAGTTAAGAAAAGCCGGGAGGGAAATTTAGTACAATAGGCCAAAAGTCTCCAGATGTCAAAAAGAGAGGTACCGTTTAAAGTTATAATAAATTCAAGAATTTTAAGAGAGAGAGAGCCTATAGGGTAATTGAAACAGGCTAAACTCAATGGGTACCGCTAATTCTATATTATTAAATTTAATAAATGTGAAAATTGTACACAAGAAAAGTTCATCTCAAGAAGTCACAAGGAAAAAAGTTTTGAGTTGGATTAACACACACTCAGCCTATCAGCTATCATATTACCCCGCCTCCAGGGCACACGACCAGAGAAGAATTTAGAATGACATGTGAATAAAATAAAGAAGTTATTGGACAGTATAAATTTGATATAGAATGAATAACCTTAACTTTTGAAATTATTATACAGTACAGTATGGATGATTTTAATCTTAGTGCCAATCAATTGTTATAATTTGGGCCTAAAGGTTTTACAATCAAAATTTAAATAATATACTGTACCGATTTGAAGGATTACTAATCTAGGCTATACTGATTTTGTTGATCAACTCTAACGTCATGGTGGGCAAACATCTCGTCGTATGACCTGGCGACCATGGCATATTCGTCTTGCATAAAGCACCGACGACAGGTGGCCAGGATCTCCGAATAGAGACGCTTTGATGCCTCGTGCGTGAGGTGTACCCCGTCGGGACTGAAGTCAGCCTCAGAGGTATTCATTGACTGATAGCGCTCCTGGGTGAATGGGATATGGCGCTTTAGCCATCGGTTAACCGCATTTCTAATGCGGTTAAACTCGTCCGTAGAGACCCCTCGTGGAGCCTGCCGCTTCTCTACCTCAATCACCCGGACTTCTCCCCCCGAGAGCCGCACCACCTCCTCAGCTAGGACCTCAATCCCCTCCGCAATCCCTCTCGGACTGACCCCGCTCCTTATCTCATTTCCTCCTATCACCAAGAAGGTCAAGTCGGGCTTCAGCTCTAAAAACTGACCCCAGGCCTGTGGACGGCTTGGTCCACGTACAAATCCCTGATGTAGGAGTGGCCCAAAATTGCCACCCTCCTAATCGGGCCTGGGTACGCAGGCCTATCAACCACCGCAGGATAATCTTCCCCTACCCCACCACCTGCGGCACCATGACGCCAAAAGCCCTGGGCCATGAGGGATAGACGAAATATGGCACAAAAAATTATTAACCACATAGGCCACGCCACCACCAACCACAACAAAAGGGGGAGGGGGGGGGGGGGGCAAACTAGTGAAAGGGCGAAGGACCAATTATATGGCCAATTTAGATAAGTGGACTGTATATTTGATAATGAATAAGTATTAACCATATAGAAATATAATTACCCTTTGATGAACTCAGCTGGTGATTGGAGGATGGCGGAAAATAGGCTAGATGACTGGAAGTGGTTAGTATAGTAAACAAAGTATGAAAAGAGGCTACAATAGGCTAGGATAGGCTAGATATTTACGTTAAATTTGTGCTAACTAACAAAGATGATGATGTAATGACTATATGGAATATGAGATGAAAGTGAAGCGAAAACACCTGATTATGAAACTATAGGAAGAAGGCTTAGCGTGTGTAGCTGGGACGGAGGTTGGTTGGAGAGTGGCGAGCGCGTTATGTTCGTCTCTGTCGTGACATACCGCGCACGCGCATAACATATGGAAAATGTATCCCATCTTTTTTACAATGAGATACTTATAAACAATCTTAAATAATACAAATATATATATATATGGGAATTATAATCCTACAATACTTTCCCATATACTACTATAGAATAATATATTCTACCCAATCATGGAACGTTCGACCAAGGTTATGGAAGCGTTCAACTTAAGACTACGGAATGATACGTAACGCTACATCAACCCAGATTACGTAACATCGAGACTGTTCATACTAGTTTGAGTACACTAAGTATGGACAGCCTTAATACTAACATCAAGTACATTTCCCAGCATATCTAGAGCCCTTAACTTCCTAGATTTATTCCCTTGGATTACCCACTCTCGTGGTACCGGAAGCTCCCCTGACATAGTGGACTGTGCTACCTCTGGCTTTGTTGGTACCAATGATACCCAAAAATTGTCTGGCCCGTATATGAGAGGCATAGCCCCTTTTCTGATCGAGGCTTTGTCTAATTGGGGAGGATTTACGTCTGCTACTACTCGCACATTGGAAGTAGTTAGTGACGCCGAAGTTGGCCTAGTAACAATAGTAGGTGATACAAGGGGAGTGAGCGGAATTTGTGTCAAAGTAACGGAAGTAGCCAGAGGTCGGACAGTCGATGTTGCGTGGGAGCTCCCAGACCAACCATAGGAGGCTTTGGTTGCTGGCCCAAAAAACGTAGTTAAAGCACTCGCTAATAACCCCTCAATCTCATCTGCCGTGACAAATTGAGCAGAGGAAGAACTATTAGGTGAAATATCCCTATTCTGAGAGTTATCTACGTTACCCACCTCAGAAATAATAGACCCATCATCCCCTGCCTCCGGTCCCTCCTGAGAGGATTCCGCCGAGGCTGGGACCCCTTGATGTTGCCATGTTAAGTCAGGGATGGAAGACGGTGTCGCCGCGTCCCGGTGGACTTCAGCCACTACCTGAGTTGCCTGAGACGGCAGAGAGCTGTCCCGCCATGGCTGGGAGTATCTCCAAACTCCCCGGCATTGGCCGGAACTCACTTGTGAGCCAGGCCCCACCCCAATGACTGAGCCCTCACTCGAGCCCTCTAGCGGGTTATCACTGCCGGGAGAACCCTCTAAATCTAAAGTGAGAATATTATTTGGGGACACTATGTCCGCCGGAATATCCCCGACCACAGTCTCTGACTCCACTTCCGACCTGTCAGATTGGACTTGAGACATGTCGGGAGTAGAGGCAGAAAGCGAGGTTCGAGGCTCCGGCAAACGACGGGAGGACTTTCGTACATGAGACTCTTTTTTAGAAGACATGTGACTCCGCCTCGACTTTGATGTATCACTAGAAGTGTCCTTGGTCTTGTCTGTCTTACTCTTCTTCCGCGAAGGTGAAGTCGAGTGACTATGTGTCTGCTTTCTGAGAGGAGACCGTGACCTGGACCTAGATCTTGACTCCGAAGTTGTCGCCGGGGGAGACGGCTCTCGCGGTCTCTTAGATGTGCCGGGGGATGGAAGAAGCCCTTTAACCAGCCCAGTCTCTGCCGGCTTAGTTACTTTACTTCGGGAAGAAGGACGTTTAATTTGGGGGTACTGAACCAACAAACGGTCCCACAGAATTACGTTATCACACTGCAGTGCTTTATGAGCCACTGCAGTAGCATAATTAGTAAGAAGTTGTCTGACCTCGCGTAATGCAACCGCCGCGGCCAGATTGTCGTGCTGTAATACTTTAATACCCAGCTGACTACAAAAGGTACAATTCTTCGTTGCCCACAAACCCCTTGATCGGTCCAAGCATTTGACACAATGAATGCACAGAGTGTGCACAAAAATAGGGCAAAAACAGGGGCTAGAGCAGCCATGGCAGAGACTGGTTAAAAGCTAACTCCTCCCGGGCCTCACCTGGTCCTCTGTGGACCCGCCGGAACTCCGCCCTGGAAAAAAAAAAAATCCAGGAATTAATGCTCATAAGGTTACCCCAAAATGTTCTAACACAAGTGTTAATGAACCGCCGTGCAACGAGACGTAATACACCACTATTACCTCTCGTTACCCTGTAGGTTCATATGTAAAGATTTGTAAATAACTTTACGTGTCCAAAAGATTTAAGAATATCCTCTGACATGATATAGAGATGAGCAGTTCTTTATAAGTGACGCAGTCTTCCCTGTGATATAACGTTCACCGGGAACCCATAATAAGACGCCGGCCTACTTATTATAACGCAGTTAGCCAGGTTAAGCCCATCTTAATCATTAGATCGCCGTGAGTTGAATGTCTTGATACCTAATTGTGTCCCTCAATTGTTAGGCTAATCCTACAGAATTGCAAATCCGTGATTCCCACCCTCCCGAGGTTCAACCGCCGGGTGAAAATTAATAGAAAAGTTAACCCCAATTGTTCCTATCCCCACTTCTTTGCAAAAGATCGCCGGGGTCGAAAGACTACTCAAACAAAACAGCCCAGTTTTTCAACGGCTTTGCAAAACCGGGAAAAACTATAGTCAACAGGTGTCCGCAAGAACCCCTAGTTGAATCGGGTAAAGCCCTTCCGCCGGGAAACACACAGTAAGCCTGAACACAGGCCCCACTACAGAGACGCAGTTCTGGAGAGCCCTCAAGCCACCACTCGTCGGGGGAAACTAGCCTATTTTAACCACACGTGATTAAAACTCGGCAACCAGCCGGATTTTCTCGGTGCAATCGAGAAAACCCGCCGGAAAAGGCAACCCACACCCACCAGACGCAATCTGAGAATCAACCGAATTTTCACTGAGCAATCGAGAAAACCCGCCGGAAACGGTAACCCACACCAACCAGAAGCAATCGGAGGTACACAAATAGTGCCTGGAATAAGCCAATACACAACTTATCCAGAACACACAAGACACAGTAGTACATATTTATACAATAAATCAATAACACTTGTACATGTAAAAAAAGCTACGAGAGGCTGGCTAGGCCTAAGCAGACGGAGTATCGCTTAAACATGTGGTAATAAAACAAAAAGCACTGAATATTATCAGAACAGGAACAGCAGCCAACACACCTCGAAGAAATATACCCGGGAAAGGGAAGCACTGACACGGGACCTAGAAAAAACTTCACTAAGTGAAGAAAAATACGCTAGGAACGTCAGAAAACAAACAAATAAGGCAACTTCACCAGAAAGATAAAAAGAAGCCTAATCATGCGTAGTTAAATAACTAGGCTAGCTAATCCGCGAAAACGTTTCACGCGTCCACCCCGGGACCACGAGGGTACGCCCGAAATAGGCGTCCCAAACACACGACCCAAATACACTGAACTGCGGGCAGCCCGCCCATGACACCCCTGCTACGCATATCCTAACCCTACTCGATACATCCCAGAGTAAACAAATGAGAAAAAACTCACTAGGGACGCAGCAAATGCGGAACGAGAGGAGCGTGGGGAGACACGTCAGGGCAGGTTGAGCGCAGAGCAGAGAAGGAAGAATGATGCCTGAAGTCAGCGTCTGGTTAAAGATCCACACAAGTACATCCACGAAGTTATGGAAAGCTTATGAATAGTTATTCTTATTTTCTTTTTATTTGTTATTTTTTACGAAGTTTTTTTGTAGTGAGTACCCAATTTCATAATGACGAACCCTGAGTGAGGTTGCGTGCGCTCATGATGAAGGCTCCTCAATTTTTTATGCTCTGTGCGGTAGATTCAAACTACGGTAAATGAGTGTTTGAAGAGGGTGCCTTATGTTATTTTTTTTTATTTTTTTTTTAAGAGACAATGAACGGAGGAAGGAAAAACACAGATAAAACAAAAAGGTCCATGTGCCTAAAGGCATCCTCCATTCATAAAATGTTTGTAACAACTGGATTTAAACATTTGTTGATTGTAAGTTTGTGGAAAGCAATTCGAGGGAAGTGAATTCCAAAGAGTAGTAGCTCTGGGGATAAATGAATTCTGATAAGCAGAAGTTCTGCATTGTGGAGGAGAAAGTGTAAATTCATGGGCGCTCTCAGCTGCCCTAGTTCTACGGGGAAAGATGTGGAGAGGCGGCACAATTGAAGCAAGTTCCTCGGAACAATTGCTGTGAAAATATCTGTAGAATAATGCAAGGGATGCAACGTTTCTTCGTATGGCTATTGTAGGAAGGTCCTGTGTGATTGCAGGGTTATTGATTAATCTAATAGCTTTATTTTGAATTTTGTCCAACTGCCTCAATGCAACCACTCCACTTCCACCCCACAGAGGTGAACAGTAATCCATCTGAGAGCGCACATGACTTTTATATATTACGGCCAACTGCTCGTCAGTGAAGAATTCTCGAACTCTGTACAGGAGTCCCAGTTTTTTAGAGGCATTCTTAGCAATGCTTCTAACATAATGTGTCCAGCTCAAGTTAGTAGTTAATGTTACACCGAGAATGTCAATACTAGGGGAAGTGGGAATATTTACATCATTAAAAATATATGGGAGTCAGTGAGATTCTGTCGGTTAGAAAATTGAATGTACTTGGTTTTCTGTGCATTAAAGGAAACTAGATTCTCTTGTCCCCATTCATTAATTCTAGAAAGGTCCTGGTTCAGAGAAATTGCAGTGTTTATTTTTGAATTTATAAGATCGGGTTGGGTGAAAGAATTGGTAAATGTGAAGGAACTGTGGAGTGTTGAGTCATCTGCGTAGGAATGTATTGGATTATGAGTGGTAGATATGAGATCATTGATATGAATGAGGAACAGAGTTGGGGCCAAAACTGATCCCTGGGAACACCAGCATTTATTGAGTGAAATTGAGAATAAAGGCCATCTACCATTACACGTATTTTTCTGTTATGAAGATAAGAAGAAATTAGTGGAACTAATGATGCAAGGCCGTAGTGTGACATCTTCGACAATAAGGATTGATGCCAGACTCTATCAAATGCCTTTGATATATCCAGTGCTATTGTATGTGTTTCACCATGTTGGTCTGTAGCTTGGTTGATTTGATGCGTAAGAAGGCAAAGAATGTCTGCAGTTGATCGACATCGTCTAAAACCATATTGCCTATCACTGATTAATTTATTATTCTCCAGATGCTTAATTATGTGATTATTTAATATAATTTTTATAGGCATAATTGTCAATGATGGAGGGGCCACTAATAAATATTGGTTTGGTAACAGAGTTGTAGATAGGTGGAATAGGCTACCAAGTGCTATAGTGGGATCAAGAACGATAGGGAGCTTTAAGATACAATTATATAGGCATATGGGCCAGATGGGTTGGGTGTGAGGGTGATCTGTCAGGTGTGGCCCAGGTGTGGGGATCTGCAGATCCCCGTTTTTCTGACCTCTGACCATTTCGGTGAGGTAAGTCCTAATGGTGTTTTTAAGCTGGGCTTATAATTAGCGTTGGGTGTGACAGGGATCTGCCTTGTGTAGGCCAATCGGCTTTCTGCAGACTCCCAGTTTCTTATGTTCTTATGTTCTTATGTTGCAAGTCCTTACATTGTCTACCGGTTCCGCGCAGTTCTATTCGGGGCCACCTGTTCCCAGTTCCTCCTTAATGCTACCATTCAAAAACACCTGTCTATGATACAGGAGAACAGTGAGGTAGTTAATAAGCTAAAAAGGGGGCTGTATATTGATAACTTGCAGGGGACTGGTGATGATGTAAGTGATTTGCAACAACAATGTTTGGATGCCCGTATAATATTTTCCAGCGCTAACCTGTCTTTACATGAGTGGGTCACAAATAATGAGAGCTTGCGGGAACTATTGCACCTGAACGGTATAGCTTCCGCAAAAACAAGGTTAAGGTACTTGGCGTTGCGTGGCTAACTGATAAGGATATGTTACAGGTTTATTTCCACGGAAGTAGCCCTGCATTGGTTACAAAACACGAGGCTCTAAGTCTAACCGCGAGTGTGTTCAATCCTCTAGGAGTGTTGCTACCGGTAACCATCCGGGCGCGGAGGTTCATACAGGACTTGTGGAGATTAGAGTGTGGGTGGGATGTACCCATTCCAGATGACATGAGAGCTAACTGGCAGGGTATTTATGACGATATGATAGATAGTACAGGTATCATGTTTCCCCGTCAGGTCACTAATTCTAAGAGGGTTACGCTGCACCTATTTAGTGATGCTAGCTCAGTAGCATATGGTGTAGCGGCCTATGCAGTTGGTGATGAGGTGAGTAGGTTAGTAATGGCCAAAGCTAAAGTGGCGCCTATTAACCCTTTATTAGCGGCTCACCACTTAAGTCGTATTTAATAAAGCTGGACTATGTGGCGGCGCTCGACATAACTCGAGTGGCAATTTCACCACGTAATGTGGCTGAGAGAGAGAGACAAGTGGTGGCAGGAGACTAGCGAGCGTATGACTGCTCCAGACCACCGCGGCGAACCTACTGACACAAATCTCAGCTCCCTCCTCCCTCTCTCACTCGCTACATACTCAATTATGTACCGAAAGTACCGAATTACCTGCTTTTTGCACTCGCGTTGCACGGTTATTGCAAGAAAACTATCCATCATACAAAAATCGTTATGGTGTCATTCGAAAGCTCTGTTTATGCCCTTTCAGGGATAGATACTTGTTTTACGTTCTGGGTCTTATTTAGGCATGAAAATGATCACGTAAACAGCCCTATTTTGGCTAAAAACACCCCGCTGGGCGGTACACATAAATAAACCGCATAGGCCGCTCGTAAGGTGTTAAGTCCCTCACCATACCTAAGATGGAATTGACTGCTGTTCTTCTCGCAGCTCGTCTCGCATGTTATATATGTGAGGCCTACGCGGACGAGCTGATTATAGAGAATATATACCTCTGGTCGGACAGCCAGATAACCCTATGCTGGTTGTCTAGTAAGAAGATTTTGCCTATCTATGTTCAGAATAGAGTTGATGAGATAAAGTCATTAGTCCCCGGCGCTCATTTTCATTATGTGTCAACAGAGGACAACCCCAGTGAGTTAGTCACCAGAGGGATTTCATATGTGTCCTTAGTTGCTTCTTCGCTTTGGTGGGGAGGGCCCACATGGCTACCTCACCAAATGCTATGGCCTGATCATGGCCCAATAGGGGGCTCAATATGAGGGGACACCACTGTGGGTTGTAACATGAGTCATGAAGAAACCCTGTCATTGCCGGTACCGGTTGCCCCTACTGCCATATTGAATTGGGACCGGTATGGCTCATATATGAGGTCATGGCATGTAATGGCATGGGTCCTTAGGTTTATTAGGACTCTTAGAGAGAAGACACAAACCGGCATACTTGACTGTGCCGGAATTAAGAGCAGCAGAGGCAGCCATGATTAAGGTAGTTCAGAGAGAAGCTTACTCTGAGGAATACCACTATTTGTCAAAAGGACAGGGCACACCAAGCAATACAGTGACGCAGTTAGGCCTCTATATGGAGGGAGGCATGATACGCTGTAGAGGTAGGCTACACTTGTCAGCTTTACATGATAGCGCCAAATACCCTATCCTTATCCCTAATAAACACTGTATAGCCACTCTCCTTATTAATTACTGCCACAAAGTGTGTAACCATAGTGGTGTTAGTTATGTTGTAAATTACATAAGGCAAAGATGGTGGATCCCCAAGATTAGACAGGTAGTAAAGAAAGCCTTAAGAGGATATATCATCTGCAAGAGATTGCAAGGTACATCATACCGTGCTGTACAGGCCCCTCCATTGCCAGAGTTTAGGGTTCAGGAAGTGAGTCCTTTCCAGATAACGGGGGTTGACTACACAGATGCCTTGCCAGTAAAAGAGAAGGGGGGTACTGTAAGTAAACTATATGTAGTCTTATTCACCTGTGCAGTTACTAGAGCGGTCCATGTAGAGACAGTGTCTAACCTCTCCTGCGAATCATTTTTGCATGCGTTCCGTAGGTTTAGTAGCAGGAGGGGTTACCCTGAGATTATGATGAGTGATAATGCCACCACATTTGTTAGCGGAGCCAGTACATTGCGGGAGTTGATAGATGATGCAAGGTTAAAAGGTACTCTAGCGGAATTCAAGTGCGAGTGGTGGTTTATACCGGCCAGGGTGCCATGGTTCGGTGCCATATGGGAATGGGTCATTGGCATCCTAAAGGCTGGCTTGGAGAAGGTACTGGGTCGAGCATTGGTTACCTCAGAGGAACTGAATACGGTATTACTGGAGCTCGAGGCCACAGTCAATGATCGCCCGCTTGGCTACACATACAGTGATCTTGAAGACCCTCTACCCATCACTCCTTCACAACTGGTTCATGGGAGGTGGATCAGAAGCTTTCCAAGGCGAGAAGTCACGGATGAATATCTCGAGGACACGACGTGGCGTAACAACGATTCCATCAATCAACGCTTCCAATATGTAACAAAATTCTCACATGACCTGTGAAAAAGGTGGAGCACTGATTATTTAATAACACTCAGGGAGCAACATCGTCACTTAATTGTAAAAAGAGGGATAGCATCGCCGCAAGTTGGGGACGTCGTTCTAGTACATGATGATGGCCCCCGACTTATTTGGCGTATAGGTCGGATAATGAAACTTCTTTGTGGTCCTGACCACGAATGTAGGGTAGTTCAGGTAAAAACAGGAGCCGGTTTGACCACCAGACCGGTGGTTAAGCTATACCCACTAGAGATAGATTTAGAGATAGTGGATGGCGACAGCAAGCCGAACTCTGATAATATCCTTCCTGCTACTGGAGCGGACCGAGGTGATACCCCTCAGAGGCCATCACGTCGGGCTGCTTTAGGTTCCTCCCAATTGTGGTGATCCATGACCGGGACGGGACAATTGTAAATACTTTGCATAGCTGGTGGCGGAGTATGTCGTGAATCCTGGTATAGATACCGTAGTTTGAATTTCCCGGGTTCACGACCGCTGGTTCCTTTTTGTTTATACGCATTACTTTATTTATCTTTGTGGATAAATATTACTGCGGTTACACCAATTATATCTTAGTTTATTTTTCCTTATTATTTAATCACGGGGGATGATATGAAACCCTTAAATATATTTTATATTGTCAGAATGATCTCAGACACACTTCACACAGACTTGTTACTGCCAATAACAGACCGCTAGCTGCTGCCACATAACACCAGAACTTCCCTGATATTCACCTACCGACATGTCCATCATCTAATCTACACTCTTTGCATCACAGCTAATTTCCTTTAATACTAGAAGTACTTCATAGATATTACTGGGGACTACCACAGATAACCTACATATCCATTTTAACATGTAAGTCAACCGCCGACCCGGTAACATTTTCATAGCCTAGGCCAATAATTCATCTTTCCAGGTTTAGTTATTTAATTTATATCCGTTTCTCCTCTACTCCTAGGAATATTAAACAGGATAGCACTTTTGTACTGCGGTCCTCTCTACCGTCAGTACAGTATGTTGCATCGGGAAGAGAGGCATTGAATCTGCAAGGGTTTAACCTCTGAAGTGCGCATGGGGGTAATTGGAAACGTCCCCCTGTGCTGACGTATTTGAGGTGTTTCCGTCACTAAAATATTCATTGTGCCATTAATAGCATTAATACTTATCCATATGCGCCTATTATGGGTTGATTATAAAGGTATTAACCTGAAACAACAATAAAACGAGTGAAAACAGCGTTTGGATGGTCAAAATCGGAGATATAGCCCGCGAGTTGTATAATGTATGGGTGAGGCAATCTGCTTTCCCGCCAATTTCCCCCAAGGCCACTGAGACACAGTCGATCGATACTCTCTCTCTCTCTCTTGCACTCGCTTGCTATCAGTGATGACCACACCCTCCAATCGGATTTCTAATGTTAGCACGAAAATATACCTCAGAATAAGGGAATAACAGGGAAAATAGGTGATAACTGAAGGAGAGGAGGAAAGTGGGGAAGGAGGGGAGGTAGAGGACTGAGATTTTGCATGGCCCAGGGGCCAAAAAAAAAAAAAAAAATTTTTTTTTTTTTTTTTTTTTTTTTTTTTTTTTTCGATGTCAAAAGTTGATTTTTTTTTTCTCTGACTCTTAAGAGTCTCCCCGCAGTGCGCCGGGGGAACTCTTAAGAGTCTCCCCGCAGCTCCCGGGTTAAGGGAGCCCAGCATGAACAGGTGAATGAGGTAGTCACCCTGCAGTACAAGGATAGGGATAGGACTTATACATTAAAGGCAGTAGTAATAGACTCCTTACCAGCATACACAAATTTAACCCTTATTTAGCGGCGAGCAACATAAGTCGAGTTAAATAAAGCTGGACTATGTGGCGGCGCTCGACATAACTCGAGTGGCAATTTCAGCACGTAATGTGGCTGAGAGAGAGAGACAAGTGGTGGCAGGAGACTAGCGAGCGTATGACTGCTCCAGACCACCGCGGCGAACCTACTGACACAAATCTCAGCTCCCTCCTCCCTCTCTCACTCGCTACATACTCAATTATGTACTGAAAGTACCAAATTACCTGCTTTTTGCACTCGCGTTGCACGGTTATTGCAAGAAAACTATCCATCATACAAGGATCGTTATGGTGTCATTCGAAAGCTCTGTTTATGCCCTTTCAGGGATAGGTACTTGTTTTACGTTCTGGGTCTTATTTAGGCATGAAAATGATCACGTAAACAGCCCTATTTTGGCTAAAAACACCCCGCTGTGCGGTACACATAAATAAACCGCATAGGCCGCTCGTAAGGTGTTAACACCTTACGAGCGGCCTATGCGGTTTATTATATGTACCGCACAGCGGGGTGTTTTTAGCCAAAATAGGGCTGTTTACGTGATCATTTTCATGCCTAAATAAGACCCAGAACGTAAAACAAGTACCTATCCCTGAAAGGGCATAAACAGAGCTTTCGAATGACACCATAACGATCCTTGTATGATGGATAGTTTTCTTGCAATAACCGTGCAACGCGAGTGCAAAAAGCAGGTAATTCGGTAGTTTCGGTACATAATTGAGTATGTAGCGAGTGAGAGAGGGAGGAGGGAGCTGAGATTTGTGTCAGTAGGTTCGCCGCGGTGGTCTGGAGCAGTCATACGCTCGCTAGTCTCCTGCCACCACTTGTCTCTCTCTCTCAGCCACATTACGTGCTGAAATTGCCACTCGACCTATGTCGAGCGCCGCCTCATAGTCCAGCTTTTTTTAACTCGACTTATGTTGCTCGCCGCTAATTAAGGGTTAAAGGGCATCAAGGGTGTTGTTGACAAATAGCAGGACTCAGGATATAGGTTAGACAATTCAATTGTAGGTAGTAACATTAAACTAGGCATGTTGATTGGTGCTGATAGTTACTATGACCTTGTGCTACCAGATTACAAAAGGAGTAAGAGCCGCGGCGTTCAATCCCAGCCATGGCGGTCATTTAGTGGGTGTGGTAGTACGTCCTAGCATGTATATCATGTTCGCACCCAATCATGGGACACCTTGACTACGTATACAGACTATTAACCTCTCGGCTGTGCATGGGGGGTATGAGACACCACACGCCTGTGTGCACATATTTGAGCTGTTCCCATCACTAACATCGTTATTTTACCAAAAATATTGTTAATACTTATTCATATGTGCCTATTCTAGCATTAATATGAAGATATTAGCCAGTTACAACAATAAAACAAGTGGAAACAGTGTTTGGCTGGTCAAAATCGCGAAATGAAAGCGAGAGTGTGTGTGAGTGAGTGTGAGCCAACCTTCCACTCACGAAGCTTTGAGAGACACTGGAGGTACCTCTCAATTCTCTTCCTGACTTCTCCCCTAATTCCCACGCTTGGTAACACTGATGACAATGCCCTGATAGCAACTCGCTAATGTTAGCACGAAAATAGACCACAGAATAAGGGAATAACAGGGAAAATAGGTGATAATTGAAGGGGGGAGGGGGGGGGGGGGAAGGAGGGGTTGTGGAGGAGTGATATTTGGCACGGCCCAGGGGCAAAAAAAAAAAAAAAGTTAAAAAAAAAAAAAAAAGGGTTAAAGGTTTTGGGGGTGCTTTAAATGGATTTTGTTAGGCCCAGGATCTTAAGAGTCTTCCCGCAGTCACCCAGGGAAACTCTTAAGAGTCTTCCCACAGCTCCTGGGTTAACACACGTACCAAAGTCATTCCAACAGCTTCCTCTTTCTACAACACCCCTTCTCTGCTATCTACACTCTCCCAGCCATATTGTCATAGTGTACTGTCTGATGGCGTTAACCTCTCCGCTGCGCAGCCCCTATAGTATACAGGGATCCCTGTGCGGAGGTATGACGATTTGGGCGACCCTTGCAAATATCGATGAAAAGTTCATCAACGTGTAGGGAATGTTCGCGTGCATCGAGCCATATATATTTGACCCCACAAAAAATGTCAGGGGGGGTGGGGGGGCGGTCCGTAGTTGAAAAAAGTGGAGCGAATGGCATCGCACGGCAAGATTTCCCGGGTGAATATTCACGCGCCCAGGGGGTAGGAGGAGAGGGAGGGGAGGGTGGGTTAGGGCGTAATTCCGCGTATTTATCCTATTTTGAGCACTGTTATGCTATGTAGAGTATGTGTACATATGTGTACATATGTGTACGTATGTAGGCCACCCATATACCAAGGAATATGCCGCATATAGACCAAATATGCGACATATAAGCGAATTCTGAATGAGTTTAGAGGCGGGAACACAGGTAGAGAGTTTAGGCGGGAAGGTATGAAGAGTACAAGGTGTGCTGGCTGAAATATCACATATATATATCGTATTTTCAGCACTCTCATGCTATATAAAGTATGTGTACGTATGTAGGCCACCCATATACCAAGGAATATGCCGCATATAGACCAAATATGCGACATATAAGCGAATTATGAGAGAGTTTACAGGCGGGAACGGAGGTTATGGGAGAGGTGTGGTTGGTGGGTGGGTGGGTGGACCGTGGGAGGGAGGGAAGGAGGGAAGTTGTGTCTGTGAGTCGCTGGCAAGCCAAGGTCAGCTAGCTGTATGTGCAATTATTGTTGTCCCTGTCACCTTGCCCTTCGTCCCTTTCTTCCCTTGGCAGGGGCAGGGGCAGGGGCAGAAGGGCCGGCAGGGGCAGCGTCGGCAGGGCCAGCAGAGGTCCTGGATGGCAATATTATGGTGGTCCCTGTCGCCTTTGTCACCTTGCCCTTCGTCCCTTTCTTCCTTTTGGCAGGGGCAGGGGCACGGCCAGGGGCAGGGGCAGAAGGGCTGGCAGGGCAGCAAGGGCGGCTGGTGGTGGTGGTGGTGGTGGCACGGTGGTAGTGGCAGAGGTAAAAGTTTTTTTACCCATGCCCTTCCCTGTCTTCCCAGTGGCCCCCGCAGGTCCTGCAGACCAAGGGCGTCCTCCTGCGTTGGTGGTAGTAGTGGCAGTGGTGGTGGTAGTGGTGGTAGCAGTTGCCTGGGTGGTGTTGGCAGTGTCCCAGAAAGACAATGACTCTGTGCACTGCCCTTGCTTGCACGTGTTTTACGTGCTTTACACGCAGGTTCCTCGTCCTCGGACCTACTCGTGCCGTAGTAATGGTAGCTAGGGTCTTTGGCAGCCACTCTCTGCCTTCCACAGCCACTGACACCACCAGAAGGAGGGCTGGTTGTGTCATCAGGGCGAGAGTGTGAGGGTGGTGTAGGCTCCAATACGTGTGTACGTGCGTGCGTGTGTACCGCTTGCCTGTGTGTGGGCCGAGCCTGTGGGGTGGTGGTATCGAGAGATGCCAAGTCGTACTACACCCGCACCAATTTTTAGCCGCCTGGCTGTAAACCCGCGGTTTTGGTACGCGTTCAAAAACCGGGATTATATAAGGGGTTCCGCAGCGCAGCGGTAAAACTCTTATTAGTGTTTCAGCACTTGTCGGGTAAATGGGTTTCGAAATGTAAGTTAAAAGGGAAGGTAATATATTGCAATTGCCTACCAAGTTTGGGTATGCCTTCAGTGGGTCATACAAGGATCAAGTAGCCAATACTAATGTTGAAGTCGTAACAGTGTTAAAGATTGTGGTCAGTTATATTAGTGAATATCTACAGACAGAATGAACCATGGAGTAATGATATTAATATATTTTAGTATGTGGACAATTTTGGAGAGATCGACATTGAGGCTACGGATACACTTAAAAATTGTATGATGAAGCAGTACCTACGTACAGACACAATCCTTAATTTCTTTATTCCCTTGGCTTGAGGTGAGTTAACCCACAGAACCCCAGCGATGCAAACAGTGCGTCGGCAATGTATTTTTCTGACTGTCCCAGCGACGCATACGTGTGCGTCAGTGTTAATTACTCCGGTCCTATGGCACCTAGAGGGCTCAGATTTGTATGGGAACTGTGTAAGTATCCCACATAACAATGCCGATGGTTGAAAACTCTCAAAATTCAACCGTGTGCACGTGAGCGCGCAAAAACCTGTTTTTGGCTGTTTTTGCCTACCAATTTCCCCTCTTATAAATCTGACTTTCGGGCGCCCCGTAGGACCCCTTAATGACCTAGGGGATCGGTTTTTTGTGGGTTTTCCTTCATTTCTAACCCATTCCTGGTGTTTTCTGGAGAAAAAAATGTGTTTCAAAACCTGCCGGTCTCTTGTGGTACATTTATTCTAAACTAGCTGGGGCTCAGTGGGTTAACCCTTAAAGATCGGGGTCGGACTTAAGTCCGGTTCCAATTTGCAGCAAGATAGGAGCATTATTAAGGCTTTTAAAGGGTTAAAATCGAGTGCAAATGGCCGGGAGCGCAGCGGGCCAGACAGCCGACTCCCAGGGCTTACCGCCGCACATTAACTCATGTTCCCTGTGTTCTAGAGAGGCCGGCAGTGTAGCCAGTAGTGAGCATAGCTGGGAAAAATATGCCGCTATACGCTAAACTCCCATGTTACTGGTATCACTGCATGAGAACCACGAGTGCTACGTAGCTCGTTCTGGTCTCATTTTGAAGCTTTTAGCGCCTAGTTTTTTGCTAAATATTTTTTTTTTTCATGCAGATACTTGATTTATCATGCAGGAGGGCCTGAAGATGCCCAAATAAGCCCAAAACCCCCCGCTAGACAAGGGTTAAAGGAAGGATTAAAGCAGCATGTGGTGGGCGGACACGGCCACTTTCTGATAAAACGCTCACTCACCTGAACCACAACTCATGAGCACAGTTATGAAGCAATAGTGAATCCATTGCTATGACATGTTACGTTGTGTTTATTTAATTGTCAAATTTATAAATAAATTTGAAGGATTCCACAGAAAACACAATGTTTTGTTACTATTGTATTAAGTATTGCAAGTATGTATATTTACAGAAACATTCGAGGTATTAATTTGGCTACGAATACTTTGAAATTAGCTCGGAATTTCGTTAATATTGTGAAATCCCATGACTGTATGTATGGGAAGCCCATATCTTCAACATTCAAAGAGTGTATGAAGTGGTAAGAATGCAATTCTTAATGTGTTGCATTAATGACAATATTGACAGTCAAACTCCATGAGTGTCTTTACATGGTAGTAGGCAGTGACAATGTTTGTGTTCGTAATTATGTGTGAAGCACTGCTTTCCATCATCGTGAACCATTTTCTCGCTCCTTAACTAATTGTGACCGCTCACCTGATGTTTTGTCAACCCTGGCTTCGATTTCCCTCAAGACAAAGGTACAAAGGAGTACAAAATAAATCAAGCAACAACAGTAATAGTGACCCCACTAGGCTGCTTGTCCTCCAAAACACTGCAGATCAAATCACTGCAGTGGTTTAGAGTGGGTAAGGGAAAATTGGAAAGGAAACCACTTCCCTGGAACTAATGTCCGTGGCAGGACTAGGAAGTTAGTAGGGGACAGATGGGTTACTAACATAACACAGTTATAATGTGCTTTCGTATATCTGGGAAAAAGAGAGTAACATCTTAGCATTATATAACGCAATAATCCTTTGATGAATTTGAGGGGGGAATAAAATAAAGTAATTAATTTACACACACAGTCAGTTGAGGGTTTGATGCAAGATATTTGTCTAAGCAAAGTTTAAAAGAATCAACGGTGCTGCAGTCTATAACGTCCAGGGGAAGCCCATTCCACAAGTTGACAACTCAATTGAAGAAGACATTCTTAGATTCGTTTGAGTTAAAAGATTTCCCAATAATTTTGCAACCGTTTCCCCGCATGTAATTAGACTGGTCGATAGTGAAGTACTTACTACAGTTCATATTGTTGATGCCTTTGATGATTTTGAACACTTGAATTCAGTCGCCTCTTATTCTGCGTTGGGCTAAAGGAAATAGATTTAATCTTCTAAGACGCTCCTCGTATGGTTTGTTCTTTAGGCTAGGTATAATTTTGATACTGAACTCATTCTAGCTTGTCTATATCTTGTTGGCAACAATACCAGGACTGAACGCAGTATTTCAGATGAGGGTGAACTAAGGAATTGTAAAGATTTAGGATAACTTCTTTGGATTTATGTTCAAATGACCCGACTATAAAGCCAATGATTTTGTTTGCCTTCTTAACTTTTTCACGCTTTTATGACGCAGAGGTTGCCAGATTAGCAATAAGAAATTGAGTTCTCTCACTCTTATAATTACCTCTCCAAAATTAGTTTTCTGCCCACAGCTAACTCAAAGACAACTGCAGAGGTTGAAGTAACTAAACTAAACGTTTCTAAATACCCCTGATGATAACAAAGGCTTTAAAGCATCCCTAATAGGCTCAAAATTGCGTCATAAGCGTGAAAGGGTTAACAGCTTCTGAACATTGTTGAATCGGTTTTAGGTTACTCGATATTGTTACTCCCAGATCAGTTTCTCTGTCTACACTCTTAAGCTGAGTGCCATTCATCGAACAGTTTGCTTTCTTATTTCGGTATCCAATATGTAGTACTTTACATTTATCCGCATTGGAACTCATTTGCAAAATTTGGGCCCAACATGACAACTTATCCTGATTGTTTAGCATATTTCCTACTTGTTCTTTTGAGAGTACGCTATTTGCAATTTTTGTATCGTCAGCAAACTTTGAGATTGTACAGATGAGACCCTTATCTATGTCGTTAATATAATTTAGTACCTAGTACCGATCCCTGGGGTACCCCACTACTTACATTGGTCCATTTAGATGCCTTACCCTTTATGACTACTCTTTGCTTTCTATCGCTGAGCCAATTTTCTATCCATTTCAACACACCATCTTGTATTCCATGCGCTTTTAATTTTAGCAGTAAACGTTTGTGGTGAACTTTGTCAAAGGTCTTTTGAAAATCAAGGTATATGATATCTACAGCTTTACTCTCATCATAGAGGTTGAGGATATCGTGGAAGAAGTCTAAGACGTTTGTTACGAAAGCCGTGTTGAGTATCTATAAGTATGTTATCCTCTAAGTGATTGACGAGTCTGTCTCTTATGAGAGTTTCTAGCATTTTACATACAACTGAGGTTAAGCTAATTGGGCGATAGTTACTGGGTAGGGATTAGCTGCCTTTTCTTAATATCAGTGTTACTTTGCCTAGCTTCCACTGATCAGGCATAGGTCCAAACTGCAAGGATTTATTGAATAGCAATGTCAGTGGTTTGGAGAGCTCATCCTTAGCTTCCTTAAGAACTCTAACTCTAGGTGAGATTGTATCAAGTCCGGGCAATTAATTTACCTTGAGTTAATCTAAACATTTCAATACTTCTCTCTCTGTAATGGTGATATTGCTTAGAACATCAGAATTATCTATCTGAACCGGCGATGCTGTAGGGATATCATTGTGGTTTTCTGTAGTAAACATTGATGCAAAGAAAGTATTGAGGACATTTCTCATTTGTACTTCGTCCTTGGTGTATTCTCCATTTTCATCGACTAACGGTCCAACAGTTGAAGTAACTACTTTCTTTTTTCTGATATAACTATAGAATTCTTTCGGGTTTGTTTTACTTTGATTTGCAACATGTAACTCTAGAGTCTTTTTACTTTGCTTAATTAAATTTTTGGCTTTGCGTCGTACTTCTACAAATTTCACCCGTTCTTTGTCATTTTGTGAGGATTTTAATCTATCATTATTGAACTTTTTAGCAAGCAAACTGTCTGAAATATCTTTATTCCATCATTTGGGCTTTTCATTATGGCCTGTACGCCGTATTTTCGATGGTATGCAGTCTTGCACTGCGTAAAGTATATGTTTGCGAATAATTCCCAAGATGTATTAATGTCGTTATTGTTAATTAGAAAGCTCCAGTCAGTTTCTTTAAACATAGTTCTAAGTTTACGAAAGTTTGCTTTCTTGAAATTAGGGACTTTCTCGATGTTGCTATTTGGTTCGTTACTAGTAAACTTTAAACTGAAAGTTATCATACGATGGTCATTGTTACTGAATTCATCACCGACATTCAAATTCTCTATCAATTCTTCTTTTGTTGAAAGTACAAGGTCAAGGACGTTATTTCCACGGGTTGGAGATCTAACAAATTGATATAGCGAACTCTCTTGCAAGTTTGCATACAGGTCGGTCTTGTCCAGAGTGTGAAGTGATACTATCTCCCCGCTTGGTCACAGGTAAATTGAAGTCTTCAAAGATTACCGTATCTTGCGAGTTACTTACTTCTGCAATTTGCTCATAAATTTCTCGGTCAGTTTGCACTGATTGAGCTGGAGGTCTGTATATTAATGCAAGTATTATTTTTGTACCTTTATTATTCTTTATTAGCACAAAGGATGTGTCGACGTTCACAATTTGAGGTTTTGACAAGAGGGTCTTTTATCAAAGACTTTCTTTGATAAAAAGTAAAACGCCACCTCCATTTTTATTTATTCGGCTTTTCTCAAACATTACATAACCGGGAAGTGAATACTTCTGTCGTCTGTATTGAGCCAAGATTCTGTTATGCCAATAACATCGTAATTTTCTGTATATACTAGTTCCTCTAAATCTAAAAATGTATTGCGTATGCTACGAGCGTTTGGATAAAAATCCTTCAAAGTTTTGGATTTAGAATTCACGGAATGCTTTTTAATCAAATAGTTGGTTCTGGTGGGATCTACATTTATGTATCTGTCTGACCTCGGTCCTTGTCTCCTTGATCCTCGTCCCTGGTTGTCCTCGGTCCTCGCTGGCCTCGATCATCGTCCCTGGTGGTCCTCGCTGTCCTCGATCATCGTCTCTGGTGGTCCTCGGTCCTCGCTGTCCTCGATCCTTGTCCCTGGTAGTCCACGGTCCTCAATCATCGTCCCTGGTGGTCCACGGTCCTCGATCCTCGTCCTTGGTGGTCCTCGGGCCTCACTGTCCTCGGTCCTCGATCCTGGTGGTCCTTGGTTGGCTCTACTTGTTTTCTGAACATCCTTTACTGCGTCGTGAAGCAGGTGGCCAAATCGTGCTGCTCCCACCTGGTTCAAATGGACACCATCCTATCCAAACAGATGATCTTCACGGTAGAATGCATCCCAGGTATTGATGAATCCAACGTTTCCCTCCCTGCAGAGGTCAGCCAGTTGACGATTTATGCTAGTGGCTATGTTGAAGAATCAGCTCTTCACACCGATCCGGGGGACGATCCCTGATATGATGACTCTGCGTGACTTTTCCTTATACGTCTGAATCAGCTTCCGTTACTTCAGCATGAGGTCCTCCGATCGGGTCCGCTGCACGTCATTAGATCCGAAAAACTTCGGTGACTGCAGCTGCAACGTCGTCCACACCGCCAACCGGGATACAGAAGCGCTTCCTGGTCCTGGGTGTTCTGGCGCAGAACTTCGTAAGTTGTCCACGAACCATGGAATCTTCTACGAGCCGAATTTCTTCTATTTCTTCTTCGTCGTCTAAGTCCGCAAGAATCTGGTAACGGTTCTGGCACATGGTTTCGTTGATGATCTTCCTTGTGATGGGGCAAATGTTTTTTCTCACGACGCGGAAGTTGTCCTGAGGGAGAGCAGCTTCATTATTTGAATTTTCCTGACGTGGTGCATTTACTGAAGCAGGTACCGCTATATCAGGCGTTGGGCTGTTGGAAGCTGCCATAGTGGTAGTAATTGCTTCATTTGATGATACTCTTACGTTGAGCGTTGTAAATTCTTGGAGTGTTTCCCGCATCTTGGTAAGGACGTTTATTTTGACGTTAGCTTCATCCAGTTTAGCTGCCAAATCTTCTCGGAGCAGGCAGAATCGGCAGACACGAACCTCTGGGCAGGCAAACATGGTAGGGCTAATCCTACCGAAACAGCGCGTGCAGGCGCGAGCCATGGTGATAATAACAAAACTTTAAATCACTTCACTCACTTCAAGTCACTTCTAATCACTTGTCTCACTTCAGAACATTTTTTTCACTTCACACACTTCAGATCACTATACTCACTGTAAATAAAGAAGTTAGGGATTGTGACTGTACCTGAGGAAAACCAGTATTGTTTCTGATTGCCATGGCACAGAAACAGAGGTGACTTGCCAAATAATAATTACAGTCTGACGATATTTAGAGTATGAGGCTTACAGAATAAGTTCACATCAAAATTCAGCTTAATCGCGGGTTCATAGAGTCCACTGATGAGGAAATCAGAACCGAATCACAAACTCATTATCTTGCACACCACGGGATCAAACACGACAGCAAGACTACTCCAATTTTAGTTGTGTTTGATTATTCAACCAAAATGTCACCTTTGGCCTTAAGCTTTAATGAGTGTTTGTGTACATGGCCCTCTTCAGTCCATGACTTGGCGAAGGTGATGTTACGATTACGTTGTAAGACGTATAGGTTCATAAGCAAAATTGAGAAAGTGTTCCTCATGATGCCGTTGGACAGACGCGATAGAGACGGTACGCGATTCCTGTGGCCAGGTGGCCTAGGGACCACTTTGACTTAAACTCGCCTTGAGGTAAAGTCGTACTGTTCGATCCAACATGGTAACAGTTCCTATTAAATGACACATTATTGAAGCATTTATTACCTGTTCGATAATGTAGATCTCGTCAGCCGATTAAAACATGGCCCTTAAATCGACGACATCCAAGGTACTGTACAATGAGGACGGTATTATCGCCGATTATTGGCAGTTCCAGTGCACATTCTCATCAGGTCATATATATTTGTGAAAACGGGTTACAATTAGTCTGCGGTTGAAGTCAGTATTGGAACAGGATGATGTAATGGATACCGATCAACCAAATCATAAATATTTAGGTATGCGAGACCAACCGGACACGGATAGGCTTTCCTTTGGGCGTCGAATTTTACCTGTGAAGCTTTGCCTACCTAGCGAATATGTCTTAGCCTAGCTGCGCAGTTGTTTGTTCCTCTTGGCATACTCTTACCAGGTAACATCAGGTCGCGGATATTCCTTAAAGTTTAATGGCATGCCAAAATCAGTTGGGACGAGACTATCCCATCAGACTTGTAAACGACCTGGCAGGCGCTGGAGGCAGACTTGGTCAACTGTCAGAGTATCAGGTTCACACGACAAATCATCTCAAATCAACAGGTGAATTTGCATGCATATAGTGACACCAGTAACTCAGCCTTCGGTGCTATAGTGTATCTTTCTGATGGTGAACAGAGTTCTTTAGTTCCTGCCAAGGCTAGAGTAGCACGCACCAAGAATGTGACAATACCCAAATTAGAATGAACAGCAGTTTTGCTAGCCACACGTCTCATTCACTTTATTACAGAGGCATTCGCGGATCACCATGTAATGTATATTTGTGATCCGGTAGTCAGAATAGGATGTCATGGTTGCGCAGTCAGAAGGTGTTGCTTATTAATGTTAGTAATAGAGTAAACGAAAAACATGAGCTTTTTCCCAATGCTAGTATAAGTGGTAGTTCTGCTGCGAGCCTGCCTGCTGTGACCGAAACCTCTCCAGGAGACCTGGAACCTGGGAATCTTTTGCTGGAGGCCCCTCATAGTCCTAGGTCACTGTTTCTTCTCCTGGGCGACCTAGATGTGTGTGAAATTTTGTATATATTTGTTTATTTTTTTGTTTCTGTTCAGGTTCTGTCTCGAGTCGGCCACAACCAACTATGGGTATGTGCCTGAGTATATATATACATACATACACACATTTATTTATGTATATATTGTTAATGTTTGTATTTATTTATTTATTTTTTTTTGGGGGGAGGGGGCGATTGTGTACGATTGATTAAAACATTTATAATGGAAGTTGTGTTGTAAAACGAAAAGATATATGGAAATAATATAACGTGAAATGCAAGGCAATACTTATAATTTTCTCGGATTGTATTACTAACGAATCTAAGACACAACACGAAGGGAAGAGAGAAGTTTAATTTGTCTTTAGTAGATAAACAAGGCAAGAATATATTACATTGTGTACAGTTACACTCAAAAGTCGTGTCTTACCTTTGCAGCTTTAACTTATTTCCCTCTCTTAATTTCAAACATAAAATGTATACAATATTGTTCACTTACACTCACAAGTAGTGTCTTACCTTTATAACTTCAGCTTGTTTCCCTCTCTAACTAACAAAAATAACAATGTATTATATATTATACAGTGTCACTCAAAAGTCGTGTCTTACCTTTGCAATATCAACATATTTCCATCTGTGGGAATTAAGACACAATTGCAGAGCAGGGACCCAGTGTATTCAACGTTTCGTCAGTAAGGCTTCTTCAGGAATAACATACAGTAGGGGAGTACAGTCAACAAAAGATATCTCTTACCATAAGGAAACAATACAACAGAAACAACAGCATGAAATGTTCAAATATTTTAGTCTGGTTCTCGACTCGTTAATAAATATAATATGCAAGTGGTTTGGCTAGTGAAAAGGAACCTTTATTTAAGTTCATGGTATCATTCATTACGATATGAGCTGACTCAAAGCATCTACGTTTAACAGTATTTGTTTCACATATTATCAATCTAGCTTCATTATATTTCATTCTGTGTCCGGTATCTAGTCTATGAATGACCATGGCGTTGCTTAACCTAAATTTCTGCTTATCGGTTTCATGTTCTTTTATTCTTTTCTGTAGGCCTCGGTACGTTTCGCCTCTATCTACTTCATTACATGTGGTACATGGTATTTTGTATACACCTGCTTCGCTGTTGTCATTTTTGCCTTTATTTAAGAAGCCTTACTGGCGAAACGTTGAATAAACTGGGTCCCTGCTCTGCATTTGTGTCTGAATTCCCACATCTGTTGCAGCCATTGCTGTTTCTTCACCATATTTCCATCTCTTGATACAGAACATAATTGTCACCAATATGCCAATCATTATTTCAATCGACTTACTCGTTGTCAGTCAATAAAGAGTTTTGGATAATTATAAACAAATAGCTATATTTTCTTTGATAAAGCTAAAATAATATGACTTTTAAACAACAATTATATATAATTATGAAACTGTAAGGAGAAATGAAAAACATATCTTAGACATTGTATTGTTGATGCTTAGTTAATGTGTTAAATGAAGGACCAAAATGTTAACTTTTATTGGAATAATTTTAAAGACAATACAGTTTAGTGATAGCGTTAGTTGGTGGCATTTACAGAATGGTTACCTCCGCCAGGTATACATCGCAATTTGTTTGTGGACTTAGTAAGCTAAACAAAGTCACTTAATATAAGCCGCAATTACAAAATTATAGCAAAATGGTACTGTATGGCATAACATAAGACAAAAATCAAGTAATTATTGTGAAAGACATTACATAACTCTTGACTAAAACTGTAAAACAATATATATTCAGATTTATAAAGGAAACAAGAAGATTAATTAGAGGACAGCATGAGCTAGTATTAAACTAGGGGAGAGAAGGAAATGAAATTGTTGTGACTAATGGAAGAGAGGAAGGAGATAAAAATGGTTTAGTACATGGACTAATATAACCCTAAAGGGGGGAATATAATGGTTGCATCATTGTAAAGAGAAAGAGAGAGAGAGAGAGAGAGCAACCTTCTTTGTGCCTCATAACATATGTTGCTTCTTTAATTACTTTGTAATATACTTTCACGCTTAGCTTAACACATTAAATAAATTATAACACTTCAATTAATTTGCTTCATGTTATTCCTAAGGTTAAGCTTTTTTTCAATAATGCGAGTGAGGGACACAACAGATAGAACCGCCTGTGGCAAATGCCTCCCCCAAGTGTTGAAAGAGTGACAGGGCCAAAATCAAGGGACGTTCGAGCCAAAATGCCTGGACACACAGAGTTTGAAGCAATTTAAGTCATAGGAAAAGGGAAAGATTGATTCTGGGAGAGAGTTCCTAAGCTTAGCTGTTAAATAGAAGAAAGATTGAGAATAACATTTCACTCTTGGGTTGGAGAGTTGCACAGAGTAGGGGTGGGATTGTGTTGCGAGACAGGTGCTCTATGAAGAGGGGGTGGTATACACTGAGAGAGCTCTGAGGAACACTGATTATTTTAATTGAGGTAGAATAGTGAGAGATATACGTCGAAGAGAGATAGATTGCAGATAATTGGTGAGTAGACGTGAGTTAATGAGACGGAAGGCTTTCTCTTCTACTTTGTCTAGAAGTGCTGTGTGAGAGCATCCACTGCATACAGTAAACAGTTATCAGTTACAAAATATTAGGAATCATAAAGGCGAATATAGTTTCAAATCTCTTACCACCCCTTTGTTTCCCTAGTTAAGGAATAATTTCCTTAGTTAGCCAAAATCAAATTTAAGAACATGCGAACATAATTTGAATGATTGGAGTTTATAATTCTAAGCGGAAGCAAAGGGAGTGCCAAATTTTACCCAAAAACTGTGCTAAGCTCATTTGAGGCTTTATTAAAAGACTGCAACAAGCCACACTTGAGGCACGTTTTTAAAACTTGCTCAGAAGCTGCACCCATGCGAAGAATCTTCTCAAATTTGGATGATATATAGCATTACATGGCATCTCTCCATTACACCACAGGGCATACACCCTCACAAGTTAAACGATCCATAGTAGCCATAGTGGGAGGTCACGCAGGGCCGTCACGTGCTGGCCGTGACAGTGACGATAGTGGTGATGGTGCGAGAGCCCCCAAACACCCTTGAAGTCCCCAACCAAGCTATATAGATTGCAGGGTGGCCAGCCTACTGGTATGGGTGCCTGTGGGAGATCATTGGCCAGGAGCCTGTCTCTCGCAGCTTCCTTTGTCCCCACCAGCACCACCTCCACACCTCTTATGACCACCATGGTCTTGGACACGATTTGATACACTGGCGCTGATATTGGTAACAGAGATCTCACAGGAATGTTAGGGGCCATTATCAAGATGATGACCCCCTACCTGGCCAAGGGACATACTCTGTATACTAATAATTGGTATACCAGCCCTGCTCTCGTACAACACCTACATGATAACAATACAGAATTATGTGGTACTGTGCACACAAACAGGAAGTTTATGCTCAAGTTCCAAGGCCATACCACTCCCCTGGACAACCCCATATCCTCCAACTCGCACATTATAGCGGATCTCCCTGACAGGATTCAAGAGGCATTCACTCGACATGTACCAATCCATACAAACTTTGTTGCCGGTCGTCAGAGGAAGGTGAAATGTCACATTTGCGGCCACAGCACCAAGGTGACCCCTACCATGTCCGGTGAAACACCTTATGCAAGGAGTGCAACATGGGCATGTGTTTGATTGACCGTTTTCAGGATTCCCACACCCTAATATTATACTAAGTCACCCAGTCACCAATGCCGTCGCACCCCTTGCGTAGTCATGGGCAGCTCATCTAGTATATATGTAAATAATTATATCTATGTATTTTCTAAGTATTTAACACTCTCAGTCAACTTTAAGTTAGAAAGTTAGCCATGGACAGGCACAATTGGTTTTGGGAGGAATATTTCGCCCGAGAGCATTTTCGAAGCCTTGTGTATTTCTGTATTCCCATCCACCAGAATGCTGTTTATTGTGATGTATCATATGTCAATGGAAAGAGGAATGACTATACTACATAATATTTTTTTTTTTTTTTTTTTAAATAAACCGAAATATGAAAGTGTAAACGAGTCCGAGTCCGGAATAAAATTATTTCCCACGCAATTGTGTTCACACCGTCTTATCTCGAAATTGTGAGTGATGACTGTTTATTATATGCTCAGATAATAGTATTTTTTCTGTTCTTTCCAAATCTGAAAACAGAAATTGTCTGTCTTCAATAGTGACCGAAAACAAAAAAAGTATGATTTTGCATGATATGGTTTATAAAATGTTTGAATGATTTCTTTGTTACGAGGTCTATGGTTTTCAATTTAGTCTGTATGAATACAGTAGATAATGCTAAAGACAGTAAAAGAAACTAGAAGTTCCTACAACAAATACATTTTTCTCTATGAATAATTGAAATAAAGGGCCAAAATGCGAATATTTACGCTTCACCCGTCTCCGTTCCGCAGACGCAAGCTAGGCTCTGAGCGATTCCCCACCTCGGCGTTGGGCTATTTGCTCGGATACGTATATAACTGTATAATTATATCACTGGAATCGGAAATTTATGCTCTTTCTAATGGTGAAACCCAAAATACTATATCATAATCGGTTTGCGAGCTATGCACAATTGTTTCCATGCATTGTTATTGCTATGTAAATAGCAATATATGAAAATGTTTTTACAGTTGTGTATCTTTGCCAAAATATACAACACCTTTATACAAATTTCCTTGTCAATAGTGGTATAATGTTCATAGAACACCTGTTAGTCATGAAGGTTGTCAATTTGATGTTCTAAATTGCACACGGCTTTGCTAAACTGAAGAAATTGCGCAGTCATTTTTTTGGCAGAAATGTCATTGCACTTTTTATTGTTTTATTCCACTAAGTTCTTCGAAGTTTATGCACATCATGTTGGCACCGTATGTATATAGAAAATATAGAAAAGGTGCGTACATAGTACCCTTTCCAAAGAGAAGTGAAATTACTCCTGGGTTGACACTGAACAAAACAAAAACAAGAAAGCCAGGGTATCTTCAAATAATAAATTTCAGGAATAATTCTTTTGTACACACAAATAAAATAATGAATCTATAAAAAATATGTCCTGAAAACTAAATTCTTGCACACACACACAAAAGAAAATTAATAAAATAAAGTGAATGGTAAAAATAATGTAATAATAATAATAATATTTAACGGTTTATTCACAAAAGCAGCCCGAAGGCTGAAAATATACAAGAAAGTTGATACATAGTTAAAACTAAAATTAAAATTGACACAGGAGCTAACAGGTCCTGTGTGTGTATATATAATATATATATATATATATATATATATATATATATATATATACAAGGTGTCAAACCAGATAAATATGAGCAGTTTTCCACTTCACTCAATGAGGTACTGCACTAGACTCGATATTTTTTATAGTGGTTTCCCCAGGAGGCCTATATCCACTTTGATGATGAAGGGGAATGAATAGTTCTTAACACCTTAAGAGCGGCCTATGCGGTTTATTTATATGTACCGCCCAGCGGGGTGTTTTTAGCCAAAATAGGGCTGTTTACGTGATCGTTTTCATGCCTAAATAAGACCCAGAACGTAAAACAAGTATCTATCCCTGAAAGGGCATAAACAGAGCTTTCGAATGACACCATAACGATCCTTTTATGATGGCTAGTTTTCTTGCAATAACCGTGCAATGCGAGTGCAAAAAGCATGTAATTAGGCACTTTCCCCATACAATTCCTTATATAGCGAGTGAGAGAGGTAGGAGGGAGGTGAGATTCATGTCAGTAGGTTCGCCGCGGTGGTCTGGAGCAGTGATACGCTCGCTACTCTCCTGCCACCACTTGTCTCTCTCTCTCAGCAACATTACGTGCTGAAATTGCCACTCGAGTTATGTCGAGCGCCGCCACATAGTCCAGCTTTATTTAACTCGACTTATGTGGTGAGCCGCTAATTAAGGGTTAAAGCTAGGCATGCTAAGCTAGCTAAGGATAGCTCAATAAGCCCGATTAGGCGTATTTCCATTGGGGTCCTGTACTACTACCCCATCCCTTTGCTCATGAGGGATGGTAACGACTCAGTGCTTGTGAAAAATCTTTAATGCGCGGAGCGTGGACGCGAACCCGGGCCTTCTGGATGGAAGTCCGAGACGCTAGTCACTACACCAAGCGAGCCGCTTGAAGGTGGGTGAATGAAGGTGGGTGAATGAAGAAGAGGAATGGAGAAGAGCATTGAATGAATGAATGAAACAAAATTAATAATAATAAATCTATCTATCTATCTATTGCCTGACGCCGTGATCCCCTAAGGGGTGGCCACGAACGAACCGCCTCCATGCACCTCTGTCCCCAGTCAGTCGATACCCCTCCTCCCAACTAGCACCACCTTCATCCATATACTTCCTCACTCCATCCTTCCACCTCTCGTTCGGTCTACCTCTCCCTCTTTGTCCTTCCACCTTGCTCTCGTACACCCTCTTAGTCATTCTCTCGCTTTCCATACGTTCCATATGGCCAAACCATCTCAAGTTGTTCCTTTTCACACTTTCCAGCACATCTACCTCAACACCACACCTCCTACTTACTTCCTCATTCGTCTGTCTATCTCTCCATGTAACTCTGCACGCACTTCTTAAGGGGACCGACCGGTTAATTACAAACTTCCAGGTCTTACTTTCAATTTAAATGAAATTTGGCACAGGTGTAGCCTATATGACCATAAAACTAGATAACACATTTTTTTTTTTTTTTTTTTTTTTTTCCAATTCAGGTAAAAAAACGTTGAAAATCATAGCAGTGCAGAAAATGATAAACTCCTACAGAAATCCCCATAGCACATGTTTTATGTGATCAAACAACTCACAAAAGGTTTATCTGTAGTTTCTATAAAAAAACATTTTATATATTTTGTGTATTTGTTAGATTTAGGTGATTACGGATTCAGGCGAATATATTTATAGAAAATTACAACTTTGACGACATATTGTGAAACAAAATTTAATTACTAGAGTAAATTGGATTTATAGGCCTTTTAGTGTTTTTAATTAACTTTCCAATGGTATATACACCATTCCTATAGGTCCAATAATAACTGTAGAATAACATCCGATAGTGCGGCAATATAGGTTCTGAGAAAACAGGTGAAAGTATAAGGTAATTAGGTGAACATTTTTACCTTTGTTTTTTAGGTTTACAATATTTTACGCAGGAACATGGCAAAGTAGAAGATAAAGCGTATGGGAGGTTGTAGAGTAGCTTACGCTCTTTCGATTTATATAGGTATGCTCCTCGTACGACCAGTAGTTACTGAGCATGTTAATTTCCAATTTCGCTATATAACGTTTTTAGAATTACAGGAAAAGTTTGGAAAACATAAAAAAAAACTATTTCCAATGTGTTTTCACTAATAACATTTCACTGGCTTATGAAGGGATGTTGACTCTTGTTGAGTAAACACCTATTGGTATTTTCAGGATTTCGAGTTTTTTAAGCCTAAATTAACCGGCCGGTCCCCTTATGTAACTCAATTTCACCGCTCTCACTCTTGGTCTGAGTCTCTTCTTGAATGTCCATGCTTCGCTTCTGTAAGTCAGTGTCGGGATTACCACACTGTCATGCAAGGACTTCTTCACTTCCATACTGACCACCCTATTTCATGTTACTGCTTTCAACGTTCCTACAACCCTCTTCCCCTGTTGCACCCTCTCCCGCACTTCTTCATCCATAGTTCCATCTTTACTCAACACACTGCCCAGATACTTAAATGAGCTGACAATCTCCATAGCCTGACCGTCCAACATCACCTCACACTCTGTGGCTTCACGCCCCTCGAAGACCATAATTAACCTTTTTCTCCCCAGCATTTACCTTCAGATTCTATTTTTCGCACTCTGTTCCAAACACATTTACCAGACCCTGCAACTTCCATTCATTATCGCTCATCAGAACTGTATCATCAGCAAACAGCAATACAGGTAGCTTCCACTCATTTCCCTCCCTTATCAGCGATACACCAACATCCACTGCTCTTCCCTGTATCTCTTTCATGACTCCATCCATATATAAAGTAAACAACCACGGAGACATCATACACCCGTTTCAACCCGACATTTAGGTTAACACCTTACGAGCGGCCTATGCGGTTTATTTATGTGTACCGCCCAGCGGGGTGTTTTTAGCCAAAATAGGGCTGTTTACGTGATCATTTTCATGCCTAAATAAGACCCAGAACGTAAAACAAGTATCTATCCCTGAAAGGGCATAAACAGAGCTTTCGAATGACACCATAACGATCCTTGTATGATGGATAGTTTTCTTGCAATAACCGTGCAACGCGAGTGCAAAAAGCAGGTAATTCGGTACTTTCGGTACGTAATTGAGTATGTAGCGAGTGAGAGAGGGAGGAGGGAGCTGAGATTTGTGTCAGTAGGTTCGCCGCGGTGGTCTGGAGCAGTCATACGCTCGCTAGTCTCCTGCCACCACTTGTCTCTCTCTCTCAGCCACATTACGTGCTGAAATTGCCACTCGAGTTATGTCGAGCGCCGCCACATAGTCCAGCTTTATTTAACTCGACTTATGTTGCTCGCCGCTAATTAAGGGTTAAAGAACATGCTCTGCTCATTCTCCACACGTACTGCCGCCTTTGCACCCTCATACATGCTCTTCACTGCTTTCAGCAACTTGCCATCTACTCGGTATATTCTAAGTACTTCCCACATACCTTCTCTATCCACTCTGTCATAGGCCTTCTCCAAGTCCATAAAGGCAACATACACCTTTTGTTGTTTCTCTAGATATTTCTCCACAATACAATTCAGGGTAAAAATCGGATCTACACATCCTCTTCCCTTCCTAAAACCGCCCTGCTCGTCACCTATCCATTTCTCTGTTCTCACTCTCACTCTCTCAATCACTACCCTACTGTACACCTTCCCAACTACACTTAGAAGACATATTCCTCTGTGGTTACTACACACTCCTCTTTCCCCTTTACCCTTATATAGGGGGACTATTATGCCTGTCTTCCAGTCATCAGGTACACTCCCCTTCTCTCATGCTAGTTTGTACATATTCCATACCCATTCAATCATTATCTCACCACCATACCTCAGCATTTCCCCACACACTCAAAAAAAAAAAAAAAAAAATATCAGATTTTTACCCTGAATTGTGTTGTGGAGAAGTATCTGGAGAAGAAACAAAAGGTGTATGTTGCCTTTATGGACTTGAAAAAGGCCTATGACAGAGTGGATAGAGAAGGTTTGTGGAAAGTACTTAGAATATACGGAGTAGAGGGCAAGTTGCTGAAAGCAGTGAAGAGCATGTATGAGGGTGCAAAGGCGGCAGTACGTGTGGAGAGTGAGCAGAGCGAGTTCTTTGACCTGAATGTTGGTTTGAAACAGGGGTGTGTGATGTCCCCGTGGTTGTTTTCTGTATATATGGTTGGAGTCATGAAAGAAATACTATCAAGAGCAGTGGATGTTGGTGTATCGCTGAAAAGGGAGGGAATTGAGTGGAAGCTACCTATACTTCTGTTTGCAGATGATACAGTTCTGATGAGTGATAATGAATGGGAGTTGCAGGGTCTGATAAATTAGTTTGGAACCGTGTGCAAAAAACGCAATTTGAAGGTAAATGCGGGGAAGAGCAAGGTTATGGTCTTCGAAAGGGGTGAAGTCACAGAGTGTGAGGTGAAGCTGAACGGTCAGGCTATGGAGATCGTCAACTCTTTTAAGTATCTGGGCAGTGTGTTGAGTAAAGATGGGACTATGGATGAAGAAGTGCGGGAGAGGGTACAACAGGGGAAGAGGGTTGTAGGAATGCTAAAAGCAGTAACAAGAAATAGGGTGGTCAGTATGGAAGTGAAGAAGTTCTTGCATGACAGTGTGGTAATCCCAACACTGACTTACGGAAGCGAAGCATGGACGTTGGTTGAGAGACTCAGACCAAGAGTGAGAGCAGTGGAAATTAATTACTTAAGGAGTGCGTGCGGAGTTACATGGAGGGATAGACAGACTAATGAGGAAGTAAGAAGGAGGTGTGGTGTGGAGGTAGATGTGCTGGAAAGTGTGAAAAGGAACAACTTGAAATGGTTCGGCCATATGGAACGTATGGAAAGCGAGAGAATGACTAAGAGGGTGTACGAGAGCGAGGTGGAGGGACAGAGAGGGAGAGGTAGACCGAATGAGAGGTGGAAGGATGGAGTGAGGAAGTACATGAACGAAGGCGGTGCTGGTTGGGGGGAGGGGCGTCGACTGACTGGGGAAAGAGGTGCATGGGGGCGGTTCGTTCGTGGCCACCCCTTAGGGGATCACGGCGTCAGGCAATAGATAGATAGATAGATGTACCCCTACTGTTAACTCGCAAGCACCAGTTCCACTACCGGGAGATGATAAACATATGTTATCGGTCTGCTTTAACCCACAATAATGCATGCTCCACCAAAATATTCATTCTATATCGATATTCATCTAGAATTACGTTTTGTACAATAAATTTTGTTCTCATCTGAAAGAGGAACGGTTGACCTACAATATTACTGTAGCAAAACCCACTATAATAAAGAAAATATAATCGATAACTGATGTGAGCCGAAATATGTATATGCGTACAATAGGTTATAATAATATGATAAGACATATTTTTCATCAACTTTCCAAAAAAAAAAAAAAATATCTGAATGTGTCTATCATACATAGTTTTTTGTTAAATGAATATATTAGCACAAGAGTATACGATCACGTTTTTTGGATTTGTACTGGTACATAGTAGTGTATATAATTCTTGTTGTATTTGTTTGCAAGGCATTTTAGAGCTGTGTATTATATTGATACATATGTCTCATAGTATGAAGAAGAGAATAACACAAACCTGAATACCCTACTCCAAATATTTGATTATATACGATTATTTACAAATAGGCAATCATCGGAGAAGAATGTTAGCACTCGTAATAGTTCTATATTGAAACCAGTATTACTATACACCGATAATAGTATACACTACATATCTATAATTTAAAAAAGTATTCTAAGATATATTGCCCTATCATATAGTATTTTAGATATACAAACCCGTAGTCCAGACTAAAAATGTCGACATGTTTAAAGGACTCGCATAACGTGCTCTCAACCTGCCTGTCAGAATGATACGAAGGATTCGTTATATAAACGATAACATAAATTGTATTTGTGTTTGAAGGAGACAAAAGGTAAGGATGCCTGTATAACAGGTGTTCCCCCCAAAGTTGAAAGAGTGATAAAGAGCTGAACTCATGGTACGTTTAACTCAAAATGCTTGGACACACGACTCTTTAAAAACAGTTCTAGTCATTGGAAGAGGGAAAGATAAATGGAAGGAGAGAGCTCCAGAGTAGAATATTATTGCTGGTACAAGAATAATAGGCAACAATTTAACCGATTGTGTAAGCTAAACGAAAGAATTTGGAAAGCCAATAGTGACAATACAACAAATGTGAGACCACGTGTATATACGAATATAAAGGAAGACATATTTAACGAGAGCCAGTAATAGAATATCGTAGTGCGAAGGGTGTTAAATACACGAATGTAAATTAGATTTTGCTGCTTTAACCCTTAATTAGCGGCTCACCACATAAGTCGAGTTAAATAAAGCTGGACTATGTGGCGGCGCTCGACATAACTCGAGTGGCAATTTCAGCACGTAATGTTGCTGAGAGAGAGAGACAAGTGGTGGCAGGAGAGTAGCGAGCGTATGACTGCTCCAGACCACCGCGGCGAACATACTGACACGAATCCCAGCTCCCTCCTCCCTCTCTCACTCGCTATATAAGGAATTGTATCGGGAAAGTGGCTAATTAAATGCTAGCTGCACTCGCGTTGCACGGTTATTGCAAGAAAACTAGCCATCATAAAAGGATCGTTATGGTGTCATTCGAAAGCTCTGTTTATGCCCTTTCAGGGATAGGTACTTGTTTTACGTTCTGGGTCTTATTTAGGCATGAAAATGATCACGTAAACAGCCCTATTTTGGCTAAAAACACCCCGCTGGGCGGTACATATAAATAAACCGCATAGGCCGCTCGTAAGGTGTTAAAAAGCAGATTATAACAGACGTAAAGGAAACGATTACCCAACCAATCTATAACATGGAAAAAACTTTGAGGATAAGAAAAAAACAAATAAGACAAGAGAGGAGACATAAAAGAGGAAATGCATAATGTTTAAGAGATATAATAAAGAAATACATGGGCTATTTAAATACATAATAAAGCGAATCAGAAGAAAAGATGGAATGTGCACTGTCAAAGAAGGTAATGTAGAAGACAACTGAAAACAAAACAAAAGGATACCACTTACAAGGGATAACAAAATTAAATTAAATGAAAGGGAAATAGGTTTAAATTAATAGAGTATAGGAATGATTGGCAACATATATGGTTTACCAAAATATAAAGACTTAGGATTAATAATATATGTGAAGAGAGAAAAAGATAAAATATATATTAAATTTGTGAAGATTAGGGAAAGGAACAAATAGAAAAACTATATACCGATACCATTTTGTTGTCGCGAAATATATATTTGAGCAGAGAGAGAGGAAGGCTGTATCTAAAGACAGAGAGTCAGTCAGTCAGTGGCCACTCCCACACTACCTTAAAGGGGTAGGGAGGATTAGCAAGAAAGGCTTGCTGATCCCTATATGAGAGTAATTTATGGAGGTGGAATTCCCAGTCCCAATCTCCAGGGGTTATATCTGCCTCACAAAAGTGACAGTTTAATGAAAGGGCTTTAACATACACTCAATACATACAATAAAAGACCTGAGATAATTGATATTATTAGTGATGGGTTGATCAGGAAAGGAAAATTAAACACATTGTTACAGATTGCATATACTGTGTATATCTCTCTCTCTCTCTATATATATAATATATATATATATATATATATATATATATATATTATATATATATATATATATGCCTAGGCAAACTCTTTCGTCTCTGTCTATCCTCTAACATCTTCCCTTCATGCTGGAAGTTTGCTCTCATTCAACCTGTCCCAAAGAAGGGTGACCGCTCTCAACCCTCCAACTATCGTCCAATTTCTCTCATCTCTTGTATTTCTAAAGTTTTTTAAACTATTTTTGCTTCCAAATTTCTTAAGCATTTCTCTTCTCATAATCTGCTCTCAGATTGCCAGTATGGCTTCCTTAAGGGTCGCTCTACTGGTAACTTCTTTCATATCTTACTAACTCTTGGTCATCCTCCTTTCGGGACTTCGGTGAGACATTTTCTATTGCACTAGACATATCGAAAGCCTTCGATAGAGTCTGGCACAAATCTTTAATTTCTAGACTACCCTCCTTCGGTTTCTATCCCTCCATCTGTGCCTTTGTCTCTAATTTCCTCTCCGGCCGTTCCATAGCTGCGGTTGTGGACGGCCATCGCTCACTTCATCACCCTATAAACTCCAGTGTTCCTCAGGGCTCTGCCCTATCTCCTATTCTCTTTCTAAGTTTTATCAATGACCTCAACTGTACCTCAACTCCCATCCATTCATACGCAGACGACTCAACCTTACACTACTCCATTAGTTTTTCAGAACGCCCAAGCCAGTAATTCCTCAACGACAAACGGAATGAAGCTATAGAACACTTAAATTCTGATCTAACTACTATCTCCAATTGGGGCAGAGAAAACCTTGTTACCTTTAATGCTTCCAAAACCCCATTTCTCCATCTATCTACCCGTAAGGAACTCCCTGCGGACTATCCCTTATTCTTCAACAATACAAAAATCAATCCTTCATCTTAATCTCTCAATATTCTTGGTGTCTCTTTTTCTTCTGCTCTCAGTTGGAAGGACCATATTACCAGTCTTGCTAAGGCATCCTCCCAGAAGCTGGGTGTGCTCAACCGCCTTAGGAGGTTCTTTACCCCTGCACAGCTTCTTGCTCTGTACAGAGGCATAGTGCATCCTTGTATTGAGTATTGTTCACATGTGTGGGGAGGTTCCTCTCACACCGCTCTCTTAGACAAAATTGAAAGGAAGGCCTTTCGTATCATTAACTCCCGTCCACTCATCAACTCTCTGTAATCTCTCTCTCTTCGCCGCAATGTTGTATCTCTCTCGCTATTCTATCGCTACTATAATAATCAGTGTTCCTCAGAGCTTTCCCAGTGTATACCACCTCCTTTACGTAGGGCACGTGGTACCCGTCTTGCAACACAATCCCACCCCTACTCTGTGCAACTCTCCAACCCAAGAGTGAAACGTTACTCTGTCTTTTTTCTATTCAACAGCTGAGCTCTGGAACTCTCTCCCAGAATCAGTCTTTTCCTCTTCCTATGACTTAAATTGCTTCACACTCTGTGTGTCCAGGCATTTTGGCTCGAACGCCCCTTTGATTATGGTCCTGTCACTCTTTCAACTTTGGGGGAGGCACTCGCTATAGGCAGTTCTGCCTTTTGCGTCCCTCACTCACATAGACAAAAACAAAAATAATAATATATATATATATATATATATATATATATATATATATATATATATATACAGTACATACAAAATAACCAGTCGGTGTTAAAGGGAAGAACGAAACATACAATACGGGTAAGTTTAAGGAGGGAGAGTGAATGGGTTCTGACAAATATTGGAAACCAATCTTGAAAGAAAAGGTGAAGGTCAAACAATATATAGGGAACACAAATATGAAAAGCAGAGAGCTAATATTAAAGTTGACAAAACGACACACAAATTGATGAACTACTGTAGAGGAAAACAATTGTAGGGACAGCAACAAATAATTATAAACGAGTGCCCTTGAAATAAATATAAACTAATAATGCTAAATAAAGACGTGAATCATTACTGTCCCTGATAATATTGGCAAGAAGTTGTATTAGTCTCGTAAATTATGAACATGGAATCGTTATTGCAGTGTCTGGAATTGAGTGTTATGGTAATGATAATATGTCAATAAACAGAAGACAAAAAGAGGAAAGTCAGAGAGAAAGTATAGGAAACCGATAGCACTAGGAAAATCTGCTAAATTTGATCTTTTGGACCAAACTTATTTTTACCATTATTTATTTATGTATTATTATTTTTGTTGTGTTTCTATTTATATGGTGGTGCTTTATTGTGAAAAGTAGAGGTGGACCGGATGTCAATTTTTCAATATCTGTATGCGGATGCGGATATGTATTTTCAATATTTGTGGATACGAATATTTTTTAGTCATCAAGAGTTTTACCCACAGATCATTGACATTTTGAGATACAACAAATATTAAGAAATAGAGGAACCAAGCATATATGAAATAATTTATGCTACAATTATAATTATTTGTGTTACCAGGATGTGGGACGTGGAACTAGGACTGTCGTGGATCTCTTATGCATCCAAGTAACACATAATACGTGTTTTCAACCAACACCCCAGATCGCCAATCTTTACATTACATTACGCTGCTCGAGTCGGCTACACGTTCTAATCTTACCGATTTGATCCCAATAACATTGATTTGTGTATTAGAATCATCAAAATATTCTTAACATAACTTAACCTTACCTAACCTCCCTGGGAAAATATACATAACTAAGTACTAAACTTGTGCTTGTTGAATGTGTGCTTGTTTGTGTGCGTGTCATGTGTGTGTGCTTTTTTTTTTTTTTTTTTTTTTACGTTCTTGGATGGTTCGGTCAATTAAGCTTCTTATTTCGGATGATTTATCAATCCAAAAACGAGTATATATCTAACTTGTCTACTACTAGTTAGCATAGAGCTATTATAGCCCATGAACATATATATGAAGCTGTAGTTAAAACAATAATATCGAACAGCACGCAACATAAGCTTACAGTCTCTTACGTTCGTCGCATAAATCTGAATGTTTACATTTTGACCATATTAGCTTAAAATATACTATAACTGTGTAGTACTTGATGTGGTACTATCACAGTATCTGGATGTATGCATTACTTTCAAGATCTATAATATAGTATTTGTTAATAATTATGATTTAGGAATTATTCAAGATATCCGATTAATATTTACATTAATAGATCGCGAAATATATATTTGAACAGAGAGAGACAATATATATTTGAACAGAGAGAGACGAAGGCTGTATCTAAAGACAGAGAGTCAGTCAGTCAGTGGCCAAGGGGTAGGGAGGATTAGCAAGAAAGGCTTGCTGATCCCTATGTGAGAGTAAATTATGGAGGTGGAATTCCCATTACCAACCTCCACGGGCTATATCTGCGTCACAAAACTGACAGTGTAATGAAAGGGCTGTTAAAATACACTCAATACATACAACAAAAGACCTGAGATAATTACTAGTGATGGGTTGATCAGGAAGGGAAAATGAAACACATTGTTATATTATCATATATATATATATATATATATATATATATATATATACTGTATATATATATATATATATATACTGTATATAAAAAAAAAAAAAAAAAAAAATATATATATATATATATATATATATATATATATCAAGTACCACAAGAAACACCTATTGTTTATTATTTATTTTGTTCTACAATTGTAGGTAACAACACCAGCCTGTCATCAGTATAGTAAATACAGACAAAATAAACAACACCCTGATGAGGATGTGCCTCCTTTAAAGGGGCTAGTGGCTGGTTTTTTATTCATTTATGATTTAGTTTCCTCGCTAGACCTCCCTCAAACTTAGAAAAACACCCCGAGTGTAGACCTCCCCTCAAGATATATTTGTAAATTTTTCGGTATAATAATGTCCCAGCCGAAGGCCGGTTCCTCTTATAATTACAGAATCGCTGTCGCTCACCAGGAGCGGTAGGTCTACAAATTGAGAACGAAATGCAGCTAAAGGTTATAAAACCGCCAAACTAATGGGCCAAACGTCTTAAAATTAAAAAAAAACTAATGAAGATAAACACCAGGGAGAAAGAATTCTAGAAAACGGCCTATCTCCCCTTAAGGTATATATACTCTTCGGGTTTATAAATTTATATATGACGTGGAACAGTAAAATATGCATTGTCCCCTTTTATTTAGATCGTTTATCTAATATAAGATATTCCTAATATATAGAAATCTTCTAAGGGTACTATGGAAAAGTATATAATGTTTCTAGAACATTAAGGAGGGGGAAACTGTACATTGAGAAAGACGTAGGAGAAAGACGAGCAGAAACGAGTGTAGTTTGATGAAGCGAAGAAAAGAAAGTGACAATGAAACAATGATTTGGATAGCGAGTTAATTACAGATGGAGACAAATAGAGAGTAAGTGGCTTTAACAATGAGTATGTGTTTGTGTGTGTTTTCAATTAGTATGTATTTGTGTTCAACTGTCTTCTTTGTGTTTATGAATTTCAAAGAGAGAGAAAGGGAGATAGAATACAAAGGAAATCAAGCAACAACAAGTCTAGTGACTCCCCTCGAGGTTGCTTGCTCTCTAAATCATGCTGCTCAGTGTTCAACAATGATTTAAAGTGGGTTTCAATTTATTTTTATATTTATTTTTCTATGTGGATGAGGGAGACAGAAGGCAAAACTGTCTGTGACGATTGCCTCTCCCAGAGTTGAAAGAGTGACAGGGCCAAAATCAATTAATGTTCTAGCCAAACTACCCGGAAACACGGAGTTTGAAGCAATTTAAGGCATAGGATGAAGGAAAGATGAATTAAGGGAGAGAGTTCCAGAGCTCAACTGTTGAATAGAAGAAAGATTGGGAATATCGTTTCACTCTTGGGTTGAAGAGTTGCACAAAATAGGGGTAGGATCGTGTTGCAAAGCGGGTGCTACGTGCTTTACGTTGAGGAGGTGGTATACATTGAGAGAACTCTGAGGAACACTGATTATTGTGATAGAATAGCGAGAGAGATGCAACATTGAGGTGAAGAGAGAGAGATTGCAGAGAATATGAGTGAACGTGAGTTAACGAGACGAAAGGCTTTCTTTTCTACTTTGTCTAGAAGTGCTGTGTGAGAGGTGTGGGTGAGTGCATCCAGTTTCTGGGAAGCCATTTTAGCAAGAGTGGTAACAGATTTTTCCAACAGATATCAGAAGAAACAGAGACACCGAGAATACTGAGAGAAGATAAAGGGTTGATTTTTGAATTGTTGAAGTATAAAAGATCGTCCTGTGGGAGTTCCTGACAAGCAGATATTGGGAGAAATGGGTTTTTGGAAGCATTGAAAGCAACAGGATTTTATCTGCCCCAATTGGAAATGGTTGCTAGATCAAAAGATAAGTGATGTATGGCTTCATTATGTGTGTTTTTGAGTGATTGCTTGCTGGGGCATTCTGGAATACTAGTTGAATAGTGTAAGGTAGAGTCGTCAGATATGAATGAATAGGATTGGAGGTACAGTTCAGAAGATCATTTATGAATATTAGAAAGAGAATTGGAAAACGGACGGAACCCTGAGGAATACCGGAGTTGATAGGATGAGGAAGTAAATGCTGGCCGTCCACAACTGCAGCTATGGAACGGCCAGAAAGGAAACTTAAGATGAAGGCACTGATGGTGGTATAGAAACTGAAGGAGGGTAGCTTAGAAATTAGAGATTTGTGCCAGACTCTATTGAAGGCCTTCGATATGTCTAGTAAAATAAGAAAGGTTTCACCGAAGTCCAGAGAGGAGGATGACCAAGAGTTAGTAAGATATGAAAGAAGATCACCAGTAGAGTGACCCTTTAGGAAGCCATACTGGCGATGTGAAAGTAGATTATGAGAAGAGAAATGCTTAAGACATTTTGAAGCAACAATAGTTTCAAAAACTTTAGAGATGCACGAAATATCTTCTAAGGATGTACTTTCTGCCGTCTCTGGGTATATCATTAACCCTCAGCTCGCGGCGACCATCATATGACGGGAGAGAGAACATTGGCCACTCCTGCAGTGCCCGTCATATGACGGGAGCCATTTTTAGGCTATTATGAGCGATGAGAGAGACACCGCCACAAGTTGAGGGTTAATGATAAACCCAGAGAAGGCAGAAAGTACATCCTTAGAAGATATTATGATATTAGGCATAAGTAAGTGAGAAAGAGGTGGAGAGGAATAGTGCCGGAATCATCCACCCCACCTCTGCCAACCATGATCTTCTCTTTCTCACCGTAACACACCTCTTGGGGTGCTGATCGCAGAACACTCCTGCATTTGTTTCAGGCATTTGTCACATCCAAACTGTCATATGGCTGTGAGGTCTACTCCTCTGCCACGGACTCCAGACTTAAGACTCTAGATGCTGTTCATCATGCTGGACTCCGTCTTGCAACTGGAGCTTTTCGGTCGTCTCCGATTCCCAGCTTGCTGGTGGAGGCTGGTGTACCTCCTTTAGATTTACTGCGTCAATCTGTGGTTGTACGTTGTTGGTTTCGGATTCGGCACCTTCCAGACTCTCTTGTTTGTACCCGTGTCCCGTTTCAATTTTTGTTTTCATATTATGGTCAACATCCTCGAATGCCTCATCCTTTTGGCTATAGAGTTCGTGAAGTTATGAAGGAGCTTATTCTGTCGACGGTTCCTGTGAGTCCTGTGCAAATTTCAAGGATTTCCCCCTGGGTCCTGCCTGAACCATCATTCTGCAGGTTTTTTACAGGCTCAAAGGATTCGGTCACTCCTCAGTCTCTTCTTCATTTGTTTTTGGAACATTCTTCTAGTCATAATAGTTCTGTGCCTGTGTATACTGATGGCTCTAAATCTGCCTCCGGTGTTGGTTTTGGTGTTGTGTTTCCTTTAGCTGCCTCGGTTTTTACTGCGGAATTGTCTGCTATCATTTTAGCTCTGAAATTAGTGTTTGCTCACCGCAACAATCATTTTACTATTTTTAGTGATTCTCAAGGGGCTCTCATGGCTCTGGAATCTTTTAATTCTTCCCATCCTATAGTTTTAGCGATTTTAGAGTGGCTGTTTCTCATTCATCGTCGAGGGAAAAGAGTGGATTTTTGATGGGTCCCTGCGCATGTTGGTGTCAAAGGTAATGAGAGGGTGGATGCTTTGGCAAAAGCTGCAGCTCTGAGACCTTCAACTGTAAATTACCCTCTGCCTGCTTCTGATCTGCGTACTCCTCTCATGTTTGCTGTTCGTGCTTGTTGGCAGGCACGGTGGGATTGTGTTACTGTAAAATTATAAGCTCAGGGAAGTTACCAAATTAGTCTCGCCAAGAGCTTGCCCTACCATTCCTCGCAAATTGGAAACTGCTTCGGCTCGCCTCCGCATTGGACATACCAGACTAACACACGAGTTCTTTATGTGTGGAGGTGTACCGCCGTTCTGCGATGACTGTCTAGTTCCCCTTACTGTCAGGCACTTGCTGGTTGAGTGTCCCAGTTTGGTCGAATTACGCCGGAGGTTGCTATTGCGGCACCGGAAGGCAGATGGTACTTACTGTCTCTCTTCGGTGCTTGGAGGAGAGGCTGGTTCCCCTGGAGATGATGTGTTTTTATTTTTGAAAAAGGCTGGCCTCTTTCAGTTTTTGTGATTGCATTGATTTTCCTTTGATCTCTAATTTTACGCGTTGTTTTTACGATTTTAGTTTTCAGCAAATATGTTAGCTTGTTCGGTGCCATATAACCTTGTTGTTGCGGTGCCAAGATTTCTATCAATAAATTCAAATTCAATTCTTTCTCACCGAAACTCAGTTTTCTAGGACTACTGACAGCAAACCTTTCACTTTATCCTCCTACTATCTCTATCCTATGTTTAAAGCCAGGGATGACAGGCGACCTTGGTCCGCTCGCCACGGCTCCATGGCCAGCACTGGGGTCTACCTCATCTCCCCTTCGCCTCCTACACCTCTCAAGCAAGGAAAAATACTGACAAAATAACTAATTTTCGGCGATTTCCCCCTTCGGTTGCACGATCGTTTAAAGATAACCTGATGTCGTACAAGGATGATTCAGGTGTCATTGGAAAGCTCTATCATCGCCCTTTCGCGGATATATAATTGTATTATGCTCTGGCTCTTGCTTATGCATGAAAAAGAGCATGGAATGAAGCTTATTTTTGGTAAATATACCCGCCAGGCGCTACCATGATACATCCCCTCCCCCCTGCTGGTTAGGACTTACTAAAGAAGAACCAGATGGTGTTCCTCCTGTTGTACTCAAAAAAATTTCTTCTGTGCTAGCTACCTGCCTAAGAAAACTGTTTTGTCTCTGTCTTTCCTCTAACATCCCCTTCTTGCTGGAAATTTGCTCTCATTCAACCTGTCGCAAAGAATAGTGACCGCTCTCAACCCTCCAACTATTGTCCAATTGCTTTCATTTGTTGTATCTCTAAAGTTTTTGAAACTCTTCTTAATTTGAAAACAAATCAAGTGTTTATCTTCCCTTTATCTACTTTCAGATCACCAGCATGGTTTCCTTAAGGGCTGCTCTACTGGTCGATCTCCTAACATATCTTAGTAACTCTTGGTCATCCTCCTTTCAGGACTCAGGTGAGACTTTTCAATTGCGATAGACATATTAAAAGCCTTCCATAGAGTGGGGCACAAACTCAAATTTCCAAACTACCCTCTTTCGGTTTCTATCCCACAATCTGTGCCTCTGTCTCTAATTTCCTTTCTCACAACTCCATAGCTGTAGATGGGAATGGCCATCGCTCACTTCCTCAACCTATTAATTTTGATGTACCTTAGGGTTCTTTTCCTGTCTCAAGTTCTCTTTTTAATATTCATTAATGATCTCCTCAACTGTACCTCTATTCCTATCCACTCATATTCTGATGAATTTACTTTACACTATTCCCCTAGTTTTCCACAACAACCCAGAATGCAATCACACCAAAACTCATGCGTCGAGGCCATTGCACACTTCTGATTTATCAATGATTACTGATTATGGCAGAGAAAATCTTGTTACTATCAGTGCCTCCGCCTCCAAGACCCAATGTCTCCTATATACCTGTTGCAATTTTCTGCAGGCTATCAAATAATATTCAACAATATACAAATCAACTTTTCATGTTCTCTCAATATTCTTTGTGTATCTATTTCATCTGACCTTTCTTGGAAAAGTTATATTACCACTCTTGCTAAAACAGATTACCAGAAGTTATGGGTGCTCAATCGTTTCCGATGGTTCTTCACCCCCGCACAGCTTCTTGCTCTGTATAGGGCACAGTGTGCCCCTGTATCGAGAGTATTGTTCGCATGTATAGGGAAGATCCACCCATACTGCACTTATTGAAAGAGTAGAGTCAAAAGCAATTAGCTTCATCAACTCACTTCCTCTTACCTAGAATCTCTTTTTACATGCCGCAATGTTGCATCGCTTTCACTCTTCTATCGCTATTACAACAATCAGTGTTCTTCAGAGCTCTCTCAATGCATACTTCCTCCCTTGAAGCGAGTGAGAGTCACCCACCTTTCAACACTTCCCCACTCCTATTCTGTCCAGCTCTCCAACCCAAGAATCAGCACATTTTCTCAGTTTTCCTTTTCTTGTTTTACTATGAAGTGTCTCCCCCAAAGGTTGAAAGAGTGACAGAGCCAAATTTAAGGTACATTATAGGTAATTTAGATGTTTTGGAAAGATGTCTGGTGTCCCTTATAAGTGTAGTGAAATTAATAGGAGGAGGAGGTGTTTGTGAGAGTTAGCTAGATTACTCTCTGTTTAAGTGAGGCACAAATAAACCAAACAAGTGAACTCTGGAACGCTCTCCCTTAATTAATCTTCTCTTCATCCTATGACTTAGAATGCGTTTTACTTTGTGTGCCCAGGCATACTGACCTTAACATCCCTTGCATTTGGCTCTCTGTTACTCTTTTAGCTTTTGGGGAGACATTTATTGCAGGCAGCCTGCCTTTTGTCTTCGTCATGCACATAGACAAAAAATCACTACTTCTCTCTCTTAAATGCTGATCTTGATTAGAGCATTAGAATGTTGTAACTAAACTAGTGAAGCTGTAGGGATATCTCTAAGTTCCTTTGTTGTGAAAACTGATGCAAAGAAGGCATTGAGGGCATTACACGTCTATTCTTCGACTTTGGTGTAATAGTCCAATAGTTGAAGTAACTACGTTCTTATTTCTGATATAACAATATAATTGTTTCATGTTTATTTTACTTTGATTCACAACGGATAATTTTACTTTGCTTAATCAGATTTACGTCTTAGATCTACAAATTTAACTTGTTCTTCTTAATTTTACGAGGTTTTAATTATATCTATCTATCTATTGCCTGATGCCGTGATCCCCGAAGGGGTGGCCACGAACGAACCGCCCCCATGCACCTCTGTCCCCAGTCAGTCGACGCCCCTCCTCCCAACCAGTACTGCCTTCATTCATATACTTCCTCACTCCATCCTTCCACCTCTCCCTCTCTGTCCCTCAGCGTCGCTGAAACAGAGTATAGTGATCCAGCAGCCCACATAATGGACACATTAACAATACCCAACAGGGTTTTACAAACTAATGGTCCTCCGAGTCACCGTCCTACAGATATTATCTGCCATCACTCACAGTGGTTACAGGAGAATTCGCCCCGAAACCAAGTTGCCCCGCTCTTGGACAACGAGTTCGACCCGTTTATAGGTCATTCAGCAATAAAAGCAGTTCAATATATATTGATATAATTATGATATTCTCCAGATGTGTATTTTGTGTTTGAGAAGGGGGTTTGGAGAAGAAAAAATATATATATGACTAAAATACAGTACAAAAATATCAGACTTTAGAACTGGTAACCTAATTAAATAGAAACAAATAAATGATTTGCTCGGAAATAAGTGCTACAAACTTCAAAGTCGTTATAACTTATAAGAAAAATAGGTCCTACTAAAATGTCATTGAAAAACGCTATATACTTTCAAAGTAGCCCCAGAGAAGTGTTAGTGGTTTGCATTTCCCAATGTTGATATGTATGATAAAGGTGTTTGTTATTAGCATATACATTTGGATATCAATGCAAATATAATTAATCCGTTCAGAGAGAGAGAGTGACAAGGAAAGGGAGAGACGAACTAAATGGACGAATACATCGAAAAGACTTATACACGAAAGCTTGACTCTAATATCTGTGGATAGAGTATTTATTAATCAAAATAATTAGTATTCGGTAATGTTTACTCTATATATTCATCTAAACATATGAAAAAAATTACCCGCAGAGCCACTTCACCTATGTAATGTAAATTCCCATTACAAGCAACCCAATTCCTCGATATGACAATCAAAGGTTTGATGTTCTCCACTTCCCTTTACCTAATAAATTGTTTCTCTGCGTATGAAAGAGACAAGAGGCAAAACTACTTATAAACAATTTGACGTCCTATTGTCCCCCTCACCCCAGTCAGAACAGAATGCTTAGTACAGAACCATATTCAAGGTGCACTGAAATGTAACTGCAGGACACGCAAAGCTTGAAACAAAGTCATAGGGTGAGGGATAGACACATTTACGGAGTGAATTCCATACTTTACTTGTTGAGCTGAAAAATTACGGGGAAATTTAAGTTTCTGTTGGCTTTGAATGGTGAGCAGAAAAGTGGTGGGAATGAGTTACGAAGCGGGTGGCCCTCTGTCTCTGCAGAGTGAGAGGTATACGCTGGGACAGCTGTGAAGAACACTGATTATAATAATGACATAACAGTAATATACATGCAGTTTTCACAATGTGGAGATATTGTAGACAATATGGTGGAGAAGAGTATAGATTACATGCCTTTGACTGCACCCTTTCAGAGGCATTTTTCATATGCGAACAATACCTGATACGCTTACAACAGTGTCCCTGTACGGAGAAAGAGGCTGTACGGGGATAAGGGGGTAACAGACGATTGAGCAAAGCTAACCTCTGGGAAACTTTTTAATCAACAATGCTAATATGATCTTTCAAAGACCCACACACACACACACTTGTGTTTCGAGAAACACTAATGTTTCACTGCATGCACAAGCATATCAGTATATGTTATGGCTCTAGCCATCTCTCTCTCTCTCTCTCTCTCTCTCTCTCTCTCTCTCTCTCTCTCTCTCTCTCTCTCTGTAGGAATAGTGGTTTGGCAGGAGAGTCACAGGGACCGCACTTTCTACCAATTATTATCTTTCGCAACTAACTCACCGTGTTACAGGTTGCCAGGGTAGCTCATGAACAAGATATATCCACTGATATTTTAACAACCAATCATGTTATGACTTATACCTATTGGCTTCTGGAAGAGAAAAACATGCATAGGAACTATTTAAGATATACTGAAACTTAGCAACCACGCTAGGCCTGAAGAGACCATAATTATATCACAATTCCACGTGGCAGCTGTATGTGTGTGAGTGTGTGTATGGGGGTGGGGGGGTGGGTGGTTAAATGCCGATATAACTATGTTAACGTTAAATATCTCATGATTAAGTCTATGGAAGGGTAACTATATATAATGTGCAGTAAAATGTATGAGTGATGGCAGATAATATCTGTAGGACGGTGACTCCGAGGACCATTAGTTTGTAAAACCCTGTTGGGTATTGTTAATGTGTCCATTATGTGGGTTGCTGGATCACTATACTCTGTTTCAGCGACGCTGAGGTGAGATGTCAATAAGTCTAGCTGATTGGCTCATGCGATAGTGTTGAATGTCTCATCCTTTAGTAATTATTAATTCTTAAAGATTTAAATAATCACGGTCGCACAAGTCAATCAGCTTGAACTATTGACATCTACCTGCTCGCTGAAACAGTATAGTCATTAGTATATAACAGACAGCACCTGGTCATGCTAATACTACCACAGAAAGTGTAACAGGCAGTCAGACAGTCAATAACCAACCCTTCATTCCCGTTAAATAGATGGGGAGGATTAGCAAGGGACATTAGAAAGGGAACAATGATGACCGGGAGAAAAGGAATACAATAAACACCTGCCAAAGCAAGTATCTTAACATTCGGAACAACATTCACCAGGCCTCAATATCATTGACTTCACCTCAGATGATATACACTTCCACAACAAAGTCTCTTCACAACATTGGGGATGATAACCTTCCAGGTTTGTCAATTAAAAGGTTCCACATACCTTCACATGTTCTTCCTAACAATCCTCCTCCATTCATTCCTGTAACAACAATCGCATATAATATCCGTGTTAATAGTTCATACATCGAACATGAACCTCCCGACCATGGTTCACCCTTATTATTTTGGCTGCAATCATACACTTTATTGAGACTAGTGCTTGATAATTTCATTCAGCACTGGAGCCACGGCGATCGAGTGGCAAGCACGCTCACATGTGAATCTGCTTGACCTGGGTACGATCCCAGCCAAGGCTGACATATTTAGTGGGTGTGAAACTCAGGTGTCTGAAGCAACTGCCATCAGCCCCTTCTCTGTATCCTACTTTCTCTATCCTAGTTACAAAGCCAAAGGCAGATGTTATGCATACTTGCACAACAAACTCACTTGCTCTCGTATTTCCGATTGTGGCTCCTCTGAATTCTCCACTTTTTGACTCAAACTTTCCTGTCATTCTCATATTAAATATTTATGTGATATCTGTCTTTCCCCTAACTCTACCGACTTTCCCAAATTGTTTGATTATCTAAACTCTAAAGTGGAAGACATTCTAGCCATTTCTCCTTTCTCTGAATCTCCATTTTAGGAGATTTCAACGTTCATCACCACCAATGGTTCTCCTCTAATTCTACTGACCAACTTGGTGAACAAGCCTACATCTTTTCTATCCTAAATGACTAGAGCAGTTGGTTCAGCAACTTACCCGTATCCCGGATCGCCTCGGAGATTGGCCCAACATTCTTGACTTGTTTCTAACTTCTAACCCTTCTTCTTATACTGTCGATCTTTTCTCTCCTTTGGGCTCCTCCGACCATAAACTTATCTCTGTCATCTGGCCTATCTCTCCAGTACGGCCACCTGATCCTCTTAGCAGGCGTCGCTTGTGGCACTTTGTCGCTGATAACTGGGAGGCTCTCTGGCAGTACTTCTTTGATTTCCCATGGAATGAATATTGCTTCTGTGGCTGAGGACCCTCAGAGAGTGCTGAACGCATTACCAAAGTAATCCTATCGGGCATGGAGGCATACATTCCATTTTCTTTCTCTCTGACTAGTGCAAAAATTCTTGGTTTACTCATGCTTTTTCTACTGCTGTCTGCAATAAGGAGGAAGCATTTAAACGGTACCGACGCATTAAACCTAAAGAATCTCATTCATCCTATATTTCTGCCCGGAATCAAGCCAAATCTGTTCTTTGACTTGCCAAACACTCTTTCATCAATAATAAATGCACTGAACTATCCAACTCTAGCTCTTCCCAAGCTTTCTAGCATCTAACCTAAAACCTGTTCGGCAATTTTTCTTCCTCGTTTTTCCCTCCCCTTTTCCACTCTGATGGCACAACCATCACTTCTTCCTCTTACAAAGCTGAACTATTCGCTCAAACATTCGCTAAAAACTCCACCTTGGATGATTCCGGTGCTATTCATCCCTCTCCACCCCCCTCTCTCCTACTTATGCCTAATATCCTAATCTCTTCTAAAGATGTACTTTCTATCCTCTCTGGGCTTAGTACATAGAAGGTGTATGGTCTGAATGGTGTTCCTCCTGTTGTACTCAAAAACTGTTCTTCCGTGCTGACTCCCTGCCTAGGCAAACTCTTTTGTCTCTGTCTCTTCTCTAACGTCTTCCCTTCTTGCTGGAAGTTCGCTCTCATTCAACCTGTCCCAAAGAAGGGTGACCATTCTCAACCCTCCAACTATCGTCCAATTGCTCTCACCTCTTGTGTCTCTAAAGTTTTTGAAACTATTCTTACTTCCAAATTTCTTAAGCATTTATCTTCTCATAATCTACTCTCAGATCGCCAGTATGGCTTCCTTAAGGGTCGCTCTATTGGAGATCTTCTTTCATATCTTACTAACTCCTGGTCATCCTCCTTTCGGGACTTCGGTGAGACCTTTTGTATTGCGCTAGACATATCGAAGGCCTTCAATGTAAGAGGTATAGAGTTATAAGAGTTTCTACCGTATTTCGTCATTATTATGTAATTCACTTCTTTTCTCTCGTATATTTTTCGTGTGTTTCTATGTAATATTCCCTAATATCAATATGTCCTTTTCCTTTATCCGTAAACCGTTTATCCTTAGAACGTGGCGACCACCTAAATTACATAATTGTGTTAATATTTCTACTCAGTCTTTCTTAACTCCTTTCGTACCGGCGACGTCTTTTTATTTTCTTCTAGCTACTATTAGACGATATTGTTCAGTTTAAAAAGGCCCTCTAGCAATTAAGCGGCTTTGAACTATCTCAATTAACCCTTTATTCTACCACAGATCCTTCTTAAGCTGCACAAAATCATCTAAATATAGCTTGAATAAAATGAAAAAGACGTGGCGGTACAGAAGGGGTTAAACCTATCCTACGATTACCTTATCTCAGAGAACCTAATCTGTTTACAATAGGAGTACTCGGCTAAATTATACGAGGTTAAGTGGAGATGGGTCTTTTTTCTGTTCCCCTTTCTTTCTCAAGTTTAGCCCCATTAGTTTTCTGTTCGTGTCATTTAGGTGTCGATTTTTTCCTGGCTAGCGATAGCGATATATTAGTGTAAGTCTGTATGAATGAATGGGTCTTCGTTCTGTAAAGATGGATGTGAGTGGTCATTTTGAGTTTGGTAGATGTAATAATAGTTTGTAGTACAACCTTTAATACAATTAAATTATTGTATGAATCGTTACCATAATCATTAAATCAATTGTATATGCCAATACAAAATAGTTAAAAGTATATAACTTCAGAAGAATATTTAAATATTTAGAATTACATGTTATGCAGACGGTAGCCATCATACATTAGCCAACCTTATTTCACCAATGTGGCGCCTGGCGATTTCGATTTGCTTCATACATATTTGTGCGAGAGATTAGGAATGTCAACGAATCATGCTAAAATGTGAAGTTATGCACGACACAAATATATCGTTAAGCAGGATTATAAGCATAATGCAAAATAATTAGCCAAAATACAAGTTTCAGTCCATTTTCATAAATATAGATCGGGCACGGATTATGTAAAGTAATCGATAGGTGTGACCCATGGTAGAGCAAGGAAATAATCTGATTATTATCATACGATTGTGACACAATTTGTATAAGTGTACCCAACATGTCACGTTTAACAAATAAGTAAAAAGGAAAACAAGCAACAACAGATATACTGATCCTTACAAGGCTGCTTGTAAATATGATTACAAAAGAGCAGATACACATATAATGATATGGAGTCAAATAAGTCCACATATAACGTCATTATCACCATATAAGGCATTGCTTTTTTCTTCTGTGTTAGACACATTATTCTTGCGTGACCCGCCATCGAATGTTGTCATATTTGATAACTTGCATTTACTATTGGCCTATATATAACCTGTTTAAAATCCATATTATCATTTGGTGTCACATAAGTCGTGGGGATAAGTATGCTATAATTAATGATATAGTATAGATTTTCGCCTACTCTTATGACTTCAGAAAGCTACCTTACATTTGTTATTTTTTAAAATGTACTATTTATTTAACCCTTGTCTGGCGGGGGTGGACTTAAGTCGGGCTAGAGAACACATGCCTAAAGAGCGGGGACCGACTTAAGTCTGTGTGCAATTTTTGAGCAATAACGGCTCTGAGAGAGAGACGAGCGACGGGAGGAGCGTAGGTCGGCTCATGACCGCTCGGCACGGGTCCCGCGCGACTACTGACATCTACTCCACACACACCCACACCCACTGCCTCGCTACACAGGGAATTATGTAAGGAAATTACCGTATTTTAGGGATTTTGCACTCGTCTTGCACGATCGTTGCAAGAGAACGCGTGGTCGTAGAAGGATGGTTCTGGTGTCATTGGAAAGCTCAATTATCGCCCTTTCAGGGATACATAATTGTATTACGCTCTGGCTGTTGTTTATGCATGAAAAAGAGCACGGAAACAAGGTAGTTTAGGGTAAAACCACCTGCTTGGCGGGGAGTAGAAGTTACTGACGGGCCCGCTCATAAGGCGTTAAACTAATACAGCATTGTCTTTTCTTTTATATGCTGTGCAATCTCAGACAACTAATAACATATTCTCATACAATTGACAACAGTGATAGTCATTGGTCGACCATCACTCTCTAACCTCGGAAACACAAACTACGTCAACTAAGCATTACTCTTGGCATAATTGGTAATCACACACACACTCAGAATATTGTGTGCCTCAATAAGCATTATCGGTGTGAATATGCTTTTTATAGATAATTATTTTTGGTTGTAACATGGAACACTTATGCTGGGGTCACACATTCCCGTATATCGCTCCCGACAGCTCCCGTCAGGCGTAATCGCCAATTTTGTGTTCTGACGGGCGTAGTCCGCCCGTGTACGCCCGTATAACCCACGACTATTGCACTTCCCGACAGACTTACCGTGACGGGGCCAGTGTTACGTCAGACGTAATGTAGTCGTATGGAACTATGTACGTGCTTGCGACTTGCGTAAGCATGTCCCCGTTAGTCCGCCTGGGCTGCCCGATTTGCGGGAACACAGGCCACGCCCATGGCCACGCCCCCACAAGACCTGCATAGCTGAGGCCGTACGTCTTGGGAGTTTTTAGGACTTACGTGGACCGTTTCCGAACAATCGTAGGCACACCCCGTCTGTCCAAACACAGACAAAGACAGTCTTTGTCAACCACGTAGGTCTGGGTTGGAATCTGGGAACTACAAAGGGGCAGGAATGGCCACACCATTCCCATTCCCAGTCCTTCATCGGCACCAGGAACAACATCGCGGAATTCATCCTGGAGGAGTTCAATTTTGTGAACTCCCTAAGAGGAAAGACCATTCATCCTTGTAACCTTTAACCCGCTGAGTGCCAGCCAATTTTGACAGTGTGCTTCTGCCAGTGCCAGAGTATTTTTTTTTTTTTTTTTTTTTTTTTTTTTTTTTTTTTTGGCTAAATCTATCAAGTTGGGAGAGAAAGGAAGGATAATGGTAAAAAAAACACTCCCCTCTCCAGAAATAAGGTCCCGATGGGTCCCGAAAGTAGCTGAAAAGACACTATAGTATACAGAGACTTTTATGGTATCGGAATGTATGGGTGGGAGGGTGGTTTTTGGGGTTGGTTGGGGGAAGGTAGAAGGGTAATTGACTTGTGTTACACATATGAAGACGATTGGTGAGGTAGTTTCGCCACCATGGATTTTCCTTTTTTTCCTTTTCTTCGTACGGATACGCTAGAAGTGGGTGGTGGGAGGCGGTTGGGGGTGTGTTGGGGGGAAAGCAGAAGGGTAAGGGACTTGTCACACAAATATGGAACCGATTGGTGCAGTCGTTTCGCCGCCACAGATTTTCCTTTGTTTTCCTTCTGACGGGACCGACAGTCAGCGAGTGGGTGGGAGGAGGGATTTGGGATTTTTGTGG
>CM064532.1:25069660-25497160 GCA_032716605.1 Paralithodes platypus | reverse complement strand
CCAGACTAGCAAAACACTTCACTAACATGGTTTTTATACCCTAAATAAGAATAACACAATAATCCATCGATAACCCAACGATATAGCACTTCGTTTGGGTTATATTAGGGCGGTAATACCAGCCAGGCTGGGCAAAATGGAGGCCCCTTGGTTTAAAGGGCTGCACACACCCACCTACTAGGCTGGCTGATGGGAAGAAACTGACTCTCTCTACCACCGCGGGGCCCTCACAGGGACGCTAGGGGGTTGCTAGATTTTTCCACATGTACATCTAACTTATCGGACTTACCAGCCAAAAAAACGGCTCAATTGCGTCATAAACTTATTTTCTAGCAATATAATAATGAGTTTTTGGTTCACTCTGCCATATGACTCGATCGCGTCATATATGTCTGGGAGAGTTAAGGGAGCTGTGACTTGCCTGCGGGAAGCAGGATTTTGAGACACATATAAAAACCGTGCCAGCAAGCCTAGGCAGCTAAAAATTGGATCAAGAATAGGCTTACATGGCACTTTCGATACCAAATATCATAATACTGTCTTCGCACCAGGGATGTACTAGTGTACGTCCTTGGGGGGTCTAGTATTCGATAGGTTAATACCACCATGATCTTAAAAGCAAGTTACGTTTTGAGAATATGGAAGGACATACAATACTTACTAGGTGTAAGTGTTAATGAAGAGAGAGAGAAAGAGAGAGATTATCCAATATTCATCAATATTTCTCAAGTGATATTCCAGTATATAATATGAATTTATCTTCATCCGAATAATGTGGCTATATTACCACGAGCATCTATGCATTGATTGCGAGCAGGTGACAAGGTATAGTGATGACAGTTGTCAACTGAGTCGGTTAGGCTTAACACCTTACGAGCGGCCTATGCGGTTTATTTATGTGTACCGCACAGCGGGGTGTTTTTAGCCAAAATAGGGCTGTTTACGTGATCATTTTCATGCCTAAATAAGACCCAGAACGTAAAACAAGTACCTATCCCTGAAAGGGCATAAACAGAGCTTTCGAATGACACCATAACGATCCTTGTATGATGGATAGTTTTCTTGCAATAACCGTGCAACGCGAGTGCAAAAAGCAGGTAATTCGGTACTTTCAGTACATAATTGAGTATGTAGCGAGTGAGAGAGGGAGGAGGGAGCTGAGATTTGTGTCAGTAGGTTCGCCGCGGTGGTCTGGAGCAGTCATACGCTCGCTAGTCTCCTGCCACCACTTGTCTCTCTCTCTCAGCCACATTACGTGCTGAAATTGCCACTCGAGTTATGTCGAGCGCCGCCACATAGTCCAGCTTTATTTAACTCGACTTATGTTGCTCGCCGCTAAATAAGGGTTAATGAACTACGAAATAGTATATATTTCGTTAACAGAGTAAAATTGTCTAGTGGTAACCTTGATAACACTATGAGGTCGCCCTCCAAACACAAATCAGGGAAGGTGAAAAACTTACCCTGCACTCGTATTCATTGATTTCAGGAAGGCATTTGATTTTGTTGACCACACCATCATCATCAACAATGGCTAAATGATGGGGCTACATCGTACCCTAGTTGTATAGTTGACCAACTTCTTCAGTGACAGGTGGCAAGCAGTATGCTACCAGGGCTCCATCTCCACCGTCCAAGATTTCAGCTGAGGAGTCCCACAGGGAACAATAATGGGGCATCTATGCTTCCTCATCTTAATCAATGGTGTCTTAAAAGGCACCCCATTCCAATGAAAGTACGTGAACATCTCGACAGTCAGTATCACTGTCAATACGAATTCCCCTGACTATGACCCCCTAGAAAATTCCCTCGGACGACCTCAGGCCAGGCCCCTAGAAAATCATGCGACCATAAACCATACAAAACAGTGGTCATGCAAATTAACACCTCCGTCACCAACATGCCTCCACCCACTGTCACAGTTGGTCCTCATCCGCTTCAGCTTGTTGAGTCCACCAAACCTCTTGGGATCACTGTGGACAACAGGCTCAATTGAAAGAAACATGTGGCTACCACAATTAGGACCACCACATACAGGCTAAGGTGTTAAGGTGGGTGCAATAATTGTGGGCGCCAGAGACTGAGCTGAAGAAGATATATAACATCTTCGTACTCCCTAAGCTCACCTATGCCTCTCCCACCTGGTCCTCGTCCCTAACCCTGACATTATAACGGCAATTGAAGAGAGTGCAGAGGAGGGCGCGTAAGATCATCTTAGGCGGAATGTACTCAGGCTTACCACACTCTGTCTGCCTGTTAATCCACGACAAGAAACTTACTCCCACTAGATACCTCTAGACATACTATTACAACATACTATTACTATTATTGTTATTATTATTATTATTAGGCTATTATAATTATTATTATTAATAGCAGTAGTAGTAGTAGTAGTAGTCTTACTTTTGTTTACATCAGTACAATATCCAGCTTCTTTGCATTACACTTTCTGCCACACACACACTCACAGAGCTATACAACGGATTGACTTCTTTATTATAATCCAATCTCGGTTTTAGATCCTTCACTTGACCTCACCTGAGGTTTGACCTTGCATCATAATCGGATTTCCGGGGCTCCCTCTTTTGTCTCTTAACCTGACTCCACCTCACACAAACTATGCCTCCCTTTCTTAACCTATGCAATTCCCCTCATACTTTCTCCTGGCCTCGTTATACGATATACATGTGAGTATTGTTTATAAATAGGCTATGTGTATACAGGTAGATTAACAGCAATTTAAAAGTTGCTTAATTGCCTCATAATTGATAAGATCAATAATAAATGGGAGACAATTTTTAGTGTTAGTTAATATTTGACATTGTGGCTACCTCTATGGCTTTACAATTATCTATATATAAAGGGCACTCTCTGTGAGTCTGTTTGTTCACGAACTGCTCCCTCAGATTTAAAAAAGGAGAGCCCATACCTGGCATATGCATACTAAGAGGGTGCCAGAATATGTTTTAAGCAGGGGGGAACCCCCCCCCCCAATTCCTTCAGTTTTCAAGATGAACAGCCGATACTTGGCATACATAATTATGAAGGTGGTGCCGGAATAAGGTTTTAAGCGAAACAAATATTGCCCCCCACCCCCCAGATAGACAGCCATACTTCAATATTCCCCTGGGCAGCGCCAGGTACCTCAGCTAGTCGTATATAATTTTCCAAATGTTATGTCCACGTTATTGTAAACATACATACTAAGCTGGTAGAACATTGGATAGTTGATGGGATAGAAAAATGATGGGCTCCGCGAAATATTGCACTACTATATCACGGATGACAGATTTATAACCACCTGGAGAAGGTGTGCTAAAGTAATGGCCCAAACTTTGAAAATAAAATGAACCCAGTAAAACAGTTGTGTTGTGTCAAGGATGTAATAAAACAAAGCGTTATATTTTAATGGAGGAGTGACTCGGATGGATACAGATATGTTTTTTATATATTGAATACAAATATGTATCCAAAATTGTGTTGTATTATTTAGATGTGCTTACAATTCTATAAGTGGTCTGAAACTAATTGTGTCTAATATATATTATAAATGAGAATGCAGTAACAAATACTAATAATGATGACAATTTTGTTTGCTGTAAAATATTGATACTCGAGTTCCTATAAAGATGGAGACAGAAGGATCGAGCATGAAGTAGTTAGTATACGTTTACTCTCCATGTGAAATATACACAATACACGAATGAACAAAATTGTTCCAACGGTAATAGGTCATGTCCTAGTGCCATACTTCTTTTCTCTGGTCGCTATGTTATAACCATACGAGTATGCATTGTTCAGTATTGATTGTTGGTTTAAGAAGTGTGATGGGGCAGCACACCTTAAAGAGTATCTGTAAACAAAACTTAACTTACGTGTCAGGATAAGTAGGGTAACATGTCTTTTGGAGGTGTGAGGTACGAGAAAGGACAAAGGGAAGGCAGTGACCATGGAGGTCCCTGATAAGATAACACCAAAACAAATGTCCGGCGAGCTGTCCCCAACTAAATATATAACCCAACATGTTATGACTGTTGGTAACCACAACAAATGGTGAGGAAGAAAGATAACTTATCGCTTGGTCATATTATTACTAAAACTATCTATCTATTTCCGGACGCCGAGATCCCCAAAGGGCTGGCCCCGAACGAATCGCCCCCATGCACCTTTGTCCCAGTCAGTTGATGCCCCTCCTCCCATCCAGCACCGCTTTTACGCATATACTTCTTAATTTCATCCTACCACCTCTCTCTCGGTTTACCTCTCCCTCTTTGTCCTTCCACTTCACTCTCGTACGCTCTCTTAGTCATGCTCTCGCTTCCCATACATTCCACATGGCTGAACCATCTCAAGGTGTTCCTTTTCATACTTTGTAGCACATCTACATCTACACCACACCGCTCTCGCACTTCCTGACTCGTCTGTCTATCCCTCCATGTAACTCTGCATGCACTCATTTCCACCATTCTCACTCTTGATTTGTGTCTCTTCAATAACCTCCATGCTTCACTCCCGTAGGTCAATGTCGGGATTACCACACTATCATGCAAGGGCTTATTTACGTCCATGCTGACCACCCTAGTTCTTATTACTGCTTTCAGCGATTTTACAACCCTCTTCCCCTGTTGCACCCTCTCCCGCACTTCTTCATCCACACTTCCATTTTTACTCAACACACTATGCTTAAATGAGCTGAAATTCTTCTTAGCCTGACCATTCAACCTCACCTCACACTCTGTGACTGCATCCCTCTCAAAAACCATAATCTTATTCTTTTCCTCAATTACCTTCAGATTACGTTTTTCACACATTGTTCCGACCATATTTGCCAGACCCTGCAAATCCGATTCACTATCGCTCATAAGAATTGTATCATCAGCAAACAGCAGTACACACAACTTCCACTCATTTCCTTCCCTTATCACCAGTACACCAACACACACTGCTCTTCCCTGTATTTCTTTCATGACTCCATCCATAAATATTTTGAACAACCATGAGGACATCACACACCCTTGCTTTAACCCAACATTCAGATAAAAAAATGCAATATATATATATATATATATATATATATATATATATATATATATATATATATATATATATACAGTATATATATATAAAAATACATTATCATAGATACATATATTTATATATATATATCAGGCTGGGAAATTAGGTATAGCCCGGCAGCCCGGACTAGCCCGGACATGTAGCCGGGCTAGTGATTTTCAATGTTAGTCTGCCCGGCAGTTGCCCGGGGGACAAGTGAAAGTTTGTAATACTTCCTTACATAACGCTGCAATAAAATATATACATACATATAATATAATATCAAATATATACATACATATATAATATCAAATATATACATACATATATAATATCAAATATATACATACATATATATCAAATATATACATACATATATAATATCAAATACCGGTATATAATTAATGTAGGAATACATTGCTGCGGTAACCCTTTAATAGACGGAGTCTGAGACCGACGACACTCGGAGCGCGGTGACCCTTAAGTAAACAGTAAACAGCTAATTGGTTGTCGAATACTATACTGTCAATATTGATTTATATCAGATGCAATAACAACACAAGAATCAATAAACAGATAAAGAAAACAAAAACAGGAAAATTGAAACAAGTTAGGCTAAATGTAGCCGTGTAAATCCTATGATAACATTGTCTAAGAATTGTGGTTATTGCTTTGCCGTGAATCTCGAATTGTTACGAACTTGAATTGCAAGGGATACTAATAATGCTTGTTAAGGGGGGATGGTTAACTTTTTGGGCGTTTTTTTGCATGTATTCATTTGTTTTCTAGTTTCCTCCCTAGACCTCCATCAAATTTAAAAAACAATCCTTTAGATCCCCCTTCTAGATTAATTTGTAGCCTACATTTTTCGGTAGACAAAATTTCCGGCCGAAGGCCGGTTCTTCCAACATTACAGGCTCACTATTGTTCGCCAGGGGAAAAATCGACATCTAAATAGCACGAAAGGTCTAAATATTGACGACGAAATGGAGCGAAAGGTTTTAAGATCGACTAACTAATGGGGCAAACATCTTAAAATCTGTAAACTAATGGGGCTAAACATGAGGGAGAAAGTGGTTCAGAAAACAGGCCCATGTCCCCTTAAGCTTGTAGATGGTGTTGGTGGCATAGTTGTTGGTCAGTGGTCAGTGTTATACTATAAGCCATAGATGCTGGTTGTAGGGTAGCAGATTGGCATCGTCTGCACCTACGCTTGTCTCCACTTACCCGATATCGGTGTGCAGTTTTATTATTTGTTCTATTTCTCCCCATTTTAATGTTAATAATTCCGATCTTAAAAAAATCGGGCTATTTGGGAATTTTGGATTATTCGTGTTCGAATTATCAGAATTTTGCTGTAACAGACTATTTGACAGACAGACACATCTTCCTTAACCCCTTCTGTACCGGCGACGTGTTTATAATTTCTTTCTAGCTTGATTTATACTATTGTGTGCAGTTTAAGAAGGATGTGTGCTGTTATAAAAAAGGTCAAGTGAGATCATTCGAAGCCTGTTAATTGCTGGAGGCCCCTTTTAAACTGAATTATATAATTAATAGTAGCCAGAATATATTGAAATGGACGTCACCGGTAATGAAGGGGTTAAGTCAGTGTTGTGATGTAATATTCAGTATACCCGTAAACACTCTCTCTCTCTCTCCCCGGTATACGTCAATAATGAACTATGAATTTGTAATGTGATGCCATAGACCAAAGCTGCCTGTTCCTAGAAATGTTATTCGCCGTATTCAACTTATTAGGTCCGCGCGTGAAGCGAAGGAGGCTGTTGTTGTTCTGGAATTGAAGTTTATTTTGGATCGACGTCCACATCGACACCCTAGTTGTGTGAAGCGAAGGATCTCAAGGGCTTACACAGTCCTTCTTCTTCTTCTTGTTAGGGCAACGCTTATTGAAAATTGCAATTTTTCGGTTATTACTGAACCAAATTTAATTATTGTTCTCGTGCATATACTCCGATTTATCCTCTAGGCCCTAACGGAGCCCTTTTTGTTTTATTTGGTCCTGTGCGTCGCGCTACGCACCTTGGAGTTAACACGACCACACGGACCTATACTGTAGTCTGCTTGGACTTGTAAAATTGAATATTGGTAGTCGTGAAGTGTTTTATTGGGGAGATTGTAGGCACCAGTCGAGCAGGACAGCACCCAGGGGAGGTCACATAGCCATATGATAACGAGTTACTGGAACTCCTGCTTCATTTTCCAGGCTTCCCCCACTTTTTCTATAGGTGCCTCACCTACACAGAGAGTTATCCAGCTAACTTTCATAGACACTTACTATTCATTGAATCATTTCACTACACTTAAAAATCACACCACACTTCTTTCCAACACACCTAAATTTCCTCTAACGTATTGTACCGTGATTTTAGGTGATATTTTTGTGAATATATGTGGTACTTAGCCAGCGAAATGTCTTACAGTGTATCAGGGCAAGTACAAGATAATATTATGTCAGGGCAAGTAAATTTCAGAAGTCACTAGCCCGGGGCAAGTAGATCCGCAACACTAATTTCCCAGCCTGATATATATATATATATATATATATATATATATATATATATATTTATATATATAAATATATATATATATATATATATATATATATATATATATATATATATATATATATATATATATATATATATATATATATATATATATATATATATATATATATATATATATATATACCGGTATATATATATATATATATATATATATATATATATATATATATATATATATATATACAGGTATATATATATATATATATATATATATATATATATATATATATATATATATATATATATATAAATGACAAATGATGAACACAGGTCCAGCCTCGGAGTCCCCAGAGGAGGGGGGGGGGGGGGGGGGGGGACCATAAATGCCCCCACACCTGCCCGACCTTCCCCTCTAAATGCTCTGGACCACGGCCTGTCACTCTTACTATCAACTTTTGCAATATTCGCTGACTTTCCTTTAATTTTCACTACGTCGAACACCATCTCTCCTCCTACAAACCTGTTCTTATTTTCCTCACCGAAACCCAGGTATCTGAAACAACTTCGAGCAGCCCCTTCTCTGTATCCTCCTACTTTCTCTATCCTAGTTTCAAAGCCAAAGGCAGATGTTGTGCATAAGTACTCAACAAACTCACTTGCTCTCGTGTTCCCGATCTTGACTCCTCTGAATTCTCAACTTTATGGCTCAAACTATCCAGTCATTCTCATACTAATTATCTCTGTGCTGTCTATCTTTCCCCTAACTCTACCGACTTTCCCAAATTCTTTGACTATCTAAAGTTCTAAACTCTAAAGTGGAACACATTCTATCCATCTCTCCCTTCTCTGAAATCTGCATCTTAGAAGATTTCAACGTTCACCACCGCCAATGGCTCTCCTCTCACACTACTGGTCCATTTTTGTTTTTTGTTTTTGTTTTGTTTTTTTCTATGTGATTGAGGGAGGCAAAAGGCATAACTACCTATAGCGAGTGCCTCCCCCATAGTTGAAAGAGTGACAGGGCCAAAATCAAGGGACGTTCGAGCCAAAATGCCTGGACACACGGAGTTTGAAGCAATTTAAGTCATAGGAAGAGGGAAAGACTGATTCTGGAAGAGAGTTCCAGAGCTCAGCTGTTGAGTAGAAGAAAGTTTGAGAGTAACGTTTCACTCTTGGGTTGGAGAGTTGCACAGAGTAGGGGTGGGATTGAGTTGCAAGACGGGTACCACGTGCCCTACGTAAAGGAGGTGGTATGCACTGGGATAGCTCTGAGGAACACTGATTATTATAGTAGCGATAGAATAGCGAGAGAGATGCAACATTGCGGCGGAGAGAGAGAGATTGCAGAGAGTTGGTGAGTGGACGGGAGTTAATGATACGAAAGGCCTTCCTTTCAACTTTGTCTAGGAGAGCGGTGTGAGAGGAACCTCCCCACACATGTGAACAATACTCAATACTAGGGCGCACTATGCCCCTGTACAGAGCAAGAAGCTGTGCAGGGGAAACGAAACCCCTAAGGCGGTTGAGCACACCCAGCTTCTGGGAGGCTGCCTTAGCAAGACTGGTAATATGGTCCTTCCAAATGAGAGCAGAAGAAAAAGAGACACCAAGAATATTGAGAGAAGATGAAGGGTTGATTTTTTTATTGTTGAAGAATAAGTGATAGTCCGCTGGGAGATCCTGACGGGTAGATAGATGGAGAAATTGGGTTTTGGAAGCATTAAAGTTAACAAGGTTTTCTCTGCCCCAATTGGAAATAGTATTTAGATCAGAATTTAAGAGTTCTATGGCTTCATTACGTTTGTCGTTGAGGGATTGCTGGCTGGGGTGTTCTGAAAAACTAATGGAGTAGTGTAAGGTTAAGTCGTCTGCGTATGAATGGATGGGAATTAAGGTACAGTTAAGGAAATCATTTATAAAAATTAGAAAGAGAATAGGAGATAGGACAGAGCCCTGAGGAACACCGGAGTTTATAGGGTGAGGAAGTGAACAATGGCCGTCCACACCCGCGGCTATGGAGCAACCGAAAAGGAAATTAGAGACAAAGGCACAGATGGAGGGATAGAAACCGAAGGAGGGTAGTTTAGAAATTAAAGATTTATGCCAGACTCTATCGAAGGCTTTCGATATGTCTAGTGCAATAGAAAATGTCTCACCGAAGTCCCGAAAGGAGGATGACCAAGAGTTAGTAAGATATGAAAGAAGATCACCAGTAGAACGACCCTTTAGGAAGCCATACTGGCGATCTAAGAGCAGATTATGCGAAGAGAAATGCTTATGAAATTTGGAAGCAAGAATAGTTTCAAACACTTTAGAAAGACAAGAGATGAGAGCAATTGGACGATAGTTGGAGGGTTGAGAGCGGTCACCCTTCTTTGGGACAGGTTGAATGTGAGCAAACTTCCAGCATGAAGGGAAGACGTTAGAGGATAGACAGAGACGAAAGAGCTTGCCTAGGCAGGGGGTCAGCACGGAAGCACAGTTTTTGAGAACAACAGGAGGAACACCGTCCGGACCGTACGCCTTATTAGTGTTAAGCCCAGAGAGGGTAGAAAGTACATCTTTAGAAGAGATTAGGATATTAGGCATAAGTAAGAGAGAGGAGGGCGGAGAGAGAGGAATAGCACCGGAATCATCCAAAGTGGAGTTTCTAGCAAAAGTTTGAGAGAAGAGTTTAGCTTTGTCAGAGGAAGAAGTGATGGTTATGCCATCAGAGTGGGAAAGGGGAGGGAAAGACGAGGAAGAGAAATTGTTGGAGAGGTTTTTGGCTAGATGCCAGAAAGCTTGGGAAGAGCTAGAGTTGGATAGTTCAGTACATTTATTATTGATGAAAGAGTGTTTGGCAAGTCGAAGAACAGATTTGGCTTGATTCCGGGCAGAAATATATGAAGAATGAGAGTCTTGAGTTTTAAGGCGTCGGTACCGTTTGAATGCTTCCTCCTTATTGCGGACAGCAGTAGAACAGGCGTGACTAAACCAAGATTTTTTAGCATTAGTCTGAGAGAAAGAGAATGGAATGTATGCTTCCATGCCCGATAGGATTACCTCGGTAATGCGTTCAGCACTCTCCGAGGGTCCTCGGCCACGGAAGCAGAAATCATTCCATGGGAAATCAAAGAAGTACTTCCGAAGAGCCTCCCCGTCGGCAGCGCCAAAGTGCCACAAGCGCCGCCGGCTAGGAGGATCGGGTGGCCGTACTGGAGAGATAGGACAGATGACAGAGATAAGTTTATGGTCGGAGGAGCCCAAAGGAGAGAAAAGATCGACAGTATAAGAAGAAGGGTTAGAAGTTAGAAACAGATCAAGAATGTTGGGCCGATCTCTGATGCGATCCGGGATACGGGTGGGTTGCTGAACTAACTGCTCTAGGTCATTTAGGATAGAAAAGACGTAGACTTGTTCACCAGGTGGATCAGTAGTGTGAAAGGAGAGCCATTGGCGGTGGTGAACGTTGAAATCTCCTAAGATGGAGATTTCTGAGAAAGGAGAAATGGATAGAATGTGTTCCACTGTAGAGTTTGATAGTCAAAGAATTTGGGAAAGTTGGTAGAGTTAGGGGAAAGATAGACAGCACAGAAATATTTAGTAAGAGAATGACAGGAAAGTTTGAGCCATAAAGTTGAGAATTCAGAGGAGTCGAAATCGGGAACACGAGAGCAAGTGAGTTTGTTGTGCACATATGCACAACATCCGCCTTTGGCTTTGAAACTAGGATAGAGAAAGAAGGAGGATACAGAGAAGGGGCTGCTGGATGTTGCTACAGACACCTGAGTTTCGGTGAGGAAGAGAAGATCAGGTTTGTAGGAGGAGAGATGGTGCTCAACAGAGTGAAAGTTAGAGGAATGTCCGCGAATGTTGCAGAAATTAATAGAAAGAGTAACAGGCCGAGGTCCAGGTAATTGTGTGGGGTCGTCAGGGGATGGTCGGTTGGGTGTGGGGGCATTTATGGTGACTCCTGATTATGGTCCCTGGGGACTCCGAGGCTGGGCTAGAATTCATATTTTTTTTTTTTTTTTTATTTTGGAGTGGAGGAATGAAGTGTGGTGTGCATGTTTAGTGTAGTGAAGTGGATAGGAGGAGGAGGTGTTTGTGAGAGCTAGCTGGATTGCTCTCAGTTTAAATGAGGCACAAAGAAAATCAGTAAGAGAGGCCAAGCAAATGAAACAGGAGTTCCAGCGACTCTTTATCACATGCCTATAACCTCACCTGGGTCTAGCCCTGATCGATTGGTGCCTACAATCTCCCCACCACAAATCTCACCTGGTGAACAAGCCTTTCTTTTTTATCATAAATTACCTAGAGCAGCTGGTCCAGCAACCCACCCATATCCCAGATCGCTTCGGAGATCGGCCCAACATTCTTGACTTATATTTGACTTCTAACCCTTGTTCTTATACTGTCAATCTTTTCTCTCCTTTGGGCTCCTCCGACCATAAACTTATCTCCGTCACCTGTCCTATCTCTCCAGTACGGCCATCCGATCCTCCCAGCCGGCGGTGCTTGTGGCATTTTGGCGCTGCCGACTGGGAGGCTCTCCGGCAGTACTTCTTTGATTTCCAATGGAATGACTTCTGCTTCCGTGGCCGAGGACCCTCGCAGAGTGCTGAACGCATTACCGAGGTAATCCTCATGGGCATGGAAGTGTACATTCCATTTTCTTTCTCTCAGTCTAATGCAAAACAATCTTGGTTTATTCACGCTTGTTCTACTGCTGTCCACAACAAGGAGGAAGCATTCAAACGGTACCGACGCCTTAAAACTCAAGAATCTCATTCTTCCTATGTTTCTGCTTGGAATCAATCCAAATCTGTTCTTCGACTTGTCAAGCAATCTTTCATCAATAACAAATGCACTGAACTATCCAACTCTAGTTCTTCCCAAGCTTTCTGGCATCTAGCCAAATACCTCTCCAACAATTTTTCTTCCTCGTCTTTCTCTTCCCTGTTAGCCTTTGATGGCACAACCAACACTTCTTCCTCTGACAAAGCTGAACTCTTCACTCAAACTTTTGCTAGAAACTCCACCTTGGATGATTCCGGTGCTATTCGTCCCTCTCCACCACCATCTCTCCTACTTATGCCTAATATCCTAATATCTTCTAAAGATGTACTTTTTACCTTCTCTGGGCTTAAAACTAAGAAAGCGTATGATCCGGACGGTGTTCCTCACGTTTTACTCAAAACCTGTGCTTCTGTGCTGACCCTCTGCCTAGGCAGACTCATTTGTCTCTGTCTCTCCTCTAACGCCTTCCCTTCTTGCTGGAAGTTTGCTCTCATTCAACCTATCCCAAAGAAGGGTGACCGCTCTCAACCCTCCAATTATGGTCCAATTGCTCTTATCTCTTGTATCTTTAAGTTTTTAAAACTATTCTTGCTTCTAAATTTCTTAAACATTTCTCTTCTCATTATCTGCTCTCAGATCGCCAGTATGGCTTCCTTAAGGGTTGCTCTACTGGTGATCTTCTTTCATATCTTACTAACTCTTGATCAAGTTCGGTGAGACCTTTTCTGTTGCACTAGATATATCAAAGGCCTTTGATAGCGGTTAATACACATATACATGTATACATGTATATATATGTATTTATCGCTATCAAAGGCCTTTGACAAAAACAAAAAAATATATATATACAGTATATATACAGTATATATATATTTTTTTTTCTATGTAAATGAGGGAGACAAAAGGCATAACTGCTGCAGCGAGTGCCTCCCCCAGTTTTGAAAAGAGTGACAGGGCCAAAATCAAGGGACGTTCGAGCTAAAATGCCTGGACACACGAAGTTTGAAGCAATTTAAGTCACAGGAAGAGGGAAAGACTGATTCTGGGAGAGAGTTCCAGAGCTCAGCAGTTGAATAGAAGAAAGTCTGCGAATAGTATTTCACTCTTGGGTTGGAGAGTTGCACACAGTAGGGGTGGGATTGTTGCAAGACAAGTACTATGTACCCTACATAGAGGAGGTGGTATACACTGGGAAAGCTCCGAGGAACACTGATTATTGTAGTAGCGATAGAATAGCAAGAGAGATGCAAAATTGAGGCGAAGAGAGAGAGATTGCAGAGAGTTGCTGAGTAGACGGGAGTTAATGACACAAAAGGCTTTCCTTTCTACTTTGTCTAGGAGTGCGGTATGAGAGGATCCTCCCAACACATGTGAACAAAACTCAATACAAGGATGCACTGTTCCCCTGTACAGAGCAAGAAGCTGTGAAGGGGTAAAGAACCCCTTGAGGCGGTTGAGCACACTCAGCTTCTGGGAGGCTGCCTTAGCAAGACTGGTAATATGGTCCTTCCAAGTGAGAGCAGAAGAAAAAGAGACGCCGAGAATATTGAGAGAAGATGAAGGATTGATTTTTGTATTGTTGAAGAATAAAGGATAGTCCTGTGGAGGTTCTTGACGGGTAGTAAGATGGATAAATTGGGTCTTTGAAGCATTAAATGCAACAAAATTTTCACTACCCAATTGGAAATAGTAGCTAGGTCAGAAGAAAAGTGTTTTATGGCTTCATTACGTTTGATTTTGAGGGACTGCTGGCTGAGGCATTCTGAAAAACTAATTAAGAAATGTAAGGTAGATTCGTCTGCATATGAATGGATGGGACTGGATGTACAGTTGAGAAGATCATTTATGAAAATTAGAAAGAGAATAGGAGATAGGACAGAACCCTGAGGAACACCAGAGTTGATAGTATGAGGAACGGAGCGATGGCCGTCCACAACGGCAGCTATGGAACGGCTGGAAACGAAATTAGAGACAAAGGCACAGCATGGAGGGATAGAAACCGAAGGAGGGTTAGTTAGGAAATTAAAGATTTGTGCCAGACTCTATCGATATGTCTAGTGCAACAGAAAAAGTCTCACCGATGTCCCTAAAGTTGGATGACCAAGAGTTAGTAAGATATGAAAGAAGATCACCAGTAAAGCGACCATTAAGGAAGCCATACTGGCGATCTGAGAGCAGATTATGAGAAGAGAAATGCTTAAGAAATTTGGAAGCAAGAATAGTTTCAAAAACTTTAGAGATACAAAAGATGAGAGCAATTGGACGATAGTTGGAGGGTTGAGAGCGGTCACCTTTATTTGGGACAGGTTGAATGAGAGCAAACTTCCAGCAAGAAGGGAATACGTTAGAGGAGAGACAGAGACAAAAGAGTTTGCCTAGGCAGGGGGTCAGCACAGAAGCACAGTTTTTGAGTACAACAGGAGGAACACCGTCCGGACCATACGCCTTCTTAGTATTAAGCCCAGAGAGGGTAGAAAGTACATCTTTAGAAGAGATTAAGATATTAGGCATAAGTAGGAGAGAGGGGGGTGAAGAGGGAGGAATTGCACCGGAATTATCCAAGGTGGAGTTTCCAGCAAAAGTTTGAGCGAAGAGTTCAGCTTTGTCAGAGGATGAAGTGATGGTTGTGCCATCAGAGTGGAAAAGGGGAGGGAAAGACGAGGAAGAAAATTGGTTGGAGAGGTTTTTGGCTAGATGCCAGAAAGCTTGGGAAGAGCTAGAGTTGGATAGTTCAGTGCATTTATTATTGATGAAAGAGTGCTTGGCAAGTCGAAGAACAGATATGGCTTGATTCCAGGCAGAAACATAGGAAGAATGAGATTCTTGAGTTGTAAGGCGTTGGTACCGTTTGAATGCTTCCTCCTTATTGCGGACAGCAGTAGAACAGGCATGAGTAAACCAAGATTTTTTAGCATTTGTCTGAGAGAAAGAGAATGGAATGTATGCTTCCATGCCCGATAGGATTACCTCGGTAATGCGTTCAGCACTCTCCGAGGGTCCCCGGCCACGGAAGCAGAAATCATTCCATGGGAATTCAAAGAAGTACTGCCTCCCAGTCGGCAGCACAAAAGTACAAAGGAGTACAAAGGAAATCAAGCAACAACATATCTAGTGACCCTTCTAGGCTGCTTGTCCTCCAAAACACTGAGGATCAAGTGTCCAAACAGTGGTTTAGAGTGGGTAAGGGAACATTGGAAAGGGAACTACTGCCCTGGAACTAATGTCCGTGGCAGGACTAGGAAGTTAGTAGGGGACATATGGGTTAGTAACTGAGGGGAGGATAAAATAAAGTTATTAATTTACAAACGCAGTCAGTCGCGGGTTTGATGCGAGATATTTGTCTAGGCGGAGTTTAAATGAATCAACGGTGCTGCAGTCTATAACGTCTCAGGGAAGCCCATTCCACAAGTTGACAACTCGATTGAAGAAGAAATTCTTAGATTCGTGTGAGTTAAAAGATTTACCAATAATTTTGCAATCGTTTCCCCGCGTGCAATTAGATTGGTCGATAGTGAAGTACTTACTACAGTTCATATTGTCGATGCCTTTGATGATTTTGAACACTTGAAGTAAGTCACCTCTTAATCTGCGCTGGGTTAAAGGAAATAGATTTAATTCTCTAAGACGCTCTTCGTATGGTTTGTTCTTTAGGCTAGGTATCATTTTGGTAACTCTACGTTGAACTCGTTCTAGCTTGTTTATGTCTTTTTGGTAATAAGGGCACCAGCATTGACCGCAGTATTCCAGAAGAGGGCGGACTAAGGAATTGTAAAGGGTTAGGATAACGTCTTTGGATTTATGCTCAAATGACCTGCCAATAAAGCCAATTATTGTGTTTGCCTTCTTAACAACTTCTGAACATTGTTGACTCGGTCTTAGGTTACTCGATATTGTTACTCCTAGATCGGTTTCTCTGTTTACATTCTTAAGCTGAGTGCCATTCATCGAATAGTTTGCTTTCTCATTTAGGTATCCGATATGTAGTACTTTACATTTATCCGCATTGAAACTCATTTGCCAAATTTGGGCCCAATGTGACAATTTATCTAGATTGTGTTGCATATCGTCAACTTGATCTTTTGAGAGTACGCTATTTGCAATTTTTGTATCGTCAGCAAATTTTGAGATTGTACAGGTGAGACCCTCATCTATGTCGTTGATGTAAATTAGAAAGATAATTGGTCCTAGTACCGATCCCTGGGGTACCCCGCTACTTACATTGGTCCATTTAGATGCCTTACCGTTTATGACTACTCTTTGCTTTCTGTCGCTGAGCCAATTTTCTATCCATTTCAACACACCGTCTTGTATTCCATGTGCTTTTAGTTTTAGCAGTAAACGTTTGTGGGGAACTTTGTCAAAGGCCTTTTGAAAATCAAGGTATATAATATCTACAGCTTTACTCTCATCGTAGAGGTTGAGGATATCGTGGAAGAAGTCTAAGAGGTTTGTTATACAGGAACGTTTTTTACGAAAGCCGTGTTGAGTATCTTTAAGTATGTTATTTTCCTCTAAGTGATTTACGAGTCTGTCTCCTATGACCGTTTCTAGCATTTTACATACAACTGAGGTTAAGCTAATTGGACGATAGTTACTGGGTAGGGATTTGCTGCCTTTTTTGAATATCGGTGTTACGTTGGCTATCTTCCACTGATCAGGCATAGTTCCAGACTGCAAGGATTTATTGAATAGTAATGTCAGTGGTTTGGAGAGGTCATCCTTAGCTTCCTTTAGAACTCTAGGCGAGATTGTATCAGGTCCAGGCCTTTTATTTACCTTGAGTGTATCTAAACAATTCAATACTTCTCTCTCTGTAACGGTGATATTGCTTAGAACATCTGAATTATCAATCTGAATCGGCGATGGTGTAGGGATATCACTGAGGTCTTCTGTTGTAAAAACTAGTGCAAAGAAGGTATTGAGGGCATTACTCATTTGTACTTCGTCTTTGGTGTATTCTCCATTTTCATCGACTAACGGTCCAACAGTTGAAGTAACTACTTTTTTCTTTCTGATATAACAATAGAATTCTTTCGGGTTTGTTTTACTTTGATTCACAATATGTATCTCTAGGGTCTTTTTACTTTTCTTAATTAACTTTTTGGCTTTGCGTCGTAGCTCTACAAATTTCACCCGTTCTTCGTCATTTTGTGAGGATTTTAATCTATCATTAGCAAATTTTTTAGCAAGCAGGCAGTTTGAAATATCTTTATTCCACCATTTGGGCTTATTATTATGGCCTGGACGCCGTATTTTCGATGGTATGCAGTCTTGCACTGCTTTTAGGAAAGTGGTTTCGAATAACTTCCAAGATGTATTTATGTCGTTATTGTTAATTAAAAAGCTCCAGTCAGTTTCTTTAAACATAGTTCTAAGTTTATGAAAGTTTGCTTTCTTGAAATTAGGGACTTTTTCGATGCTACTATTTGGTTCGTTACTAGTAAAGTTTAACACCTTACGAGCGGCCTATGCGGTTTATTTATGTGTACCGCACAGCGGGGTGTTTTTAGCCAAAATAGGGCTGTTTACGTGATCATTTTCATGCCTAAATAAGACCCAGAACGTAAAACAAGTACCTATCCCTGAAAGGGCATAAACAGAGCTTTCGAATGACACCATAACGATCCTTGTATGATGGATAGTTTTCTTGCAATAACCGTGCAACGCGAGTGCAAAAAGCAGGTAATTCGGTACTTTCAGTACATAATTGAGTATGTAGCGAGTGAGAGAGGGAGGAGGGAGCTGAGATTTGTGTCAGTAGGTTCGCCGCGGTGGTCTGGAGCAGTCATACGCTCGCTAGTCTCCTGCCACCACTTGTCTCTCTCTCTCAGCCACATTACGTGCTGAAATTGCCACTCGAGTTATGTCGAGCGCCGCCACATAGTCCAGCTTTATTTAACTCGACTTATGTTGCTCGCCGCTAAATAAGGGTTAAAGTGAAAGTTATCATACGATGGTCGCTGTTACTGAATTCATCACCAACATTCAAATTCTCTATTAATTCTTCTTTTGTTGCAAGTACAATGTCAAGAACGTTATTACCACGGGTCGGTGTTCGAACAAATTGATAAAGCGAACTCTCTTGCAAGTTCGTATACAAGTCATGTCCGGAGTGTGAAGTAAGAGTATCGCCCCACTTGGTCACAGGTAAATTAAAGTCGCCAAAAAATACGGTATCTTGTGAGTTACTTACATCTGCAATTTGTTCATAAATTTCTCGGTCAGTTTGCACTGATTGAGCTGGAGGTCTGTATATTAATGCAAGTATTATGTTTGTACCTTTATTATTCTTTATAGCACAAAAGATGTGTCGACGTTCACAATTTGAGGTTTTGACAAGAGGGTCGGGTTAAGACTTTCTTTAATATAAAATAAAACGCCACCTCCATTTTTATTTATTCGGCTTTTGTCAAACATTACATAACCGGGAAGTGAATACTCTGCTAAAAAGTCTCTATCTACTGTATTGAGCCAAGATTCTGTTATACCAATCACATCATAATTTTCAGTAAACACTAGTTCCTCTAAATCTGAAAATTTATTGCGTATGCTACGAGCGTTTGCATAGAAAACCTTTAAAGTTGCGGTTTTAGAACTCACAGAACGTTCTTTAATCACATTTTTGGTTCTGGTCGGATCTACATTTACATTCATGGCTGACATCGGTCCTCGGTCGTTATCCCTGGCGGGTTTGAATTTGGGTCGTTTTGGTGGAGCTTTATCCAAATTCGCGGTTCTTGACAGATTAGCATTTAATTCCTTCGCAGGTTGCCGCCCTCGCTGTCTTCGGTCTTCCTTCCTGGTTGTCCTGTGCTGAGTCGATTTCTTCTCCGAAAATCCTTCACCGCATCGTTGAGAAGACGCCCAAAACGTGCTGCTCCCACCTGGTTCAGATGAACTCCATCGTCCAAAAACAAATAGTCATCGTAGTAGAAATTGTCCCAGGTTTCGACGAATCCCACGTTTTCCTTCCTGCAGAGGTTTGCTAGACAACGATTTGTGCTGGTGGCTATGTTGTAAAATCGGCTCTCTACACCAAGCCGGGGGACGATTCCTGAGACGATGATCCTTGATGACTTCTCCTTAAACGGCTTGATCAGCTGCTGGTACTTTAAAAGCAAATCTTCCGACCGGGGTCGCTAACGCCGCCGGCTGGGAGGATCTGGTGGCCGTACTGGAGAGATAGGACAGGTGACGGAGATAAGTTTATGGTCGGAGGAGCCCAAAGGAGAGAAAAGATTGACAGTATAAGAACAAGGGTTAGAAGTAAGAAATAAGTCAAGAATGTTGGGCCGATCTCCGAAGCGATCCGGGATAAGGGTGGGTTGGTGGACCAACTTCTCTAGATTATTTATGATAGAAAAGACATAGGCTTGTTCACCAGGTGGATCAGTAGTGTGACAGGAGAGCCATTGGCGGTGGTGAACGTTGAAATCTGATAAGATGGAGATTTCAGAGAAGGTAGAGATGGATAGCGGGTGTTCCACTTTAGAGTTAATATAGTCAAAGAATTTGGGAAAGTCGGTAGAGATAGGAGAAAGATAGACAACACAGAGATATTAAATATGAGAATGACAGGATATTTTGAGCCATTAAGTTGAGAACTCAGAAGAGTCGAAATCTGGAACACGAGAGCAAGTGAGTTTGTTGTGCACGTATGCACAACATCCACCTTTGGCTTTGAAACTAAGATAGAGAAAGTAGGAGGATACAGAGAAGAGGCTGCTGGAAGTTGTCTCAGATACCTGGGTTTCGGTGAGGAAAAGAAGAACAGGTTTGTAGGAGGAGAGATGGTGTTCGACAAATTAAAGGAAAGTCTGCGAATATTGCAAAAGTTGATAGTAAGAGTGACAGGCCGTGGTCCAGAGCATTTAGAGGGGTCATCAGGGGAAAGTCGGGCAGGTGTGGGGGCATTTATGGTCTCCCCACCTGGGGACTCCGAGGCTGGTCTTGTGTTCATCATTTGTCTCTATCTATCTATCTATTGCCTGACGCCGTGATCCCCGAAGGGGTGGCCTTTTGTCATTTATATATATATATATATATATATATATATATATATATATATATATATATATATATATATATATAACTATACTGTATATATATATATATATATATATATATATATATATATATATATATATATATATATATATACTGTAAAAGAACAGAAACAGTACCCCTCGTTCTCGGCAGCTGAAGTAGAATCTCGACAATTAGAGGAAGACAAGATAGAGGAAGAGTACGAAATTGCAGAAGAGGAGGAAATCGTGGAGGACTCAGACGAGAACCCCCAGGGTTTTTAAAACCTCCGCCGCCCATCATGGCTTCGGTGGGGGAGTCTGCAATCGACAAACCACCACCAATTTACCAACTCGCCAAAATTCAAGGCATCCCGATAAGACTCCTGATTGATACAGGTGCAGCCCGTTCATGTCTTTTTAACTCTTTTTATGTTAAACATATAAAACAGTTAAGAAATCTAAAGACTGCCACCACAAACCTAATCAGTGCTAGAGATACCCCCTTCAAATTAAAGGAGAGACCATACCGCTGCACAACACCACCCCTCAACCAAACGCCACCTGTCATCACCCCTTCGTTGTATTCTATTCCAACTGTCAGCAATATGACGAGTATATGGTCCTAGACCTGCTCCAGCGCCTTCAAGGACAGCTGGACTGCGGCAGACGACTCCTCACCTTATAAAAAAAAAAAAAAATCCGATCCAGAGGAGCCCACCAAGACCCACCCTTTACCTTCCCCAAGAATAATTAGGCGACTCCAATTATCAAAAATGTTAAAAATACTGTGAGACCCCATCCACCACCACGAACAAGAAACACATTGCCTTCCGCTCAACACTACCTAAAAATAAAAATGCCACACCCCCTAACCGGTTACTACAACGCCCCCGAACAACCCGTCCAACCTACCGCTCATCCCCGTTATCGCCCCTCTCACTACAGTGATTTCAACACCATCTCACCACCCATCCAGACTAAGCGTCACCACAGAACAACCCACGTCATTTTCCCAACCCCATCAGCAACCCACCATCATCATCAGCTCTCAATAATCAACCAATGCATGTCAATTCCTCCCAGACATCAACAGTGGGTGCCCCATCACCCTCTTCCCCAAAACAACATGATCTTTACACCAAAAAAAAACACCACCTGCATGGAACGCTGCAGGATTCAACTCGCCCTAATATCCTCCCAACATAACGCAATTTTAATTGTAAATATATCAGAAGAAGTTTTAACGCTTCCAAAGGGCCTCATCATTGGGGACCTTGAAACTTTTGATGACATCAACCCCGTCTCAAATAAAATAGCTTCCCATATCATGCTACCCACCCTTCCTAACACATTAACCCCTCTGCAAAAGCATCAAACGAGACAAGTCTTATAGGAATTCGCCGATGTGTTCGCCCAAACCCCCAATGAAATAGGAAAAACTCATATGGAAGAGCATCTTATCCATACCACAGGACCACCCATATGTCAACCCTCCCGCAGGAAAAACCCACTACAACGGCAGGAAGAGGACCGACAAGTCCAAGAAATGTTTGATGCCGGAATAGCCACACCATCCGTCAGTCCCTGGTCTTCCCCCGTCGTATTGGTGAAAAAGAAAGACGGGTCCACCCGGTTTTGCGTAGATTACTGACGTTTAAATGACGCAACCGTGAAAGATGTAACACCATTACCCTGAATTGACGACTCTCTAGATTCCCTCCACGGCTCTAAATGGTTCACCATCCTCGACCTCCAAGCCGGATACTGGCAAGTTCCGATCAAGCCTGAACACCAACAAAAGACAGCTTTATCCACCAGCGGAGGACATCTGTACGAATTTAATGCCTACCTTTTGGTCTGTGCAATGGTCCTGCCACACTTTCCCGTCTCATGGAATCTGTGCTACGAGGACTAACTTGGGAAACCTATCTAGCTTACCTAGACGACGTTTATTGTGTACGCAAAAACTTGACCCAGGCACCTTCAGTGGCTACGGCAAGTGCTTCAAAGCATAAGACAGGCAGGTTTAAAACTCAAACCCTCAAAATGCGAGATTGCCCGAAAGACGGTGGATTTCTTGGGCCACCTAATATTAGAGAAAGGCATCTCCCCAGACCCTCACAAACTATCCGCCATAGCAGCCAAGCCACCTCCTACTACAGTTAAAGGAGTACGGTCTTTCCTCAGCCTGGCCACTTACTACAGACGTTTTGTGCAAAATTTCGCCACAATAGCCAAACCCCTCCACGAACTCACCCACAAAGACACCGAATTCGTGTGGACACCAGAGAGAGATAAAGCGTTCAATACCTCAAAGAACAACCTAGTAAACGCCCCTACTGTAGCTCTCCCAGAATCTCGGTAACCCTTCAGGTTATACACCAATGTTTCTCTTTATGCCATCGGTGCAGTCCTCACCCAAGTTCAAGATGGAAGGGAACACATAATAGCTTGCGCCAGCTCAACCCTAAACAACATCCAACAAAATTACGCCACCACCAAAAGAGAGTGCCTCGGCGTCATCCTGGCCTTAAGTCACTTCCGGTCCTTCCTCATTGGCACAAAAGTAGACATCATCACTGACCATCAATCCCTACAATGGCTACGGCGCTCAGAGACAAACTCAGCCCTCCTAGTGCGATGGCGAGAGACGGTCAAAGAATACGACTTCGAAATCCATTACCGGCCAGGCAAATTACACACCAACGCTGACGCCCTCTCCTGCCTACCTGTACCCGACGCCACAACATCTATCTAAGCAGCCCTAACTAACTCAACCCCAGTAATCCAACAAAAAGTAACAACACATGCGGACACGGAACCAACCTTGCTACAAGCTTGGCAAAAAAAAAAAAAAAAAAAATGGATTCCGAAAGAAATTTGTTATCACCTCCATCAGGTCGGTGATCAATTATATACTGAGTCCGGACACATCGCTGTCGACCCCCGCACTGCCCAAGACCTCATGATAATCATCCACAAAGGCAACGGGATACATTTAGGTCAAACCATGGATGTTAAAAACTTTCCAACATATGTATTGGACCACCAACCTATCGACCATCGCCATACGTGTCACAGAAGCCTGCAAACCCTGTACATTAGGCAAAGATAGAGGTAAGACTCGAGGATCAGGCAGACAAATTTCAGCCAACAAACCTTGGCAAACCCTCTCCCTCGACGTGATGGGCCCTTTTCCCGCGAGCAACGGAAAACGTTTTTTAGTCACTTTTGTTGACGTCTATTCGAGATTCCTAATAGCTTGTCCCGTAAAAGATCATAATGCCCTCACCGTAGCAGAAGTTCTCGCCACTGAAATTTTTCCAAACTTCGGGTTGCCTATTACCCTCCTATCGGAAAACGCCCTAGAGTTCTCAGGTCACGTCTGGATAGCCTTCGCCCAGAAATGCGGTATAAAAATCGCCCACTCATCACCATACTGGCCAGAAGGAAATTCCATTTGTGAACGCAGCCACAGGACCATTAATATTCAGCTACGAACACACCTCATCGCCCTCAATACCACCGACTGGCCCGCACAAATTAAAATGATTCAATGGGGTATAAATTCCTGCCATAGAGAGGATGGCATCACCCCCCACAAACGTTTGTACGGCATCGCCCCCCTGCTACTCCCTTTTCACCACCTCGCCCAGACACCTGCCTCCGAAATCAACATCAACCCTTTACAACACCTCAAAGACACCTTACACATTGCACAATTGTGTCAGGACGTACAACGCGACGCCACCACACCTGACAACCCCTATGCCATAGGCGACACCGTGATGGTGGCCAAGTTACCAGTTGTCAACAAACTAGGTCCCCGATACGTAGGACCCTACAAGGCGTTAAGAGTTCCTAGTCCTTATCAAATCATAGTAGATTTATCACGGAGAGACTAGGACATACAGAAATCGCTTTGTGAGGATCTACCGTCCTTTGGTTATTGATGGTGACAGCCACCAACAGACTCCTACAACACCTAGCAGACATTTAACCCCCCACCAACTACTGCTCAGAAACCCAACATAATTACCACAAAACCCACCAAGACAACCATAACTTTTCCAAACACCGACTACACCGATCAAAGCTCTCAACCTCCCACCTCACCCCCCCCACCATCAACCTCTCCCCACTCAACCCCCTCCACCCACCAACCCAAAACAACAACGACAAAACGCAAGCACTCAACCAAACCACACTTTCATACCCACTACAAACTACGCCCCCGCCCCCCACCCTCATCCCGCACACCATCTTGTAAAAAAAAAAAAAAAAAAAAAAAAACACTACAGCGCAAATCACCCCCACCAAACCCTAAAGAAGTCACACCAACCAACCCCAAACCAATTGTCCCTCAACCTCCCCCCCCCCCACTTCCTCGCCACCTTCACCTAAACAGACACGCCCACCCCCCTCGACCACCCCATCTCCGCGCACCTCCACCCACACCTCAAACAAGTCGACAACCTCCTCATCACCACCCCCTCATTTCCTACCCCAACCTCTCCCCTACCAACCCCACCACCTTCCACAACCCCATGTCCAACATCCCTCACCACCCTCAAACTACCATCCACATCCAAAAACACCCAAGCACTACCCTCAACCACTCCTACCAGCCGACCAGTCCAAATCACAAACCCCACCACCACCCCTCGCCTAGCTCCCCCCACACTCTTACCCTAACCATCTACCATCCCCTCACCCACCAGAAACATTCCGCAAAAATCATCTATTTCCACACAAATCACCTAACAACCTAACCTCGGCACTCAACCTATCGCCCCCAACCCTCGCCCTCAAACCCCATCACCAACCACGCCCTCGACGCCCTCCGATACCAGCCAAATTCCAACACCCAGACCCATCTTTGTCACAAGATCAAACCGATTATCACAACCCCCGGCTCAATTTTCTTCAATATTGATACACAAACCTCACATAACCACTGATCATCACATACCACACCAAACAAAGCACATAACAAACACGCCAGCACCTACAACACTCTGAATATCATCAACACCAAACACAAAATCAGCCTTCCCGCAAACACTTTTTGGCAGCTTCGTAATCCCGAGTACTTTTGCATCCGCAAGAATCAGTAAAACCCCGGACCAGGTCATCAGTTGCCCTAACACCACCACCAGCGCAACAACTACCACCTCTACCCACCACCACGAAAACCAGCTTTCCACTATCATGAATACCTCCGTCAACAAGGTAAAATGGACCACCGACCAAGAAAAATTCTTCAGGATACGCTACGTCGACGAGGCTCAGACCGCAGCGATCATCACAGAAGAACCCTAACTTTTGACGATCACTACAATTCCCCAGCATACTCCTGACCAACGATCGATAGACTGGTGAACATACCTTAACACCCTCCCGATTTTACCCCTCCATGGAAACACCTTTTGCTTCCGGCTGGAGTCACGAGGTCGTGCCTATAATTACCAAGAGGGAAATAAAATAACCAAAATATCCAAGACCCCCACAACGAACAAAAGGAAAACAAATGAAGAACGGGAAGCCAGTACTAATCTAATCCAGAAACAAAGTCAACAGAGAAAACGGACTAAGAGAGAAGAAAAAGGAGGAACTACAGCAGACCCAATAACACCAAAGCGGGAACTGCAAGAAACAAAATAAGCACGATGCCAAGAATACCAAAATTGCCCCACATCACCAATGGAAGAAACGGAAGCAAGAACATCAGACCAGACCTGCACGCGGAGGAGGCAAATACCTCTACAACACCGAAAGACATCAAACCAGTAAAACCACATGTACGGGATAACTGCCAGAATCAAACCTACGCATCTAAACAAGTCACCAAATCCCATACACCATCTACTAACACCAGACGAGATGCCAGAATTGCCACCATAACACCAGAGATACCAGCAACACCCGGCAAGAGTATCACCAAAACACCACAACACCACGAGGCTCCCAGAAAGAAGATAGTGTTCAGTCAGGGACACAAGGATCAACATCACCATAAAAAGAAAAGTCACTTACGCCCCTCTTCCACCCAAAAGCCGACTCACCTGCCCGTGAACTTCTAAGGGGTCCTCCTAATCCCCCTAGATCTGACCCCTACTGTACTTATGACCTTTTGACCCCCACACACCTGCCCTGGGACATCTCAGCTAAAGTCGTCACTACTCCGACGAAACCTGAACAAGGCAAGCAATTCTAGGGCTTTATAATACTGACATGTTAGTAGTCTAGCCCTAAAATTACCCTCCCATTCAACTAGAGCATTGAAGTCATGACGAATATCTCTAAAGGTCTGAGGAGTTCTTTTCCCTATTGAGGAATTATTGTTATCGAATACCATGGTATAGGGAATAACAAAGATCCCTGATAGGCTGCACTTTTAGTATTAGAAGTATAAACTCGCGGATATGTCCCCACCTTACTTCTCTTACTAAATCCGCACTCTAAAAACTACCGGGAGATACTTGTCATGGCAAGGTCATTCGACTAGCTTTGTGCTTTGCGAGAAACCGTTAAAACCTGCATTCGTCATATAAAAGTCCTTAGTGTATCTGTCTAACACAATGGTAGCGGACATATGCAATTAACAGCTTTAAACACCACCCCTGAGTTCTTTGAACCTCTTATAACGGTCAGTGGCAGATCGAGTGAAGTTAGTAATGGTCATGACCTTACTTTCTCCTCACGTTAGCTTAGGAGTAAATATTGAAAACTCACAATAATTCTATACCCAGAAACAAGGTATAAGTAGCAATAAGCGACAGTCCATAAGTCTTGACTCTGCCTAGATTCTCACCAGTGCGAAGGTGCCTAAATAAGTTAGAGTCCAACAAGATTAACTCTGTCTATTTTCTCACTATGTGTACCCATAGTGAGTAGCTAAAAACGATAGAGTCCATAAGTACTGACTCCGCCTAAATTCTCACCAGTGCGAAGGTGCCTAAATAAGTTAGAGTTCATAAGCATCGACTCTACCTAAATTCTCACCAGCACGAAGGTGCCTAAAAAAGTAAGAGTCCATCAAGATTAACTCTGTCTATTTTCTCACTATGTGTACCCCCAGTGAGTAGCTAATAACGACAGAGTCGATAAGTTATGACTCTGCCTAAATTCTCACCAGTGCGGAGGTGCCTAAGTAAGTTACAGTAGAGTCCAGCAAGATTAACTTTGTCTACTTTATCATAGGTTCTTATGAGAGTTCCTGAATTGTTTGTGAGTTAACTTAGAGGTGAATACAGCTATTATATTCCTGATCCCATTGCAGATCCTCGCCGTGCCAGGAAAGTTTATGTTTTGTAAACCATTTATCCATGTGTAACTATTAGTATTGTTAACCTTAGGAGTAAATAAATAAATACTGTTCATAAATATACTCAGTGTATCCTTTATTTCTTCTATGCATGTGATGTGTGATTTTTACTTCTCCACTTAATTAAGTAGAACCTACCAAATTCAATCTCAAAACCTGGTAATCACCCTGGTATAACAGTTATCATACCTATTGTATCCAATATTCCAAAGTATATTTATAATTTCTTATAATAGTCAGAATAATATAAATTAGCACTTAATATTTGTTAACCTCTGAAGTGCGCATGGGGGTAATTGGAAACGTCCCCCTGTGCTGACGTATTTGAGGTGTTTCCGTCACTAAAATATTCATTGTGCCATTAATAGCATTAATACTTATCCATATGCGCCTATTATGGGTTGATTATAAAGGTATTAACCTGAAACAACAATAAAACGAGTGAAAACAGCGTTTGGATGGTCAAAATCGGAGATATAGCCCGCGAGTTGTATAATGTATGGGTGAGGCAATCTGCTTTCCCGCCAATTTCCCCCAAGGCCACTGAGACACAGTCGATCGATACTCTCTCTCTCTCTCTTGCACTCGCTTGCTATCACTGATGACCACACCCTCCAATCGGATTTCTAATGTTAGCACGAAAATATACCTCAGAATAAGGGAATAACAGGGAAAATAGGTGATAACTGAAGGAGAGGAGGAAAGTGGGGAAGGAGGGGAGGTAGAGGACTGAGATTTTGCATGGCCCAGGGGCCAAAAAAAAAAAAATAAATAAAACAAAAAATTTTTTTTTTTTTTTTTTTTTCGATGTCAAAAGTTGATTTTTTTTTCTTTCTGACTCTTAAGAGTCTCCCCGCAGTGCGCCGGGGGAACTCTTAAGAGTCTCCCCGCAGCTCCCGGGTTAATATATCACACATAGAAATATCGTAAATATATTATAAACAATTAACACAATGGAATAATGTTAAACAACTTACGAGGCAGCCCCTGCCTTTCGCTGAGAGATCCACTTAGAATAAATAATATATTGGTCACAAAGATATTTATTCAAGTTATATAACATTTCAATCGTTATATGGTGCGCATATCATTTGTATATATATATATATGTATAGCTAATATTTAATACAACTCAGTGTAAATTAATCAGTAAGTTTATTATTACTAGTTTATTATTACTAGTACTCTATTGATGTGAAGCTCAGTCCGATTGTTCTTGAATGGAAGCATTACCTATGAAAGCTAAACACTTAGTAGATCAAATTATATTATTCCATCAATAATTCGTTATCTTTCTTATAGATATTATACTTCCTTAAATGATGTCCATATTCCTCATTTTGGTCTGAGTGGAGACTGATGGTGCTATTGCAGCTTTGCTTCTCGAAATTTACTTCCATATAATATTTGAATGTCACTTCCGACCAGATTTTGTTTAACAGTCGGAAGCGTAAAGTGCCAAAGAAATGCCTGATAATGAAAACCAAATTAACTTTCCTGGAGTACAAGATATTTTGGTTTGTTTTGGTAAATTGCGGAAACACAGCTTATGTAATATAGAAGAGAATAACCATTCCTTCCCGCGGTCCTCCCAGCATGGTGCACGTGTGACTAAAAGGGTGCACATACTGTAACTAGATACTTGTAGTGTAATTAGGTAGGATATACAATATATAGTAGCCACTTCTATTATATGCACGTTTTTTTTTCCTCTCTTTTTTTTTTTTCGTTTAAATTTTGTTCGTGGCCAAACAAATATATTGCAAAAACAATGCGATTTCATGCCCAAGCTATCAGAAATAAAGTGCACACATAAGTTTGGGTCGCTAATGTGACCGGTTATTAAAAATAATTATGTAATGCACATGTTTGAGCATATGTCAATTATTGTGATCAATGCAGGTTCTGAGATTCAGAAATGTTTATGCTAATGCACCATGAATAAGGTTCTCTATCATTCTCTCATTTTTTGGCAGGGCACTTGTTATAGGCAGCTTTGTTTTTTTGCTCCTTCATACTCATAGCAAAAAGAAAGAAAAGATAAATGGAACAAAGCCTGATACCGATTCCCGGAAAGTAATCATCCTAATCATATACAAATTTAAACAAATATAAAACTGGTTCTCACAAAACATGGTCCTGCACATAACCCCAGGCAATACACTAATACGTCTTATATTTCGAAGGGCCCAAGGGAATGTCTTGACATTATTTCCATTATTTTGTGGCAGGCAGCTGGCGGGTCAGGGGAGGAAGGAAACATGTTTGGGATTCTACGACGCTGGATTAGATAAAACAAAAACGTGACGGGACTGTAGGAGAAAGAGGAGGAATTAGAGGTGAGATTAGATAGATGATTGAATAGATATGTAGAACAAATACATGCATGACGAGGCCAACAAAATTACTGGTAAATACAAAAGAAGGCGTATAAAGGAAAGTAAGCTATAACATATTTCTTATGATTTATACAGGGATGTTTGAAGCTACTGTACATAAATTACAACGTGTTACAGGGAATACGGATAGCAACACAAGGTAGCCTCTTCCCACCCACGTAGTTAAATTTTGACAAGAAATAGTGACATAACCTTCATGGAGAATATTAAACATTAACGTGGAATGTATAGGAACGTCGGAAAGAGGAGTTGGTGGTTCAAGTAATGCCTAACTTTAGATGCATTTGCAAATAGTAGGGTCATTTGCTTGGAATCCGAGACCATTTTGTTCGTACCTTTTTCTCTCGATGGATTTGACAACCTGAACCATTTTAAAGGAAAATTAGCTCCTATGCCCCTCTGAAAAATGATGGCTAACTCTGCTAGAGCCCAATATTCAAAATGGCCACTAACGCCATCTTGAAAAACATGAAATGTAATATCTCTGGCATCAGATGAGCTATAAGGACGAATGAGGTGTCCTTTTTCACTAATTCTGGCATTACAAATCCACTGGAATGGTTATTGTATTGTATTGTATTGTATATTGTATTGTGTTATGCTGGCCAGCTTGCCAGAATGTGCTCGTACTCGCTAGCGCTCGCCAGGGCAGTGAAATGGACTATAATAATCGTAGAACAATGTTCTTTCTTTCTTAGTATTCATTTAGTCACAGCCAGATCAGGGGTGGTCTTTATTCTTGTCTGTGACACATGGAAGAATTTTATATCAGTGATAGAGTATAAGATATGCAGTGTGAAGTTAAGGAGAGAGAGAGCGAGGTTGTATTATGTGCGTGTGTATGTACGTGTGCCTCCCTCGCTCGGGCGGGGTTTCCCACGCTCTTGATTGGCTTAGGACGCTTGCATTTCATGACTTAGTGGTCTGTGATTGGGTGCCGCTGTCCTAGTGTTGGCGCTGGGGGCTCCTGCCCGCGTGTCTCCTTCAGAGCTTGGCATGATGTGCTTGGTCCTAGACATCCCTTGCAATCTGTCCCCAATCTAACCCCCTGTAATACTGTTTCTCTCTCTGAACTTCTTCTTTTCCATTACTTCTCATTTTTATTCAATTACTTATCCCTTCTGGTTCTGCATACGACTTCCAATAGTCGGCCAGTCGTATTACCAGCACCAGTTCTCACATATATGTTTTGCACTAGCTTTAGGGATTATTAGTCATAGGGGGGTGTGGTGGAGTGGTCTTGCCACTGGCCTGGTAATCCAAAGGTCCCGGGTTCAAATCCCGATGTATCAATGGGAAGATATTATTGGGATGGAATTTGTGCTGTACCTGGTATCAGTGCATTACCACAAGCCCACCGAAACGTCAATAAAATACCCTCATTGATCCCTGATTAAATAGCACTGTATGAATATTCCCATATTCAAAATATGCTATAGGGGTGCAATGCCTGGTGAGTTATCTGCTCAACAGGTGGCGTTGTGTGTGTGTAAGTGTGAGACTCCGAGTGTAGGGGGTGAGACAGTGAAGCACGGGAACGAGGTGGCTTCAGAGATGGGGTCGTTTCGGGCCATGAGTGAGCACCGTGCCTCATGTGAAGGCAAGATGGCAGGTGCTCATTGTACTCTACGTGCTTCACATGTCTCACTCCCTAGACTGGAACAAGACCTGACGTGCTTCACTGTTCATTGTAAAGCGGTGAATGTTAAGGCTCTCAGCCTATGCCCTAGAGGAAGTAAGTTGGAATATAGAAAAAAAAAAAAAAAGTCACATGAGTCATATTTTCATTGGGTGCTTCTAATTATTGAGTTGTTCTTTGTTACTATTTAATGCTAGACAGTGGAAGGTATCTTTGGTCGTTGTCTGAGTTATGTATATGGCGTGTCAGAGCCTGTACGACTTCGACGGAGCTAGGTGCCTGTAACCCTTGTGCATATTTTTCCTTTGCGAGTGTAGCAGTATGTGAGCGAAGGGCTTTTGCCTACTCTTGCTCGTATGCTCGCTACCTCTTTGTGTTGACCTTTGTGGAGCGCCAGGGTAAGACCAGATACTTGAGATCCGGACTTACCAAGAAAGCCTCCTAGTCAATTAACGTAACATAAGGGAAATCTGTTCAAGGGGAGATAGTAGGCTACGAGCATGCTTGAGCTCTGCCTAGCCTCCTGGTACCTTTTATGCCGCTGCTAGACTTTATTAGTAATAAAGACAGCATTGTGTTTATTAACTTTAACTGTGTATGCTTTAGGAATTATTCACGTATTATTTTAGCCTAGGTTGATGCTTGGTGCACAACCCAGTATGGCTGTTACTTTGGCTAAGGAAGTACTGTTTTGAGTGGCTATTATTAGTGCTGTCACAGAGTTGTTGCACTCCCTTGTTATATATATGTATCCTACTTATTGGTGTATTTATGATACACGCTTTGGTGTCCTGCCCCTGCATTATTTCTGTTCTATATTGACGAGCATCTTAGAGCATCAGACGTTTTCAGAAGATTCCATATCTGTTTGCTGTAGGACTAGACTTACAGTGTTTTCATAGAGCATTGAAGAGTTTAGTGTTGAGTACAGACTCACACTAAAGTTAACGTAAGCATGTACTCCTTTATTAAATCTTGTTATAGTTTATTCAAGCATTGTTATTACTTAAGAGCATTTTATTAATGTAAAGTACTCCTGTTGTGAGTAGGCTTTGCCGTCACCGGAAAGCCTTTGTAGAAGTGCACTAAAAGCTAAAACCCAGTTAATTGATACCCCGTTATCCAGTAGATTAACTCTGGAGGGTTTTAAGTGTTTTGTTCACCGGCGTAATAGTTCGAGGGTTTGGAATTAGCGTACCGTTGTTGCAGATATAGCCAATCATCTAGTCCAATATTGAGTGCCCTTGTTTTTTTTTGTTATTTTATTTTTTTTAAAGAGACAATGAACGGAGGAAGGAAAAACACAGATAAAACAAAAAGGTCCATGTGCCTAAAGGCATCCTCCATTCATAAAATGTGTGTAACAACTGGATTTAAACATTTGTAGATTGTAAGTTTGTGGAAAGCAATTCGAGGGAAGTGAATTCCAAAGAGTAGTAGCGCTGGGGATAAATTAATTCTGATAAGCAGAAGTTCTGCATTGTGGAGGAGAAAGTGTAAATTCATGGGCGCTCTCAGCTGCCCTAGTTCTACGGGGAAAGATGTGGAGAGGCGGCACAATTGAAGCAAGTTCCTCGGAACAATTGCTGTGAAAATATCTGTAGAATAATGCAAGGGATGCAACGTTTCTTCGTATGGATAATGTAGGAAGGTCCTGTGTGATTGCAGGGTTATTGATTAATCTAATTGCTTTATTTTGAATTTTGTCCAACTGCCTCAGTGCAACCACTCCACTTCCACCCCACAGAGGTGAACAGTATTCCATCTGAGAACGCACATGACTTTTATATATTACGGCCAACTGCTCGACAGTGAAGAATTCTCGAACTCTGTACAGGAGTCCCAGTTTTTTAGAGGCATTCTTAGCAATGCTTCTAACATAATGTGTCCAGCTAAAGTTAATAGTTAATGTTACACCGAGAAGGTCAATACTAGGGGAAGTGGGAATATTTACATAATTAAAAAATATATGGGAGTCAGTGAGATTCTGTCAGTTAGAAAATTTAATATACTTGGTTTCCTGTGCATTAAAGGAAACTAGATTCTCTTGTCCCCATTCATTAATTCTAGAAAGGTCCTGGTTCAGAGAAATTGCAGTGTTTATTTTTGAATTTATAAGATCGGGTTGGGTGAAAGAATTGGTAAATGTGAAGGAACTGTGGAGTGTTGAGTCATCTGCGTAGGAATGTATTGGATTATGAGTGGTAGATATGAGATCATTGATATGAATGAGGAACATAGTTGGGGCCAAAACTGATCCCTGGGGAACACCAGAATGTATTGAGTGAAATTGAGAACAAAGGCCATCTACCATTACACATATTTTTCTGTTATGAAGATAAGAAGAAATTAGTGGAACTAATGATGCAAGGCCGTAGTGTGACATCTTCGACAATAAGGATTGATGCCAGACTCTATCAAATGCCTTTGATATATCCAGTGCTATTGTATGTGTTTCACCATGTTGGTCTGTAGCTTGGTTGATTTGATGCGTAAGAAGGCAAAGAATGTCTGTAGTTGATCGACATCGTCTAAAACCATATTGCCTATCACTGATTAGTTTATTATTCTCCAGATGCTTAATTATGTGAACTGAATATTGCATTTTTTTTTTTTTTGAGAAATCTTATTGCCATTTGGGTTGAATTTATTTCTCGCAGTGTTGGCAGTGGACATTGTTTTGAGGATATATAGAACTTGTTGGAGTTTATTGGTGACCTAGTATTGCACTCAAGAACATCTTCGAATATTTTTTGTGAATAAAGCTACGCGAGAGTTTGGGTACTTTTGTCTTGACTTGAGAATGTTTTTGTTGACTCCATCATGTCACTGGACGGGTATGAACATAGTGAGGGCACAGTGCGAGAGACAGGCGAGGAGGTGGAGAAGGTGGAGTTGTCTAACGGTATTCGGGTGGTGAACAATGAGGAGGATGCTCGGATTTTTTTGGAGGAGCCTGTGTCGGCGGACCGGGTGTCGAGGCTGGACCGGTACGGACTGCAGTGTCTAGCCACGGTCTTAGGGTTTCCCGGTACTAGCGGTTTGTCGAGAGGTGAGCTGGTTACCTGTGTGCTCGGTGGGGTGCATGGGGCTTCGGGTGGAGCGGGAGCTGAGGCACCTTCGGCCCAGCCCCCATTCCACTCGACTCCTATCATGGCGCCCCCTCGGGCTCCGGAGTCGGGTACGTTCCCGCAGGCCGATGGCCGCTGGCGGTTGGGTATGCCTCTAGGTGATTCACAGGGGGGGTCCCCAATAGTAGCACCCCCTCCTCAGGGTTTGTCTGCCGAGATGTTGTTTTAGCTCGAACTCGCCAAGCTCGAGCAGCGAAAGCATGAGGCTGAGCTTGAGCAGCGAAAGGCTGAGCTCGAGCAGCGAAAGCATGAGGCTGAGCTCAGGCAGTAGCAGCAGCAGCAAGAGGCTGAGCTCAAGCAGTGAGAGGCTGAGCTGAAGTTTGAGTCTGAAAGGTATTGTGCCGATGTTGATCTAGAGAAAACTTGTGTAGAGGTGACAAGGAACCGGGTCGTCCAGGGGGGGTCGAGTCCATGACCAGTCCCTGTCGCATCTACTAAAGTTGGTCCCAGTGTTTGATGAGTTAGGAGTTACTAATTTTTTTCTCCGGTTCGAGAAAAAGTGACAGGAGCACCAATGGCCCGAGGAGAAGTGGGCAGCCCTTGTTTCGTCACGTTTGACGGGGAAAGCACTCAAGGCGTATGATGCTTTGCCCCTAGATTCTTGCGTGAATTATGAGGCGTTGAAAGAGGCTGTCCTGAGTTTATTAATGTAATTATTTAGTTTAATCTAAAACAAGTGTTTTGAAAACATTAAATAAGTTAATAAAACTTAATAATTATAATATATTATAATATAAGTATTATATAAGAAAGTGGAACAAAGATAAAATGGGCGTAAGAGTTGCAGCCAGAGACCTATAGGCTGAAATTTAGGGCTGTTCCCAAGAGAAAGGAGAGTACTTTCAAGGAACACGCTAGAGAGCTGTCAGATGCATTTGAGAATTGGTTAAGATCGGAGAAGGCAACTACTTTTGATGCAGTGAAGCAATTAGTGTTGCTGGAGCAATTTTTTAAGTGTACTGGCAGTGACTTGACTCTTAACCTGAAAGAAAAGCAACCTAAAACTCTGCAGGAGGTGGCTGAGCTGGCTGACCTCTGGTTGTCATTGATTCGTGGGTGCGGGTCTGCACAGAGAGCTGAGGCAGGTAACAAGGGGCGTACCACTCCACCCCCCCGAATTAATGACACAACTAATTATCCATTTAAGAGTACTGGTGCCAATTTTGATCCCAAGTCGAAACCCTTCCCGTTAAAGAAAGGCCAGGGCCCTTACCCACCTCAGGGGAAGTCCAAGAGTGAAGTGGAAAGTTTCAAGTGTCATAAGAAGGGGCATATTGCGTGCTCATGTCCGAGCGCACCGCCTACAGCAGTGGTGTCACTAGTGAGCAACATTGGCGTGTCTTTGAGGTCTTCCGCGTTTGCCAGGGGTAAACAGTCGGTTGCGAAGTCATCGCCGGTGCAGAAGCAGCCGGAGGGCTCGTCACCCGTCCGCGATGTTTTTTGTGGTCATAGGGGGCACGGCACTGTGAGGTAGGCTGGTGTGGAGCATAGGCTTGAGTTGCTGCGTGATACGGGCGCTTCCCAGACACTTGTTAAGAATTTCACTGGCAAGCCTATTAACGCAGCTCGGGTTGTGGTGGTTCAAGGCATCAATACTACGCGGTCTTACCCGCTGGTCAGATAAGAGCTTGAGGTGGACGGTGTGACACGAGAGTTGGATGTGGGTGTTGTGGAGAAGTTGCCAGTTGAGGGGGTCGACCTCCTTCTCGGTAACGACTTTGCGGTGCTCACTTCCGAGTTTCCACCCTTAGTCGTTGTCGAGAGGGCGGCCGACACGAGTAGGGAGGGGCAAGAGTGGCTCGAGAGGTGCCAGATGCCGCAGATGGCGTGTGCTGTCACCAGGTCTCAGTCCGCTCAGGTGTCACAGCCTAATACCCAAGTTTTAGACCAGCGGAGGAAGGGTCGGAAGGAGAAAGTCAAGGCTGGTCGGGTTGAGAGTTTGGATCCAGCGACACTCCTTGGTGACTCGGTACTTGCACCCATTATGAGGTCCGGAGTGGCCCCAGAACCTGTCCCCCCTAGTGACATGGTAGGGCGTGAGAGCACTCCGTGACAGAGACGTTCCCAGGCGAAGCAGGCAAGCCTTGAGCAGCCCAGTATCGGGGGTGGCCACAAGTTGATTCAGGAGCATTTAGATAGGTTGGCACCCTCGGATATATGTCGGTTGTAAGTAGAAGATCCTGGGCTTGAGAGTTGTGGGAACGGGGCTATAGAACTCGACGAGGACGGGGATGCAAAGCCGGGAGATTTTTTTCATGTTGGGGGAATCCTGTACCGCCGTTTTTTGGATCCCAGACGTAGTTGGGATGGTGGGGCAAGAGTGGTTGATCAGTTGGTGGTCCCTGAGAAGTGTCGTGATAGCCTGTTGCGGTTGGCGCACGATGTTCCGTTGGCAGGTCACTTGGGTGTCAGTAAAACGTTGGCCTCGTTATCTAGGTTGTTCTGGCGGACAGGTATTAAAGCCCAAGTTTCGGCCTGGGTGGCGATGTGTGGTACCTGCCAGAGGGTAGGAAAGCCAAACCAGAGCATACCTAAGGCTTCGTTGCACCCAGTGCCTGCTATTGGTCCTCCCTTCAGCAAGATTATCATCGACATGGTAGGCCCTCTGCCTCCCACTAGTGCAGGTAACAGGTTTTTGCTAACCCTCATGGATGTCTCCACTCGCTACCCTGATGCATACCCTATGAGAAATGGCAAGTCTAAAACTGTTGTGCGAAACTTGCTGTTGTATTGCTCGAGATACGGGTACCCGCAAGAAATTCAGTCGGACCAAGGGTCAAATCTCACGTCCACTCTCTTTAAACAGACCATGCAGCAGCATGGAATCAATACGGTTGTCTCTTCAGCTTATCACCCAGAGAGCCAAGGGGTGTTGGAAAGATGGCACTCTACTTTGAAAAACATGTTGCGGTGCTACTGTACGGAGAATGGCAAGGATTGGGACCTGGGGCTACCGTACGTTTTGTTTGCGGCACGAGAGGTACCTGGGGAGAGCCTTGGGTTTAGCCCCAACGAGTTAGTTTTCGGGCATCAGGTTAGAGGTCCTCTGAGTATGGTAAGAGAGATCTGGGAAGGGACTGTGCCGCCATGTTCTCTAATTAAGTATGTCCTCGAGAGTAGGGACAGGATGCTGAAAAGCCTGGAGTTGGCAGGGAGAAATTTGGTGGGTAATCAGGCCTTGATGAAGGATCGGTATGACAAGAAGGCAAAGCTCCGGGAGTTTGTGGTAGGACAGGAGGTTTTGGTCTTATTGCCCTTAGTTGGCCATCCCCTGTCTGCCAAAAGTCGGTCCTTACAAAGTCGTGAGGAAGTTATCGAACCTGGATTACCTTGTGGCTACTTCGGATAGGCGAAAGAAAAATCAGCTCTGTCATGTGAACCTGTTAAAAAGAGTACGTGAGGCGCCCACCTGAGCAGCCTACTGCCCCTGTGTTGGTCTGCAGCGGCCAAGGTGGAGAAGGAGAGGGGGGCAGTGAGGCCCAGGTGGAGGAAAGTTGGGATTGTCATGTCTCGGCGGATCAGTGGGTGGGGAACACGAACCAGGTGGCTGTGGAAGCGCTTGAGCACCTGCCTGAGCAATAGCGTGCAGCGATCCAGCACCTGTTCTGTTTATACCCCACTGTTTTTGCCGAGCACCCAGGCCTCACAACTCATGCGGTGCACGATGTAGACGTTGGAGACTACCCCCCTTTTAAATCAGTGCCCTATCGTGTACCTCCCATTAAACTTCCGGCTCTCCGAGCGGAATTAGGCTACATGTTGGAGAAGGGGCTGATAGAAAAAAGGGGCGGTTAGGTGGACATCTCCCATCACTCTGCAGCCCAAACCAGACGGGAAGGTCAGATTTTGCATTGACTTCAGGCGGTTGAACGGCTTAACCCCCACCAATGCTTACCCTCTTCCCACGTAGATGACAGTGTTGACAAGATCGGGTGTGCACGTTACCTCACCAAGGTGAATCTTGTCAAAGGTTACTGGCAGGTGCCGTTGTCTGAGCGGGCGAAGCAGGTGTGCGGTTTGTGGTGGATGGGAACACTTACCGTTGCAACGTTATGCCGTATGGGCTGAAGAATGCACCTGCAACTTTCCAATGCCTGATGAACGAGTTAGTGGCGGAGATCCCTAACTGCACCGTGTATCTAGATGATGTGATAATCTACGATAATGACTTTGAAAGCCATTGCGAGCACATTGGGGAATTGTTCAGGAAGCTGAGTGAGGCTCATTTGGTGGTCAATCTGGGCAAGTGTGACTTTGTTCGGGCAACCGTGCAGTATTTGGGGTTTGTGGTAGGGTTGGGCCAGGTGTGCCCCCCCCCCAAACCAAAATACAGGCTATTAACCAGTTCCCCAGGCCGACCACCAAAAGACAAATCATGAGGTTCTTGGGCATGATTGGGTATTACCGCAGATTCATCCGCGGATACTCCTCGGTGTTGGCTCCTCTGACTGATTTACTTGCAAAGACGAAAAAGTTTGGGTGGGCACCTGAGTGTGAGAAAGCATTCTCACTTGTGAAGTATCTTTTGTGCACTCACCCCATACTCAGGGCCCCAGACTTCTCAAGACCTTTTCAGCTAGCGACAGATGCTAGCGGTGTAGGGGCTGGTGCCGTCTTGTTGCAAACAGACCCAGAAGGTGTGGAACACCTAGTAAGTTTCTTTTCCAAGAAGTTCAACTCAGCACAAAAGAACTATTCGGTGGTTGAGAAGGAGCTTCTGGCCATTGTGCTGGCGCTCAGGCACTTTGAGGTGTATGTTCCCGCTTTTGGCCCAGTCGTGGAGATTTATACTGACCACCACCCTTTGAAGTTTTTGAATCAGTTCCACAACCGGAATATGAGGCTAACCAGGTGGTCCTTAATGTTGCAGGAGTATAACCTGGACATTCGCCATATTGCCGGTTGTGACAATATGATAGCTGACTGTTTGTCCAGGGTGGACGACCCAGGGTAGATCACCAGAGGTGTGTTGGCTTGAGTGGAGAAAAATTAGGCTTGCCCCTGTAGTGCAAAGCCGCCAAAAACACTATTAAAAATAATACAAAAACCTCACATAAAAACTCTTTCTTTTTGATAGTATATAATTGCAGTATGTTACAGCAAGAATCTAAGACATCCTGAGTTTTGTCTTAGTAGGCTAGGCTTGTTGAAGCTTGCTCGTTGAGCGTAATATGTTAAGTGATACTATTCTTTTGGGGAAGTGTTGTGTAGATTTTTTTTATATAATGAAGTGTTTTATGTTGTGATTGTGCCTTTTTTCACAACTTGGGGGAGTAGCTTGGTGAGGCGGGGTTTATGAGCATTCTGTCTGGTCAGATGTGGCGTTTACCTGAGGTTAAAACGTCCCACATCTTGGGCGGGATGTTACGCTGGCTAGCTTGCCAGAATGTGCTCGTACTCGCTAGCGCTCGCCAGGGCAGTGACATGGGCTATAATAATCGTAGAACGATGTTCTTTCTTTCTTAGTATTCATGTAGTCAAAGCCAGATCAGGGGTGGTCTTTATTCTTGTCTGTGACACATGGAAGTATTTTATATCAGTGATAGAGTATAAGATATGCAGTGTGAAGTTAAGGAGAGAGAGAGCGAGGTAGGCAGCGAGGTTGTATTATGTGCGTGTGTATGTACGTGTGCCTCCCTCGCTCGGGCGGGGTTTCCCATGCTCTTGATTGGCTGGCGGGCCTGGCGCGTCCTAGGATGCTTGCATTTCATGACGTAGTGGTCTGTAATTGGGTGCCGCTGTCCTAGTGTTGGCGCTGGGGGGCTCCTGCCCGCGTGTCTCCTTCAGAGCTTGGCATGTTGTGCTTGGTCCTAGATGCTCCTTGCAATCTGTCCCCAATCTAACCCCCTGTACTACTGTTTCTCTCTCTGAACTTCTTTTCCATTACTTCTCATCTTTATTAAATTACTTATCCCTTCTGGTTCTGCATACGACTTCCATAGTCGGCCAGTCGTTTTACCAGCACCAGATCTCACATATATGTTTTGCACTAGCTTTAGGGATTATTAGTCATAGTCACATGAGTCATATTATCATTGGGTGCTTCTAATTATTGAGTTGTTCTTTGTTACTATTTAATACTAGACACTGGAAGGTATCTTTGGTCGTTGTCTGTGTTATGTATATGGCAAATCAGAGCCTCTACGACTTCGACGGAGCTAGGTGCCTGTAACCCTTGTGCATATTTTTCCTTTGCGAGTGTAGCACTAGCAGTATACGAGCGAAGGGCTTTTGCCTACTCTTGCTCGTATGCTCGCTACCTCTTTGTGTTTACCTTTGTGGAGCGCCAGGGCAAGACCAGATACTTGAGATCCGGACTTACCAAGAGAGCCTCCTAGTCAATTAACGTAACATAAGGGAAATCTGTTCAAGGGGAGACAGTAGGCTACGAGCATGCTTGCGCTCTGCCTATCCTCCTCATACCTTTTATGCCGCTGCTAGACTTTATTAGTAATAAAGACAACATTGTATTTATTAACTTTAACTGTGTATGCTTTAGGAATTATTCACGTATTAGTTTAGCCTAGGTTGATGCTTGGTGCACAACCCAGTATGGCTGTTACTTTGGCTAAGGAAGTATTGTTTTGAGTGGCTATTATTAGTGCTGTCACAGAGTTGTTGCACTCCCTTGTTATATATATGTATCCTACTTAATGGCGTATTTAAGATACACGCTTTGGTGTCCTGCCCCTGCATTATTTCTGTTCTATATTGACGAGCATCTTAGAGCATCAGACGTTTTCAGAAGATTCCATATCTGTTTGCTGTAGGACTAGACTTCCAGTGTTTTCATAGAGCATTGAAGAGTTTAGTGTTGAGTACAGACTCACACTAAAGTTAACGTAAGCATATACTCCTTTATTAAATCTTGTTATAGTTTATTCAAACATTGTTATTACTTAAGAGCATTTTATTAACGTAAAGTACTCCTGTTGTGAGTAGGCTTTGCCATCACCTGAAAGCCTTTGTAGAAGTGCAGTAAACCCCAGTTAATTGATACCCCGTTATCCAGTAGATTAACTCTGGAGGGTTTTAAGTGTTTTGTTCACCGGCGTAATAGTTCGAGGGTTTGGAATTAGCGTACCGTTGTTGCAGATATAGCCTATCATCTAGTCCAATATTGAGTGCCCTTGTTTATTTCGTAGTGCCGGTCGTAACAATTGTTATTGTATTCTATCTATCTATCTATATGCTCAGGCCCAATCCCCATTTTGGGGGTAGCCGACTCAAGACAGAGCAAGAACAGGGAAACCACAAAAACAACATAAAACAAAAAATAAACACAGATAAAAAACACAAACTCACACACATCCAGGTCACCCAGGAGAAGACCCAGAGACCAGGATTACCAAGGTCGCTCTAGCACTCCCCTGGCCCCTGACCACCCGGAGAGGTTCCGATCTCGGCAGGCAGACACGCAGCGGAGCCAAAGCCACAAGCCCTCCCACCACACTTCCAGGCACACCCTTCATTATTGTATTGTATTACACTAATTGTACATACTAATCTGCCACTTCACTGTCACTACATGATTCACTGTATAAGCCACTATCAGAATCACTGTCCTCACTTTCACTGCTATCATCACTGTTGTTCTCTGCCTGCGGTGTATATCTAATATTACTTTTTTACTGTTTCAGATGGATCGCATGCCCATCTGATGAAAATCGCCGACTTGTGAAGTGACCGAAATAATGGATAATAGAAGAGAGAGTGAAGAGTTACCAGACAAGACATTAAATGAATACGAGTGCATTTTACTCTGTGGTAAGCGATGTACCGCAGATGATCGTTTGGAAAACATTACACCTGAGAAGTGGGAATCCATCCGGGAAAAGTCTTTACAATGGAAAGAACTTGATAAATTTCAACATATACATGAAAATGTGGATTGGGAGAAGGGACCAAAGGGTCACTACATGCATAGCACTTGTTACGCATCATTATCCAGCAAGCGCAAGCTCTCTCAAGCCGAAAAACGCAAACACAAATCCGAGGAACGTCTTGAAAGAGATGAAGCATCAGATCAACAAGACCCTTTCCCAGAGGCCAGTGCACCTAAAAGGCTCCACTCCAGTAAGGGTGTCCTTCACAATAAGACTCTATGTGTGTGGTGCATGAAAGGGGCATACAAGAGTCGTGATCGTGACAAGCAGATTTTACTCCTATCAACAGTAGATGCCTGGACTAAATTCAAGTTACATACTGTCCGTCTGGAAGATGAGTTCATGAGATTGAGACTTGACACTCTGATTGCATCCATCCCAGATAGTCAAACAGCATTTGGGTTGGAAATCCGCTACCATCGTGCGTGCTGGCGCAAATATGTAAGCGACCACAAGCCTCTTTCAGATGAAAGCACTCAACATCTGCAGCGTGTAAACCTCCGAGAGGCCCAAGCTCTCTTCTTTCATCACATTCGTCAAGTCATCTTCAAAGACCATGAAATTCGCACACTGCAAGGCCTGCTGCAGGACTATAAGCGCATTATCTCATTTCACGGACATAAATCAGTAGTAAAATCCAGCTACTTAAAGGAAATTCTCGTCAATGAATTTGGGGAAGACATCGGATTTAATAAACGCCTTCAAAAGAATTTGAGTGAACTGGTATATGATACAACAGCAGCAGGTACATACATCGAGGCAGCAATATCTTCATTGGGTGTCAGCAATGATCAGTTGGTGATGAATGTTGCGGCACGACTCAAAGAGCAAGTCATCAGGACAAATACTATTCCCTGGCTCCCATATATACACGAGTTGGAGAGAGAAGAAGACCTCAGTGAGCTCTTGCTGAAGCTGCTCACATGGCTGAAACACCCAAATAAGTCTGCAATTGAAGACAGTCCATCCGTCCGATCGATTGCATCTATCCTCGCAAGCTACATCACTGGAAAATGCACTGCATTTGAGATAAATCTCTCTGTCTTGCTACATGGACTGACCAAGAGTAGGGAGATAGTCGACATAATGCACAACGATGGACTGGGCATCAGTTACAATGACGTACTTATGCTGCAAGATTTTTGGGTGGTCAATGACCTCAAGTGCTCATCTGATTGCCCCTTCGAACTAGCTGAGGGTAAGCCTGCTATCGCTATAATCGACAACGATGACTTCAAGAGCGACACACTGACCGGTGATGGCCAGTCACACCGCACTAATGTCATGTTTGTGCAGCCAGAATCATTTGATACAGAACTTCCTTCCGAGAATCACGAGGATAGACCAGTTCCCGGTGCCAACTTTGCATCAAACCTCTCGACAACTCTCAAAGAGCTCGGAAGTGAAATGCAAAAAGTCAACCCATACAAGACAGCGAAGCGTGGGGAACCACCTCTCAGGAAGCCACCAGCTGATCAAAGTACTCCTCCTCCTGACACATCGGTGCAAAGAATTCGTGGTGTGATCCATGCATTGGCCAGGGCGCAAGATGACCGAACGAGACCTAAGCCAGAAGAACAGACTGTGCATGGGTTTTCAGGGTTTCACGCCAGCATGTCAAATGCAGATGAGAAGAGTCGAGCAATATACCACATGACCTAACCCAACACACCCAGTAAGACAATTCTCAATGATGTGATGTGTAAGCTTGCAAAATCAATCGAAGAAAAAAAGATGCCTTTTGCAATAATTGTTGGTGATCATCCTGTCTACGTGCTCATGCTAGAGTTGTAAAGTGAGAATGTTCAGCAAAATCTTACCATTCATGGCACCCTTCCACATCCAAATGTCGTTCATCTACACTATATACAAGAGGTTTAAGGGATCTGGCATCTCAGATGTGTTGGTGGCAGCTGGTGTTATAGCAGACGGGTCTGTTGATCAGGCCCTTCGTGGAAAACATGTTAAGCGTGGGGTTCGCTGCTTGCGACTATCCTACGAGACTCTGGTCCACCATGTCATAGACAAACGTTTGGAAGATTCCCCTCTATCTGAAGAAGTAAAGGCATCCCTTGCCAAGCTTCGACATCCGATTGATGCACAGGAACTTGCAGATGAACGTGCAGAGCTAGAGAGAAATGCTGAGCTGAAGGACCTCGTTGATGCTCTCTTCAAGGACTTTGAGGGTGCCACACAAGCAGAATACTGGATGTCATTCATGGAAATGGTTGAGGTTCTAACTCAAAATATCCATGCAATCAGAACAAGCAACTGGACTGAGTTCAAATCCTCACTCAAGCTCATGCTTCCTTTGATGCAAATCTATGATAATGACAAGTATGGTCGGCATCTCCCCGATTTCACCGCAGTGCTTGATACCCTTGCTGTTGATCAGGCTGCATTCATGGAGAGTGGTATGTTTGCACAGTCAATGACAGGAAAACCATATTCGTGTGTCGCCCTCGACATATGGATAGAGTCAATAATGAATAAGGGCTCTAAGCTGTAGTCTGGTTGGTTGGCCATTCTGAACAATGAAAAGCAGCTCCTTTCAAACACTCGGAATGTGAATAACATCAATCGGGTGAGAACAAAGGTCCATCGCCATGCTAATCGCAAGAAACAAGGAAAAGGGAAGCATGCTGATTGCTCGTCGAGTAAAATGAAGAAGGATGAACAAGCTGTACAGGATATAAGCGCATATCTCACTGAATTAAAGTGTGATCCATTTGACCATACAAACAAGACACTTCGATCCCTACAGTCAGGAATCCCAGCCTCAGACGCTCTCGCTGCCGACTTGAAATCGGCAAAGGAGGATGGCACAAGCAAACTGAAGCAGTTCTTGAATGAGAGAGTGTATTCCAAGACCAAGTCTCTCAACGACAGAGTTCCCCGTAGCAAGCGTTTGAACTTTTCAACTCAGGAATTGAAGAAAGCAGATGGTGAGAACCTGAAGGGAAAGACTGAGGAAATGGAGCGTAATGCCTTGGCCTCTGTTCTCGAACTAGTTGAAACGAGTGGTGCCGTCAAACTTCAAGAAGTCCTGCAGCATCGTGTTACAGCCGAGTGCCTTTCCATCTTCAACGTCAATGGAACCATCCTGTAAGGCACAGAAAAGCAAGCTTCAACAAAAACTAACTATGACTGTCATTCCAGAGCCTGATGTATACACGTCTATTATTGATATGGGCCTCATCTGGCGCCTAACAACTCCTACCATTGAAGACAGAGAGAAGGGAGACGGTACCAAGTATACCTGGGGAGATTATGCAGAGAAGTTGGTGCACTTCGTTCTAACGAGACACAAGCATGCTGAGCGCATCATTTATGTCAATGATTCATATGATCAGAATTACACGATCAAGGACAGTGAGAGAATACTGCGCCAAAAAATACTGCCAATCAGCAATGTCTTCATGAAGACAGAAGATAAATTTCCTTCTAGTAAAGTTTTCCATGCTCTCCTGGGTAAACCTGAGAACAAAATCCGCCTTTCTTCAAACGGAATTCCAGAGAACAGCAGCAACAACTAGCACCGAGATCATCTACTGTGTAGTTGGCAGCACTGCAAAGAATCTCACCACAGGCAAGCTTGTGCCAGAGCTCACATGCTTCCATGCAGAGGCAGATACGGCAATGCTCACCATATATAGTGTGCTCCGGTCAGACAGCTACACAGCAGCTGTCGTTCTTGACACAGAGGATACAGACAACTACGTGCAAGCGGCATATGTTGCTCAGAAGACAACAGGAATCCTGTGTGTGAAACGCAAACATCAGCTTATCGATGCCCGATGTTTATGCAGTGAGGCAATGGCTGCATCCATCATACCACTTCATGTCCTCACTGGGTGTGACCACAACTCTGGCTTCTATGGAGCAAGCAAGAAGCTCATCGCAGATCGTCTGGAGAAGTCTAAAGAGGCACACGACCTGCTAGCAGCATGTGGTACATAGCTCCTAGTCACAGAACAGGTCATCAGTGATTTGAAGCGGTTTGTCATTCGATATGTCTATGGTGATACCAAAAGCAAGACCCTGGGAGATGCAAGGGCAGCGAAGTGGAGAGCTCAGAAGAAAAAAAACACTATCCGACTTGTGCCTGACTTGGACAGTCTCCGTCCACACTTGGAGCGTGCAAACTATCTTGCATATTTGCAAAAGCATTACCAGCTCCAAAGTCACCCCTCACCGATCGGCCATGGATGGCATCTTGTAAATGGCCTATATCTGCCTGTCCGTTCAACCCAGCCCCCACTTCCCCCATCCATACCACTACCTACAAATCCGCAGGCAGAGAACAACAGTGATGATAGCAGCGAAAGTGAGGACAGTGAATCATGTAGTGACAGTGAAGTGGCAGATTAGTATGTACAATTAGTATAATACAATACAATAACAATACAATATACAATACAATACAATACAATAACCATTCCAGTGAATTTGTAATACCAGAATTAGTGAAAAAGGACACCTCATTCGTCCTTGAAGCTCATCTGATGCCAGAGATATTACATTTCTTGTTTTTCAAGATGGCGTTGGTGGCCATTTTGAATATTGGGCTTTAGCAGAGTTAGCCGTCATTTTTCAGATGGGCATAGGAGCTAATTTTCCTTTAAAATGGTTCAGGTTGTCAAATCCATCGAGAGAAAAAGGTAGGAACAAAATAGTCACGGATTCCAAGCAAATGACCCTACTAAAATAGAACTTACAGTTTTATCAGCACCTCCTTTAAAACAGTCTATACTTGTTACAAGAGGAAAGCAAGTCATTAGTGAAACCATTACTCAAAAAACTTCCCACTAACGTTCACAATGCTGTTAATGCAAGACTGGAAATCTAAACGGAAATATTGAAAGTACTTTTACTGTTAGAGACACGACAGCTTCGGTTCATCTAGAAACCTCTTCAGATGGGAAGCAGGTTCTAAATGAGCCGTAGTTATTATGTTTGTTCAATTAAATTCGTGTTCAGGTGGTTTTAGTTTTACAAATGTCTATATTATTCATAACCTATACAGAAAATTATGTTTAGACCATGTATGATTGGATGCTAAAAAATGTGTGGGGAAACCAAAATGGGCTGTGCATATTTTGTAAACATGGTCTAATTAAATGGAAGAAACAAAGCTACAGTAAATACATACGAATAAATGAGCATGGTACATGCACGCAAACATCTGCATATGCCCCATGGCCTTAACAAGTTCGCAAAATCTTATTGATAAAATACCTGAAATGCCATAATTAATAATGGCTTGGCTAAAGCTAGTTTAAGAGTAAATCTCTTCACCATTACCCATTGCTATCTATGGTAAATTTGACACCGAACATGGAAAAGGACCACTAAACTCAGTGAGATAGTATGCTGAATAAAATACATCATGTTTGTTAAAAAACAAAAAAACAAACAAACATGTGAATGAGGGAGACCAAAGGCATAACTGCCTGCAGCGAGTGCCTCCCCCAGATTTGAAAGAGTGACTGGGCCAAAATCAAGGGACGTTCGAGCTAAAATGCCTGGACACACGGAGTTTGAAGCAATTTAAGTCATAGGAAAAGGGAAAGACTGATTCTGGGAGAGAGTTGCAGAGCTCAACAGTTGAATAGAAGAAAGTCTGAGAATAGCACTTCACTCCTGGGTTGGAGAGTTGCACAGAGTAGGGGTGGGATTGTGTTGCAAGGCGGGTACTACGTACCCTGCGTAGAGGAGGTGGTATACACTGGGAAAGCTCCGAGGAACACTAATTATTGTAGTAGCGATAGAATAACGAGAGATGCAACATTGCGGCGAAGAGAGAGAGATTGCAGAGAGTTGTGAGTGGACGGGAGTTAATGATACGAAAGGCTTTCCTTTCTACTTTGTCTAGGAGTGCGGTGTGAGAGGATCCTCCCCACACATGTGAACAATACTCAATACAAAGACGCACAGTACCCCTGTACAGAGCAAGAAGCTGCGCAGGGGTAAAGAATCCCTTGAGGCGGTTGAGCACACCCAGCTTCTGGGAGGCTGCCTTAGCGAGACTGGAAATCTGGTCCTTCCAAGTGAGAGCAGAAGAAAAAGAGACACCGAGACTCTTTCGAAGGCCTTCGATACGTCTAGTGCAACAGAAAACATCTCACCGAAGTCCCGAAAGTTGGACGACCAAGAGTTAGTAAGATGTGAAAGATCACCAGTAGAGCGACCTTTAAGGAAACCATCCTGGCGATCTGAGAGCAGATTATGAGAAGAGAAATGCTTAAGAAATTTGGAAGCAAGAATAGTTTCAAAAACTTTAGAGATACAAGAGATGAGAGCAATTGGACGATAGTTGGAGGGTTGAGAGCGGTCACCCTTCTTTGGGACAGGTTGAATGAGAGCAAACTTCCAGCAAGAAGGGAAGACGTTAGAGGAGAGACAGAGACGAAAGAGTCAAAACAGGTCAATATTATTAATATTTTTATGATGCAGATAGAGAGAGAGAGAGAGAGAGAGAGAGCATGCACCACTTACATACAGACGACCATCTCACCCGAGTTTCTTTACCTCCACCCCCCCTCCCCCCCCCCCCCCCCTCCTTCGCCCCTCAATAACCACCCCATAACCCAGCTCCACTGTTTTACATAGATATGAGGAGAGACCTTGGTCAAGTCATCAGGGTCTGAGGCAACTGTAAGGACCACAAGACTAAATATTACTACATAGTTCCTGGGCCAGATCATAACCTAACCACTTTCGCTAAAACAGCTTCCCAGAAGTTGGGTGTGCTCAACCACCTCCTTGCTCTGTACAGGGGCACAGTTCGTCCATGTATTGAGTATTTATTATTCGCATGTGTGTGGAGGATCCTCTCACACAGCCGCAATGTTGCATCTCTCTCGTTATTCTACCGCTATTGCAATAATCAGTGTTCTTCAGAGATCTTTCAGTGTATACAACCTCCTCTACGTAAGAGCACGTAGCACCCGTCTTGCAACACAATCCATTCCCAACTATGAGCAACTCTCCAACTCGATTGAAACGATATTCCCAATCTTTCTTCTATTCAACAGCTTAGCTCTGGAACTCTCTCCCTGAATCCATCTTTACCTCATCCTATGACTTAAAATGCTTCAAACTCCGTGTGTCCAGGCCTTTTGGCTCATACATTCTTTGATTTTGGCCTTGTTACTCTTTCAACTCTGGGGGAGGCACTCGTCACAGACAGGATTGACTTTTGTCTCCCTCATCCACATAGAAAAACAATATAAACAAATGGTTGACTGATTAGTTCAGTACAATAGTTTTACAAATATAATTCACTTAATACACCCATGATAAATAGATTGTTGTTCTTCATATATGATCCATCGTTTACACATGCAAATGCAACTATCATAATTTGATAAAAACGAATTTGAATTGAATACGAATATGAATGAATGTAGTACTTATTTCTAAGTTTGCTACTAATGTGGGAATAAATCGATAGTTGTTAAGAAGTTCGTATTCTTTATTTAACAAAACTTCCTGATAGCATAATTATATCTTCATAGCAATCGATTCTTGGTTCGGGCCGGAGTGAGTTCAATCCATAAATTGAATATTACTGTCAATCCAATATAGATTGTACGTTGGAACTCTTAAATTCCCGTTACCACCTATTTGGATACCCGTTATTCAAGCATTGATTCACTCCGACTTCGATCCAAAGGCACGTCGCTATTTCCAAAAGAATTAACAAAACTTTACTGAGCCTCAATATGTCCTATGGTAAGACCAAGGCTTTAACCTATCTAATCTAAACGTCCCTAAACTTACAACCTATCTGTATATACTGTATATGTCATATGTTTTACTACGCCTTAATATTATGTCTAATCGTAGGACCTAAGCTTTAATCACATTAATCTAGACGTTCCGATATTTACATCTTATCTATTTATATCATATATCTCAAAAACACGTAAGTATGTACCCGTAGACAATTACTTAAATCTAACTCTGCTCCGGAGTGTCCCACACTCCTGATTCCTATCTCACAAATAAAGTTATACAATACAATTTAACTATTTTATTTTATTTATAATCAAGTTTCAACTCATATAGATCATTACATAATTCAATATATCTGATATGTCAATATTGCTTTATTACAACAATTTAACACTTGATCGCCTGGTATATCAGAACACTATTTCATTCAACATAAAATGACTACTTTCAATAATACAGCACCCCTTCTAATAGTCGCCTCGACTTGTTACTTATGTCATGATTACAGGGTCGCTTTATCTAAGAACCATATTCCGTGCAATAGTCTCTTTTATCGACTAACGATGTTTCCTTTATACATAAACAATATATTTCATCAAACGGACTAGTGTCCTTCCTGACTATTTCTCAAGCTAGGTCTAACCTATCACAAACATGATTAATTCCTATTCTTTAACAATTGGCATAACCCCGTTATCATTAATCATTATATAAACAGATTCCCGTATGATTCTTAGTAATCCCCTTTACTTATTACCCCATAAGATCCTATCCTATTTATAGCTAAATGACATGGAGCCTTCTCTAACATTAACAGCTATCTCTCTCAACAATGCATCCTTTTATTTATTCATGAGTCTATCGTTTTCTCTTTCTTTTTGTTCCATAAGAACACATCTAATTTTAATTGGTTGGAACCACTGGGTTTGTCAAGCATTTTTCTCTCTTTCCATTAATCTATTTCGGGCCCATTAAGGGTCCTTTAAAAAGTCTGGGTTGTTTCTGGAGCAGTCTTCACCACCTCATAGCCGGCCAATATTTCTTCTGGAAGTCTTCAGTCCCATCTACTACTTGTTGCCCCTCTTGAATTGCTTGGCTATAAGTGCACATGTAAACTAGCAATATGACGACAAGCACCAGGATACTGATGGTGTATCTGGTTAGCAGTGGAAAGTTGTTGTAGGCCAGAGGTGGACATTATTGGCGGGTGGTAAGCAAGCTGGTAGGCTGGAGCAGGTTTGGCCAAGCTCCCATCACTGTAGAGGTGAGGGAGAGGTAGAGAGTTGCTGGCAGGTGAGCCCAGTGGAGTCCTTGACGTTAGTGCCATCTGCAGCCCCTCCCCCCTCCCTTTATAGCTCTGCCTCACGATTTGGCGCGCTGTGATTTGTTGAGCCAGCCGCCCGGGCAGTACTTTCTCTAGCCACGCGTTTTGAAGGTTTCTTTCTCCCACCTCGGGTCTTCTCTCTTCGTACTAAGTCCCAGGGAGATGGTTGCAAAGGTCTTGTAGTGGTTTACGGGAGTATGGGGCTTGCAGTGATGTTATAGACCTATTACAACTTGAAGAAACGGCCGGTGGAGAGAGCGAGAGCGATTTGAAAAGTGGAGATGTGTGCGCGGCTGGCTCGCTCTTTCCGTGCTCCAACAACGGAGGCTCCTGATTGGCTGCCCGGGCGGGTGTGGCAGAGTTGTGGGAAGTGTCAAACTCAGCTGGTTTAACACCCCAGCCGCGGGGCCCCACATATGTCGAGCGAGAGAACCATGACCATCCCTGTGGGGCCCGACAATATCCGGGCGGGATGTTGAGCACATTATCGGCTCTGAGAGAGAGTCCATGCATTGGGAGGACGATAGGCGGGCTCTGACCGCTCGGCATGGACCTAGTCCCACCACTGACGTAACGTCTGCACCATCCCACACCCCAGGCCTCGCGAGAACAAGGAATAACTAGTGAATTTACCGTATTCTAGGGTTTTTGCCCTCGTGTTGCACGATCGTTGCAAGAGAACCTGTGGTTGTACAAGGATAATTCAGGTGTCATTGGAAAGCTCTGTTATCGCCCTTTCACGGATACATAATTGTATTACGCTCTGGCTCTTGTTTATGCATGAAAAAGAGCATGAAATGAAGCTCGTTTAAGGTAGTAGAAGTTACAAACATCCCCGTTTGACAGGGGTTAAAGGGATGGTGATTTGCAGCGCGTTGATTGGCTGGCAGGATTCTTACTTTAATTACCAATACTTGTTCGGAAAACACATGATGTACACATATACACATGTAGTGCTATTGAAGTAGAAGGACATATTTATGTTCCCTGCAATCACATAAGTGTATCGAAGCAAGTGCCAGGATTATCTGTGTTTAACCGTGAACAAAATGCAGTAGGTGAACCTAACATTTCAGTACTTACAGTATATACTCTGCATAGCTCGTCTAGTGTCACATGTTCAAATGTTGAACAATAATTATAATTTGAATTACTGTTTCATGATTATAATTTGCTGGGATGAGAATATGTCTTTCTCTCCAAAAATTGTTACTTAGCCAGTTCAGTACCGGCGCCGTCTTTTTAGCTTTAATCTGGCTCCTGTTAGACAATATTGTATTAAGTTTTAAAAGGGCCTCCAGCAATTAACCCTCTCCGATATATGACGCAATTTTGAGCCTATTAGGGATACTTTAAAACCTTTGTTACCATCAGGGGTATTTAGAAACCTTTAGTTTAGTTACTTCAACCTCTGCAGTTGTCTTTAAGTTAGCTGTGGGCAGAAAACTAATTTTGGAGAGGTAATTATAAGAGTGAGATAACTCTATTTCTTATTGCTAATCTGGCAATCTCTGCATCATATGAGTCTGAAGGGGTTAACAGGCTTTGAACTATCTCACTTAACCCTTTTTACTACCACAGATCCTTCCTAAGCTGCATAATATCATGTAAATATAGCTAGCATAACATATAACACACGTCGCTGGTACTCAAAGGGTTAATGACGGCCTAGATCAAATATGTCTCTAAAACTAAATCAAATATATAAATGTTCTTCTGCCTGTATGTATCTGTGCGTGCGTGTGTGTATAATTATACGTACTATGGCAAATTGACATTGTAAATACCCTATGTGCGGAACAAAGAGAGAGAGTGTCAGAGAGAGAGACAAACAAAAAGTAGAACAACCTTTGTCTAATTAACGTTGGGTCCAGCACTTCGCCAACACCACCTATTGTGTAGTATGATAAACTTTACACGTAATGCTGACCCATACTGTACTGAGCAGTGGGCTGACAGTAAATGTATATATACAGTATATATATATATATTTATATATATCGGAAATGGGAACGTTCCTGGCGAATCTCAACTTCAGGAGGAAAAGAATGACGAGGGACGTAACAACCAACATCTTTATTACACACATTTTCAAACGTTTCGACATGTAGTGTATGCCATCATCAGTGACCTAAAAGTAAACAAAAACGAAAACAATAATTTATTGAGGGATATAAAGTCCGTAAATTTAAATATGAGTAACGCTAAAACCTAAAACTAAATAAATAAAAGGTATAGATACTAAACATTGAAATTTGAAAACATATGGGGGATTAAGCAACACTTAAGGGCAAAGCAGAAGTCGAAATATTGAGTTTAGGTTGAATTTTCTTAATGTGAAGGGATTCTGAAATTCTCAAGTTTACAGAGGAGCAACTATCAATGTTTTTTAAAGTTGTCCTTGCTTAGCGGAATTTTACATACCTTAGTGCAATGGTCCCTTACAGCAGAGTGAGGAAGGTTTGTGACAACTATCAACCATCATTACTACTATCATCACCACCATCTTACAATCATCATTACTACTGTTAACATCATCACTGCTACTATAACCATCATCATTACTACTGTCACAAGTAGGCTATTACCATCATGTATCCTACTGTCACCATCATCACTACTACTGCCATCATCACCATTACTATGATCTTCATCATCACAACTATTGTCATCACTACAACTTTCACCATCCTCACTAATACTCACCATCATCACTAATACTCACACCATCGTCACTACCATCATCACTACTGTCATTATTATCACTACACCTATCATCATTACTTGTCACCATCATCACTACTATTATGACAATCATCACTACTACTAGTACTGTCACCATCATATCTACTACTGTCACCATCATATCTACTACTGTCATCATCATCACTACTGTCATCATCATCAATACAACTACAACCATCATCACTACTATTATCACCATCAATACTACTATCACCATTAATCCCACTATTACTACCATCACTTCTAATACCAACTAAACTAAGTTAACCTAGCAAAAGCATAGCGAGATGTTTTCGCCCCCAGAACGAATGCGTTCTTAGGTTGCGAGCCCCTTTGGGGCTCACACACTAATAATGCCATCATTCCTGGGTGGGGGGGGGGGGGGGGGTAAAACCATATTTTGGACCTAAAATCATAACTATTGCAAATATTCAAAAAATCTTTTTTGACTGACGTTCGTATTCACGCAACAAATGTTTGTGTGGAATTTGGTTAAAATCCGTCCAACGTTCTAGGAGTTTCGGGACAGATGGACGACGACGACGACGACGATTTTTTTTTTGGGTGGTACCCACTATACGGGGAGGGGGGGGGGGGGGGATACCAAACTCTGCTTATGCAGAGTTGATTAATGTTTTCGTTTTTGTTTACTTTTAGGTCACTGATGATGGCATACACTATATCTTGAAATGTTTGAATATATATATACCTGTATATATATTTATATATATATATATACCTGTAAATATCTCAGGTGAATAGGTGTGATTGTATATAAATAGGTAGATATAGTTCTTGGTTGAGTTTAGAATGGTAGACTGGTAGACACATATGGTATTTATTACTATATATATATTTTAGTAGTAATATGCTGCCACCTTATCCCTAGTTACCATAAACACAGTAAATACCATGCAAATAGGTACTGGGACAATTATAAGACATGGTTAACCAACCAACTTATACTTTATTAAGGATTGCAGGAGAATATGAATTACAGGAACAAATCATGAATGCAGGAACAGTGTGTAATAACCGAAAATTGAAATGTAGTTGTGTTACGTCCTGGGATATATAAACACTGGGCTCTCTCTATTGGACTAGGTATGCGGCAACAAGCAACAACGAAAAAACGCTAGATCCAACCCTTATCTATAAACCCAGGCAACAAACCACCCTAAACCGTCAAGAGTCCTGCCTGGACAACGAGGTATCCTATGACTCGGTTACAGGGTGCACGCACTATAGACTGCTGATAGTCAAGCAGGCTATATCAAAGATCACACAATTAAGTTGACTTAAAGCTTCAAGGAAAAGATAGATAACGGAATTAAATTGCAGAAACAATTTAATAACAAACTAGAAGAAAGTACATTTAACGTTACGTTAATTAATACAACTAATCACCCCTGCGTGAAAGAAGGTGAAAGCAAACAGTCCTCAAAACATCGTACAGGTAGACAAGATGCGGGTTTCTAAACTGCATGTGGCTACTGTAGGATCTGATGCTTAGCAAAGAAAGTACGTTACGGATTTAGAGAACTCTTAACTCATAAGCAGGAATAAATACTAGTGATAAGCCATACAGTGTATAATGGCATAGGTATAATTAAATAAAGGCAGCAACTCGCAACATAACCACATACAGGTGTGCTTCTCACTCTAGTAAGGCAAGCCTGCTCGGACAGAGTCTCTAAGCCACACCCTGACTCACAATGCTCACAAAAACGGTAAACTGTGGCACAATAACAAGCATGCAGAAATAATAAACCCCTAGCTGTTAATCTGCCAGGTGGCAGAGGTCTAGCCGGAAGGATATAGGCTTCAGATACCCGGGCTGAGCCACCTGCTCTAGCCTAGGGACGTTCCCAAGTCTGTGTGCCAAATTACTCTAATTGAAAGGGTGCTCTCTTGAGAGACTCACATCGCAAGTATCTGACTCTCTCCTGGCGACCCTAAAACAAAAGCAAGACGTGCTAGCGCAGTGCTGAGTGGACTAGGCAAGGGCCCTCACACAACACAACACTAGACACACAGGGACACATACAAGAAAATGCCCCCAGACTCCCATGGCTATCCTAGTAAAGTCGTGCGGGTCCACAGGACTCGCACCAGCAGACTTTACTTAAAGGATCGCAAAAAGCCTCCCCTCCGGTCTAGCCCCTGCTAACCTGACACAAGAACACACTAGCAAGCATGAAACCACCAAATATGAGACAACAAAAAAGCTTCCTAGGTCTCATTAACAATTACATCTCTGCATAAGGCCCTAAATCCTATCTAGTTATCTGAGAGCTCGTTGTTAATACAATAATAGATATAAGGTCTATCAAGGGGATGGGATAATTAAATAGATTGGTGAATTAGTGGAAGGAAGGTATACAAAGTAATAGCCTACAATGCATACACAAGATCAAAAACACATGAAGCCTTTAATTACTTTAGACACATCAGAAATCATGCCAAAACTGTATTAAACCTAACTAAATCAAACTTTCTCCACAAGCAGGCAAATAAACTTCTAAATAATCCAAATGATAACAAAATATTTTGGTCTACTCTTAACTCATTCAAATCCAACTTCACAACTGCTTCATCCATTCCACCATTAAAATCTCCGACTGGCAATCTTGTAAGTGACCCACGAGGTAAAGCTAACCTTCTTGCGGATATTTTCTCCACCAACTCAACCTTAGATGAAATAAATCAAGATGTCCCTGTACTTAATTTTAATTCGCCTGAAATTCCCTTACTTAAGATCCACGCCAGACATGTCAAAACTATTTTGCAGAATCTCTCGGTAGATAAGGCTCCTGGTCCAGATGAAATTCCTCCAATAGTACTTAAGAATTGCTCCTTGGTGCTCGCTCCTGTATTGGCAAAAAATGTCCGTCTATGTACTCATACCTCATGCTTCCCAGTACCCTGGAAAGAAGCAAACATCCATCCAGTTCCTAAAAAAGGTGCCTCTTCAGATCCATCAAACTACAGACCAATAGCTATAACTTCCACTATTGGTAAAGTCTTTGAAATTATATTAAATAATCACATAATTAAGCATCTTGAGAATAATAAATTAATCAGTGATAGGCAATATGGTTTTAGACGATGTCGATCAACTGCAGACATTCTTTGCCTTCTTACGCATCAAATCAACCAAGCTACAGACCAACATGGTGAAACACATACAATAGCACTGGATATATCAAAGGCATTTGATAGAGTCTGGCATCAATCCTTATTGTCGAAGATGTCAAACTACGGCCTTGCATCATTAGTTCCACTTATTTCTTCTTATCTTCATAACAGAAAAATATGTGTAATGGTAGATGGCCTTTATTCTCAATTTCACTCAATAAATGCTGGTGTTCCCCAGGGATCAGTTTTGGCCCCAACTCTGTTCCTCATTCATATCAATGATCTCATATCTACCACTCATAATCCAATACATTCCTACGCAGATGACTCAACACTCCACAGTTCCTTCACATTTACCAATTCTTTCACCCAACCCAATCTTATAAATTCAAAAATAAGCACTGCAATTTCTCTGAACCAGGACCTTTCTAGAATTGAAGAATGGGGACAAAAGAATCTAGTTTCCTTTAATGCACAGAAAACCAAGTACATTCAATTTTCTAACCGACAGAATCTCACTGACTCCCATATATTTTTTAATGATGTAAATATTCCCACTTCCCCTAGTATTGACATTCTCGGTGTAACATTAACTACTAACTTGAGCTGGACACATTATGTTAGAAGCATTGCTAAGAATGCCTCTAAAAAACTGGGACTCCTGTACAGAGTTCGAGAATTCTTCACTGACGAGCAGTTGGCCATAATATATAAAAGTCATGTGCGTTCTCAGATGGATTACTCTTCACCTCTGTGGAGTGGAAGTGGAGTGGTTGCACTGAGGCAGTTGGACAAAATTCAAAATAAAGCTATTAGATTAATCAATAACCCTGCAATCACACAGGACCTTCCTACATTATCCATACGAAGAAACGTTGCATCCCTTGCATTATTCTACAGATATTTTCACAGCAATTGTTCCGAGGAACTTGCTTCAATTGTGCCGCCTCTCCACATCTTTCCCCGTAGAACTAGGGCAGCTGAGAGCGCCCATGAATTTACACTTTCTCCTCCACAATGCAGAACTTCTGCTTATCAAACTTCATTTATCCCTAGAACTACTACTCTTTGGAATTCACTTCCCTCGAATTGATTTCCACAAACTTACAATCTACAATTGTTTAAATCCAGTTGTTACAAACATTTTATGAATGGAGGATGCCTTTAGGCACATGGACCTTTTTGTTTTATCTGTGTTTTTCCTTCCTCCGTTCATTGTCTTAAAAAAAAAAAAAAAAAAAAAGAGAGAAAGTTTCTAGGTGGGGTTGAGAGGCATAGATATCAAGGGGGTCCGAAGGGTACGACAGTGAGGTGAGCTCTGAGTCTTGAATCTGTCTGGACCCCGCCCTAGGCATGCAGAATACATCCCAGGCTTGGCAACACTCAACACAGTTGCCGGGTCAAAATCGTCTACCCCGTGCGTGAGTCGAAACTAAGCCTAACGTTGCGAACAAATGCATGTGGCAACATCAGGCTCGTCCCAAGCTGGCAAGCGAAGCAACGTCCCAAGCCGGTCTCTCTCTCCCGCTCGTCTCCTCCCGCCCTCACTAGACTTACATCTTATATATTATAATGAAACAATCAGCTATCGAGAATAAAATATACTAAGATGCGTTGGTTAAGAATAAGGGCAGCTACAAGCTGTGAAACAACATAAGAATATCCCAGACATTAGTTACGTTGTCGTAGGATATATACCAAGGAAAAGCCTGCCGGCCGGCTGCCGCCAGCCGGTTTCTAAACGGCTGGGCAGCCGACGCGCGCGCATGCCCGCACGTGGCAACTATGCAGAAGCGTCACACCTCCCCCAAGATATAAGACCCTTGACTAAGTTCTTCATATCTAACAGAAAGCTTCTCATAGTACCACACACTGTTGCGACACAAGGCACTATATATAAAAAAAATAAAGACTGTTGCGCTCCACCGAGCAAGTTTAACTAACTTAGCGACAATAAGCGAAAACATTCAACTTAGATACTGCTACAACATCTTATAAAAAATTCTACACGTTATAAAAAATAAAGAGTTTTTATAAGGTTTTTGCTTTTTTTATTTGTTTTTTTCGGCTGAACTACAGTGACAGCCTATTTTCCTCCACACTCAACCCTCAATCCTGTGGCAGTCTAACCAACATCATCCACCCTTCATAGACAATCCGCTATCACGTTATCAGAACCGGCAATATGGCGTATGTCCAGATTATACTCCTGAAGCATGAGTGACCACCTGGTCAGCCTCATATTCCGGTTATGAAACTGATTCAAGAATTTCAGAGGGTGATGATCGGTATAAACCACTACGACTGGTCCGAAAGCAGGAACATATACATCGAAGTGCCTGAGCGCCAGCACTATCGCCAGGAGTTCTTTTTCAAATACAGAGTAATTCCTTTGTGCACTATTGAATTTTTTACTGTAAAAACTCACTGGATGTTCGATACCTTCATCATCTGTCTGTAACAAGACAGCCCCAGCCCCTACGCCACTGGCATCAGTCGCCAGCTGAAAAGGTCTGCTGAAGTCCGGGGCCCTGAGTATGGGGTGGGTACATAACAGGTGTTTCACCAAGGAAAACGCCTCTGCACACTCAGGAGACCACCGGAACTCTTGTCCTTCGCTAATAAGTCAGTTAAAGGTGCAAGTACAGTCGAATAGCCTTTGATGAAGCGACGATAATAGCCTATCATACCTAGAAACCGCATAATTTGTTTCTTAGTCGTAGGCTGGGGAAACTGATCGATGGCTTTGATCTTAGTCTGTGGAGGGCACACCTGACCCATCCCCACCTCGAACCCCAGGTACAAAACTGTGGCTTTGATAAAATTGCACTTACCCAGGTTTACCACCAAACCTGCTTCATTCAGTTTATTAAAAAGCTGTCCGATGTGAGCACAGTGACTGTTAAAATCCTCGTCGTATATTATGACATCATCTAGGTACACCGTACAGTTGGGAATGTCGGCTACAATGTCGTTCATTAATTTCTGAAATGTTGCAGGGGCATTTTTCAGCCCGTATGGCATAACATGGCAACGATATGTGGCACCGTCCACCACAAACCCACACACCTCTCGCGCTCGCTCAGACAAGGGCACTTGCCAATAACCCTTAACAATGTCTATCTTAGTGAGGAACTTGGCTTTTCCTATCTTATCCACACTGTCGTCCACGCGAGGGAGAGGGTAGGCATTTGTGGGGGTTAAACCATTCAACCTGCGGAAATCTATACAAAACCGCACCTTGCCATCTGGTTTGGGCTGCAGTGTGACTGGGGAAGTCCACCTTACTGCACCCTCAGAAATCAGCCCACGTTTCAGCATATAATCCAGCTCTTCCCTAAGTGCTGGTAATTTAATAGCGGGAACACGGTATGGCACTGATTTAAAGGGCGGGTGGTCCCCAACATCGACATCGTGCACCGCTTGAGTAGTGAGGCCAGGATGTTCCGCGAAAACAGCTGGGTTTGAATCAAACAAGTGCTGCACAGCTACACGCTGTTGCTCAGGCAGGTTCAATATCAACTCGTGAGCCACTTGTCTAGAATTCCCCGCCCACTGATCCGCAGAAACATGACAATCCCAATTATCCTCCCCCGCAGCTTGACTGTCCCTTCCTCCTTCTCCACCACGATCGCTGCAGATCAACACCGGGACAGTGAGAGGCTCGGAGGGGCGCCTCACATACTCTTTCACCAGATTTACATGGCAAAGTTGGTTCTTTTTCTTACGATCAGGAGTAGCTACTAAATAGTCAAGATCAGAAACCTTCCTTACAACCCGATACGGACCAGAATACTTGGCAGACAAGGGGTGTCCCACCAGAGGCAGTAGTATCAGTACCTCCTGATCTACTTCAAACTCCCTCAGCTTCACCTTCTGGTCGTATCTGTCCTTCATCTGAGCTTGTGAACTCTTAAGGTTCCGACCTGCTACCTCCAAGCTCTTTAGCATTCTCTCACGGCTTTCAACTACATACTTTAGAAGCGAGCATGACTTTGTGACTCCCTCCCAGATCTCCTTGACTATGTGGAGGGGCCCCCTGACCCTGTGTCCAAAAACCAACTCGTTCGGGCTAAATCCCAAGCTCTCCCCAGGTACTTCTCTCGCAGCAAATAAAACGTATGGGAGACCTAGATCCCAGTCCTTCCCATTTTCCATGTAATAACACCGCAACATACTCTTGAGAGTCGAGTGCCACCTTTCCAAAACTCCCTGACTCTCGGGATGGTAGGCAGATGACACCACAGACACTATCCCATGTTGCTGCATGGTCTGCTTGAACAGAGCAGAAGTAAAATTGGATCCCTGATCAGACTGGATCTCCTGAGGGTAGCCATAACGAGAGAAATAGACAAGCAGGTTTTTGACAACAGTCTTGGCCATCCCGTTGCGCATGGGGTAAGCATCTGGATACCGTGTTGCTACATCCATTACAGTTAGTACAAATTTATTGCCGGCACTAGTGGGGGGCAATGGGCCAACCATATCGATAACTACTTTGCTGAAGGGCGGCCCAATGACAGGGATGGGTTGTAACGGGGCTCTCGTGATGACCTGATTGGGTTTCCCAACAACTTGACAAGTGTGACACTGTGACACCCATGACACGACACTCGCCTTTAACCCAGGCCACCAGAAAAGCTTGCTCAGAGCTGCCTCCATCTTACGTGCCCCCAGGTGCCCTGCCAAAGGCACATCATGAGCTAATCTCAATAAGCTCTCACGGCACACCCTCGGTACTACTAACTGGTCCACTAATCCTGACCCGCCATCCCACTTTTTCTTGGGATCCTGATGTCTCCGATACAAGATCCCCTCGGACAAGAAAAAATCACCATGCTGCGCATCCCCATTGCTCTCCAGTTCGATAGCACCATTACTACACGCCCTGACTTCAGGATCTTCCAGCTGCAAGGAACATATATCAGCAGGTGCGAGATTATCCAAGTTCATCTTAAATAATTTATTTCCACCTCCAATGTCCCGCTGAGCCATCCTTTCCTCATGCTGCGCATAACGATGCTGTCGCAGAGTCTCTTCCTGCCCTGCACCTGCACTAGCAGTGACAGGCCCCGGGGCCTCTCCAGACTCTAACATAGGTGCCAATAATGAGTCACCAAGAAACACTGCCGGCTCAAAACATCTCCAATTGACCAACACTTCCCGTTTTCTTGTGACCTTTCCTGCGCGGTTTGATAGACTGAGGTGGTGGCTGCAAGGCTCTGGATGTCTGAGAACGTGTCACAACACACGCCATGGTTTGTACGCTACACTTCTTAACCCACTCCTGTTCCTCCCTACTAACGTCGGCCGCCTTCTCGGCAACGACCAAGGGTGAAACCTTAGAAGCAGGCACCGCAAAGTCGTTGCCGAGGAGGAGGTCGACGCCCCCAACAGGCAAGTTCTCTACCTTTCCTACATCCAGCTCCTTCGCCACACCACCCACCTCTAGCTCCATCCGCACCAGCAGGTAGGACTTCGTAGCATTGATCCCCTGAACTACCACCACCCGAGCAGCGTTAATCGGCTTACCAGTAAAGTTCTTTAACAAGGTCTGAGAAGCCCCCGTATCACGCAATAGCTTAACTCCTCGCCTTTCGCCAGCCCACCTCACAAAACCATGCCCTCTATGACCCCCAAAGACGTCGCGGACAGGGTTCGAGCCTTCCGGACTCTTGAACACAGGCTGTGTCCCAACCTCTGACGAACTACCCTTGGCAAACTCAGAAGATATAGGCGACACCCCTATGCTGCGGGCCAATGACACAACCTTGTTTGGTGGCTTGTTCGGACAAGCATTTGCAAAGTGACCCTCCTTGTGGCATGCAAAGCACTCTTTACTCTTTGGTTTCCCTTGGGAGTGGGAGGTACCATTAGACTTCTTATACGGGACGGTATTTGGTTTATGTTCAGTTTTATTGTCAGTGCTACATGGTTTTGTGTATTTATGTGTATCAAAATTCTTGGGAGGGGGAGGGGTACGATCCTTTGCACCCGACTCACTCCTAGCTGCTGCTTCGCACCCTCGAATTAATGACAGTCGGAGGTCAGCCATTTCTGCTGCCTCCTGGAGAGTTCTAGGATTTTTTTCCTTTATATTTAATGTTAAGTCCCCGCCTGTGCACTTAAAGAACTGCTCCAAGAGAACCAGCTCACTCAACTCCTCAAAAGTAGCTGCCCTCTCAGAACGCAGCCAATGTCGTAGTGCATCAGACAAGTCCCGGGCGTGTTCTAGGAAGGTACTAGCACACTAGCCTGTCTCTCGGCAGCCTCAACCTGAGCTCTAGCCTGTCTTTCGGTAGCCTCAAACTGAGCTCTAGCCTGTCTTTCGTAAAGCCTCAACCTGAGCTCTAGCAACCTCAACCTTGGCCATCTCAAGCCGAAACAACAAATCTGGAGTCAACCCTTGAGGAGGGGAAGGTGCATTTAATGGAGAGGGTCCCTGTGATTGAATTCCACGCTGCCATTGACCATCAGCTTGGGGGTATGTACTAAATTCAGGCACCCTGACGTTTGATATGGGGGTAGAGTGGAGGGGGGGCTGGGGACCGGGGCCCCCAGTCGCCTCTCCACCCAGGTATTTCCCTTCTAAACCCATTATCAAAGTGCTCAGCTGATCTTTCCTCATGCCACTTAAACCCTGGTGACCCTGAAGACCTGCCACACACTTTAAGCCATACTTATTCAGCTTCAACACCTTGGCAGCGGTAAGGGGCACCTCTAAAAATCTTCTAGCACCCTCCTCGCTATCGACTAGCCACTCCACAGGTCTTTCTCCCTCCGAGCCCGTATCGTGACCTGACCCATCACTGTGTTCTGATGTATTAGACATGTTTGTGTACTGCAGTAATTATCACGGTTATAGAATGTGCCTTATCTCCTATGCAAGTATGTATATACTTATGTTATTTAAAGTCTTTAATGTGTTATATTGGTTGCTCCAAAAAAAAAAACTCTATGTCCACTGTATTCCTCTAATCATAAGGAATCTCAAAACAAATGACCACTATATTCCTCTGTTCAGTAAATCCTATGCAAGGTCGCCATTTGTTACGTCCTGGGATATATAAACACTGGGCTCTTTCTATTGGACTAGGTATGCGGCAACAAGCAACAACGGAAAAACGCTAGATCCAACCCTTATCTATAAACCCAGGCAACAAACCACCCTAAACCGTCAAGAGTCCTGCCTGGACAACGAGGTATCCTATGACTCGGTTAGAGGGTGCACGCACTATAGACTGCTGATAGTCAAGCAGACTATATAAAAGATCACACAATTAAGTTGACTTAAAGCTTCAAGGAAAAGATAGATAACGGAATTAAATTGCAGAAACAATTTAATAACAAACTAGAAGAAAGTACATTTAACGTTACGTTAATTAATACAACTAATCACCCCTGCGTGAAAGAAGGTGAAAGCAAACAGTCCTCAAAACATCGTACAGGTAGACAAGATGCGGGTTTCTAAACTGCATGTGGCTACTGTAGGATCTGATGCTTAGCAAAGAAAGTACGTTACGGATTTAGAGAACTCTTAACTCATAAGCAGGAATAAATAATAGTGATAGGCCCTACAGTGTATAATGGCATAGGTATAATTAAATAAAGGCAGCAACTCGCAACATAACCACATACAGGTGTGCTTCTCACTCTTCGTCAGGCAAGCCTGCTCGGACAGAGTCTCTAAGCCACACCCTGACTCACAATGCTCATAAAAAAGGTAAACTGTGGCACAATAACAAGCATGCAGAAATAATAAACCCCTAGCTGTTAATCACCTGCCAGGTGGTAGAGGTCTAGCCGGAAGGATATAGGCTTCGGATACCCGGGCTGAGCCACCTGCTCTAGCCTAGGGACGTTCCCAAGTCTGTGCGCCAAATTACTCTAATTGAAAGGGTGCTCTCTTGAGAGACTCAGATCGCAAGTATCTGACTCTCTCCTAGCGACCCTAAAACAAAAGCAAGACGTGCTAGTGCAGTGCTGAGTGGACTAGGCAAGGGCCCTCACACAACACAACACTAGACACACAAGGACACATACAAGAAAATGCCCCCAGACTCCCACGGGTATCCTAGTAAAGTCGTGCGGGTCCACAGGACTTGCACCAGCAGACTTTACTTAAAGGATTGCAAAAAGCCTCCCCTCCGGTCTAGCCCCTGCTAACCTGACACAAGAACACACTAGCAAGCACGAAACCACCAAATATGAGACAACAAAAAAGCTTCCTAGGTCTCATTAACAATTACATCTCTGCATAAGGCCCTAAATCCTATCTAGTTATCTGAGAGCTCGTCGTTAATACAATAATAGATATAAGGTCTATCAAGGGGATGGGATAATTAAATAGATTGGTGAAGTAGTGGAAGGAAGGTATACAAAGTAAGAGAGAAAGTTTCTAAGTGGGGTTGAGAGGGATAGATATCAAGGGGGTCCGAAGGGTACGACAGTGAGGTGAGCTCTGAGTCTTGAATCTGTCTGGACCCCGCCCTAGGCATGCAGAATACATCCCAGGCTTGGCAACACTCAACACAGTTGCCGGGTCAAAATCGTCTACCCCGTGCGTGAGTCGAAACTAAGCCTAACGTTGCGAACAAATGCATGTGGCAACATCAGGCTCGTCCCAAGCTGGCAAGCGAAGCAACGTCCCAAGCCGGTCTCTCTCTCCTGCTCGTCTCCTCCCGCCCTCACTAGACTTACATCTTATATATTATAATGAAACAATCAGCTATCGAGAATAAAATATACTAAGATGCGTTGGTTAAGAATAAGGGCAGCTACAAGCTGTGAAACAACATAAGAATATCCCAGACATTAGTTACGTTGTCGTAGGATATATACCAAGGAAAAGCCTGCCGGCCGGCTGCCGCCAGCCGGTTTCTAAACGGCTGGGCAGCCGACGCGCGCACATGCCTGCACGTGGCTACTATGCAGAAGCGTCACAGTTGATATATAGTTGATGTATATTACCTTAAAACTATAGGAGAGTAGTATTAACATTTTCTATATATAATCCCAAGCATAACATGTAATATATATAATATATATATATATATATATATATATATATATATATATATATATATATATATATATATACATATATATACACCGATATATATATATATATATAGATCGATAGATAGATAGATAGAAGTGCCGACATGCCTCTAAACGCGGTTCGTGGCCTATTCAGAATATTTTTGTGGGGGGATACTCCCAAATGTGTCTCAGCAGCGTGATGTACCATTGCCTGTCTGCAAACGCCAGGAATTTTTCGAACATGTTTGAACATTTCATGATGCGTGCCGACTTTCGGCCACTCTTGAAGGAGGAAGGTTAAACATCGCACACGACTAATTCTTACATCGTGTGTATACAGCTAAGTCCTTCTATGTTTGTCTTTAAATTATTCTATGATCTTTATGGACAAACTAGTTAGGCTGTTTGACAATACATTATTGGCCAATATGTTGAGTTAGGACGATTTGCTGTTTAATTTCGGGTCGTATTAAGTCAACATAAATACGTATTCGTTATGAAGCGTGACCTCCAAAAAACAACAGGTAAATAATTATAACCTGTAATTTCGTTATCGTTTTCTCTTGTAATTTCTTAAAATAATTCAGATATAACTAATTTAATTGCGCATATTTCGTGAATTAAATTGCTTTTACATTTTTTACAGTTACTTGACCATTTGCCACCTACGCCTCGCTAAAGATAAGTCCACGATTCCCGATAAACAAGTAAGATCTTTCCTTTGTCAGTCTAATTGTTCATATTGTTGTCTCCTCCAGCTGAGCTCTTTATGCGCACATTAGGCTGATTATCCGTTTCACAGAACGGTATTTATCTGTGTGGTCCTTCGTAATAAATTCAATAGACCTAGAACAATTGTGGTGAAGGGTAAGATTCGAAGGCCAGGAATTTGGGTAGGTCGGTTTCTGGAATACCTTGAGATATTTTCCACACACTCCGTGAGACACTTTCTGGCATTCTGTGCCGAATCCAAGCTCATCTAAGCTCAATTATTTTTGCTCCTTAGCGCATTTTTGTAATTTGCAGCAACGGAAAACTGTTGGAAAACCTTTACGAGACCAAGGCATTGCAAGGAATCGCACAGAAGACCAAGAAGTGCCAAGAATGGTCGATCGATCGGTCAATCTTTCTCTCTCTCCATTATCAATCATATACTGTAGGCTACCTTCCACTTCATTATAACCCTAATGTCAATTGTTGTTAACATTCAGCTAAAAATTCCTCTCTCACTCCATCCTTAATACTTTTCTCTCATTCTCACTGTTCTAACATTCTAACATTTCAAATTTATCATCGCATTATGTAGTATATAGGCTTTACTAGTATTGTTGTTGTTTACTATTTCATCTTGTAATTATATATTGCTATATACCAGGTACGAATGTGAGTTTTATTTCATACCAGATGATATGACTCTAACAAAGACATTATTTGCTAAGGTGACTAGATATTTCATTGAGCTATCGATAGCGTAAGTATGTGCTAAATGGAGAGCGAGACAAACAATAATGATTAAGGCCACTCGACCAGGATTGGTATCAATCAATGAAACCCAAGGTCAGCGGATATATAAATGAATGGTTGGAGACTTTTATGGGGAGTGCTCAACCCAATCTTTTTATTGGAATTTGTTATACTCTGGTCAGTGCTACGTATATGGCGCTTGGGTGACATATTTTGAGCGAAACTAGCGGGGAAAAACCCGCCTGGTCGTGTTCTTTAAGAATATGCCTTGCACAAGATTGCAACCCTTCTTAACAGCTTATTTGGTGCAATTAAGATTCTGGAAAGTAGCTTATAAAACAATGAGCACACAAATGCCGCTGACAAAGGTAGAACTGTGCTGGTCAATTAACCTGACTCTCTTTATTGTGTTTGGAAGCAAAAGCCGTGGTTTGTCTTAGCATTCTGCAGGATTCCGTTGTTGAATGTTACTAGTTCCAAGCTCATCTATATTTCTCCTTATGATTGTTTCGTAACTACACTGTAGAGCCTCCATTTGACAACGAAATCGGGCTCCAAATCTCAGGATTCATCATAATTTCCAGTTTGTGTCAAGTCGGCGCGTGGTTCTTGAAGGTGGGAAAGGGCTCCACTTGCCCAGTAACTTCACGTAACTCAAATACCGTAATTGTTAGCCTGCTAAAGAGTGTACGTACTAAACACATGGTGGCAGTTTGGTGGACAGGTAGTTTCTCCTACACATATTAATAATAATATTAATAATAATAATTTGATTGTTGCATATAACTGTACATATAGTACATAGAATACATATATTGAATAAGTACAAATAACGTTGATACGCAACAAAGAGGACTTGATACCTAACGGTATATATGTCCTTAAATATGATATGCTTAGTAACATTGGTGGTATGACACACATTGCGAGTGATTGGATAAGCTAGAAAATCAACCAAAGGTATATTGATGTTACGATTATTTGCCAAAAATAATAAAGTTGTTGTTACTAAGTCAGACACTTAATTGATGTTTAACACATTATCAATTAACAAACCTTTTAATCTGAGCTTATACACACCAAACGAACAGTCATGATTCAAGTTGTCCATTATACAATTCCATATTAGAACACCTTTATATTTAAATGTTTCTTGTGCTAAAAGAAGTTCTGAGCGCGGGTACAATATATGTAATATTTGTTCTAGTTGGATAAGAGTGAACTTCACAAGCTCTTATGAACATATTATTAAATATTGGAGGTAGCTGATTATTTACGAATTTATACATAATTTTACCAATGCTAAATTTATATATTCCAGATATGGTTAACAACCTAAAAGCCTGGAATAGTGGTTCTGTATGAGCTAAATAATGTGAGGAAGACAACATTCTTATTGCTCTGTTTTAAGTTTAAATACAGAACTGATATAACAGGCACTAGTTGAGCCCCATACCTCTATCCCGTAGGTCAGATAAGGGATATATAAAGCTATAGTATAATGTTTCTAGTGTAGATGCATTGTCGTTCATAAAAGAACACACTTGGTGATGTTAGGTTACGGTATGTTTGTTAATAAGCATTATGGAAACACGTACAGTTTCTTATTTTTTTGCAATGCAGCATAAATATTTAAATATAATTTATTTGTGTTCAAGACTATTTTTGTATATGCAAATATACCACAAACAGAAAATATAAAGACAGCTGGTGGGAAAAATGGTGTGGTCAATTCCCGTGGAGTATTCAGCACTGAACATACTGGGCCTGTCTGGACTGGCTACAAGTAGAACATGGAGACACGTATTTATTTTTGGTTTTCACTTCTATGCATTTTGTAATACATTGTGTCATAGACGACAGTAGATCTGGACTGGACACGAACATGGAACTTTGCAATAAGGGACCCAACACCGGAAAACCAACCCCAAAGTTCGAACATCGAAACCGCGAAAACATCACATTTTCGCAGTTTCGAGGTTCGAACTTGGGGGTTCGTTTTCCAATTTCGGGTCCCCTACTGCAAAGTTTCATTTTCGTGTCCAGTCCAGATTTACTGTAGTCTATGATTGTGTTTATAGATTAAAGAGTAATACTGCTGTACTTAGACTTTGTAGGCTACTATTTATTTAATGTTTATATATATTTTGAAATATATCATTTTGAAAGTCTTTATCAATCATTGAACAAGTTACGATTTATTCTTTCCTCGGTTTCCTCACTGACATAAGACAGCACGGGAAACTTGGGTGCAGAGGGGAGAAAGACTCACAGAAACACAACGGAAGGAGGGGTAAGAGAAAGAGGAAGCAGCCGGAGAGAGGAAAAGAAAAAACCTGTACATATTATCCTTGAACTGCTAAGACTTGTGGGGGATTGATACATACATAGATGCACTGTACTTAGTGTAATGTGTACACTCTATCAAATAAACACAATGAACACGCAGACCTTACGTATATACGACCTGTGAAAGTGACGAATTTGTGGAGTGTTGTATTTGTGATTTCATGGGATTTCATTAATTTGCCAACTAACCATTTAATTAATACACATTTGATCAATTTATCAGGCAATAGCTTATTTAATGGATTAATTATACCCTCACTTCACGGGTAGGGGATGGAGTGCAGAAGGTGTTTATGTCGTCAGTATTTCGACCCAGATGACCCCTTGGAACCAGCTGTCTTCCAGTTTGCAACAATTTATTCATGGCCATTTGTGGTGTTGTTGTAGCACGTTGACCTGTTGATTAACCTGTCCAAGGTTTAATCCCAGGGGGGTTGAGTCATATTATTCTTGAGCGGCATTACGTGACTTAATGGTTATATATTGTTACGTATCTTGATCTTCAAGTGGTTAACTTGATGAATCTAGATAGCACAGAGATATATATTAAGGTATCAGTCAGCTGAAGGCAAAACAAAAGTAAAATCTAACACAATTATTTTCTGTTGTTGCTTCCTTTCCTTTTGGATCTTAGGACTTAGTATCCTTTATTGACTGATACTCTTTAATTATGAAAAATACTGAAACTAATTAAAGTCATGTAGTATTTAAAAATAGTAATTATTTAACCGAAGCTTAGTAGGCTATGGTTATGAACCGAATAAGTTATAGCTAAAGAAGGACTATTAATTTTATAAAAAGTCTTGAAAGATAACTATTAAAGTAAGAATATTTCTGTCTCTTACCCTTTTTGAAATGAATAGATAGTTTTCTTATATGTCCTTTTATTTATATTTAATGTAATTATTCTTGGTTCTTGTCTTACGTTAATAGGATTATATTATTATTATCATCAGGAGTAATATCAAAGTCACATAAAAAGTTAGATATATATTTAATAATTAGTTAAATGTATTTCTTAACCACGTAACATTGAGGTTTGATTATGAGTAAATAAAGTTACAGGATCGCTTCATAGATTGATTCAGGTCTCACTCAAATAATATGAAAAGCAAAATATAATATTTTGAAGCAAAAGAATTTTCTTCAGCTTAGGAAATCACTATAAGTAATATTAACACAGCCATGTTAGTCTAAGGCGATATTACTAATATGAGACAATAGCATCACCGTACTACGCACCGTTAAGCAATGTAAGCTTAATTAAAAGAAAATGAAAGAACTCGTAAGTATTAATATAAAACAATAGTATTACTTTCATCATAACCCAATTACTTAAAGAGTTGCTTTAGTCCACAAGTTAGTCAACTAAAATAGTTAAGTACATAATAATAGCGTTAACGTTAATTCCCAATCAAATAGTTAAGTACATAAATAGTAGCGTTAACGTTAATTCGCAATCAAATAGTTAAACACATAATAGTAGCGTTCACGTTAATTCCCAATCAAATAGTTAAGCACATAATAGTAGCGTTCACGTTAATTCCCAATCAAATAGTTAAGCACATAATAGTAGCGTTAACGTTAATTCCCAATCACATATCTCACTAACCAACATAACGTAAGTGTTTACACCGAATACACTTAACACACATTTATATAATCTGACTGACAGTCACAAACCCATTATATACTTCACCCCGTCTTCCTCCAGCTGCAAGTTCACCTTCCCCAACTCCAAATGAGACTGATTTGAATGCCCACAACTCGGGTCTTATATACCAAACAATGATGGTGTAGGAACGAATCAGGAGGCAGGGGGTGGTGCCCGCTCCAATCATAGCTCCTCGAGTTGCATAGCAGGTGCATGGTCCAATCACAGCTCCTGGCGTCGAACATACGTCATCGTGTCCGGTCATCGGGGTAGTTTGCAGGGTCCCCTATGACGCACGCAGGTGTGAAGGCTAGTTTGCTGGTATGGGGCGAGCTGGTTTGCCCACTCGCTAGTTCGCTCGCTAGTTTGCTTCGCCGCTTGGGTAGTTTGGCTCCTTCAACTCTAATTCTAACACTTAAATTAACATACAGGGCTCCGTATGTCAGACCTCCCCCCTAGAAAAGAGTTTAAGGAGTATAGTACATAATATTAAACATAATACATAAATAGATTCACCACCAGATTGGCAACAGCAAGATTATAATGAGGATATAATAAGGATATCACCCAAAGTAGGCAACGTCTCCAGGTACCACATCAGAACATAGCCGGAACGTAGCTGGAGCGTTATTCGAACTGCAAGGCATCTCACAGCTGAAGGCTTGACAGCGCACTACGAAACCATGATATTTACCTCGCTACAAGGGAGAGCTAATTGCCAAAATCCTCTCATAAAGTTAAACTTACTGCTGCATGAGGCCAACCTGGTAAATGCAATCTTTGATCCGTGGCAGTGGGTAGGTATCGTTCTTTGTGACAGCATTAACTTGCCGATAGTCCCTACAAAACCTATGTATGACCGGACTACTCCACTGGCTTAAGGCCCTTGTGATCAGCTGGTTTGAAAAAATGAAGTCAAGTTCGACCTGCAGTATACTCCTGCGTTGTGGTGAGACACGGTAGGGGGATAGTTTAATGGGAGTTGCATCCCCTACGTCGATGTCGTGCACGGCCAAAGAAGTGAGCCCTGGAGTATCACGGAACACACTGGGAGACTGAGATAAAACTGAGATTTGTTGGTTCGCTTGATCAGAGGGAAGATGACATAGTTTAAATGGTAATTCCCTCCAAGCCACTGAATTATACTGAAAGTTGGATAGGCTACATGACAAGTCAAAGTCTGCATGGATGCCTTCAGGCTCTGGAACAGTCTGTTGCGGGTCAGTAAGAGAACTGAAAACTTCGTCCGCACCAGGCTGTCCACACGTCCTGACATTCACTGCCACAGTGGGAGAATCTGGAGGAGAGGAATCAGGGGACCTATGGTAGGGTTTCAACATATTTATATGGAATACTTGCGTGGGCTTTCTCCTGTCTGGGGTAGTTACTAGATAATCGGTAATGCTCACCCTCCGAATGATCTTATATGGGCCCCTGAACTTGGCAGATAAAGGTTGGCCAAAAAGGGGGAGCAGGACCAAAACCTCATCACCGGGCTTAAACTCCCTCTCACGGGCTTTTATGTCATACCATTTCTTCATGGAGCTTTTAGCCACTGTCAAGTTTTGAGCGGCAAACTCACATGAGGATCTCAGCCGGGTTTTGAAATCTGAAACATACTTGAGGTTTTGGTTCCCCTCCTGACCAACTAGGCTATCCTGCAATAGTTGCAAAGGACCTCTTACCTGGTGACCGAAAACTAGCTCATTAGGGGAAAAACCCAGGGATTCAGTTGGAACCTCACGAGTAGCAAATAAAAGAAAAGGTACCCCCTTATCCCACTCAACTCCGGTCTCTGTACAATACTTACGTAACATTCCCTTTAATGTCTGATGATATCGTTCGAGAACCCCTTGACTCTCTGGGTGGTAGGTGCTAGACTTAACATGCTCGATACCCAACTCCTTCAGGGACTGCTGGAAAATGTTAGAGGTAAAATTAGTTCCTTGATCACTTTGCACCTCATGGGGGAAACCCATTCTGGTGAAGAATTTGAGCAGTTCCTTGATAACAGTTGGAGCAGAGGTAGTCCTTAACCCGGCAAGCGCGATAGGCCTCACGGAAGGCTTCCTATAGGGAACGCGATAGGCCTCACGGAAGCAGGACCATAAAAAAAGCCTTCCAAAAAAAAAAGGGCCTATCAAAACAAAGGATTTTGTCTCTAGGTGAGATAATTCCCCTCTAGTACTCATCCATGTGTTTCTCACCCCTCCCCCTCCCCTCCTTCCCCACCTTATTCCCCCCTCCCCCCCCTCCTCAATTATCACCTATTTATCCACTTATTATCATCATTTATCGGTTATTTTTCTCTCCCGCGATAATGTAGCACAAGTGGGTTGCAGAAAAGATCGTTATGCAACACCCAGACACCGGCACACACCGCCCCGCTCGTCTCAGTTGACTCCCAGACAGCGAGAGGGGAGGGCTGCCTGTGGCTCTCTCTCGCCTGAGATTATGACCGGGTGGCCAATATCTTCGTTTTTCACCACCCAAATGCTTTTCCCACTTATTTTAGCACTCTTGAAGGTTCATATATACATCATATATGTAAAATAAAAGCATACCGAAAACAAATAATGGTTTATATTGTAAATATAACGAATTCTGTCAGAATCCAGGGCTAGAAATGCACAAATAACTACCCTAGCACCTAGGTCTATATCGCGCTTGTCAGGTTAAGGGTATAGCCTCTGGGTAGCGAGTTGCCATGTCCATGATAGTTAATATATAAATGTTACCTTGGGAAGTCTTAGGCAATGGGCCTACAATGTCCACTACCACCCGAGTAAAAGGATTCTCGAAAACGGGCAAGGGCACCAGAGGATGTACAGGCACCTTCTGATTGGGTTTTCCCGTCATCTGGCAAATGTGACACACTCTACAAAACTCCACTACATCTGCACGCATTCCTGGCCAGTAAAAGTGGGCTCTGATTCTGTCTAGAGTTTTTCTCACACCTAGGTGTCCTGCCAATGGTATACAATGTGCCATTTCCATGATATCTCTACGACAAGGTTTGGGGACTACTACTTGATGGATGTCCCAAGCCCCGTCATCGATTGGTCTGTGTGACGGTCTCCATCTTCGCCACAATACTCCTCCTTTGAGGTAGAAACATTCACCACCCTCCTTCTCACATTCCTCTTCACTCACGGACCTGGCAGCTAACTCCTTGCATTCACTATCATCTCTCTGTAGCTCTACCAGGCCACTAGGACAATTTGGAGGGGTTTCATGGTCATCGTTAGGGTCAAGATGAGCCATAAAGGTGTCAGATAAATCCACCTCAGTCACATCATCAGGCACAGTTGGAGCGTCATTCACACTCTCATCATCCCTTTCATCAACTCTTACATTCGGTACATTTCTGTCGGAGGGAACTGCTACTTGAGACATTGAACGTGTGACAGCACACACAGGGATATCTTGGGACCTACACAAAGCTATGGTGGCCTCACCCTGTAGTAACTCACATTCAATTTCGCCTTTTACCAAGTATGTATAAAACTGGCCTCCAGCACCTCTCATTACAACTGGTTCGCCAGGTGGGCACTCAGTGTAAGGATTCACCATGAGGGTGCTAGTAGAACCTGTGTCTCTCAGAATTTTTACCTCATGCATACAACCATTTAATCTCACGTTGCCAGATGAAATAAAGGGACGGTAACTGTCCTGCACTGATGGTGAAATTATTATTGGCTTAACCCTAGTGGGTTGCACCACACATGCTACTACACCCCTGTCTAGATGATTTACGTTAGCTGCTAGGTACTCCTGTCGGGAGTCCTGCATTAAAGGAACTTTTGGTGCTAGGTACTCCTTCTGTCGGGAGTCCTGCATTACAGGCACATATGGAGTTTGAGATACGGCGGCAACTGTCTGCCCCGATCTCTCGGTTCTCTCCTTGGCCCAGCACTGATAAGCTAGGTGGCCTCTCTTGCCACAAAAAGTACATACTTTAGGGGATACGGGAACGTTCCCTCTTTGAGCATTACTATTAGTTTGGGGCCCACCTCTGTTACCATTGCCCTGAGTCGCATTTTTAGTTGGGGGAACAATTCTATTTTGGCTAGCTGGGGAAGACGTTATAGGCTTGTGACTGGGTCTGTCAGATTTGTGATTGGGATACTTAAAATTAGAACTAGAATTATCGTAGGGCTTCTTTCCACGAAATTTGTTGTTGAGCACGTATGTGTCAGCCATGTCAGCAGCGTCGGCAAGACAATCTACCTTTTTCCCCTTTAACCCTTAATTAGCGGCGAGCAACATAAGTCGAGTTAAATAAAGCTGGACTATGTGGCGGCGCTCGACATAGGTCGAGTGGCAATTTCAGCACGTTATGTGGCTGAGAGAGAGAGACAAGTGGTGGCAGGAGACTAGCGAGCGTATGACTGCTCCAGACCACCGCGGCGAACCTACTGACACAAATCTCAGCTCCCTCCTCCCTCTCTCACTCGCTACATACTCAATTATGTACCGAAAGTACCGAATTACCTGCTTTTTGCACTCGCGTTGCACGGTTATTGCAAGAAAACTATCCATCATACAAGGATCGTTATGGTGTCATTCGAAAGCTCTGTTTATGCCCTTTCAGGGATAGGTACTTGTTTTACGTTCTGGGTCTTATTTAGGCATGAAAATGATCACGTAAACAGCCCTATTTTGGCTAAAAACACCCCGCTGTGCGGTACACATAAATAAACCGCATAGGCCGCTCGTAAGGTGTTAAATGATAGGATACAGAAGAATCAATTTTCCATAGGAAATTTTCTAACAGGACCAACTCCTTCAGATCGTTGTAGCTTGTGACTTTCTTACTCTTGACCCAATGATTGAAAGTTTTAGTCATGGTCCTGGCAAATACCTTATGGGTTTCTTCTACTTTCTTCTGGTTTTTACGGAAAGATTGCCTGTAAGCCTCAGGCTGCAATTGATAGGTTTTTAAGATAGCTTCTTTGAGATTGTCATAATCCTGCCTAACTTCTGCTACTTCTGACAAATACGTGGCTCGAGCCTGCCCCGTCAAAACAGTTTGTAACATAAAAGGCCATTGATCTCTTGTCCACTTCATACCTCCAGCAACTTCCTCAAACAAAACAAAGAAATCCTGCACATTATCCTCAGTGAAAGGTGGAATGACACTAGTCATAGTCAATCCCAGAGGGGGAGCAATTTCGGGAGCATTTGTATTGACATTTAGTTGAGCCGTACGATATTGATATTCACATTGTTCGGTCGTTGCACTGGCATTTAGTCTGGCTTGTTCGGTCTTTGCTTCGGCATTTATTCTGGCTTCTTCGGTATTTGCTCTGGCTTGTTCGGCATTTATTCTGGCTAGTTCTAATATTTGATCACCGGTCAAACCAGGTGGCAATTGTTCATCAAGTTGGATAAGTTTACTCGGGATCCCACCAACTGCTCCGTCACCCTCCCCGCCTTCTACAGGGAACAGGTGGGTTTTTATGGTCTGAGCCACCTCTACTTTAGACATGTTTGAGACAGTTAATTGGAGATGTGAGGCAAGCACTTTCAGTTCGGATTTTGACAGACGGTCAATATCAGGGGCTGTGGGTTCTGATTCTATGAAAACTCGAGCATCTTCGTCATTAATTAGATGAGGCATGATTAATATTTGATTTTTAAGTAGTGAAACGTTAATGAAACTGAGTGAAACTGTATGAAACGAATCCTGGCAAGGTCGCCACTCTTCTGTTACGTATCTTGATCCTCAAGTGGTTAACTTGATGAATCTAGATAGCACAGAGATATATATTAAGGTATCAGTCAGCTGAAGGCAAAACAAAAGTAAAATCTAATAAATTATTTTATGTTGTTGCTTCCTTTCCTTTTGGATCTTAGGACTTAGTATCCTTTATTGACTGATACTCTTTAATTATGAAAAATACTGAAACTAATTAAAGTCATGTAGTATTTATAAAGAATTATTATTTAACCGAAGCTTAGTAGGCTATGGTTATGAACCGAATAAGTTATAGCTAAAGAAGGACTATTAATTTTATAAAAAGTCTTGAAAGATAAATATTAAAGTAAGAATATTTCTGTCTCTTACCCTTTTTGAAATGAATAGATAGTTTTCTTATATGTCCTTTTATTTATATTTAATGTAATTATTCTTGGTTCTTGTCTTACGTTAATAGGATTATATTATTATTATCATCAGGAGTAATATCAAAGTCACATAAAAAGTTAGATATATATTTAATAATTAGTTAAATGTATTTCTTAACCACGTAACATTGAGGTTTGATTATGAGTAAATAAAGTTACAGGATCGCTTCATAGATTGATTCAGGTCTCACTCAAATAATATGAAAAGCAAAATATAATATTTTGAAGCAAAATAATTTTCTTCAGCTTAGGAAATCACTATAAGTAATATTAACACAGCCATGTTAGTCTAAGGCGATATTACTAATATGAGACAATAGCATCACCGTACTACGCACCGTTAAGCAATGTAAGCTTAATTAAAAGAAAATGAAAGAACTCGTAAGTATTAATATAAAACAATAGTATTACTTTCATCATAACCCAATTACTTAAAGAGTTGCTTTAGTCCACAAGTTAGTCAACTAAAATAGTTAAGTACATAATAGTAGCGTTCACGTTAATTCCCAATCAAATAGTTAAGTACATAATAGTAGCGTTCACGTTAATTCCCAATCAAATAGTTAAGCACATAATAGTAGCGTTAACGTTAATTCCCAATCACATATCTCACTAACCAACATAACGTAAGTGTTTACACCGAATACACTTAACACACATTTATATAATCTGACTGACAGTCGCAAACCCATTATATACTTCACCCCGTCTTCCTCCAGCTGCAAGTTCACCTTCCCCAACTCCAAATGAGACTGATTTGAATGCCCACAACTCGGGTCTTATATACCAAACAATGATGGTGTAGGAACGAATCAGGAGGCAGGGGGTGGTGCCCGCTCCAATCATAGCTCCTCGAGTTGCATAGCAGGTGCATGGTCCAATCACAGCTCCTGGCGTCGAACATACGTCATCGTGTCCGGTCATCGTGTCCGGTCATCGGGGTAGTTTGCAGGGTTCCCTATGACGCACGCAGGTGTGAAGGCTAGTTTGCTGGTATGGGGCGAGCTGGTTTGCCCACTCGCTAGTTCGCTCGCCAGTTTGCTTCGCCGCTTGGGTAGTTTGGCTCCTTCAACTCTAATTCTAACACTTAAATTAACATACAGGGCTCCGTATGTCAGAATATATATATATATATATATATATATATATATATATATATATATATATATATATATATATTATAACTTATCCTATTACAACAAAGTTAAAAGCAGATGGACAAGTGGTCCATCTGTTGTAAACTTTAATGTAATAGGATCAGCTTTATTAGCTAAGGTTTGATTAATGTACATGAAGATCGGTTATTTGTATATCTGTCAAAGTTAGGTTGAATTAGATTGAGAGTAAATGTATATTTTTTAATATGTTAGTATAGGAATTTTAATTCACGAGGTACTTTTTTATGGGACATAAATAGGAGTTGTTCTGGAATTAAATGTAATTATAGTTTCAATTGTTTTTATAATTATATACCCAAACAGTTGAAATCGTAAGCTCAGAGTTATTGATATCGACACAGGCATTCTTCTCACAAGCAGGCAACTCTCTTTCTGCCTCTCTCTTGTTGTGCCGTGTTCTCTTCAACAACTGATCAACCTTTTCTTGAACAACATAATTATCCACTACTTCTCCAATTTGCTTATTAATTTTAATTTCAAATTTACCAGCAGATGGGTATTCTTTCACATAATTTTCCAAAGTGTCCATTACGTCTTCCGTATGGTGAAGTCGTCTTATTTACAATCTGACAAACAATGGACAACATAAATAAGCTAAGGATGTGACTGCAAACCACCACATTAACCCTTGTCTATCGGGGCCCGACTTAAGTCCGTTTCTAAAAACCTGGACTATGTGGCGGGGCCCGACTTAAGTCTGTGTGCAATTTTGGCGCAATATTGGCTCTGAGAGAGAGCCGAGTGGTGGGAGGAGAGTAGGTTGCCTCATGACCGCTCGCCATGACCGTCGTGGGCCCACTGACATGTACTCCACAATACTCCACCCTCTCTCACTCGCTACACACGTAATTATGTAACGAAATGACCGTATTTTAGCGATTTTGCCCTTCGGTTGCAAGATCGTTGCAAGACAACCAGTGATCGTAGAAGGATGGTTCGGGTGTCATTGGAAATCTGAATTTACGCCCTTTCAGGGATACATACTTGTATTACGCTTTGGCTCTTATTTATGCATTAAAAAGAGCACGGAAACAACGCCATTTATGGTAAAAAAAAAAACGCTGGGCGGCACGGTCAAATATACCGCCTAGGCCGCTCGTTGAGTGTTAAGCCTTCGACTCCTACAGTGAATAAAGTCGTGTAATAGTAATCAGCATAAGATACAAACAACAACAACACTATCGTACTGGTGGAGTTAAGATGGAGAAAGAGGTAGCTGGGGATAGGGCACTACCCAGGGAGGCATATGATAAGTTACTGGAACTCCTGTTTCATTTATCTGGCTTCCCCTGCTGTTTCTATTTGTGCCTCACCCACACAGAGAGTAATCCAGCTTATCTCTCTCAAAAAGGGGGAGGGGGGATTTGTTACAGACAGCTATGCTTTTTGTCTCCTTCATGCACATAAAAAACATAACTAAACATAGCTGGGCTTTTTCACTGGCATATACAGTAGGTTGGTTAAATTATCTATTATCCCCTTCTGTAACAGTAACATTTTTAATCCAGCTATATTCAAACGATTATGTACAGTTTAAGAAGAATCTGTGGTAGTAAAAAGGGTTAAGTAAGATAGTTCGAAGCTTGTTAGTTGATGGAGGTCCTTTTTTAACTGAATAAAATAGTCTAATATTAGCATGAATACAATTAAAGAGACGTCACCGGTACAGAAGGTGTTAACAACTTTGTTAGGTTGAGTGGTGAGGTAAAGGGTGAATTGGACTCATCAGCCTTGGTTAGAAACCTATCTAGGGGAGACAACCTCATATGAATCCGAGTGGATGGGACTTGTCAGCCTTGATCGACAACCCGTCTAGGGGAGATAAGCCTCATATAAATCCTTACTGCTGACTTAAGGGTGAAGCAGGTTGGTGGATGGACTTACCACACACCACTGTTGTAAACTAGTGTTAAAAATATACATAGAACACCTTGGAGTCGGATGGACCCTAATGCTCGGTTCACAGATGCACAAATTAACGTCCCGTCCGTCCCCGACCTCTTAATTCATCTGCAAACGGGCAAGGACATCGCCTATGGTCGGTACATGGACGTATAGTGTCGCCAGCTCATGGGACGCGGAGGCCTGGGCAGCGCCCTTTTTGTGCATGCACAAAACGGGTGGCGTGGGTCGGGCCAACTGTCAGAAAATGTGTTATGTCGGGACACCCACGGGAGCAGTCAGCGTCTAGACGCCGACCAACGGGATGAGAACGGCGGCTAAAAAACGTTGGAAGAAGAGTCGGCGATATGGCACCGTCGCGTCACGTGAGCTGGCGACACCGCACTTCCGTGTACCGACCATAGGCGATTTTGCCAGCTTCCTTGCTCGTTTGCAGGCGAATTAAGGGGTCGGGGACGAACGGGACGTTAATTCGTGCATGTGTGAACTGAGCAAAAGGGGCCGGGGACGGACGGGACGTTAAATCGTGCAAGTGTACCATGGGGCCTCCAGATTGATGCCGACCTGCCTATTTTCTTGGTCGGGGACGGACGGGACGTTAATTTGTGCATGTGTGAACCGAGCATAAGTTTAGTGGTCGTTTTTGTAAGTCATTGAAAAAGCAGGCACGGGTTGTCCTTTTCACAGGTGACAAATCTGCTGGGGGGAGCTCTGTGTAAGGTAGCCCTCATAAAGGAGATTAAGGTGTCCAACATTAGGTAATCAACCTTTAGTCTAGTTACCAATGTAAATACACACACACGCACATACACAAACAAAATCATGTTGTCAACAAATTTAGTTCCTCATTGTTGGAAAATCGTTCATACAATACCGCTTTAAATATGAATACTGATTTAATTCGGAATTTATAAAGTATGAAATTGCTCCTCAGTTATCACAAAAGACAATCATTACATATACAGTATGCTTGTTAGAAGAATCCCCCGAGCCAGATCCTCTGATGTAGAAGGAAACATAAACAAGAGAGGAGCTTGTATAAATTTCCGATAAACCACTTAAAAATCGGTCACACCAGGAAATTGCTTTACAAAGAGTATAATTATTCTGGGATTCCATTGTGGTGCGTTTCCTTCTGTCGAAAAAATTATCTACCTAACGCCAGATGCTGTATTCTCCAAGAAGAGATGGGCGCGAAGAGACCGCCTCCATTTGTCAAGACAACTCATTATACAGTATTGTCTAGCCTGTTTCGGTTCTCTGGGTAGGGCTGCTTAAGCCTACCTGCCCATTGGTGCAAATAGTGTGTGGGAGTGCAAGTGGGATATTACTGTTGAAATGGCTGTGGATGTGAATGTAGCATGTAACCAGTGTAAGCAACTCGCTTGTGTCCATCAGGTGCTATCATATACATGTGTATCCTCCATGCGACAATGGTCTACCTTATCTCTAATGTCCGCCAGTATAGCTAAGGTTATGGAAAACCATGGCCGTAGGCCAATATACTTATGGCGCTCCAGCTGGGGAACGAATCCGGTGCCTTCCACGCACAAGTCAAGTGCTCTACCACTTTGACGCGCTGGCTCTAAAGAAATACACAATTTAATTAACGCTTTCGCAAATATATTTGTATGACCTGTCATGGATGTTATGAATGAATAGGATCTTCAGATTTGGTGGTTTTTGTTATGGTGTTACACTGAAGCCTAGAATCGCATATGTAGCCAAATAATAGAAGTCCTCACACAGTTTTTCATGCATTTCCTTGGCATTTTGGTGTGTTTTGGGAGTTTGGCTTGGGGATTGTGTGTGGCGGTGCCTTGGGATTTTGCAAGTTTTACCAACAACACTGCAATGCGATGCTATAATTTAGCACGCTTTATACTAGTTCATTATATCCACCATAGGAAAGCTCAGAACTGTAAACACTAAACGGGAACACAACTCACTTTAATACATAAACCTTATATCAATCACCACCTTACCTTACCTTTGGATACCTTTGGATGTGTTCGCCGCTCCTCTAGCGGCACCAAGGAGCGCGACGCCCCTCGTTATGGGTGGTGATTTGGTGCAGTAGACTGTTTGAAGCGACAGCTCGCGCCCTTGCGAGGATGGGCTCGTCTGGCACTTTTTACAGTTCGACATCTAGGGCTCTCTTGAAGTTGTCTAACGAGATGTCCCTCATGTCTCTTACTCGCCGTGGGAGTTTGTTGAAGAGACGTGGGCCTCTGTGTGATAACCAGCCCTCTCGCAGAGAGCCCATAGCACCCCTGTTATTCATCCGGGGGATTTCGCATTCCCAGCCTCTCCTATCACTGAATTTCATGACTATCGGAGTATGTAGGTTTGGTACTAAACCCTCTGCGATTTTCCACGTGTATATTATTAGGTAACGTTCTCTTCTACGTTCCAGTGAGTACAGTTTCAGTGCTCTTAAACGCTCCCAATAGTGTAGATGTTTTATCGAACTTATATGCGAAGTGAAATTTCTTTGTACACTCTCTACGTCATTTATTTCACCTGCTTTGTATGGGGATGTTAATACGCTACAGTATTCAAGCCGCGGTAGCACTAGAGATTTGAAGAGCTTTATCATAGGCAATTCACCGCGTGTTTTAAAAGTACGCAGAATCCAACCCGTTAGACGTTTCGCAGCCGCCACTTTGACCTGGTTATGTACTTTGAAACCCATATTTTCAGACATTAATACCCCAAGGTCTTTCACACTGTCTTTCCGTTCTATTATGTGGTTAGATTCTGTTAAGTAATTTGTAATTTCTTTAACACCATTATTATCTCCGTACCGTATTAACACCTTACGAGCGGCCTATGCGGTTTATTTATGTGTACCGCCCAGCGGGGTGTTTTTAGCCAAAATAGGGCTGTTTACGTGATCATTTTCATGCCTAAATAAGACCCAGAACGTAAAACAAGTACCTATCCCTGAAAGGGCATAAACAGAGCTTTCAAATGACACCATAACGATCCTTGTATGATGGATAGTTTTCTTGCAATAACCGTGCAACGCGAGTGCAAAAAGCAGGTAATTCGGTACTTTCGGTACATAATTGAGTATGTAGCGAGTGAGAGAGGGAGGAGGGAGCTGAGATTTGTGTCAGTAGGTTCGCCGCGGTGGTCTGGAGCAGTCATACGCTCGCTAGTCTCCTGCCACCACTTGTCTCTCTCTCTCAGCCACATTACTTGCTGAAATTGCCACTCGAGTTATGTCGAGCGCCGCCACATAGTCCAGCTTTATTTAACTCGACTTATGTTGCTCGCCGCTAAATAAGGGTTAATTGGAATTTTTCCTCATTGAATTGCATGTTGTTTTCCCTGGTCCACTGGAACACTACATTCATGTCTTCCTGCAGTCAGCCTGTGTCCTCTTGTGTGTTTACTATCTTGCTTAATTTTGTGTCATCAGCAAACGACGACACCGTACTGTGTCTGGTGTTGGTATCTATGTCGCAAATTAGTATGAGGAACAGAAGGGGCGCTAGCACTGTTCCTTGGGGCACTGAGCTTTTGACATCCGAAGGCTCAGAAGTGACTTGGTTTACTGCTACCGATTGTTTTCGGTTGACGAGGAAATTGTATATCCACCGTCCGATTTTCCCAGTTATACCTTTTGCTTTCAGTTTGTGGGCTATTATACCATGGTCACATTTATCAAATGCCTTAGCAAAATCGGTGTAAATGACATCCACGTTTTTCTTTTCTTCTAGCGATTTAAGAATTTTGTCCTAGTGTTCCAAAAGTTGTGAGAGACATGATCTTCCCGCTCTGAACCCATGTTGACCGGTGTTGTGTAGTTCATTTGTCTCCATGAATGTTGAAATTTTTGCTTCGCAGGACTCGCTCGAAAACTTTAATGATGTGAGAGGTTAGAGCTACCGGGCGGTAGTTTTTTGGTAGTGCTTTACTCCCTCCTTTATGCAGTGGGGCAATTATTGCGTTTTTCAAGCTATCTGGTATGTCACCAGTGTCTAGACTCCTTCTCCACATTATAGCCAGGGGTTTTGAGAGGTTTTCCTTACATTTTTTCATTAGGATCGAATTCCAAGAGTCCGGGCCTGGTGCCGAGTGGGATGGCATGTTGGAAATGGCCTCTTCTATGTCTTTTGGACCGAAATCAATATCCACCATCTGAGGGGTTTCTGTGGGGGAGGTTTCCATGAAAAATATTTTGGTCTCTGATGACTTTTGTTTCATCAGGCTCACTGAATGCCATTTCATACTGCCTGCTTAAGAGTTCGCTCATTTCCTTTTTGTCCCCTGTGAAAGAGCCGTCCCCTTTGCTCAGTGGGCCGATGTTTGATGTTGTTTTAGCCTTTTGTTTGGCGTATGAAAAGAAGTATTTGGAATTTTCCTTTATACCTGCAATAGCTTTCCTCTCCTCTTCCATATGTTGTAGTTCATATGATATTCTTAGCCTTTGTTCAATTTCCACAATTTCTTTATCTATTTCGACCTTTTGCCTATCCTGTAGATTTTGATGTGTGCGTCTTTGTGTGAGTAATTTTCTTCTTCTGTACAGCCTCCTCCTTTCCCGATCTTGTTTGCTTCTTCGTTTTGTTTGTCTTGCAGGTATATGGTGGCTACAGATTTGGTTCATGGTTTCTGTTATTAAGACTAGACATTCTGCTGGTGTGACACCAATGTCACAGAATACACAGTTTCGGTACACAAGTTTCATTTTTTTATTAGCTAGGGTACACGTTTAGACAATAGGATTGAGTCTCGTCTATATAAAATTAACCCACTGTAATCATATGAGAATAGTATAATAAGTATGAATATTCCTGCTTAATACACTTGCAGGAATAGGTAATATGCAATCATAAAATAGTATCAATAAAGGTATACAAGATTACTATGTAAATTACAATATCAATAAACACAGAGAGGTTAGTCTCAAACAATAATTAATATCCTGAAGGTAAATGTCAAACGCGAGGAAGCGAGGTAAATAGACAATACTGCATAGGCACACACACAGTGACAAAGTTATATGCAAATAAGGATATTAATTGAGGGGTGAATAACGTTACATTAATTCAACATAAGAAAAGATATAAATCTAAATCAACTCATAGAGTTACAATAATGAATATAAAATCAATGAACTAGTAAATAATGATAATAGACTGTATGCGGGGCTGAAGATCTCGCCGAGGAGAAGTTAACGCAACGTGACAATGACAGGCGTTTATATTCAACTAAAACAAGGCTTAAACTGAGATTGAATTCAGGAAGCATAATCTTTGCAACACAGAATAAGATCTGATTAAGTGTTCACTGGAATTTATGTATATAGTGCATGTATATTTCCCGAACGAATAATTATATGTATAGCTCTTAATTATGGAATATAGGAAACTATATCCCAAGAAATATATATATATCAATCCCACGTATAGAATTTGTTCTGTTCTCTCAAAACTAGTGGCGATGGCTAGGAGAAGGAGAGAATTAATAATCTCTAAGATGACGGTAAATTGAACACTAATATATCTTATATAACCCTTTGCAAATAATCATCAAAACACTTTATCGAACGAAAGGCACTTAATTTGTTTGAAGTATAGAAGTAGGAGCCCATGAGAGATCTGGTCACACGTGGCGACTGAGTCCGTTGTCCACTCCTGTTGACACCATGGGGGATGTCCTCTTCACACGCTCTAACTAGAATATGCACTTCTAGCTCGTCTACACCAATTCTTCTTGGTCACTTCACACACAACCACTTGTAGATACTTTTTAAGGGGATTTAGGCTAACCCCTACGTAAGTATATTCCGAGTTGAATTACCAGCTATTAAGCACGTTCGCCCCGAGACGAGAGGTACCACAAAGTGGATTCAACTTTGCCTACCAAATTCTTGGCTCGGGCAGGTAATGTTGTGCTTTAATTAAGGTGTCTGGTTGGGGCGTTTCGGAATATGAGAGGCATGAGAATTCTAGTTTTGTATTATTGCTGAGGTTATTAAGGTTCTTCAAATTATAATACATATATTGTTACAAAGGTGAACACATTCTTTATTTATTAAAATTAGATGGATGGATGAAGAAGCTTTGATGTATGGGTGATAATTGAATTACAGTTTTGGATGTTTACAGGCATTTGGCACGTTATATGGAATGTATTTATTATGAGGAGGACTATGAAGATTGTAATTTGTTTATTCCCTTAGTAGCTGTAGTTGTAGGTATTATATTCTGGATGAATATGCGGGAATCGAGGAGATTGATGCCGTAGTTGCATAAACATTTCTTCATCGTAGTCCAGGTCTGGTTCGGGCAGAGAATTCTTACCTTGGGCAGGGAGAGGCCATTTTTTATCCCGCGGTTGGAGGGGATTAAGGTGAGGGAGCGGCCCGTGTTGGCCCACACAGGTAGTGGGGCTCTATTTACCTTGATGCTGGTGTTGGGGGAACTTATTTATTTGTCTCTCCCTGCATTGGATGGAAGCAATGCGGCATTGTGATGTTTGTGGCTTTTCTACATACGGGAGCAGGTTCTGGTGACCCTTTGGCTCATTATCTTCGAGCCCCGTCATATCAAACACATTTCACAAAACACTAGAATGAGGAATTATCATACATGAAGGACACCTAAGAGTGGATGGATTTTGTTTTAATTGAAATGTGTCTTTCTTTATCTATTCCTGTAAGTAGACAAAATCCTAGAATATGCATATATTTCGAGACATTTTAGAAACACTAGCATTACTTTATCAGCGTTCCTAATACAATAATTAAGACTGCTTAGCCATTTTGAAACACTGATAATACATTTTTAAAATCCAGTTAACATTAATATTTCGACGACATTCTTATGTAGATACATTCACATCACTCTAAAATCCCCTCAACACTCTAGCAGCAATATTTACACTCTAGAAGCACCCACGCACTCACACGTGAAGCAAAATTACTTAAATCACATTCAAAAGCGATGTGTTGCTAAATTACGTATATATTTGACCTTTCCAAGAATATGCAAAGTAAATGTGGTCAAATATTTACAAAAATCTTCCTTTATTAATATTATTTTTAGAGCTTTTTATCACATAGATACATTATGAACAATTATATTTAAATGACAAAATATATGTTGCTAAATATAATATACATAAACTATTCCTCTAAAGATCTGAAATGTATACTAATCCTTTACAAAAGATGTAAATGTATTGGTAAGGCTAGGTTAGATAAACTTATAATAGTGCTACCATTATACATCATGCTCATTATCAGTTATTTATAATATATTGGGCATTGCATGAGTGAATACAGCGTATATAATTATATAATTATAATATTTAGCTTTCCTTTGGAATGTGCCACTCAATATACTAAGCATGAGGACACTCTCTCTCTCTCTCTCTCTTTGTACTTGCAACTCATTGTACTTGCAACAAAAGAAGAATTAATAGAGAATTTGAATGTTGGTGATGAATTCAGTAACAGCGACCATCGGACGATAAATTTCACTTTAAACTTTACTAGTAACGAACCAAATAGTAGCATCGAAAAAGTCTCTAATTTCAAGAAAGCAAACTTTCATAAACTTAGAGCTATGTTTAAAGAAACTGACTGGAGCTTTTTAATTAACAATAACGACATAAATACATCTTGGAAGTTATTCGAAACCACTTACCTAAAAGCAGTGCAAGACAGCATACCATCGAAAATACGGCGTCCAGGCCATAATAATAAGCCCAAATGGTGGAATAAAGATATTTCAAACTGCCTGCTTGCTAAAAAATTTGCTAATGATAGATTAAAATCCTCACAAAATGACGAAGAACGGGTGAAATTTGTAGAGCTACGATGACGCAAAGCCAAAAAGTTAATTAAGCAAAGTAAAAAGACCCTAGAGTTACATATTGCGAATCAAAGTAAAACAAACCCGAAATAATTCTATAATTATATCAGAAAGAAAAAAGTAGTTACTTCAACTGTTGGACCGTTAGTCGATGAAAATGGAGAATACACCAAAGACGAAGTACAAATGAGTAATGCCCTCAATACCTTCTTTGCATCAGTTTTTACAACAGAAGACCTCAGTGATATCCCTACACCATCGCCGTTTCAGATTGATAATTCAGATGTTCTAAGCAATATCACCGTTACAGAGAGAGAAGTATTGAATTGTTTAGATAAACTCTAGGTAAATAAAACGCCTGGACCTGATACAATCTCGCCTAGAGTTCTAAAGGAAGCTAAGGATGAGCTCTTCAAACCACTGACATTACTATTCAATAAATCCTTGCAGTCTGGAACTATGCCTGATCAGTGGAAAATAGCCAACGTAACACCGATATTCAAAAAAGGCAGCAAATCCCTACCCAGTAACTATCGTCCAATTAGCTTAACCTCAGTTGTATGTAAAATGCTAGAAACGGTCATAAGAGACAGACTCGTAAATCACTTAGAGGAAAATAACATACTTAAAGATACTCAACATGGCTTTCGTAAAAAACGTTCCTGTTTAACAAACCTCTTAGACTTCTTCCACGATATCCTCAACCTCTACGATGTGAGTAAAGCTGTAGATATTATATACCTTGATTTTCAAAAGGCCTTTGACAAAGTTCCCCACAAAGTTCCCCACACAGGTTCTCACCTGTACAATCTCAAAATTTGCTGACGATACAAAAATTGCAAATAGCATACTCTCAAAAGAACAAGTTGACGATATGCAACACAATCTAGATAAATTGTCACATTGGGCCCAAATTTGGCAAATGAGTTTCAATGCGGATAAATGTAAAGTACTACATATCGGATACCTAAATGAGAAAGCAAACTATTCGATGAATGGCACTCAGCTTAAGAATGTAAACAGAGAAACCGATCTGGGAGTAACAATATCGAGTAACCTAAAACCGAGTCAACAATGTTCAGAAGTTGTTAAGAAGGCAAACAAAATAATTGGCTTTATAGGCAGATCATTTGAGCATAAATCCAAAGACGTAATCCTAACCCTTTACAATTCCTTAGTCCGCCCTCTTCTGGAATACTGCGTTCAATACTGGTGCCCTTATTACCAAAAAGACATAAACAAGCTAGAACGAGTTCAACGTAGAGTTACCAAAATTATACCTAGCCTAAAGAACAAACCATACGAAGAGCGTCTTAGAGAATTAAATCCATTTCCTTTAACCCAGCGCAGATTAAGAGGTGACTTAATTCAAGTGTTCAAAATCATCAAAGGCATCGACAATATGAACTGTAGTAAGTACTTCACTATCGACCAATCTAATTACACGCGGGGAAACGGGTGCAAAATTATTGGTAAATCTTTTAACTCACACGAATCAAAGAATTTCTTCTTCAATCGAGTTGTCAACTTGTGGAATGGGCTTCCCCGAGACGTTATAGACTGCAGCACCGTTGATTCATTTAAATTCCGCCTAGACAAATATCTCGCTTCAAACCCGCGACTGACCGCGTTTGTAAATGAATAACTTTATTTTATCCTCCCCTCAGTTACTAACCCATATGTCCCCTACTAACTTCCTAGTCCTGCCACGTTAGTGGCAGGGCAATAGTTCCCTTTCCAATGTTCCCTTACCCACTCTAAACCACTGTTTGGACACTTGATCCTCAGTGTTTTGGAGGACAAGCAGCCTAGAAGGGTCACTAGATCTGTTGTTGCTTGATTTCCTTTGTACTCCTTTGTACTCTCTTTCTTGAATGACGAGTGGCCTCCTCTCTCACCCTCATGATGCGCGTGGGCCGGGACCTAGTATAGTGCATGTGTAGCCTGCCTGGGACAGAAATAGCCCAACAACCAACACAATTATGCTCCTGGCGAGAAACAACCACGGGATAATACTTGTGGGTTTGTGTGGGGGCTACGTTGTGTTGTATAATTTAGTATAGTAATAAGAGAATGGGGGCTGGCAGGGGGGGGGCAGAGAAAACAACCTTTCCCTCTTAACCCGTACAGCCCCAGCGACGCGTCTGACGCGTCGGCGATGTATGTAACGCACAGCCCCAGCGACGCGTCTGACGAGTCTCCCTAATTGGTACGACCGTAACCTCAGGTGTAGCCACTCGAGAGGGCTCAGATTTGTATGGGAACTGTGTACGTATCCCACGCAACCGTGCCGATGGTTGAAAACTCTCAAAGTCCACGTGCGTGCACGTGAGCGCGCAATAACCTGTTTTTTTGGGGTAATTGCCTTCAATTTTTTACTCTTGTAAAATACGTTTTCGGGGGCTCTGTAGGACCATTCTTTAAGCTTTTTGAGCGGTTTTTCGTGGTTTTTCCTTCATTCCTAACCCATTCGCTATTGTTTCTGGAATAAAACCATTTTTTGAAAACCGGCCGGGTTCTGGTGAACAAACATTACAAAACTAGCCGGGGCTCCACGGGTTAATACTAATTTTCTCAAACACATGGACCAATGGTAGGAGGTCCAGCTGGGAGGGTGGTAACGGTGACACGAATCATTTCAACCTCTTCTGTACTGGCGACGTCCTACCTTTATTATGGCTACTATGAGACGATTTGATTCTGCTTCAAAAGGGTATTTGACAATTAAGTCTTCGAACTATCTCGACTTAACCCTTTTCACTACCACAGGTCCTTCTTTAACTGCACACAATCTTCCAAATATAGCTAGAATATAATGATAAAGACGTCGCCGGTACAGAAGGGTTAAGGAGGGATGGTTGGTTTTTCTGGTTCCCCATAGTCTTCATGCTTAGCCCCATTAGTTTTGATATTTTAAGACGTACGTTCCATTAGTTTGGCAATTGTGTGGGTCAATATTAGGACCTTTAGATGTCGATTTTATCCTAGCGAGTGATAGCGAGCCTGTAATTTTAGGAGAAATCGGCCTTCGGCCGGCACATTTTCTTCCGAAAAATGTAAGTATTTATCTCGAAGGGAGTTTACGAAGGGGGTTTACGTTTTTTTTTTTTTTTTAAGCTTGATGGAAGTCTAACGAGGAAACTAAAAACAAAAACAACAACATTAAATTATAAATATACAGAGCACAATATTAACCCTACCCCCTTATTGCCTTTGCTACGTCTCAGTACTGTTCAGTTTACTTTAGATCATTCAGGGTAAACTAAAGGCTTCTCTCGGTCAGTATTGAGTGCTTTGCGCCGAGATTGTGGGAGAAAAACATTTTGGATCGGATAAGTCAGAATATTTACCGTACCAGGTCTACTATAGACTATTAATTGATATTAGGTGAGCAATTTTAGCCTCTCATCTCTGCAACTCAAAAAGCACTAGTGGAAATGGACTGCATATTTCCACATCTATAGTTTTGTTCACTTTTTCCATGTATATAATAGCTCGATTGCTCTCGTCCTTCTTTAGTAAAAGACTATTTAAGAGAGAGAGAGAGAGAGAGAGACTATATTGTATGTGGAAGTCAACATGATAACAATGATCTACATGGCTTAGTGTGATACTGCAACCAACAACAGGATGGTTGTTCTTTAGGGCGAGCTATAGTGTCAGGAACCTGCGTGAGAGATAAATATAATAATTCAATCCTATTGTAGATCCCTAATGACACGACACCTTCACTAACAACGATACCATTAATATCAGTAACACCACCAAAATCAACACAAATAACTATATAGATTCTAGCTTTTTAATAACAAAGATTTACAGCCCTCGTCTGGCCCTACATGACTGCACCAGGGATTTACAGCCCTCGTCTGGCCCTATATGACTGCACCAGGGATTTACAGCCCTCGTCTGGCCCTATATGACTGCACCAGGGATTTACAGCCCTCGTCTGGCCCTATATGACTGCACCAGGGATTTACAGCCCTCGTCTGGCCCTACATGACTGCACCAGGGATTTACAGCCCTCGTCTGGCGCTATATGACTGCACCAGGGATTTACAGCCCTCGTCTGGCCCTATATGACTGCACCAGGGATTTACAGCCCTCGTCTGGCCCTATATGACTGCACCAGGGATTTACAGCCCTCGTCTGGCCCTACATGACTGCACCAGGGATTTACAGCCCTCGTCTGGCCCTATATGACTGCACCAGGGATTTACAGCCCTCGTCTGGCCCTATATGACTGCACCAGGGATTTACAGCCCTCGTCTGGCCCTATATGACTGCACCAGGGATTTACAGCCCTCGTCTGGCCCTACATGACTGCACCAGGGATTTACAGCCCTCGTCTGGCCCTATATGACTGCACCAGGGATTTACAGCCCTCGTCTGGCCCTATATGACTGCACCAGGGATTTACAGCCCTCGTCTGGCCCTATATGACTGCACCAGGGATTTACAGCCCTCGTCTGGCCCTACATGACTGCACCAGGGATTTACAGCCCTCGTCTGGCCCTATATGACTGCACCAGGGATTTACAGCCCTCGTCTGGCCCTATATGACTGCACCAGGGATTTACAGCCCTCGTCTGGCCCTATATGACTGCACCAGGGATTTACAGCCCTCGTCTGGCCCTACATGACTGCACCAGGGATTTACAGCCCTCGTCTGGCCCTATATGACTGCACCAGGGATTTACAGCCCTCGTCTGGCCCTACATGACTGCACCAGGGATTTACAGCCCTCGTCTGGCCCTACATGACTGCACCAGGGATTTACAGCCCTCGTCTGGCCCTACATGACTGCACCAGGGATCATTGAACGCAAGAATGAGAAATCCAAGTCTATTTGCCTAGTCAGTAAGACGACATATTAACCAACAACGAAAACAATGGCACCCGTAACACACTTACAACTTAAAAACTAACACCATTATTACCACTGCAATCATTGTCAACAATAATGTACTATATAGATTGTCAGAGAGTGGTAGCCTGTTGTGTTATGGAGTCAGCCTACTACCAAAAATATACAATACAGGAACTGTCTGACACTGCAGCCAATAACAGTACTGTCCTTAGGGCCTAGGTATAGGATGCCTGTGACTAAGGGCCTATGCTAAATTGTGTTAAAGAGTCAGCCTGATAAGGAGTCAGCCTGAAGCTAAAGCCAATAACCATATTGGGCTCCTCCGATCAAAACCTTATCTCTGTTACCTGTCCTATCTCTCCTGTACGGCCATTCGATCCTCCCAGCGAGCCGGTGACGCTTTTTTTTGTTTTTGTTTTTGTTTTTTTTGTTTTTTCTATGTTAGTGAGGGAGGCAAAAGGCAGAACTGCCTATAGCGAGTGCCTCCCCCATAGTTGAAAGAGTGACAGGGCCAAAATCAAGGGACGTTCGAGCCAAAATTCCTGGACACACAGAGTTTGAAGCAATTTAAGTCATAGGAAGAGGGAATGCCTCATTCTGGGAGAGAGTTCCAGAGCTCTTTGTGGCACTTTGGCGCTGCTGACTGGGAGACACTTCTGCAGTACTTCTTTGATTTCCCATGAAATTATATTTGCTTCCATGGCCAGGGACCCTTGGAGTGTGCCGACCGCATAACCAAGGTATTTCTCTCAGGCATGGAGGCATGCATTTCCCATTTCTTTCTCTCATTCTAATGCAACAAAATCTTGATTTACTCACGCTACTATTCTACTATTTTACGTAAAACATCCCATATTAATAAAATATCCAAACGTTATTAAATACCCTCCACTGTATTCCACAATTTTCCCCAATGTGAGATAAAGCTGCACCCAGATATTGTTTATGATTATGGTGAAGGTGGTGTCTTTAAAGGTTTTACCGTGTTCCTCCCTGGGAGAGAGAGTGAGAGAGAGAGAGAGAGAGGGGTGAAGTAGGTTAGCGAGAAGGGGAGACAATAATAGCTTTTCAATAGTGTGATATGTATAGTGCTGGGAGATTTGGTATCATTGATTAGCTTCACTCACTATATTTGTATATCTATTTATTTATATATTCATGTGTGTGTGTCTTAATGCGTGTACTATTAAATGTATAAGTGTTTGTTTGTGTGTGTGTGTGTGTGTGTGTGTGTGTGTGTGTGTGTGTGTGTGTGTGTGTGTGTTTTTTTATTTTATACCACGAAAACAGCACTGGAAACTCGCATGTATTCAAGTTAATCCCAATTTCAGCTTTACATATAATATGACATTGTATTATATAGTAAATCATATGAATATATACAGTATATGTAAATGTTTGAACTGTTATGCAGAACATTCTAACTCACTGTATAGTTAACCCTCTAAGAACGAATAAATTGTTTACCAAGTATATTGAAGATAAGTAAATAACATAATTACATTGTTACAAATGTATTGCCTCACTCATGTCAAAGTTAGACCTTTCGCGCCCTTCAGGTGTCGATTTTTTTTCCTGGCGAGCGACAGCCAGCCTCTAATTATAGAAAAAGGCCGAGACATTATTTTGTCTACCTAAAAATTTACAAATGTATCTTGAAAGGGGATCTAGGGGGTGTTTTTCTAAGCTTGAAATATGTTGGGGAAAAGGGTTCTGATAACAGGCTATAGTTGGTATTTTGCATGTAGTAATAAATGTTGTTTCCGGCAGTGTTGGGTGTCCCTCTGCTCCAAAATAGATGGTTGGCATTTAGGTCCCCTAAATGTTGATAGAGTATTTTATAAGTCAACTGTACGTAATCAACACACGTATTTCTTTCAATAGATATATTTTTCACGATAAACAAATACGCGCATAGAACCTATTTGTCTTATCTATGGAATACGTAATTGGATGTGAGAGTTTTGTAATGTATAATACCTGCGTTGGATTATCAGAACAAAATATATAGAATGTATGCTTGTCTGTGTAGTATTGATATATCCACAAGCCTATACATGATCATATTGATGGAACTAGTATACCGTATAATTTGAATTCTCGCTTTTCTCACATATAAATTGGCCTTTATTTGTAATCCAAAAATGATACAAACTGCGAGAAAACTGGAGTGTGTGGGAGATAAAAGACATGTTGTTAACGTGTCTGAGGCAGGACCTGCAGAAAACGTGGAACCATTTATTTTTCAACATGGATGGTGCAGCTCCTGTAGTGACAAAACCCATATCAGTCAACCAAGAATGGCTGAACCGATAACTCGATATTAACCCGTTCTGTACCAGCAATAATCTCAACGTTCTAAAGGATCTCTAAATGAATGAACCATCTCTCCCTGCCTGCCTGATGATATTTCGCGCGGAAAATAACCGATAAATGATGTAAATAAGTGGAAACTACGTGATAACTGAGGAAGGGGAAAAAAAGTGGGGAAGGAGGGGCAGGGGAGGTTGAGAAACATATAGATGAGTGGTAGAAAGTACTAGAGGGGAATTATATCAGACATATTCTTTTGTTTTGAGAGACCTGGGTCATTTTTTAAGTGTTGTTTTCATTGTCTTGCTTCTGTGAGGCCTATCGCATTTACACATTTCCGTGAGGGTTATCGCACTTCTCTGATTAATAATAATAATAATAATGATAATAATAATAATAAAAATATTAATAATAATAAAGTAGGTGTGCAGTTTTCGCATTACCAAAAAAAAAAAAAAAAAAAAAAAACGCATACACAACTCTGCGACCTACAATTATGCAAATAGTATTGAATCTCTTAGGTAAAATTGGTTTTTATACAGCATATATATAGATATATATACTAAATGTTTTTTATACTCACAGCCGGAATTGAACCACCGACAGTCGGAACAAGTGCCCATACTTTAATCCACTATAACAAAGCGTGATACAGGATACTTGTGTGTAGTGGATTAAACCATGGGCACTCGTCCTGACTGTTGGTGGTTCATGTCTGCCTGGGAGTATATATATATAATTACATTTATGATCACATTGAATCTTAACCATTGGAATATTTATCTATAATAAGGTCAGCGTAACACTATTTTGTAGCATTTTGAATATGGTGTAGTTCAAATTTAAAATATAAATGAGAAAGAAATAAACAATCCATAATCTGTGACCTTTAACATTCGCCTTGACCTTTGAATAACAAAAACACAAAATTTGGACAATCGTTGCATTGACCAACCAAATTTGCCAGCAAAATTTGGTGACGATACGTAACCCTTTCAGTACAGTTCTGTCGGTTTCAATTCATACTGGATATTAAGAAAATTTTATTTATTTTATGAAGGGCCTCCATAAAATTAGCAGGCTTTCAACTATCTAATTAACCCTTTTTACTACCACAGATCCTTCATAAGCTCCACAAAATCGTCTAATTATAGCTAATATACAATACAAATCACGTCACCGGTACACAAAGGGTTAAACAGTTTAGGAAGAGTTTAAAGAAAATTATTAACACTCTTCTTTCGTTCTTTGACCATGATCTTTAACCTTAAGTATTATTTATATGTGATTGAAATATATGTAATTTAAGTCAAATACAACTAACAGTTGTCAGTTTATTGAAAAGTGAGTATTTGTTTATGATGAAGGTTAACTTTTGACCTTGGCCTGTGACCTTGACCTTTATGTAGGATTATATTTTTGTTTGCTTTAATGTAGCCCTAGAAAATCAAAGAGGAGTGTAAAATTTAATTAAAGATAATCAGTTAGTCTTAGAGGTATTAAAAGAATAGTTGACCTTGACATTTGACCTTCATCTTGACCTTCATGATGTCTGAAAATTTAATATTTTAATTTTCCCTTAAAGCACAACTGTCTTAACGAATGTTGTGAAGTTTACATAAATAGTAAAGAAATTAGCATATTAACCTTATAATTGATGTTGACCTGTGACCTTAACCTATCAAATGGAATTGTTTATTTTTGTATAAACTTGGTCTAGGCATTCCAAATATGCATGATATGCCTAAAGAGAATCTTCCATTAAATAGGAAATACTAATAAAAATCATATTTCTACCTTTAACCTTGACCTTTGACCTTGACCTTTGACCTTAGAATTTCTTATCAAGGATTTAGTTAGCTTAACAGCAATGTACGTATTAACTAGCATTATGAATACGATGTTATTCGTATAAAAATGTATTGATTACAAAAAGTGATCATATACTGTGACCTTGACCTTTGACTTAAAATAAAATACATATATTTGGATGCTTGTCGCATTGACCAACTGAATTTGCCTGTATAATGTGGTGACAATACCCTAAACAGTCTAGGAGGAGTTTAGGGAAAATGACAAATACTTTTGTTTTGCCCTTGATCTCTGACCTTAACTATTACAATATGTATGTGAAATTTGATATATATGATATTTAAGTAATAAGCCATACCACATAACAGCATTCCAAAATGTGATTAATCTTTTTTAATAAATAATACAAGTTGACCTTTGACCTTCGCCTGTGACCTTGACCTTTATGTAAGGGTATAGTTTTGTTTGCATTGACATTCCCCATGAAAATCAAATAAGCATGCCTAATTTCATTAAAACCCATCAATTAGTTTCATAGATGATAATAGCATAGTTGACCTTGACATTTAAACTTTATCTTGACCTTTATATCTCTCAACATTTATTATTTTCCTTTTCAATTAAAGTGCAACTATCTCGTCAAAATGTGTGAAGTTTGCATGAAAAGTAAAGACAATAGCATATCGACCTTTTATTTGACCTTGACCTGTGACCTTGACCTTCATATGGAATTTAATAGTTTCTTGTATCACCTTGGACTAGGTATTTCGAATATACAGGGTAAGGCTAGTGATTATCTAATAGTTATAAGAAATACTAGTAAAAACCCTATTTTGACCTTTGACCTTGAACTTTGACCTTACTCTATAATATTTATCTAAAATTTAGGCACTACGAAATCTAGGTTACCAGTCACTTGTAGTGAAAATGAAGACATTTGAATAAAAAACTAAAACAAATAGTATAAGTTGACCTTTCACCTTGATCTTTATGTAAGAGTACATTGTTTTGTTCATTGATATTGCCCAGGAAAATCAAATAAGCATGACTAATTTCATTAAAACCCATCTTATAACAGTTATAAGACATACTAGTAAAAAAAACTATTTTGACCTTTGACCTTGACCTGTGACCTTGACCTTTATGTAAGAGTACATATTTTGTTTTATTGACATTGCCCAAGAAAATCAAATAAGCATGCCTAATTTCATTAAAACCGATCAGTTAGTTTCATATATATTAATAGAATAGTTTACCTTGACCTTTGACCTTTATATTGACCTTTATTATATGTCAACATATAGTATTTTCCGTTTTCATTTAATGTGCATCTATCTCACCAAATGTTGTGTAGTTTGCATGAAAAGTAAAACAAATAGTACAGTGACCTTTTATATCACCTTGACCTGTGTCCTTGACCTTTCATAGGGAATTTTATAGTTTCTTGTACCTTGGCCTAGGTATTCCGAATATACACGGTAAGCCTTTATGTAATCAAACATTTAATAAAAGAAATACTAGTGACTCTCTCTCTCATAGCTATAACCATAGCTAAACGTGACCACCCAGCCCAGTTACTCTGTTTTTCCGAGTAACCCTTATGCCCGTTTCCCACTTATGCGATTTCATACGATTTTCGTCGCCGACACCCATAAATTGGCACATTCGTGACATGTCGCACAGCAATCGTATACCCTTGCATAATAATCGTATGACTCGCAAGGCCTCGCAAGGGCCCTCGCGGGTCATCGCAAATGTTCGGACTGTTCAACATTTTGGACGAGGACTCACGAGGGTTTGTAGCCCTCGCAAGCAACGTCGAACATCGCAGAGGGATCTGCGAGGCCCTCTGAGAACATCGGCGATTCATCGGCGATTCATCGGCGATACATCACGGAGGGTTTCGCACAAAACAAAATTTGCAACGCTGCACGGCGGCTAAACAATGCTCTCAGATGTTCTGCTCGCCGATGCTCTCAGATGTTCTGAGAATATCGACGATGCCAAAGAGCACCTTCGGCGATGTGGTAAAACAAAAATTATTAGGCCTATAGTGAACCTGTTAACCCTTTTTTCTATGCACCTCTCTTGGGGGGTTCACCTGTTTTTTTTCTCTTTCTCTCCTTTTCTCTCTTTCTCTGGTTTGCATCCATTCAGCCCCATTTAGCCAACTGTTTTAAGACGTTTATCCCCATCCAAGTATCGATATCTTCCTGGCAAGCGATAGCGAACCAGCATTATATGGAGAAATCCGGCTACGCCGGAGAAATGTTTCTATCGAAAAATTCACAAATTTAACTTGCTCTCAAAAAACAAAATATAAATATGTTGGCTCGCTACCGCTCACCAGGAAAATATTGAAACCTGGATAGGGGTAAACGTCTTAAACCAGTAGGCTGAACGGGGCCGAACCGATACAAGGCAAAGAGAGAGGGAGAGAAAGAGAAAAAAAACAAAAACGAGGAGAGAGGGAGAGAAAGAGAAAAAAAGGCGAGGTGGGCTCAATTAAGCCGTAACGCAAACATTGAGCCCACCTCGCTGTTTTTGTTTTCTCTTTCTCTCCCTCTCTCCTCGTTTTTTATTTTTTTTCTCTTTCTCTCCCTCTCTCCTCGTTTTTTATTTTTTTTCTCTTTCTCTCCCTCTCTCTTTGCCTTGTATCCGTTCGGCCCCGTTCAGCCTACTGTTTTAAGACGTTTACCCCATCCAGGTTTTAATATTTTCCTGGTGAGTGGTAGCGAGCCAACATATATATATTTTTGTTTTGAGAGCAAGCTAAATTTGTAAATTTTTCGATAGAAAAATGTCTCCGGCGAAGCCGGACATTGCCAATCTCCGAATTAAGGGGAGATGGGTCGTTTTTGCTGGTCCCCTTTCTTCCTCATGGTTAACCCCATTGGGTGTGACAGGGATCTGCCTTGTGTGGGCCGATCGGCTTTCTGCAGACTCCCGTTTTCTTATGTTTGTGCCATGAAATATATGCAAAAAGTTTTCGGATAATCTCGCCGAGGTATTCGCCGAACCATCGCTTAATTCGCCGAAGACGTCGCAGAATATACGCCGAGGATTCGTTCATCCTTCGCATTATTTTATTCAAGTGTGACAGTTCTTGCCGAGGTCATCTCAATTTGCCGATGACGTCGCATAATGTCGCCGATTCGTCTTACCCATCGGCGACATCGTCGCCGAGTGTAAACTTGTCAACGTTTTTTAACGGTCAAAATCGTTGACGTCGCACAAATTCGTTGCGAATTGACAAGACTACGTCCTCGGCGACGAAAATCGTATGAAATCGCATAAGTGGGAAAGGGGCATTACTTCTCTCTCAAGTCTTTAACTTTGCTATCCTTGCATTATGCGTGTCATACATTTCTTCCTTACTTACACAGGCATATTTAGACTAGCACATTATTTTTCGCTAATATTAATTTTATTCCCAATATGTTAGGATTCTATAACTATATAATTATTGTTCGCACTTTTTCATATATTATCATTCAAGAAACGGATTTGTATGGTTTTATGGTTTTACTCTTATTTTCAACTATTCGTTTATTCTATTAAGTATAAACCTCAACTTATAATAAAGATCAATTTGGCGTTAGTTTATTACTTTAATATATATATATATATATATATATATGATATATATATATATATATATATATATATATATATATATATATATATATATATATACATATATAATTATATATATATATATATATATTTCAGTAACCAGAGAGAGAGAGAGCGAGTATGTATGCGAGTGACAGTGGGAGGGTTTGATATGTCTCCAGGTGGAAATTTGTCGTAATATATGTAGCGTCCTATAATTTCCAGTAAAATTAGCTCAAGACCAAGCTAGTCTTTCTTTAAACACGGAACCTCCGAAAAGAGCACGAGAGCCGTTAATCTCTCAAAATATCTTCAAGATAATTACAAGCTTACCCAAGATCCTAAAATACTGGTGGTGTAGGATAAGAAAGAGAGATTGTTGTCCTATGTTTGAGTGCCAGGAGGCTCACAAGCGTTCATCTATTAAATTTGAGGGTTCTTAGTGTTAGGGACGATATTACTTACTAAATTATATCACTAGAATACTTGAAAAGTAATAATACAAACAAATAATGATGTGGCCTTTCATTTCACTAACATACAAGTTTTTCAAAAGGAATTACCAGCTCTTCAATCACGGTACAATATTGCTAATCAGATGCAGCAACATTGATTTAAAGAAGATCATAATTATATGTGTGTATTTCTGAGTCCGTAATACAACTTGTATCACGGGTTGTGCATGGTTGCCAGTTATATACAGTATATATATTTTTGTTATATGTGGACTTAGGAAAATTTAATGCAGTTTGTCCTCTAAAAATAATTTTCTTTAAGCCACCATTGAAAGAAAACTGAAGAGGTTTGGGGTAACTAAATAAAAATGTTCAAGGTGCATCTGGATTTTTTCAAGGTTTAAAATATGCTACCCTGTGCAACTCTCCAACCCAAAAGTGAAACGTTACTCTCAGTCTTACTTCTATTCAACAGCTGGAACTCTCTCCCAGAATCAGTCTTTCCCTCCTTCTATGACTTAAATTGCTTCAAACTCTGTCTGTCCAGGCATTTTGGCTCAAACATCCCTTGATTTTGGCCCTGTCACTTTCAACTTTGGGTAGGCACTCACTACAGGCAGTTCTGCCTTTTGTCTCCCTCACTCACAGAAAATAAATAAATAAATAAATAACCACGTTCCGCACCTTAGAGGGTTGATAGCATTGTGCTTAATATTACATTATTGTAAATGAAGATTATGGTGATAATGCGTGATTTGTTGTAAATGAAAGCAATACAAATTAGAATCTTCTATATTACACAATAATTATGATGTGCTGTATTGATTCCGCTAATGTGGAGAACTGTTGTACAAACAGTATATATAGAACATATTATTAATACATGTTATCAATATAAAAAGAAATATTTTATTTTAATTATATTATTATCATTATTATTATTACTTTATTATTATCAACTCTGCGAAGCAGAGTGGTATCGCGCACACAGATCCCGCCCGTATACTGTGCACGACCAGTCAGCTTGTCTGTCGTCATCCGTCGTCGTCGTCGTCGTCCGTCGTCGTTGTCGTCGTCTGTCTGCCTGTCCGTAAACTCCTCCTAGACCGTTTGATGGATTTTCACCAAATTTCACAAATATATCCATTTGGTCAATGCAAAGGTCAATCAAAATGTTTGTTTCCATTTAACCTAAAGGTTAAGGTCAAAGGTCAAGATTAAAAATAAGGTCACTATTTCATATTTTTAGTTTTTACTCATATGTCTTCATATTCACTTTACAAGTTACAGATAACGTTAATATCGTATTGACCAAATTTTAAGTAAATATTCAAAAGGATAAGGTCAAAGGCCAAGGTCAAAGGTCAAAATAAGTTGTTCACTAGTATTTCTTATACTAACTGTTAGATTCTCACTAGGCTTACCTTCTATATTCGGAATACCAAGGCCAAAGTCATACAAGAAACTATACAATACCATGTGAAAGGTCAAGGTCACAGGTCAAGGTAAACTAAAAGGTTAATATGCTATTTTCTTTACTTATCATGCAAACTTCACATTTGGTGAGATAGTTGCACTTTAAATGAAAAGGAAAATAATACATTTGGACACACATATCATAAAGGTCAAGATAAAGGTCAAAGGTCAAGATCAACTATTCTATTATTATATACCGGTATGAAACTAACTGATGGATTTTAATGAAATAAAGCATGTTTATTTGATTTTCCGGGGCGATGTCAATGAAAACAAAAAATACTCTAACATAAAGGTCAAGGTCGCAGCTCATGGTCAAAGGTCTACTTTTACAATATATTTTACTTTTCACTCAAATATCTTCATTTTCACTATACAGGTTACTGGTAACCTTGGCATCGTGTTGCAATTTTTTTGGATAACTATTCTAACGGGTAAGGTCAAAGATCAAGGTCAACGGTCATAATAAGTTTTTCACTAGTATTTCTTAAACTAAATGTTTGATTCTCACTAGGGTTGCTGTGTATAGTCGGAATACCTAGGCCAAGGTCATACAAGAAACTATAAAATTCCCTATGAAAGGTCAAGGTCACAGGTCAAGGTGATATAAAAGGTCACTGTACTATTTGTTTTACTTTTCATTCAAACTTCACAATATTTGGTGATATAGATGCACATTAAATGAAAAGGAAAATACTATATGTTTACCTATTATAATGGTCAAGATAAAGGTTAAAGGTCAAGGTCAACTATTCTATTAATATAAATGAAACTAACTGATGGGTTTTAATGAAATTAATCATGCTTATTTGATTTTCCGGGGCAATGTCAATAAAACAAAACATGTACTCTTACATAAAGGTCAAGGTCACAGGTCAAGGTCAAAGGTCAGCTTTTACTATATTTTTTTTAGTTTTTACTCAAATATTTTAATTTTCACCATCCAAGTAACTGGTAACTTTGATATTGTAATACACAAATGTTAGATACATATTCTAAAGGGTAAGGTCAAAGGTCAAACATCAAACTAAGGTTTTACAACTTTTTCTTATACTAACTGTTAGATTCTCACTAGGCTTACCATGTATATTTGGAATACCAAGGCCAAGGTCATATAAAAATCTATACAATTCCATATGATAGGTCAAGGTCACAGGTCAAGGTCAAATAAAAGGTCAATATGCATTTTTTTTTACTTTTCATGCAAACTTAACCCCTTCACGGCGGGTGACGTTCTGGAACGTCCTGGCAAGTTACAGCAATTTGCAGGCTTTTAACCCGGGAGCTGCGGGGACACTCTTAAGAGTTCCCCCGGCGCACTGCGGGGAGACTCTTAAGAGCAGAGACTTTGAACACGTACCAAAACCGCGCGTTTATAGCCAGGCGGCTGAAAATTGGTGTGGGTATAGTACTACATGTCAACTCTCGATACCACCCCGCCAAACGCTCGCCCCGCACTCGTGCAAGCACCACCGCGCCAGTAACCACGCACTAGTCATGGAGCCTACACGTCCCTCACGCTCGCTCCCTGATGACACAACCAGCCCTCCTTCTGGTGGTGTTAGCTGCCGTGGAAGGCAGAGGGTGGCTGCCAAAGACCCTAGCTACCAGTACGACACGCCCTACAGCTCAGAGGACGAATCACCAGCACCAAAAGCACGTAAAACACGTGCAAGCAGGGCAATGGCACAGAGGTCATTGGTCTTTCGGGACACTGCCACCACGACCCAGGCCTCTGCAACAACCACTCCCACCACCACTGCCACCACTGCCACCACTGCCACCACTGCCACCCCTGCTACCCCTGCCACCGGTACCAGCGACGCAGGAGGCCGCCCTAGGGCTGCATTACCTGCGGGGGCAGGAAAAATGAAAGGCACGGGCGTAGGGAAAAGAACCCGTACGCCAGCCACAGTGCCCCTACCACCACCAACACCACCAGCCGCCCCTGGCCCGGCTGCCCCTGCCGCCCCTGCTGCCCCTGCCGCCCCTGCCGCCCCTGCTGCCCCTGCCCAAGGAACAGGGAAGGGGAAGGGGAAAGGGAGAGGGAAAGCGACTGGGAAAGCGACTGCTGGCCCTGGTGTCCCTGCCGGCCCTGCTGCCCCTGCCGCCCCTGCCGCCCCTGCTGCCCCTGCCGCCCCTGCCGCCCCTGCTGCCCCTGCCGCCCCTGCCGCCCCTGCCCAAGGAACAGGGAAGGGGAAGGGGAAAGGGAGAGGGAAAGCGACTGGGAAAGCGACTGCTGGCCCTGGTGTCCCTGCCGGCCCTGCTGCCCCTGCCGCCCCTGCCGCCCCTGCTGCCCCTGCCGCCCTGCCGCCCCGCCCATGCCCAAGGAACAGAGAGAAGGGCGACAGGCACCACCATCATCTTGCCATCAAGGCCACGCACCACTGCTGCCCCTGCCGCCGCCGCCCCTGCCGCCGCCGCCCCTGCCGCCGCCCCTGCCACCACCTCTGCTGTCCCTGTCCATAAGACTCCCGCACGTGCCAAAGTGACCCGGAAAACTCTTACACCATCTAAGTATGCCGCCCTGCTGTTTGATGGTGATTCGCAGGACATTGGCAGCCCGGGTTTCGACGACGAAGCCCTAGCACGGGACCAAGGGTGGGGGGATTTGGGAGTGGACAGTGGGAGTGAGTCCGACGTCGGTGACGAAAACGAGGAAGGGCATCGTCTGTCAAGTGAAGAGGAGGGTAATGATGATGAAGTGCTGTATCGCGACCATGGAAGCGATATTTCAGACGCAGAAGCAGACGCAGACGACATTCCGATCCCTGGCATGCCTTCGTTCGATTGGTCTGACGGGGTCAATTTTGTACCTGACGTGCCCCAGTTCAATCCTGGGATGTCAGGAACAACTGACGACTGGCCCTGTGATGATCAAGCGAATGAAAGCGACTTCTTCCTCGCTTTTTTCGACATGGAGGTAATGACGTACATCGTTGCCCAAACAAACGCCTACTACAGGTGGGTGTTTGGCAGATTGGACGTCCTTTCTCCAAAAGCGAGAATACGAGGCTGGGTGGATACGACTGTGGAAGAATTTCTGACGTTCTTTGCCTTGTTGTTCCTCATGCCTCTGATCAAGAAGCATGTGTTGCAACACTATTGGAAGCACGACCCTCTCATCGCCACCCCAACTTTCAATAAGTTCATGACTCGTGACAGATTTTTGTTGCTGCTAAGATTTATGCACTTTGCAGACAACGAAAATCCTAACAGGATTGACAGGATATGGAAAGTTCGGGATGTGTTCACCATGTTGTTGGAGAGGTATAGGAAATACTTTTACCCCTTCCTCAATTTGGTGATTGATGAGTCGCTCGTGCTCTTCAAAGGACGTCTTGTTTTCAAGCAGTATATCCCCTTGAAGAGGCATAGGTTCGGAATCAAGCTCTTCGTGTTGTGCGACTGTGAAACTGGAATAGTGCTTGACATGATCGTGTATACAGGAACTGACATTGACGTACCGAAAGCCGCTGCCAATGACCCCATGGGCATGTCAGGTGCCATCATCAGGAAAATGTTGGCACCTTACCTGGGCAAAGGCCACATCATCTACACTGACAACTGGTATACTTCTCCTGCTCTCTGCCAGTTTCTTTATGACAACCAAACGGGGTCATGTGGGACTGTCAGAAAGACAAGAAAGTTTATGCCAAAGTTCAAAGGTGATGTCATTCCTCTCACAGATGCCTCCTCCAGTGACACACCTTCAGAAGACGACCTGGCCCAGGAACACCGCGAGAGGCATGTGCGAAGAAGGCGACGAAAGGGGCAGAAATACAAGCAGCTCGAGAAGTGTGGGAAACTGATAGCCCTGAAGTGGAAGGATAAGCGAGACGTCCACCTGCTTTCCACCGTCCACACAGGTGCCCAGGTGGATTCTGGCAAAATCCACTACCGAACCAGGAAGACAATCTACAAGCCCGACATGGTAGTGGACTACACAAAAAACATGCGCCTGGTGGACAAGTCTGACTGTCAGCTGTCAGGCGTTGAGTGTCTGAGGAAGACTGTGAAGTGGTATCACAAGCTCTTCCTCCACCTAGTTGACATAACGATGCTGAACGCCTACAACTTGTGGTTGGTGAAGAAGGATATGGCCCCAAACCAGAAGCTGAAATTCCGGGAGTTCGTGTACAACGTCTCCTACCAACTCCTGGAGAAGTATGGCACCACCACTCACAGACGTACGGCATGGCGTGGGGATCACGTTCCTGACCGCATCCAGCTGGGTGTCGAAAGACACTACACAACCAACACCGAGCTGATTGGCACTCGTCACAGGCAGGTGCAGTGCACCGTCTGCAGCTCCAGTGTGAGGAAACCCCATGTAACCAAAAGAGTCACCTCAATGTGCGCCGAGTGCAAAGTTGCACTCTGCCTGGGTGACTGCTTCAGGGACTACCACACCTTCAAGAACTACTGAGTGTCGGCCCCTGCCCTGCCCTGCCCTGGACTCGCCCCGTGCCCTGCCCTGGACTCGCCTCCTGCCCTGCCCTGCCCTGGACTCGCGCCCTACCTTACCTGACCTGACCTAATTGATCACGCTACCTCATAATGTAACATATATATTATATAATGTATAAGTTCCAAAGATGTCCCTGTGATATAGCTTTTACATTATATAATTGTATGTTTCATTATTTAGTTTATAAGTTTCAAAGATTTACATGTAATATGCCTTATTTTTTTAGTATATCAATATATATGTTTGTTATTAGCCTAAGTAATGTGTATATAATTATTTTCTTACCTCAAATGAATTGTACAAAAATAAATATGTTTCAATAAATCATGTCAAACCTACTATGATAATAAAATAAAACAATAAAAAAAGAAAAAAAGAAAACAAGGTCATGTCATTGTATTCTTACAATATGATATATTCTATGAATATTTCATATTGTTTGAATACAATGGCATGATCTTGTAAAAAAAAAAATTTATAAAATTTTTGTCTAGACAATATAAAACCTTCCCCATAACCCCCTCCTGGATTCGATCCCACTACCCTACGACACTTTGAGTTTTCCAGTCCGCGACCTTACCAACCATGCCACAGGAGCTCATACCAAATATCACTCAAAACTTCGTGTCTACAATCGAAATGACAATATACAAAAAAAAATGAATTATCCCACCAATTTACGTTTGTAAATTGATGGGATTATCAATTATATCATGCCAAGGTTTATAATAGTTTGTCTCTGTCAAGAATTAGTAATTATATAACTTTATTCTGTCAAAAATTGCCCAAACACTCAGCAAAATTGCCCCTCTCAGTGTGACTCCACTCATTTTCACACGGTCAGGCGGTCACGAGGTGACCCTTGCCGCTCCTTGATTCTCCAGCTACAGCAGCTCTGTCTGGGAACAAAATTGGTATAAATACAATAATGGATAAAATACTCTTCACAAATACATTTGTATTGTATAATATTGTAAATAAAAATGAATAATAACTGTGTGGGTGTCGAAAATTGCTCAACCAGCTTTCTTATGTCTCGCCTACGCGCGTATATTGGATTATACATAGTCATGACTGTCATACAAATAATTGCAGTAGGTCTCGAATATACATTTAGATTGCATATTACTTGGAAATAAATAAGTAAACGTTTCTCTGGTGGCAATCTACCCTTTCGCAGGTGTAAGGAGGAGACACCAGTCTATATTTAGCCCTCTATCACAACAGGCAATCTGCCTGTGTTGACTCAGCACCGTCGCTGGTGGTCTATAAATATAGTACTTTATTTACAGTCAATGGCCTACATGTTTCTGTGGTACTTCACATGTGTCTAAAATGCAATGTCTGCTTGCATAAAAATGCAATTCTGAAGTCCATTTATATGTACGACATACGCATGTCTCAGTTTCTCTCTCTCTCTCTCTCTCCATTCCTGACTCATGTTATTGTAGACCTGTTGATGGCAACGAACACCAGCCATCTGGTAGACATAAGGGTCAAAATACCAAACATCAATACGCCTGGGGCGCCTCCACAATTATCACTAAGCTGGTTATCTATCTAGAGATCTGCCTGACTTCCATCTCTCCACGACTCACTCACTCACTGCACCCCTGCATGCCTCCCTCCCACCCACCCACCCCCAACCCCCCCTTTCAGGCTTCCGTCTGCTAGAAACACATTCACAATTTGCGTAAATATCGCATCAATTGGGCTATATGCGGTATATTCCTTGTTATATGGGACGCCTACATATGTACACGTCTTTATTATAGCATGAGAGTGCTCTAAATACAAGATTGACGTGATATTTATGGCGTAACACACCCTCTCCCCCTTTCATTCCCACCACAACTCACTCACACCTTGGTTCACGCATAGAAACTCATTGATAATGTGCGTAAATATCGCATGAATTGGTTTATATGCGGTATATATTTTGATATATGGCACGTATACATACGTACAAGTCTGTATTATAGCGTGACAGTGCTCTACGTACAAGATATACGTGATATGTATGGCGTAAACCACACTCTCAGCTCATAAATTGCCGCCAAACCTCCAACACATCTTCATTCCCGCCTAAATATTCTCTTATAATTCCCTTATATATTGCAATTTTTGGTCACTATGAGGCATATTCATTGTTATATGGGTGCCCTACACACGTATACATACTCTAAATAGCCTAAAAGGGCTCGAAAAAGGAGATATACGTGATAATACGCGGTAACCCACCCCCTCCTCCCTCTCCTTCTATCCCCTGCGCGCGTAAATATTCGGCAGGGAAATCTCGCCGCTCGATGACAATCTAGCCGCGCGGTGCCATTCGCTCCACATTTTTCAACTACGGACCGTTCCCCTACCCCCCCCAGACATTTTTTGGGGGGTCAAATATATATGGGCCGATGCACGCAAACATTCCCTACACGATGATGTACTTTTTATCGAAATTGGCAATAGGTCCCAAAATCATCATAGGTGCGCACAGTCTTACCCTGTAGAAAACCCCCTGTGCGCCGCGGAGAGGTTAAAGCCTGTAAAAAATGTAAGAATCGAGTGTCACTGGGCGGGACCGTGAGGGGCCCACCTCCGACCCTCAGAGCACCGAGCGGCTCACTGATGTTGACTGTGTCTCGCGTGGGTCTCTCTCTGTTTCTCTCAACAGTGTAGCTAAGCGAGCGAGTGTTACATAATAGCGGGGTTCACGCGTTTCACTGGCACCACTGCGGGTGAACCAGACCACGTACAGGGCCCGTTCTGGTGTCATTTTGAAGCTATTTTCGCCTAGTTTTCGGCAGAATACACTTCATTTAATGCAGATGCTTGATTTATCATTCAGGAGTGCCTGAATATGCCCTAAATAGCCCAAACATAGCCGCAGCCAATGGGTTAAACACAGATGGTGAGATAATTGCACTTGAAATGAAAAGGAAACTAATACATTTTGAAACACATATAATGAAAGTCAAGGTGAAGGTCAAAGATTAAGGTCAACTATTCTATAACTATATATGAAACAAACTGATGGGTTTTGATGAAATTAGTCCTGCTTATTTGATTTTCCTGGGCAATGTCAATGAACAAACCAATGTATTCTTACATATTGGTCAAGGTCAAAGGTCAAGGTGAAAGGTCAACTTATACTATTTATTTTTAGTGTTTATTCTAATGCCTTCATTTTCACCACAAGTTACTGGTAACAGTGAGTTCGTATTGCCTAAATTGTAAATAAATGTTATAAAGGGTAAGGTCAAAATTCAAGGTCAATGGTCAAAATAGGTTTTTTACTAGTATTTCTTATACTAACTTAAATTATCACTAGGCATACCATGTATAATCGGAATACCTAGGTCAAGGTCATACAAGAAACTATTAAATTTCATATGAAAGGTCAAGGTCACAGGTCAAGGTCAAATAAAAGGTTGATATGCTATTTTCTTTACTTTTCATGCAAACTTCACACATTTTGGTGATATAGTTGCACTTTAATTGAAAAATAAAATAATAAATGTTGAGACATATAAAGGTCAAGATAAAGGTCAAGGTCAACTATACCATTAATACCTATGAAGCTAATTGATGGGTTTTAATGAAATTAGGCATGCTTATTTGATTTTCATGGGGAATGTCAATGCAAAAAAATATATACTCTTACATAAAGGTCGATGTCACAGTTGAAGGTCAAAGGTAAACTTTTATTATTTATTAAAAAAGATAACTCAAATTTTGGAAAACTGTTATGTGTTGTGGCTTATTACTTAAATATCATATATATCAAATTTCACATAAATATTGTAATAGTTAAGGTCAGGTCAAGGTCAAAACAAAAGTATTTGTAATTTTCCCTAAACTCCTCCGAGACTGTTTAAAGTATTGTCACCAAAATTATACAGGCAAATTCAGTTGGTCAATGCGACGAACATCTAAATATATGTATTGTATTTTAAGTCAAAGGTCAAGGTCACAGTATATAATCACTATTTGTAATCAATAAGTTTTATACGAATTACATCGTATTCATAACGCTAGTTAATACGTACATTGCTATTAAGCTAACTAAATCCTTGATTAGAAATTCTAAGGTCGAATGTCAAGATCAAAGGTCAAGGTTAAAGGTCGAAATATGATTTTTATTAGTATTTCCTATTTAATGTAAGATTCTCAATAGGCATATCATGCATATTCGGAATGCCTAGACCAAGTTCATACAAGAATAAACATAATTCCATTTGATAGGTCAAGGTCACAGGTCAACGTCAAATATAAGGTTAATATGGTAATTTCTTTACTATTCATGTAAACTTCACAAAATTCGTTAAGACAGTTGTTCTTTGAGGGAAAATTAAAATGTCAAATTTTCAAACATCATGAAGGTCAAGATGAAGGTCAAAGGTCAAGGTCAACTATTCCTTTAATACCTCTGAAACTAACTGATGATCTGTAATGGAATTTTACACTCTTATTTGATTTTCTAGGGCTACATCAAAGCAAACACAAATATAATCCTACATAAAGGTCAAGGTCACAGGCCAAGGTCAAAAGTTAACCTTCATCATAAACAAATACTCACTTTTCAATAAACTGATGACTGTTAGTTGTATTTTACTTAAATTACATATATTGCAATCATATATACTGTATATAACACTTAAAGTTAAAAGTCAAGGTCAAAGAACAAAAAAAGAGTGTTAATAATTTTCTTTAACACCTTACGAGCGGCCTAGGCGGTAACTTCTATGTACCGCCCAGCGGGTGGTTTTAGAGTGTAATACAATTATGTATCCCTGAAAGGGTGTTAAGGGGACCGACCGGTTAATTACAAACTTCCAGGTCTTACTTTCAATTTAAATGAAATTTGGCACAGATGTATATGACCATAAAACTAGATAAAACAAAAAATATTTGTTTTTTTTTGCTTTTTTCTTGCAATTTAGGTAAACAAACGTTGACAATTATAGCACTGCAGAAAATGATAAACTCCTACAGAAATCCCCATAGCACATGTTTTATGTGATCAAACATCTCACAAAAGGTGTATCTGTAGTTTCTATAAAAAACATTTTATATATTTTGTGTATTTGTTCGATTTAGGTGATTACGGATTCAGGCGAATATATTTATAGAAAAGTACAACTTTGACGACATATTGTGAACAAAATTAAATTACTAGAGTAAATTGGCATTATAGGCCTTTTAGTGTTTTTAACCCCTTCAGACTCATATGACACAGAGGTTGCCAGATTACTGAGATTAGCAATAAGAAATAGAGTTCTCTCACTCTTATAATTACCTCTCCAAAATTAGTTTTCTGCCCACAGCTAACTCAAAGACAACTGCAGAGGTTGAAGTAACTAAACTAAAGGTTTGTACATACCCCTGATGGTAATAAAGGCTTTAAAGTATTCCTAATAGGCTCAAATTTGCGTCATATGTCGGAGAGGGTTAATTACCTTTCCAATGGTATATACACCATTCCTATAGGTCCAATAATAACTGTAGAATAACATCCGATAGTGCGGCAATATAGGTTCTGAGATTACAGGTGAAAATCTAAGGTAATTAGGTGAACATTTTTACAGTACTTTTGTTTTTTAGATTTACAATATTTTACGCAGGAACATGGCAAAGTAGAAGATAAAGTGTATGGGAGGTTGTAGAGTAGCTTACGCTCTTTCGATTTATATAGGTATGCTCCTCGTACGACCAGTAGTTACTGAGCATGTTAATTTCAAAGTTCGTTATATAAGTGTTTTTAGAATTACAGGAAAAGTTTGGAAAACATAAAAAAAAACTATTTCCAATGGGTTTTCACTAATAACATTTCACTGGCTTATGAAGGGATGTTGACTCTTGTTGAGTAAACACCTATTGGTATTTTCAGGATTTCGAGTTTTTTAAGCCTAAATTAACCGGTCGGCCCCTTAATTGAGGTTTCCAATGACACCTGAACCACCCTTCTACGATCACTGGTTGTCTTGCAACGATCGTGCAACCGAAGGCCAAAATCGCTAAAATATGGTAATTTCGTTACATAATTACGTGTGTTGCGAGGGAGGGAGGGTGGATGTGTATGGAGTAGATGTCAGTAGGCCCACGGCAGCCGTGGCGAGCGGTCATGAGGCAACCTACGCTCCTCCCGTCGCTCGTCTCTCTCTCAGAGCCAATATTGCGCCAAAATTGCACACAGACTTAAGTCGGGCCCCGCCACATAGTCCAGATTTTTCGATACGGACTTAAGTCGGGCCCCGATAGACAGGGGTTAAACTCTTCCTAAACTGTTTAACCCTTTGTGTACCGGTGACATAATTTGTATTGTATATTAGCTATAATTAGACGATTTTGTGGAGCTTATGAAGGATATGTGGTAGTAAAAAGGGTTAATTAAGACAGTTGAAAGCCTGCTAATTTTATGGAGGCCCTTCATAAACTAAATAAAATCGCCTTAACCCTTTCTCGCACATATGACGCAGAGGTTGCCAGAGTAGCAATAAGAAATAGAGTTCTCTCACTCTTATAATTACCTCTCCAAAATTTAATTTCTGCCCACAGCTAACTCAAAGACAACTGCAGAGGTAGAAGTAAGTATACTAAAGGTTTATAAATAGCCCTGATGGTAACAAAGGCTTTAAAGTATCCCCAATAAGCTCACAATTGCGTCATATGTCGGAGAGGGTTAATATCCAGTTTGAAATGAAACCGCCAGAACTGTACTGAATGGGTTATGTATCGTCACCATATTTTGCTGGCAAATTTGGTTGGTCAATGCAAAAATTGTCCAAATTTTGTGTTTTTGTTATTCAAAGGTCAAGGCGAATTTTGAAGGTCACAGATTATGGTCACCATTTCTTTCTTATTTATATTTTAAATTTGAATTACACCATATTCAAAATGCTACAAAATAGTGTTACGCTGACCTTATTATAGATAAAATTTATATTGCAATGGGTTAAGATTCAAAGTGATCATAAATGTAATTATATATATATATACTCCCAGGCGGACAGGAACCACCAACAGTCAGGACGAGTGTCCATGCTTTAATCCACTACAGACAAGTATGCTCTATCACGCTATGGTATAGTGGATTAAAGTATGGGCACTTGTTCTGACTGTCGGTGGTTCGAGTCCGGCTGTGAGTATAAAAAACATTTAGTATATATATCTCTATATATATACTGTATATGAACCGATTTTACCTAAGAGATTCAATACTATTTGCAGAATTCTAGGTCGCAGAGTTGCGTATGCATTTTTTTTTTTTTTGGTAATGCAAAAACTGCACACCTTATTTATTTATATCCATCAGGACAATTCATATTAGAAGTAATCTCGGACAGCATGACTTTTGGCCTTGACCTGGTGACATTGACCTTTATGTTAGAGTATTTGTTTGTTTTCATTGACATTGCCCCGGAAAATCAAATAAGCATGCCTAATTTCATTAAAACCCATCAGTTAGTTTCATATAAATTAATAGAATAGTTGACCTTGACCTGTGACCTTTATCTTGACATTAATGATATGTGTCCATATATATTATTTTCCTTATCATTTAAAGTGCAACTATCTCGCCAAATTTTGTGAAGTTTGCATGAAAAGTAAAAGTACAATGCCTCCAGTATTCGAGTGTGACTCATTTACACCACCCGAGCATCATGTGTGCCTCCACAATACGTTAAATAATAATAAAGTAGGTGTGCAGATTTCGCATTACCCCAAAAAAATTAAAAATAAATGCGTACGCAACTCTGCGACCTATAATTCTGCAAGTATTATTGAATCTCTTACGTAAAATCAGTTTATATAAAGTATTTACAGAATATATATATATATATATATATATATATATATATATATATCTATATATATATATATATATATATATATATATATATATATATATATACGGTATATATATATATTTATATATAAATAGCATATGATTGAAATATATGATAATTAAGTAAAATGCAACTAAGAGTCGTCAGCTTATCGAAAATTGACTATTTTTGATGATGAAGGTTAACATATGACCTTGGTCTGTGACCTTGACCTTTATGTAGGATTATATTTTTGTTTGCTTTGATGTAACCCTAGAAAATCAAATAAGTGTGTAATTAAAGGAATAGTAGACCTTGACCTTTGACCTTCATCTTGACCTTCATAATGTCTGAAAATTTTACATTTTAATTTTCCCTTAATAGACAACTGTCTCAACAAATTTTTTGAAGTTTACATACCTAGTAAAGAAATTAGCATATTGACCTTCTATTTGATGTTGACCTATCAAATGGAATTATGTTTATTATTGTATGACCTTGCTCTAAGCATTTCGAATATGCATGGTATGCCTAATGAGAATCTTACATTAAACAAGGAATACTAGTAAAAATAATATTTCGACCTTTAACCTTGACCTGTGACCTTGACCTTCGACCTTAAAATTTCTTATCAAGGATTTAGTTAGCTTAACAGCAACGTTTTTATTAACTAGCATTATGAATATGGTGTATTTCGTATAAATACTTATTGATTACAAATAGTGATCATATGCTGTGACCTTGACCTTTGACTAAAAATAAAATACATATATTTGGATGGTTGTCGCATTGACCAACTGAATTTGCCTGTATAATTTGATGACAATACATTAAACAGTCAAGGAGGAGTTTAGGGAAAATGACAAATACACTTGTGTTGACCTTTACCTCTGACCTTAACTATTACAATATTTATGTGAAAATTGATATATATATCTGATATTTAAGTAATAAGCCATAACACAGCCAGTTTTCTAAAATTTGAGTAATCTTTTTTAATAAATAATAAAAGTTGACCTTTGACCTTGACCTTTATGGAAGAGTACATTTTTGTTTGCATTGACATTGCCCATGAAAATCAAATAAGCATGCCTAATTTCATTAAAACCCATTAGTTAGTTTCATATATATATTAATATAATAGTTGACCTTGACCTTCATCTTTACCTTTATATGTCTCAACATTTATTATTTTCCTTTTCACTTAAAGTGCAACTATCTCACCAAATGTTGTGAAGTTTGCATGAAAAGGAAAGAAAATAGCATATTAACCTTGTATTTGACCTTGACCTGTGCCCTTGACCTTTCATATGGAACTGAATAGTTTATTGTATGACCTTGGCCTAGGTATTCCGAATTTGCATGGTAAGCCTAGTGAGAATCTATCAGTTAGTATAAGAAATACTAGTAAAAACACTATTTTGACATTTGACCATGAACTTTGACCTTACCCTTTATAATATTTACCTAAGATTTTTGCAACATGATATCAAGGTTACCAGTAACTTGTATAGTGAAAATTAAGACATTTGAAAACAACTAAAAATAGATGGTACAAGTTGACCTTTCGCCTTGACCTGTGACCTTGACCTTTATGTAAGAGTAAACAAATTATTTCATTGACATTGCCCAGGAAAATAAAATAAGCATGACTAATTTCATTAAAACCTATCAGTTACTTTCATATAAATTTATAGAATAGTTGACCTTGACCTTTGACCTTGACCTTCTTGATATGTGTCTCAACATTTATTATTTTCCTTTTCATTTAAAGGGCAATTATATCGCCAATTTTTTTAAAGATTGCATGAAAATGAATGAAATTAGCATATTGAACTTGTATTTGACCTTGACCTGTGAACTTGACCTTTCATATGGAATGTTACAGTTTCTTGTATGCCCTTGTCTTAAGTATTCCAAATATACATGGTAATTCTAGTGAGAATCTAACAGTTAATATAAGAAATATTAGCAAAACAAATATTTTGACCTTTGACCTTGATCTTTGACCTTACCCTTCAGAATATTTATCTAAAATTTGGTCGATAGGATATCGAAGTAACAGTAACTTGTATAGTGAAAATGAAGACATTTGAGTAAAAACTAAGACACATGATATATTGACCATATTTTTAACCTTGACCTTTGACCTTAACCTTTAAGTTAAATTGAAAATTTCTTTTTGACTGACCTTTGCATTGACGAAATGAATATACCTGTGAAATTTGGTGAAAATCCATAGAACGGTCTAGGAGGAGTTTCCGGACGGACGACGACGACGGACGACGACAGACAGGCTGACTGATGGTACACAGTATACGGGCGGGATCTGTGTGCGCGATACCACTCTGCTTCGCAGAGTTGATAATTATCACTGAATGTCATTGAAAGTGTAGGTATAGTGTAATAAGTGCGTATAGTCCAGTGTTATAAGTGCCAGTGAGTAGCCAGCCTCACGCGCGTCCTGGTTTCCATTTTGCCCCCGGACCATAACAAAACACACGGACGAATACACCTCCCACCCACTCTCCCGACTTTCACTTTTGTTCATTCGCACCGCTTATTGTTGTTCTTTGGTATTGCATATTTTTTGTGTCAATTTCACTTGGTACGTAATTTTGGCACTTTGAATTAGATGATATAATATCAAATTGTATTTTTGTACTGTTTACTCACATTTAGAATCTTTTATCGCAGCCTTTTATTACACACAGTTTTTTTGTCATCACGGTTTATAAGTTTATAATATACAGTATGTACAGCACTTTGTAATTAGAATATTTATATATTTACACTGTTTTTATACACATAGTCTTAACGTCTTTTATTGCAGTCTATGCACACACTGTTTTAGAAGTGTTCAAGGGTGTGATATTCCCTGAAGCACCTTGGTAAACACAGAACATGACACCGTCTGTATGGTTTTTCCTTGTTGGCTGTGGAAGGCACGTAGTCGGGGAAGTGACATTCAGTAAATCTGGCAATCCCTTCTGCTGCTGGGCGTCGATGTGCGCAGCGTTGCTTCCGGCGTGGGCCAGTCATATTCTTCCCCAACAACTCCCTGGACAACTTGATGCAGAAGTTCTCCATCGTTCTGTGTTGCTGGTAGTAGTTGAATGGGTGATGTGGCAGTTGTACAGGGTTATATCTAGGAGGTAGAAGAATAACTTTTTCTACCACCTCGTCGTCTTCGTCGCACTGACGAGATGACAGAGTCTGACTTTTCCACCAGACGCATATTGATGTTATAATCACAGATGGCCAGAGGTTTTTGTACCTGCTCATCTGTTGCATGATCACGGCGTCTGGTGTCTTGAAAGATGGGACGGTGGACTGTTGTGAGGACGTTCACATAGCGGTTATCCTTCCAGGACAGCAGTAGGACATAATTTGCCTGGCGGTAGATGAACAAGCCCTTTTCCCGCCTGGTTGGTAGCTTGGGCATGAACCAATTGTCGAGGCACATGATGTGGCCTTTATCGAAGTAGTCCTCCAACATTATGATAACGACGGCCCCAGATATTCCATATGTTCTCGATTAAACCAGTTCCAATTTTGTCCACACATACAATATGATGTCCTGGATGTAAGAGGTGCGAAAATCACACATCACAAATATTTTCAGGCCATAGCGATGACGTTTGCTGGGGATGTACTGCCAGATGCTTATATTTCCCCTCCACAGGAGCAAACTTTCATCGGCAATCAACTTCTGATGGGGTCTGAAGGCGGCAGCAAACTTCGTCTTCAAGTTTGCTAAAATCGGTCGTATCCTCTTCATTGGGTCCTTCATATGCCTGGATTGGTCCTGATTGCTGGTATAACTTGCAAGGCTGTCTATAAAGTACAAGTTTCCCATGATGGCCATGAATCTATGCCTACTCATTATTCTGCCGAAGATGGGGGTTTGAATGAGTGGATCCCAGGACCAGTACTTCCTCAGCGACGACTTCTTTGTCACCCTCATCAGGATGACATTTGCCAGGAATGTGTAGAATTCAGGGACTACTAGGGTGGTCCACTTTAGGTGGGTAGAGTTGGTAATTTGTTACTTGCCAGCCATGAAGTAATAATTGTACCAGTTTGTCTGGTCAACAATTAAGGACATCAGGTTGGCAGTGAAAAATTGGAGGAACACATGAAGTCTTGTTGTCCTGGGTCGTGAGTTAGGAATCGTGAGGCCAGCCTCCCTCACGCCCACAAAGATATATACATTGGGCCTGTAACATGCCCCATCCACCCAATCCAGTCCTCCTTCATCGTCGCTGTCAGCAGAAGGTTCATCGTCACCAGTGACACCAGGGCGGGTGGAGGTTGTCCTGCCTCTTGAGCTCGACCTTGATTTAGGTCGGGACCCTGACCTCCCTGACCCCGAAATAGAGGTAGATCCAGTTCTGTGGCGTCTTATAAGGGTCACCTTGGATCCCCTGCCGCGGGTGGCACGTCCGCGGTAAAGTACATGCCCACGTCGTTGGCTAGCAGGGCGTCTTGGGTGGTTGAGGCGATGTGGCCACAAAGGCGGTGATAGGGTGTCGGGGCGTCGAGAGGTCCCAGGCTGTGACGACACAGAAGGCCTAATGGGGGAATAAAGCAGTGAGCTAGGAGGTGATGGTGGTGCAGTAAAGAGGCTGGGAGAGGGCGATGGTGGTAGTGGTGGTGTAGAGTGGCGAGGCGGGGACTGTGTTGAATCACATGCTGATAAAAAGCGGCTTGGGTGGACACGTGGGGTAGTCCTTGTTTCTCCCGACTCATCCTCGTCTGTTTCGTCAGACTCAGACATTTGCTGTGCTGCAAGTATTTCAGCACCCCTTCGCAACCCATAGAAGGTGTTAAGGGATGCGGCTTTTAGTGGTGAGACTGTGGGAGGAGGGAGTGAAGGCAGGCGTCGTGGGTGGGCATCTTATACACTGTCTACTTCATCATTGGCTGGTCGTTTTTCACCCTGCCGCTGCTGCCCCAGGATGAATAGGGTGCAATTGGGGAATGGGACACCCTTCCCCCACGCTGACGTGATGCTGCAGCTGCGGCGCGATGAGACACGGGAACAATTGGGGTCTCCTGAAGCATTTCCTCAATATCTCTGGGAGATGGCCGGTATTCACTGTCCAGGTTATCATCACTGACTTGCAATAGTGCAAGAGCCTCCTCAAAGCTCACAGTACAGTGTGAGGTGCCGCGGCTAGAGCTTGATCGGTTGGACATAGTGTAACACTCGCATGGGGTTAACGTGAACTGGCGTGAGTTGGGGTCCCTCACCCGTGCCTCCCATAACAGCTGTGCGGCTGGACTTGGGGGCTGCCAGATATTGCTATCGTTCAATGCTATCGTAAAGTAGTTGCCATACCAATATGAACCCTCTATGCACCCTATAAAAGGGGTAAAGAAGGGCGATAATAGCCGTCGATACATGTTCGACGCTGGGGCTGAGCGTTACATTCATAGTCGTCGAGATGTATTCAATGGTGGGGTCCAGCGTGTTACTGTAACTGATCTTGAACCTAGTCAGAAATATGAAGGGCTTTAGTTTTATATATATAAGGTATATACAGAATGTGCTGTCAGTTTTGTTAGATATTTCCGCTTCTTAACCCCTGTCTAGCGGGGGGTTTTGGGCTTATTTTGGCATATTCAGGCCCTCCTGAATGATAAATAAAGTATCTGCATGAAAAGAAATGTATTCAGCAAAAAACTAGGCGCTAAAAGCTTCAAAATGAGACCAGAACGAGCTACGTAGCACTCGTGGTTCTCATACAGTGATACCAGTAACATGGGAGTTTAGCGTATAGCGGCATATTTTTCCCAGCTATGCTCACTACTGGCTACACTGCCGGCCTCTCAAGAACACAGGGAACATGAGTTAATGGGCGGCGGTAAGCCCTGGGAGTCGGCTGTCTGGCCCGCTGCGCTCCCGGCCATTTGCACACGATTTTAACCCTTTAAAAGCCTTAATAATGCTCCTAACTTGCTGCAAATTGGAGGCGGACTTAAGTCCGCCCCGATCTTTAAGGTTTAAAAGAAATGTATATCATACTTCATTATGCACTACTCAGTTGCATATATATTTCTTTCATGTAGAGGAAACAAGGGGATACACATAAAGCTGCCTGCGAAAAGGAGGAAGTTGGTATGTTTTTCGTCAGATTTAACCTAATTCAATGTGCAGAAGTTAAATAGCGAAATCGGTATATGCTGCATGATGGTTCATAGTGTCAATATTTAATAATAACACTATAACAATATTAAACAAAACCACTAAAAATCCTCTATATAATTTGTGTTCTGTCAAGGGAATATGAAGAATGATGCAGTGGAGTTTATTGAAGAAAAGCGGGTTTAGCATGACAAAAAATAAATAAATAAATATCAGTTAACCATTGCTGCAAGAAAACGCCCCCAAAAACCTATGTGTATAGATAATTCTTTCTCAGAATGACTTAATCTTTCATTTCTGAAACTATCTAACAAAACTTGCTGGGCACCCTGCATATATAAGACACACACAGACACACACATTGCAAAATAAATACGCAAGGAAGCAGACTCACATGCAAAGATATCAAACAAACAGACGAGGCAGCTTAAAGCCGAACTTTCGCAACAACAGAATAAACAAACACACACTTCCTGTCATCCTCAACACCGAAAAGGTCAAGGAGCCTTCGTATACCTTGCAAAATCCATGAACTCATCCGTGAATCCGTGGATTCATTGTACTTAATAATGTTTGTAAAGAAAATGTATACTTATTGTATATATACTGACGATCTATCAAAACACGATTCTTGGTTTTATAAGAAATATTTATAAACGTAAAGACTGAATTAATTTTAGATACTGCCTGAATAATGTATAATGAGGCAAAAGGCATAACTGCCTATAGCGAGTGCCTCCCCCATAGTTGAAAGAGTGACAGGGCCAAAATCAAGGGACGTTCGAGCCAAAATGCCTGGACACACGGAGTTTGAAGCAATTTAAGTCATAGGAAGAGGGAAAGACTGATTCTGGGAGAGAGTTCCAGAGCTCAGCTGTTGAGTAGAAGAAAGTTTGAGAGTAACGTTTCACTCTTGGGTTGAAGAGTTGCCCAGAGTAGGGGTGGGATTGAGTTGCAAGACGGGTACCACGTGCCCTACGTAAAGGAGGTGGTATGCACTGCACTAGGATAGCTCTGAGGAACACTGATTATTATAGTAGCGATAGAATAGCGAGAGAGATGCAACATTGCGGCGGAGAGAGAGAGATTGCAGAGAGTTGGTGAGTGGACGGGAGTTAATGATACGAAAGGCCTTCCTTTCAACTTTGTCTAAGAGAGTGGTGTGAGAGGAACCTCCCCACACATGTGAACAATACTCAACACAAGGGCGCACTATGCCCCTTTATAGAGCAAGAAGCTGTGCAGGGGAAAAGAACCCCCTAAGGCGGTTGAGCACACCCAGCTTCTGGGAGGCTGCCTTAGCAAGACTGGTAATATGGTCCTTCCAAATGAGAGCAGAAGAAAAAGAGACACCAAGAATATTGAGAGAAGATGAAGGGTTGATTTTTGTATTGTTGAAGAATAAGGGATAGTCCGCTGGGAGATCCTGACGGGTAGATAGATGGAGAAATTGGGTTTTGGAAGCATTAAAGTTAACAAGGTTTTCTCTGCCCCAATTGGAAATAGTATTTAGATCAGAATTTAAGAGTTCTATGGCTTCATTACGTTTGTCGTTGAGGGATTGCTGGCTGGGGCGTTCTGAAAAACTAATGGAGTAGTGTAAGGTTGAGTCGTCTGCGTATGAATGGATGGGAATTAAGGTACAGTTAAGGAGATCATTTTATAAAAATTAGAAAGAGAAAAGGAGATAGGACAGAGCCCTGAGGAACACCGGAGTTTATAGGGTGAGGAAGTGAACAATGGCCGTCCACAACCGCGGCTATGGAACGGCCGGAAAGGAAATTAGAGACAAAGGCACAGATGGAGGGATAGAAACCGAAGGAGGGTAGTTTAGAAATTAAAGATTTATGCCAGACTCTATCGAAGGCTTTCGATATGTCTAGTGCAATAGAAAAAGTCTCACCGAAGTCCCGAAAGGAGGATGACCAAGAGTTAGTAAGATATGAAAGAAGATCACTAGTAGAGCGACCCTTAAGGAAGCCATACTGGCGATCTGAGAGCAGATTATGAGAAGAGAAATGCTTAAGAAATTTGGAAGCAAGAATAGTTTCAAAAACTTTAGAAAGACAAGAGATGAGAGCAATTGGACGATAGTTGGAGGGTTGAGAGCGGTCACCCTTCTTTGGGACAGGTTGAATGTGAGCAAACTTCCAGCATGAAGGGAAGACGTTAGAGGATAGACAGAGACGGAAGAGTTTGCCTAGGCAGGGAGTCAGCACGGAAGCACAGTTTTTGAGAACAAAAGGAGGAACACCGTCCGGACCATACGCCTTATTAGTGTTAAGCCCAGAGAGGGTAGAAAGTACATCTTTAGAAGAGATTAGGATATTAGGCATAAGTACAAAGGAGTACAAAGGAAATCAAGCAACAACAGATCTAGTGACCCTTCTAGGTTGCTTGTCCTCCAAAACACTGAGGATCAAGTGTCCAAACAGTGGTTTAGAGTGGGTAAGGGAACATTGGAAAGGGAATTACTGCCCTGGAACTAATGTCCGTGGCAGGATTAGAAAGTTAGTAGGGGTCAGATGGGTTAGTAACTGAGGGGGGGATAACATAAAGTTATTCATTTACAAACGCAGTCAGTCGCGGGTTTGAAGCGAGATATTTGTCTAGGCGGAGTTTAAATGAATCAACGGTGATGCAGTCTATAACGTTTCGGGGAAGCCCATTCCACAAGTTGATAACTCGATTGAAGAAGAAATTCTTAGATTCGTGTGAGTTAAAAGATTTACCAATAATTTTGCAACCGTTTCCCCGCGTGTAATTAGATTGGTTGATAGTGAAGTACTTACTACAGTTCATATTGTCAATGCCTTTGATGATTTTGAACACTTGAATTAAGTCGCCTCTTAACCCTTAATTAGCGGCGAGCAACATAAGTCGAGTTAAAAAAAGCTGGACTATGTGGCGGCGCTCGACATAGGTCGAGTGGCAATTTCAGCACGTAATGTGGCTGAGAGAGAGAGACAAGTGGTGGCAGGAGACTAGCGAGCGTATGACTGCTCCAGACCACCGCGGCGAACCTACTGACACAAATCTCAGCTCCCTCCTCCCTCTCTCACTCGCTACATACTCAATTATGTACCGAAACTACCGAATTACCTGCTTTTTGCACTCGCGTTGCACGGTTATTGCAAGAAAACTATCCATCATACAAGGATCGTTATGGTGTCATTCGAAAGCTCTGTTTATGCCCTTTCAGGGATAGGTACTTGTTTTACGTTCTGGGTCTTATTTAGGCATGAAAATGATCACGTAAACAGCCCTATTTTGGCTAAAAACACCCCGCTGTGCGGTACATATAATAAACCGCATAGGCCGCTCGTAAGGTGTCTGCGCTGGGTTAAAGGAAATAGATTTAATTCTCTAAGTACAAAGGAGTACAAAGGAAATTAAGCAACAACAGATCTAGTGACCCTTCTAGGTTGCTTGTCCTCCAAAACACTGAGGATCAAGTGTCCAAACAGTGGTTTAGAGAGGGTAAGGGAACATTGGAAAGGGAATTACTGCCCTGGAACTAATGTCCGTGGCAGGATTAGGAAGTTAGTAGGGGACAGATGGGTTAGTAACTGAGGGGGGGATAAAATAAAGTTATTCATTTACAAACGCAGTCAGTCGCGGGTTTGATGCGAGATATTTGTCTAGGCGGAGTTTAAATGAATCAACGGTGATGCAGTCTATAACGTTTCGGGGAAGCCCATTCCACAAGTTGACAACTCGGTTGAAGAAGAAATTCTTAGATTCGTGTGAGTTAAAAGATTTACCAATAATTTTGCAACCGTTTCCCCGCGTGTAATTAGATTGGTCGATAGTGAAGTACTTACTACAGTTCATATTGTCGATGCCTTTGATGATTTTGAACACTTGAATTAAGTCACCTCTTAATCTGCGCTGGGTTAAAGGAAATAGATATAATTCTCTAAGACGCTCTTCGTATGGTTTGTTCTTTAGGCTAGGTATCATTTTGGTAACTCTACGTTGAACTCGTTCTAGCTTGTTTATATCTTTTTGGTAATAAGGGCACCAGGATTGAACGCAGTATTCCAGAAGAGGGCGGACTAATGAATTGTAAAGGGTTAGGATAACTTCTTTGGATTTATGCTCAAATGACCTGCCTATAAAGCCAATTATTTTGTTTGCCTTCTTAACAACTTCTGAACATTGTTGACTCGGTTTTAGGTTACTCGATATTGTTACTCCCAGATCGGTTTCTCTGTTTACATTCTTAACCCGGGAGCTGCGGGGAGACTCTTAAGAGTTCCCCGGCGCACTGCGGGGAGACTCTTAAGAGTCAGAGAAAAAAAAAAATCAACTTTTGACATCGAATTTTTTTTTTTTTTTTTTTTTTTTTTTTTTTTTTTTTTTGGCCCCTGGGCCATGCAAAATCTCAGTCCTCTACCTCCCCTCCTTCCCCACTTTCCTCCTCTCCTTCAGTTATCACCTATTTTCCCTGTTATTCCCTTATTCTGAGGTATATTTTCGTGCTAACATTAGAAATCCGATTGGAGGGTGTGGTCATCACTGATAGCAAGCGAGTGCAAGAGAGAGAGAGAGAGTATCGATCGACTGTGTCTCAGTGGCCTTGGGGGAAATTGGCGGGAAAGCAGATTGCCTCACCCATACATTATACAACTCGCGGGCTATATCTCCGATTTTGACCATCCAAACGCTGTTTTCACTCGTTTTATTGTTGTTTCAGGTTAATACCTTTATAATCAACCCATAATAGGCGCATATGGATAAGTATTAATGCTATTAATGGCACAATGAATATTTTAGTGACGGAAACACCTCAAATACGTCAGCACAGGGGGACGTTTCCAATTACCCCCATGCGCACTTCAGAGGTTAAGCTGAGTGCCATTCATCGAATAGTTTGCTTTCTCATTTAGGTATCCGATATGTAGTACTTTACATTTATCCGCATTGAAACTCATTTGCCAAATTTGGGCCCAACATGACAATTTATCTAGATTGTGTTGCATATCGTCAACATGTTCTTTTGAGAGTACGCTATTTGCAATTTTTGTATCGTCAGCAAATTTTGAGATTGTACAGGTGAGACCCTCATCTATGTCGTTGATGTAAATTAGAAAGAGAATTGGTCCTAGTACCGATCCCTGGGGTACCCCGCTACTTACATTGGTCCATTTTGATGCCTTACCGTTTATGACTACTCTTTGCTTTCTGTCACTGAGCCAATTTTCTATCCATTTCAACACACCGTCTTGTATTCCATGCGCTTTTAGTTTTAGCAGTAAACGTTTGTGGGGAACTTTGTCAAAGGCCTTTTGAAAATCAAGGTATATAATATCTACAGCTTTACTCTCATCGTAGAGGTTGAGGATATCGTAAGGATATCGATAAGTAAGAGAGAGGAGGGCGGAGAGGGAGGAATAGCACCGGAATCATCCAAGTTGGAATTTCTAGCAAAAGTTTGAGCGAAGAGTTTAGCTTTGTCAGAGGAAGAAGTGATGGTTGTGCCATCAGAGTGGGAAAGGGGAGGGAAAGACGAGGAAGAGAAATTGTTGGAGAGGTTTTTGGCTAGATGCCAGAAAGCTTGGGAAGAGCTAGAGTTGGATAGTTCAGTGCATTTATTATTGATGAAAGAGTGTTTGGCAAGTCTAAGAACAGATTTGGCTTGATTCCGGGCAGAAACATATGAAGAATGAGAGTCTTGAGTTTTAAGGCGTTGGTACCGTTTGAATGCTTCCTCCTTATTGCGGACAGCAGTAGAAGGTGTGAGTAAACCAAGATTTTTTAGCATTAGTATGAGAGAAAGAGAATGGAATGTATGCTTCCATGCCCGATAGGATTACCTCGGTAATGCGTTCAGCATTCTCCGAGGGTCCTCGGCCACGGAAGCAGAAATCATTCCATGGAAAATCAAAGAAGTACTGCCGAAGAGCCTCCCAATCAGGCTATAACATTCACAATAGCTTGCTTTGGCCTTCATGATTCGAGTTAAACTGAATTAAAATGTAAATACAACCCCCGCATTAATGCGACACATATCGATACTAGGACCTACAGTCATTTATATGTAATTGACTAAACCCCACGATTTCTTCTATTAGATATTCAAAGATATACCGCATTACCTGGGATTATTCGTGCACTGTGTTATGCATTTCACTATTTGTGATCCGACAAGATCAAATCTGGAAGAAAGTACTCAAACACTCTTGGGTTTGGCTTAAATGAAAACAAAACAAAACACGGTGCTTTATGGTTACTTTAGGTGAAACCCGTAGTCATACAAATTACGAACTCTTTCTGTAGGCCTATACAGTTTGTGCCCTCCCAAACACTGTGTGAACACTTATGCCATTATTGGTCTAGATTTATTATTAGGAAAGAAATACAGTTCTTACCATACGAACACACACACATTTATGTCCGTTTAATATGCATGTTTGAAAAGCTACAAGGAAGTCAGTGATTGTGTAACTATGTTCATGGCAGGTTTATCTGGTAATAGTTAATTACTTTATGAGTAACACATTTTGTTAACTGTACACAGTTAAGCGCACCTTAAAATAATATGTCTAACAATCTCTCTGGATTATGCTAAAGTCCCTTATTTTGTCTATCAAGAAAAAACCTGTGCTGACACTGCACGTCAGTATGATGTAATACAGACTAAATATGGTGAAAATAAGTAATTACACATTACATATTAAATGTTATATCTCTCTATACAATTCGTCGCAGATAACGAAGTATATGTAAATACACTTGTGTGTGTGTGTGTGTGTGTGTGTGTGTGTACGTTTATGTATGTGTATGATATCTATGTGTATGGGTGGGGCAGGAGAAGGGGTGCGCCTTAGCATAATATAATGTGTCAGCTGGTACCGGCCAGAGTAGAGGTGAATTCACATGTAAAGGTTGTACCCACGTTACTATTCAGGTTATAGAGGAAAACGGGTTTTGCAGAATAATGAAAGAACAATTTATTACCGCACTCAAAACAGTTTGACTAATAAATGTAAACCCGGAAAGTCAATTTTAGTTTTATTAATTTTAATCCACCAAACAGTAGATATATTGACAAATAGTTACTATGGTAAAATAGATACTAACCAAAACGCGCCATTTAATTGTAATTGAAATTTATTTTCCTAACATATAAAAGTGGATGCAAAAATCGTTTATTAATAAGATAATTGTATTTTCTTAAAATGTATTTAATAAAAATTACTTTCACTTCTCACTTCTCTTTATGAGCGGGAGAGAAAGGTGTGTAGTGTATGGTTGGAGAGGGTGGCCAACTATGGTTTTATATATCGTCGTTCAGGCTTACTCCCTTTGATTTACGACGTAATGACCTTTATCAAGAATCATAAATCAGCACCTTAGTATCTTACCCTCGTGGGGGTTTTCGTAATTCTTATTAGGAAGAAGAAAAAGAAAAAAAGAAAAGAAGTAAGGGGAATAGAGTGAAGGTACAATAATGGGTTAGAAAGGTAAAAGGAAGGAAGGGCAGATAATGGGTGTGAAGGAGATTCTTCCTGCCTCACATTATTGGCTTTATCTTGACCTCATGAACGTTGATCAAGTAATTTCCTCAACCTGGTCCACTGTGGCGCCTTGACCACAGGTAACATCTCCGTTTACCAACATTTCTTTATTGTTAGTCAAAAATAGGATACAAGACATACATCTACTGAAGAGGTGAGTTAACCAATACTGTACCAGAAGATTTTGCAATATATGTACCCTCTCAATGCCAGTCATATAGGACAATTTAAAATCTGCTCAAAATTAAGTAAAGTGCCTAAAAAGCAACAACCAACCACAGAAAGTATACAATGATGATCCAAAGGGTTAGAATGGTCCTGGGAGTGGTCCATAGCTCAGCTGGCCCAACCCACCTGGTGATATTCTCTGCTCAGCTTGGCGGCATTTCCCGCCCGGCCTGGTGGGGCTGGGCGGGGAGTGAACTCAGTGGAGGAGGGAGGATGGAAGGGCAGGGTGGCGAGGGAGGCATTTTTGACAAATATTGAGCCTTCACAATATATATTCTTAATTTTACATACACTATTGTGTCACTATCACAATTTTGAAAGAGTTTTGTGAATGCTTTTCCTAACCACCACGTACTGTACATGGCATATACTGTATATATATATATATAATTTGTACTTATTTTCTATACACAGGTATCCCCTGTAGGTCTATATCCACTGTATAGCTCAGTGTGTGTGTGTGTGTGTGTGTGTGTGTGTGTATTTGTACACCATACTCACAGTTATTCACACATATTACACTTCACACACTATTTACATGTATTAACTTCACATTATAAATGTACTGTTATTTAATCACAGTTATTTAGTTATTTAATCATGGTTACTTATTTAGTTGTTGTTGTTGCTGTTCCCTAGGCTGTCTGGCCGAACAGCTCCAAGGTCCCGAGCAAGGCCAAGGCCATAAACGAGCGCCCTCACAAAACCCTCACTGCTTACCACAAATAATGCTCAGGTGACCGAAGCCACTCCAAGGCGGGGAGCTGAGGAGGGTGCGGAAACGCCCAGGAATCCAAAACACCACCCAAGGCCCTGTGCCCCTCAGCAATTATGAAGGGAAAGTTGAGGGGCAAAGGGAAAAAATTTGATGCTTTGGCTCCCAATCTGTCAACCTCTAGGTTGGCAGTAGGGAGGTCAATCCACGGAAGAGATCCAGGAAATATATAAGTAAAAGGAACAATCAGAGTAAGCTATGGTATGGCAGAGATCGCTCAGCTCTCACCCTGATAGACCAGCCCATCACCATATGACTAGAACCCAATCCTCTCAGCATCAGCTAGGAAAGGCCCAAGAAAGCCGCCTTTGGTGGGGGGGGGGGGGATATCTCCCCTATTGCAACTTCTTTCGGGGTTGGGCACCCGCTTACTTATTTAGTTATATATTATTCTATTTATTAATTTTTTCTATGTGAATGCGGGAGACGAAAGACAAAACTGCCTGTAGCGAGTGCCTCCCCCATAGTTGAAAGTGAAATGGCCAAAATTAAGGGATGTTCGAGCCAAAATGCCTGGACACACAGAGTTTGGAGCAATTTAAGTCATAGAAGGAGGGAAAGATTGATTCTGGAAGAGAGTTCCACAGCTCAGCTGTTGAATAGAAGAAAGTCCGAGAGTAATGTTTCACTCTTGGGTTGGAGAGTTGCACAGAGTAGGAGTGGGATTGTGTTGCAAGACGGGTACCACGTACCCTACGTAAAGGAGGTGGTATATACTTGGAGAGCTCTGAGGAGAACTGATTGTAGTAGCGATAAAATAGCGAGAAATGCAACATTGCGGAGAAGAGATAAAGTTTGCAAAGAGTTGGTGAGTGGGCAGGAATTGATGATACGAAAGGCCTTCCTTTCTACTTTGTCTAGGAGTGCGGTGTAAGAAGATCCTCCCCACACATGTGAACTATACTCAATACAAGGACGCACTGTGCCCCTGTACAGAGCAAGAAGCTGTGCAGGGGTAAAGAACCCCTTGAGGCGGTTGAGCACACCCAGCTTCTGGGAGACTGCTTTAGCAAGACTGGTAATATGGTCCTTCCAAGTGAGAGCAAAAATAAAAGAGACGCCAAGAATATAGTGAGAAGATGAAGGATTGATTTTTGTATTGTTGAAGAATAAGGGATAGTCCGCTGGGAGTTCTGGACGGGTAGATAGATGGAGAAATTGGGTTTTGGAAACATTAAAGGCGACAAGGATTTCTCCGCCCCAATAGGAGCGTTCAATCTGTGGACACACTTGCCAGATGTCACCAGATTCTTTAATTATCACAAATAAAATAATAAAATTTGAACATTGCTAATACTTACTATATCTCTTTTGTTGTGATTTCAAAACATCAAGTATAATTTTAGATTCATGTTTCCTACATTATGGTGTTTAACAGATACATATAAAGGATATATATTTTATTAACTGCATTTCTATTTTGTATTGTTGAGTAGAATATTGTATACAGAAGATGCTGATTGGTTGTTGATTGATTTGTGTTGATAAATTTGAGATATCTTCAGTATTACATATATATTATTGAAGCTCTAAAATTGTAAGCAATTTTAATGATAAGGTGATAATCTAAAGTGATATACGAACACTGAGACCTGCAATATATCACATATAACACATTAATAACATAAATATTATAATGTGAACACAAGCAAAATAAAAATTTATAAAGCCAACAAGTAAGCGAGATTTGTAGACTGACTGACTCTCGGCTTACATCTCACCCACCTCAACCAATCACAAGCCTCTGCATTTTTAACATGTGTAGTGGCTTCCTAAAGGGGCGGTTACACATGCCCGAATTTTTGCCACCCAAGCAGCTTTTGTCACCACTACGGGCAACTTTTCTGAGACCCCCAAAAAAGTGGTTACACATGGCAGAGTTGCTCGTAGCACAGATTTGAATGGCACTCTCACATACACTCTTTCGTTCTCACTTCGAAATTAATTGGTCTTAATTCGGCCGTTTTAGCTTCCTGTCACGCTATTAATACATCACAATCCCTATGATAAAGCTGAGCATATATAAAAACCAAGGTATGTATGACTATATTGCTCACCATTACATAAAACAAGCGACATGAATCCACGTCTGTTGGTAAAAGTGCAAGTCAGTTGAAACAGCAGCACGCTCATGATTGGCTATCTTATCATTACCCTGATCATTTATTTATTATATGTATTGTTCCTTATTTATTCATTAAACTAGAAATGTTTAAGTAATATTAATGATTACTTAATAAATTACAGTACTATCCGAATCTAAAGAGCTCTTAAAGAACACAGGAAACACAATAATAACGTATAATTATATCATAAAGTAAACACAAGCAAGATAAAGAAATGATAAACCAAGAAGTAAGCGAGAGAGAAGACTGGCTAACCCGAGCTCACCCGGTTTAGCCAATCACAGGCCTTGCTTTACGTATTACACATTTAAAATAGGCAGTGACGGTATTTCTTTCCTTGCTTGTGTTTACTACATTATTTGTAGGCTACGATTTTATGTGTTCCATGGTATTTTATAGCTCTGTCACATTATCATTAAAAGTATTGAAACTTATTTAGTTTAATATTGCCTACTGTATATGGAATATGTATATATCAATATATATTTAGGCTATAGGCTACATAGGGAATATATTTCCACGACATAGCCTACTAATTCACGCCAAACACTATTACCGTATACTGTATATGTAGACTACTAAGTTATTTAAAGAGTAGCCTACTATTAGCACTTCGCATTAACCGAACCTATAATGCATAAATACGGTATTTTATCAAGATTACAAAGCATACAGAATACATAATTTGTAATACTGAAGGAAGTATTAGGCTAACCATTGCCGTAACGAAGCTATTATTCATATTTAGTTATAACAAATCGTTTACTGTTGCAAATTATAATTGTAAGTTAATTATAATAACGGATATATGATACATGTAATCCCCTGAGAGAATATTCTTCCAATTCTTGCCCAAAGATATTTTAGGCTATTAGTTCAAACTTGAAATTGCGCATTCATACTGTAGCCTACTTCTTGATTAAACCGTTTTCTTTCATCCCAATTTATTGAATATTATACTGTGATGACATATATATTTAAGGATTGAGCATTATTATAGTATATTAATGCTTGCACATCATTATATATAGTTATCACATTACTATTATTGCATGCAACCCATATTTATAGTTGCCGCAACAGGCGATGCGTCCCGTACGTTCGGGACGCAAAAGTTGCCCTATTCGGGTGACAAATGGGTCCCGAAAAAGTTGCCTGGGGCGCAAAAGTTGCTCCACGGAGCCACTTTTGTCACCGATTCGGGCAACTCGGGTATGTGTAACCGCGCCTTAAGGCGCGGTTACACATCCCCAAATTTTTGCCACCCAAGCAACTTTTGTCACCGCTACGGGCAACTTTTCGGAGACCCAAAAACAAGTGGTTACACATGCAGTAAGAGAGTTGCTCGTAGCACTATCTCCCGTAGCCTACACTCTTTCGTTTTCACTTCGAAATTAATTGTTCTTAATTCGGCCGTTTTAGCTTCCCGTCACGCTATTAATACATCACAATCCCTATGATAAAGCTGAGCATATATAAAAACCAAGGTATGTATGACTATATTGCTCGCCATTACATAAAACAAGCGACATGAATCCACGTCTGTCGGTAAAGGTGCAATTCAGTTGAAACAGCAGCGCGCGCTCATGATTGGCTCTCTTATTATTACCCTGATCATTTATTTATCATCTGTATTGTTCCTTATTTATTCATTAACTAGATATGTTTAAGTAATTTTAATGATTAGGCCTACTTAATAAATTACAGTACTATCCGAATCTAAAGGGCTCTTAAAGAACACAGGAAACACAATAATAACGTATAGGCTATATCATAAAGTAAACACAAGCAAGATAAAGATATGATAAACCAAAGAAGTAAGCGAGAGAGAAGACTGGCTGGCCCGGGCTCACCCGGTTTAGCCAATCACAGGCCTTGCTTTATGTATTACAACATTTAAAATAGGCAGTGACAATATTTCTTTCCTTGCTTGTGTTAACTGTATTAAGGCGCGGTTACACATGCCCAAATTTTTGCCACCCAAGCAACTTTTGTCACCGATACGGGCAACTTTTCTGAGACCCAAAAACAAGTGGTTACACATGCAGGAAGAGAGTTGCTCGTAGCACTATCTCCCGTAGCCTACACTCTTTCGTTTTCACTTCGAAATTAATTGGTCTTAATTCGGCCGTTTTAGCTTCCCGTCACGCTATTAATACATCACAATCCCTATGATAAAGCTGAGCATATATAAAAACCTAGGTATGTATCACTATATTGCTCGCCATTACATAAAACAAGCGACATGAATCCACGTCTGTCGGTAAAAGTGCAATTCAGTTGAAACAGCAGCACCCTCATGATTGGCTATCTTATTATTACCCTGATCATTTATTTATCATCTGTATTGTTCCTTATTTATTCATTAACTAGATATGTTTAAGTAATTTTAATGATTAGGCCTACTTAATAAATTACAGTACTATCCGAATCTAAAGAGCTCTTAAAGAACACAGGAAACACATTAATAACGTATAGGCTATATCATAAAGTAAACACAAGCAAGATAAAGATATGATAAACCAGAGAAGTAAGCGAGAGAGAAGACTGGCTGGCCCGGGCTCACCCGGTTTAGCCAATCACAGGCCTTGCTTTACGTATTACACATTTAAAATAGGGAGTGACAGTATTTCTTTCCTTGCTTGTGTTTACTGTATTATATGTACGATTTTATGTGTTCCATGTGGTATTTTATAGCTCTTAAGGTTCGGATATCACCTGTCACATTATCATGAGAAGTATTAAAACTTATTTATATTAATTAATATAGGCCTAGCCTACTGTATATGGATTATATATATATATAGGCCTATTTAGGCTATACGCTACATATGGAATATATGTCCACGACATAGCCTATTAATTCACGCCAAACACTATTACCGTATACTGTACATGTAGGCTACTAAGTTATGTAAAGAGTAGCCTACGTCTATTTAGCACGTCGCATTAACCGAACCTATAATGCATAAATACGGTATTTAATCAAGATTACAAAGCATACAGAATACATAATTTGTAATACTGAAGGAAGTATTAGGCTAACCATTGCAGTAACGAAGCTATTATTCATATTTAGTTATAACAAATCGTTTACTGTTGCAAATTATAATTGTAAGTTGATTATGATAACGGATATATGACACATTTAATCCCTTGAGAGAATAGTCTTCCCATTCTTGCCTAAAGATATTGTAGGCTATTTGTACAAACTTGAAATTTCGCATTCATACCGTAGCCTACTTCTTGATTAAACCGTTTTCTCATCCCAATCAATTGAATATTATACTGTGGTGACATCTATATTTAAGGATTGAGCATTATTATAGTATATTAATGCTTGCACATCATATATATAGTTATCACATTACTACTATTGCATGCAACCCATATTTATAGTTGCCGCAACAGGCGATGCGTTCCGGACGTTCGGGACGCATAAGTTGCCCTATTCGGGTGACAAATGGGTCCCGAAAAAGTTGCTTGGGGCGCAAAAGTTGCTCCACGGAGCAACTTTTGTCACCGATTCGGGCAACTCGGGCATGTGTAACCGCGCCTTTATATGTACGATTGTATGTGTTCCATGTGGTATTTTATAGCTCTTTAAGGTTCGGATATCACCTGTCACATTATCATTAGAAGTATTAACACTTATTTATATTAATATAGGCCTAGCCTACTGTATATGGATTATATATATATATATATATATATATATATATATATATGGGCCTATTTAGGCTATAGGCTACATATGGAATATATGTCCACGACATAGCCTATTAATTTACGCCAAACACTATTACCGCATAACAAGAGTAGCCTACGTCTATTTAGCACGTCGCATTAACCGAACCTATAATGCATAAATACGGTATGTAATCAAGATTACAAAGCATACAGAATACATAATTTGTAATACTGAAGGAAGTATTAGGCTAACCATTGCTGTAACGAAGCTATTATTCATATTTAGTTATAACAAATCGTTTACTGTTGCAAATTATAATTGTAAGTTGATTATGAGCCTACAATATCTTTAAGCAAGAATGGGAAGAATATTCTCTCAAGGGATTAAATGTGTCATATATCCGTTATCATAATCAACTTACAATTATAATTTGCAACAGTAAACGATTTGTTATAACTAAATATGAATAATACCTTCGTTACTGCAATGATTAGCCTAATACTTCCTTCAGTATTACAAATTATGTATTCTGTATGCTTTGTAATCTTGATTAAATACCGTATTTATGCATTATAGGTTCGGTTAATGCGAAGTGCTAAAAAGTAGGCTACTCTTTACATAACTTGGTAGCCTACATGTACAGTATACGGTAATAGTGTTTGGCGTGAATTAGTAGGCTATGTCGTGGACATATATTCCATATGTAGCCTATAGCCTAAATAGGCCTATATATAATATATATTATATATAATATTATATATATATATATATATATATATATAATCCGTATACAGTAGGCTAGGCCTATATTAATATAAATAAGTTTTAATACTTCTAATGATAATGTGACAGGTGATATCCGAACCTTAAGAGCTATAAAATACCACATGGAACACATAAAATCGTACATATAATACAGCAAACACAAGCAAGGAAAAGAAATAGTCACTGCCTATTTTAAATGTGTAATACGTAAAGCAATTCCTGTGATTGGCTAAACCGGGTGAGCCCGGGCCAGCCAGTCTTATCCCTTGCTTACTTCTTGGTTTATCATATTTTTATCTTGCTTGTGTTTACTTTATGATATAATTATACGTTATTATTGTGTTTCCTGTGTTCTTTAAGAGCTCTTTAGATTCGGATAGTACTGTAATTTATTAAGTAATCATTAAAATTGCATAAACATATCTAGTTTAATGAATAAATAAGGAACAATACCGATAATAAATAAATGATCAGGGTAATAATAACATAGCCAATCATGAGCGTGCTGCTGTTTCAACTGACATATATGCTCAGCTTTATCATAGGGATTGTGATGTATTAATAGCGTGACGGGAAGCTAAAACGGCCGAATTAAGACCAATTAATTTCGAAGTGAAAACGAAAGAGTGTAGGCTACGGGAGATAGTGCTACGAGCAACTCTCTTCCTGCATGTGTAACCACTTGTTTTTGGGTCTCAGAAAAGTTGCCCGTAGCGGTGACAAAAGTTGCTTGAGTGGCAAAAATTCGGGCATGTGTAACCGCACCTTTAGTGTACGCAGAGAGGAATAAATATAAGCAAATATGGAAAACTGAGATAGTCTACTCAGGTGTATACAGGTAAGCGTGGGTGGGAAAATAAAGGTCGCCTGACCAGGTAAGCGGTCAAAAGTTGCAGCGCGGGAGGTTAGGGTCAAGGTTACTGCGGTCAGCTTGAATAAATATATGATTTAGTGCAATGTTAAATCAGGCAGACAAGATAGAAAGTTATTATAAATGCTGATGATATGACAATTTAATTTATAATTTAACTATAATAACATACTGGGAAATAATAACTCGCACGATATACACAAATTAATTATAGTCTTAAATTAGCTATGACCACAGTTGATAAGGAATTCAGATTCACAAAATGCGTAATGAATAAATATAGCTGGAATAGTAGCTATACATACAGTGTGTTTGAATTAATTATCAAAACACTGGAATTAAAACAAATACACAGAACGAAGTAGTGACTGTTAATAGCCGAAAAGAAGGCATAGGATTATAACATAAAATAAAGACGCAGAACAACGTCCTTCACTAAACTGGCTCGGGTTGTCCCTCTCACAGGGAATAGGTCCACTTGGGGGCATTCTGTGTATGGCCACCCTCGTAAGGAGAGTAAGGCGTCCGGCAATAGATAGATAGATAGAACAACGTAGCGACTTATGATAGCCAAAATGGAGGCAGATGAAATATCAAATATAACAAAGACACAGAACGACGTAGTGACTTATAATAGCCGAAAGTAAAGGCTGGTGATACACAGATATGTACGATAGGAATTCCCCGACTGACGATAAAATAATATTTTTAATTGTATAACGTGGTGGACCAAATTATTCGCAAGAATTATTATAGATTAGAAATAGTGAACACAAATTTATATAAACTCGGCAGAACGGGGTTTTTACTTTTAACACAGAAGAAATTATAATATAATTGATTTTATATGAAAATTAGACGGAACACTGTCCGAGAACTTAGTTTACTATAAAATAATAAGTTATACTCTCTTCGTACACTTCATTACGAACTGGGACACTCGATAAATAATAACACAACTGAATAAGATATGTGAGTGTTCATAAATTATCATGTGTAGTGTAGGGTACATATCGTTGTTAGAAAATATATATTTAATGTATGGTATGGAGTTTAAATCAGTTAAACCCAGAATATTATATATATAATTAACCGGCACAGGTGTGGTTTGTTATCTTAATACGAGAGAGAAATTGGGGCAAGGAGAGTCCAGAATAGGCCTCTAAGATAACGTTATATTGAACACAAACATATCTTATATACCTTCACAATAATTCCCAAAACTCAATGAACACAGAGACACTTATGTTAGGGGGTGATGAGGAGAAGTAAGGTCCATGAGAGGGAATCTGGTCGACGTAAGACTCGTAGCTCTTCCTTCTGTTTGGCACCAGAGGGAACTGCCGCTCTCACACACAACTAGAGAATGTACCTTCTAGTTCCTCTAACACACCGCCCTGCTTCCCTCAAACATGGGTGTATATACTTCCGCTCGCCCTGGAGCTAGTAGAAGATATTGCTTCGTGTTTGCCTACCGATCATATATTCCGGTCAGGTAATATTCAGATGATAATTTGTTTCTTGATTAATTCATTTTGGAATATTAGGGAAATGAGGATTTTTATCTTTTAATTATTGTGAAGTTAATAATTGCCTTAAAAATATAATTAACATAGGAATACATGGATATTGTTATTCTCTATTTCTTAATACCAAACTCATATTTTAGAAAGCTTGCATGGCTGCAGGATAATTGTTTTTCATTAATTGTTATTTTCCTCTATTATTCTGGTTGTATGCAAAGCTTTCCTTACTCTTTGTTGATCTATTATTATTGATATATGTGATTTTCTGCACTATAAACTTGGTTATTCTGGTCACAACTATTGAAGTAGAACATTGGATCTTGATGAGGAATTAACGTAAACTCTTCTTCATTTTAATTCAGATCTGGTTCTTGCGTTGCATACGCCTTTGTCTCGTATCTCGGACCTTGTGATTGGCTCGGACGAGACCCAGGTGATTGGTCCGGAAGGAGCCCAGGTGATTGGTCCGGAAGAGGTCCTGAGGTTCTCGTAGGTCTCGGTAGATGGCGTTGATTCATGCTGGTAGACTGCTCTGTTTCTTTACACCATAGAGGGCGTTGATTATCGATGATAGACTGTGTTGTTTCTTTTTCTGTTCGTGTCTGTGCCCTTCACTTTGCTCTTTTTCTCTCCTTGATGTTGGTGAGCCTGGCTCTGATGTGTGTTGTCTCTTCGTGGTTTGTGAGGACATCTGATGGTTTTGCTAGCTTGTCTTCTTGCAACCCCGTCATCTCACCACCTTGTTCCAAAAAAAAATCTTGACCCCGAGACTTGAGTTGGTATGTCCTGTAATTCTTCGTCAGGATGGATGGTTGTAGGCCGTAGAGGAAGCAGCATCAAACTATTGTTGAAATATCGTTTGGTGCATTTGCGTCGTACGTCATGGTGAGCTGGATTGACGCAGGAGATAAGGCAATCTCGTGAATCAACTGAGCTGGTGATGCGATGGTTGTCTTGCTTATTCCGTTGGACACGAAAATGCTGTTTATCTTCATGGTGGACTCGGTAGGATCAGTATTGGAAGGTATTGGTGGTTCTGCTGCTGTCTGGGAGATGACTGGAGAAACAGTGATACTGGTGGTGTTGTTGACCTCTGCCACCGAGGGGAGGAGTTTGCTGCCCTCTAGGTAACTCCCTATTTTAGGTGACGTCGCAGTAGGGATGTGGACAACTTGAGCAGGGTGTGAAGTTGGCGTTGTCATGGTAGGTGAGGTGTCAGGTGGGGCCTGCAGAGCAGGACTGGCTGGATTGACAGGTGTGGCGGGTGACCTCGCAACAGGTGGGGCGGCGACTTGAGTAGGTTGCGGAGAGGTGCTTATCATGGTAGGTGACCTGACAGGTGTGGTGGTTTTGGTGGGGGGCCGCCTCCTAGTGGTTGGGTTGAAGGTAGGCGCCCAACATTTTGGTTGAGTCATACGTCGGCCAGATCTCCTACAAGGAGAATTTGAAAAAGATTCGGTTAATAATGAGGAAGGTCTTGACTTGGTTGTTTGCATGCATGAAGGTGAGGTGATAGATGTAGTGCGTGATTTGGATGATTTAGAGATATTATGTGAAGAAGTAGAGGGTTGTAGTGAAATGGATGTAGCAGTAGTGTGAAGTGGTATTTTATGGCTAGGGTTAGTTGGCTGAGGAGATTCAATAAGAGGTTCAGGAATTTTTGGATGAACTTGTGTCTTAGGTGAAGCTTGATATATTGCATTATAAGGAAGATGAGAAATTATTGGGGTGGTTGGCTGAGTATTCGGTGAAACAACAAAGGTAGGAAGATCTACTTCGGATAAGGTGGTAAAGAGAGGAGTAGAAGGTTGTGGAGGCAGAATAGATTTAGTCTGAGTGGGTAGGATAGGTGGAGCAGAAAAAACGCGAATAGGAGGAGGTAAATTGCAGGATAGGTTGATACGAGAGGGGTTAGAGGAAGGAGGAGGGGTAGGAAAATGAAAAGTTGTGCCTTTCACATTTTGTACAGGCGGTTGCACAGGTTGTTTAATCACCACTAGAGAAGGAGTGATGGGTGGAATGAAATGTGGTGTCAATGATTCTGTGCAGCCTAAATTTTGGTTATTAATTGCAGGCAATGTGTCATTATCTTTTGGGTCAGCAAGCATAGTGATATTGTCATCAATGAGCTGAAACCTACGGACATATCTATTTCGGTAGGTGCGTGACTCTCCGTAATAATTTATGGTGACCTGGCAACAGTTTGGTACAGTGAATATTTCAAAAGGCTCTTTATATCTTGGCTTGAGCTTGGAAGGTACAGGAAGTTGGTCAACCATGACTAGATCGTCGACATGATGAGTACTGACTTTTGGTGTTTCGTCAGGTTGAAGATCCTGTATGTATTGGAGTTGTCGAAGTCGGTTTTTCAGGTGGACTAGAGATTGATCAAAATTTGACAAGGGCTCATATGGGACAAACAGGTGACGTAATGGTAGTAATAGGGGTGGTATCCCAAAAACTCCTTCGTGGGGTGAAACTCCGTCTTGGCAGGGGCAGGCATTTATCCCCCACTGTACTATTTTGACTTGACTGGGCCAGTCAGTGGTGTTCATTTGTTGTAGGCGAGTCTTATGATTTGCAATGGTGCGGTGACTTCTTTCACAAATAGAGTTCCCTTGAAGCCAATAAGTGGATGAATGGGGTATTCTGAATTCGAACATCTGAGAAAGTTGTGACCATATGTGACCTGTGAACTCGGGGGCATTGTCTGAGTGAATAGCTTCAGGTAGGCCAAAATAAGGAAATATTTGCTGTATCATGGCTTCAGCTACGGCTAAGGCAGAGTGTTCTTTTGCTGGACAGGCAATTACGTACTTGGAATACGTGTCCACGAAAGTTATAATATATCTGAAACTTTTTAAACCTTCCATGGGTCCCATTACATCAACTGCTAGCAATTTCCATGGTTTGGAGGCTACTAACTTTCCTGTAGGTCCGGTGGTGCGGGTACAGTCTTTGCCTAAAGCACAGGCCCGACAAGCTTCTGTAATTTTCTTGGCGGTGATGTATGGGGAAGGAGTCCAGTATACTTGTTGGAAAGTTGATGTTAATTTTCTCTGAGCGCCAAATGAATGCCATTGTGAGAGTGCAGGGATTGCATAGTTGGCAAGGCAGAGCTGGGGGTGATTAAAATTTTACCTTTTGGAGTGAATAAATTATCTCCTCTTCGTTGTAGTTGTGAGAAAAGGTGCCTAGGCATCCAATCTGGTTTTTCTTGTTGTTGAAACTGCTGCAGGGGGTGTTGTTAATCTTTGTCTGCAGAATTTTGGTAATGAATGGCTCTAATGGTTTGAGTATCAAGTTCTGGGTTGGATGTATTTGCTGTTGACTCATTTGGAAGTCTAGATAGAGCATCGGCATTTGTATGCAACTTTCCAGGCCTGTAAGCGATTTCAAAGTCGAATTCTTCCAACGATTTGCACTATCTGAGAGTTAGTGCGTTCTTAGTGTCAGATTTGCGTAGCCATTGTAGGGCGTGGTGGTCTGTAATGATGGTGACCTTGACACCAGCTAGATACGCTTTGAAATGTTGTAGAGCCCAAATTATTCCTAAACACTCTCTCTTGGTGACGGGATAGTTTATTTCAGCTGGGTTGAGAGTTCGGCTGGCACATGCAATAATGTGTTCTCTTCCTTCTCTGGTTTGACCAAGAACTGCTCCAATACCAAACTGTGAAACATCGGTGTAAAGACGGAATGGTTTGGTATAATCAGGAAAAGAAACAACTGGAGAGGCTACTAGTAATTCTTTCAAGGAATTAAATGGTTGAAGGCATTTGTTTGTCCATAAAAATAGTTCTTCTTTCTTGGTTAAATCATGGAGAGGTTTGGCAATGGTGGCAAAAATTTTCACAAAGCGACGATAGTATGACGCTAATCCAAGAAATGCTCGGACTCCCTTTACATTGGTGGGAGGAGTTATGGTACCGATTGCTTGCAATGTTTCTGGATCTGGGGCATTTCCTTCTTCTGAGACTATGTGGTCTAGAAATTTAACTTCTTTTTGAGCTAAGGTGCATTTGGAAGGTTTGAGCTTTAATTTAGCATCTCGAATCCGTTGGGATACTAGTTTGAGTCTTTGGATATGTTCAGCCCGGGTTTTACCATAAACAATGATGCCATCTAAATAGGCTAAACAAGTTTCCCAGGTTAATCCTTGTAGTAAAGATTCCATGAGTCTAGAAAATGTGGCTGGGCCGTTGCATAGGCCAAAAGGTAGTACTGTGAATTCATATAAACTTCCTTGGCTGGTAGCAAAAGTCGTTTTCTGTTGATGTTCTGGAAGTACAGGTACTTGCCAATATCCGGTTTGCAAGTCGAGAGTGGTAAACCATTTGGCGCCTAGTAAGGAGCCTATGGAATCGCCGATGCGAGGTAATGGAGTGGCGCCTTTGATGGTTACGTCATTAAGCTGTCTGTATTCTATACAGAACCTGGTAGATCCATCTTTTTTTCTGACGAGTACTACTGGGGATGACTATGGACTAGTGGAGTGTTGTACAACTCCTGTTGCTAGCATGTCATTCACCTGCATTTCTTCCTCTTGTCGTTGGATTAGGTTTTTCCTTCGGATCGGCTGTTTTATTGACTGTCCCACGGTATGGATTGGATAAGGAAGTACGTCAGTCTTCCTGACGTCTCGACTGGAGGTGGCAAAGATGTCTTGAAATGAAGTCATCAAGTCACATAAGTCAATTTGTTGTTGATGGGTTAAATGAGAAGGAATGTCAGGTAGTGAAGAAAAAGAGTAAGAGATATTATCTGAGGGTAAGGATAGTTCTTCTGCATATGTTTCAAGTTCTCCGATCGCTAAACCTTTAGGCAAAGCGATAGGTTGATCTGAGATATTTGCAATTTTAATGCAACTTAATTGGCTAGAAATAAGGGCTGAAGCGGTCAGGCAATCTCTGTCGAAAGGATTTTTGGAGGTTCGGAGTCATTATAACATTACCAGGTAATGTACGGAGAATAGGTATCCATTGCTTATGATGAGGAGTAAGTGTCACTATTTGTACAGTGACAGCTTGAGTCGTCTGTACGAGGCATATGGTTGGTTTGTCTTGTTTCTCCTGACTGATATTCGACTTGAAATCAAGTGTTACATTATGCAATGTTTTAACAGTGGGAGAGCCCTTGAGATCTGTGAGTTTCTTGATCGTGTGTTTTTTTTTTTTAAAGCAGAGGTGCAAAACTCCAATGTTCTTTGTTGACAATCAATGGAAGCTTGCAGGGAGGTGAGTAAGTTGAGACACAAATATCCATCGTATTGGGTCTCTTGGGGGTGTATATCATGAAAGAAGGACTTGTCCCGTGATCGGGAACAGGAGTACTAACATAAAGTGGGGCAGTCTCTCCACAGTTAGGAATGATGCCATCATTAGCATCTATCAAAACTATGGTGGAGAGTTGAAGAGGGCCAAAAGATTTGTGATGTTGGCGGAAGAAAGAAGAGAAGAGACATGAACGGGAAGCCCCCGTGTCAATTAGAAGTCGGACTTTCACCCTATTTAAAGTGAGGTGTTTGTAGATGGGAAGTTTCACGGTGACTGTTTCATCGTGAGCCCCCCACCAGTTTGACATATTTGTGGACGGGGAAAAAATCCAGGGTGTTCTGAATATCTGTAGCCTCATGTACTACTTCAGGCTCTTCAACATCTCCTTCTTTATAATTTTCTTCGATCCCTGCGGTCCCGTCTTCATTTATAGTGGCCACGCGTCGGTGCTTAATTCAGGGAAACTGAGCCCATAGAGTAGGCAACCTGAACCTCTGCTTGGTTAACTCTGTAAATTATTTCTTCAGTGAAATCAAAGGACATTGGAAAGTGCATGGCTTCCATTCAGAGGGGCGAATTCGGGCCCAGTCCTCAACTTTTTCACTTGGACGTGGCACCACAGGGCTAGGTGAAGATGATGTAGACGGGCGAGTGGTAGCTCGGCTGATGACGGCGATCTTGTCATGTTCCGTTGATTTTCCTAAAGCCAAGATATGCCAAATTACTGGCATGTCTTCCTCATAACCCGTGGGCTCTGTTATAGCAAAATGATCTGCTACTGCAATAGGTGATAATATCCGCAACAGTGCTTTGAATACTCCTTTCTTTCGTTGAGCTGTAGTATCATTAGGAAATGCTGTCACGGCCAATTGATTTAATTGACTGATCGTGTCATCTAAATTTCCTGCATACTTGACCTCGTGAAAGTGACAGTCTGCTATCGTCTGACCTAATGATGGGTTGATAGCTAGCTTAGTGTAGCCTACTCTTCAACCTATGCCCAGGTCAACTGAGGAGAGTCACGCACATATCCGGATACGCAAGCCGCATGTTTACCTAATTCATCACCACTGTGTGAATCTTTGCTTTTTCATCTTCCCTGAATACAATGGCCAGGACAGGTTTGACAATTTCTAGGTATGCATTGATGTCATGGTCCTCTTGTTTAAAGGAAATAATATCCAGAGCTTTACTAGCCATGATGAATCTTGTATCTGGAGTGATTGAGTAATAATTTAGAAAACAAAGCTGTTATGCCGTATCGAGACACCGCTGCCTCCAGTGTTATGCATCGTTGTAAACCAACTCGCTATAATGTTTACTTTCATAAGCTCCTTATTTAGGATAACTTAGAACATAATCCTGCCCGATAGGAACACAACTAGCATTACTAATATTTCTAGAGTACTCAATCGCACCTCCAAATACAATAAACACACGGAGTAAGGACAATAAGTTTTTATTTCTTAAACACTAGTTACATCATCAGGCGCATCTGGATCTTAACTATGGAGTATAAGTCTAATTGCAAATTAAAGGTGACTGGGAGAGAGTTAACTATCTTATACTCTTTCATGAATATATTGTGTCACTTACAAAGCATCAAATATGAGACATATAAAGTATACAAAACAAAACATAAAATACGATGACAATATATATGCGTGTTAGTGTACGCAGAGAGGATTAAATATAAGCAAATATGGGCAATTGAGATAGTCTACTCAGGTGTACACAGGTAAGCGTGGCTGGGAAAATAAAGGTCGCCTGACCAGGTAAGTGGTCAAAGGTTGCCACGCGACAGGTTAGGTTCAAGTTTACTGCAGTCACCTTGAATAAATATACGATTTAGTGCAACGTTAATCAGGCAGACAAGATAGAAAGTTATTATTAATGTTGATGATATGACAATTTAATTTGTAATTTAACTATAATAAAATACTGGGGGATAATCACTCGCACGATATACAAAAAATTATTATAGTCGTAAATGAGCTATGATCACAGTTGATAAGGAATTCAGATTCACAAAACGCTTAGTGAATAAATATAGCTGGAATAGTAGCTATACATACAGTGTGTTTGAATGAATTTATAACCACTGGAATTAAAAGAAATACACAGAACGAAGTAGTGACTGTTAATAGCCGAAATGAAGGTCGATGGATTATAGTATAAAATAAAGACGCAGAACAACGTAGTGACTTATAATAGCCAAAATGGAGGCAGATGAAATATATAATATAGCAAAGACACAGAATGGCGTAGTGACTTATAATAGCCGAAAGTAAAGGCTGGTGATACACAGAGATGTACGATAGGAATTCCCCGACTGACGATTAAACAGTATTTTTAATCGTATAACGTGGTGGATCAAATTATTCGCAAGAATTATTATAGATAAGAAAGAGTGAACACAAATTTACATAAACTCTACGCAACAGGTTTTTTACTTTTAACACAGAAGAAATTGTATTATAACTGATTTTATATGAAAATTAGACGGAAAACTGTCCGAAAATTTAGTTTACTATATAAGTATAATTTATACTCTCTTCGTACACTCCACTACGAACTTGGACACTCAATAAATAATAATACAACTGAATAAGATCTGCGAGTGTTCACAAATTATTACGTGTAGTGTAGGGTATATGTCGTAGTTAGAAAATATATATAACGTATAGTATGGAGTTTAAATAACTTAAACCCAGAATATTATATATATAATTAACCGGCACAGGCCTTTAAGATAACATTATATTGAACACTAACATATCTTATATACCTTCACAATAATGCCCAAAACTCAATGAACACAGAGACACTTATGTTAGGGGGTGATAAGGAGAAGTAAGGTCCATGAGAGGGAATCTGGCTGACATATGACTCGTAGTTCTTCCTTCTGTTTGGCACCAGAGGGAACTGCCGCTCTCACACACAACTAGAGAATGTACCTTCTAGTTCCTCTAACACACTGCCCTGCTTCCCGCAAACATGGGTGTATATACTTCCGCTCGCCCTGGAGCTAGTAGAAGATATTGCCTCGTGTTTGCCTACCGATCATATATTCCGGTCAGGTAATATTCAGATGATAATTTGCGTCCTGATTAACCCGGCAAGCGCGATAGGCCTCACGGAAGGCTTCCTATAGGGAACGCGATAGGCCTCACGGAAGCAGGACCATAAAAAAAGCCTTCCATAAAAAAAAGGGCCTATCAAAACAAAGGAATTTGTCTCTAGGTGAGATAATTCCCCTCCAGTACTCATCCATGTAAATATCACCCACCCCCCTCCCCTCCTTCCCCACCTTATTCCCCCCTCCCTCCCAACCTCAATTATCACCTATTTTTCCTCTTATTATCATCATTTATCGGTTATTTTTCTCTCCCGCGATAATGTAGCACAAGTGGGTTGCATAAAAGATCGTTATGCAACACCCAGACACCGGCACACACCGCCCCGCTCTTCTCAGTTGACTCCCAGACAGCGAGAGGGGAGGGCTGCCTGTCTCTCTCTCTCGCCTGAGATTATGACCGGGTGGCCAATATCTTCGTTTTTCACCACCCAAATGCTTTTCCCACTTATTTTAGCAGTCTTGAAGGTTCATATATACATCATATATGTAAAATAAAAGCATACCGAAAACAAATAATGGTTTATATTGTAAATATAACGAATTCTGTCAGAATCCAGGGCTAGAAATGCACAAATAACTACCCTAGCACCTACTGTCATATCGCGCTTGTCAGGTTAATTAATTTTGGAATAGTAGGGACATGTGGATTTTTATCTTTTAATTATTGTGAAGTTAATAATTCCCTTAAAAATATAATTAACATAGGAATACATGGATATTGTTATTCTCGATTTCTTAATACTAAACTCATATTTTAGAAAGCTTGCATTGTTGCAGGATAATTGTTTTTCAGTAATTGTTATTTTCCTCTATTATTCAGGTTATATGCAAAGCTTTCCTTACTCTTTGTTGATCTATTATTATTGATATATGTGATTTTCTGAACTATAAACTTGGTTATTCTGGTCACAACTGTTGAAGTAGAACATCGGATCTTGATGAGGAATTAACATAAACACTTCTTCATTGTAATTCAGATCCGATTCTTGCGTTGAATACGCCTTTGTCTCGTATCTCGGACCTTGTGATTGGCTCGGACGAGACCCAGGTGATTGGTCCGGAAGGAGCCCAGGTGATTGGTCCGGAAGAGGTCCTGAGGTTCTCGTAGGTCTCGGTAGATAGCGTTGATTTATGCTGGTAGACTGCTCTGTTTCTTTACACCATAGAGGGCGTTGATTTTTGATGATAGACTGTGTTGTTTCTTTTTCTGTTCGCGTCTTTGCCCTTCGCTTTGCTCTTTTTCTCTCCTTGATGTTGGTGAGCCTGGCTCAAATGTGTGTTGTCTCTTCGTGGCTTGTGAGGATATCTGATGGGGTTGCTAACTTGTCTTCTTGCAACCCCATCATCTCAATAGATAAGTATAATTAGCAATATGTAAACTTTTACTTATATACTAGAATAAATATGTAAAAGGACATACTATGTTGATTGATATAAACATAAACATTAATAAATTAAATAACTTATATATACTTTTTTTTGTACACTTTGAACATTTTATATATTAATATATTTCCATGTGGAATGGAGCGAAGCAGTTGCGGGTGTAAGACAGGCACAGGGTGACTTGACAAGTGTCGCACATCGGCCGCGGCGAATGTATGTCTCCCTTGTTACTGCAATGCTTGCATGTCTGCCGCATGGTAACAAAACAGGGCATGTGATGGATGGTGGTGTTCTATCACTCAACAGGACTTGGGATGGAACTCCTCTGGCCTCTCCTCGACAGTTGTATTGGTGGCATTGCAGAGTTGTGCAGTTCCGTGTGGCCCTCACTGCCAATACTTTGGTGCATCTTGTAAACCTGCAGATGTCCAGGCGAAAGTGCTTCAGGGGCATTGGTTTTTCCCCTAAAGAGACACAGTCCCTCCTGTATAGCAGCCAGGCATTACAGATGCAGATGTCCAGACTATACCCAAAGAGCTTTATGTACCACATTCTCGCTCTCATCGGTGTGCTGTACAGGTTGGTGAACATGTTACTTATATCAATACCCCCCATCCTTCCGCTGTATTTCTTGATAGCGTCGGTGCATTTAACTTCCTTCTTTTCCACGGCTTGCTTGTCGTACTTGGAGACCGTGGAAGTGGGTTCAATGCCAGTATCGGAGGACAGGAATGTGACTACCTTGTTGTCCTTCCATTGTGCAGCAAGTATGTCATTGGCAGAACAATAGTCCAGAGTTCCACGGGGCACATATTTCTTGTCCATATCCTTAACAGAGATTAGAGGGGGCTTGTCAATGTGATTGCCTCTTGCTGTGCCAACATACCTGCAGCCATATTTGTCCCACAAGTATTCCACCAATGCAAAATTGTGAAGAAGTTGTCAGCAAACACAGCAGTCTTAGTGGGTTCCTTTAGGGTCTTGACGAGGAGTACCACGGTCTTGCTGCTGACCAACATCTGCTGCACTTCTTTAGCGAGTAGGGTATGGTGAGCTGGGAAGGTTGTCTCGCCCTAGTACATAAGAATGTCATGTACAAACCCATTGATGCTACCTCTGCAGAAAAGCTTGAAGCCGCAGTTTTCTGGTTCTGTTATTGATATATTACTTCAGGTTACCACCCTCTTCCCCTTGTAGGCCACCATCAACTTATCAATGGACTGGACTGGAGTAGCGTTGACCTGGGGGAACCGCTTTGTGATGGATGCAATGACTGGCCTTATCTTATAGAATCTGTCTGTGGACGTCCTGGCAAGCTCATTGTCGTTGAAGTGTATTGGGGATCTCAGTAGCCTGAAGCGTTTTGAATACATGACTTCAACTACTTGAGGCACTCTGGTCTCCATGGTCCAGAAAATCCTCTATGCTCGGCAGTCTACATATACCCCTGTAGATCAGGATCCCGATAAACACCATGAACTTGTGTTTGTCTGTGTTGAATGTTGTGTTGACGTCCTTCTGCCGAGCATAGAGGTTAGCTTGGTAGACTATGTGGTCCACCAGCTCCAAAGAGAACTTCCTTTCAAAATATTCAAAAGGTGTGAGAATGTGGGATGGAGCAGGTGTATGAAGTCCGGGAGTGGTGGGATGTTGATATCCTCCTTCTTCTTCTATGCCCTTGGAGCAGTGGCATTCCGTATCCTCTTGCGGACTGGTGGAATGGCACCATCCACTTCATCATCCTCGTCGTCATCATCATCGGAAACATACAGGGGCTCCACCACAGCCGTACCTGTGTCATTATACAAGTTATTAGTAAAGGTAAGTAAAGGTAAGGTAAGTAATAGTGAGGTAAGTAATGTACTTTATGTTTATTATAAGTTCCCTAATTATTAAATGCCCAACATATGAATGAAATGCCCAACACTATTTACTATAAGTTCTTTAAATGTATTTAATGTCAAAAACAAGAATGAAATGCCCTACACTATTTACTATCAGTTCTTTAAATATATTAAATGCCCAACACATCAATGAAATGCACAACACTATTTACTATATGTGTTTTAAATGTGTTAAATGTCCAACACTTTAACCCCCCCCCGACATATTAACTTACGAAAGTTAGGGGTTGCCCGAGCGCCCAGTATTTCCCCCACAACAGTCTTTCTCACACTGAGGGACCGTTAGAAGTCGGAGGAATTTGGGGTTGCCACCAATCAACAGATTCTGATCTAACTTATCTAACTTACTGAGCTCAATATGACACAAATGCGTCATATAACTTACTTATTGAGCTATTTCACTAAGTTCATATGACGCGATCGCGTCATATGATACCTTTGGGCAACACCGCCATAAGACGCGATCGTGTCATATGTGATGGAGGGGGTTAATGAAATGCAAAACAATATTTACTATAAGTTCTCTAACAAAATTTAAAGACCAACACATGAATGAAATGCACAACAATATTCACTATAAGTTCTTTACAGAATTTAAATTACCAACAAATAAATTAAATGCCCAACAATATTTACTATAAGTCCTTTAAATGCTTTAAATGCCCAATAATTGAATGAAATGCACAACAATATTTTCTATCTATTTGAGCTGTGGTGGTCGAGTGGTGAGCACGCTCGCGTGTGAATCTGCAAGACCAGGAATCGAATCCCTGCCACGGCCGACATTTAGCGGGTGTGGTAGTACGTCCTAGCATGTTTCACATGCTTGCACCCAGTCAGGGGACATCCTGACGACGTATACAGACTAAACACACATAACAAAGCCACTCCAACACCTTCCTCTCTCTCCAACACCCCTTCTCCCCACTCAACACTCTTCTCTGAGCTAGTGCCGATACAAATGGCATGGACAGTCCTGTATAGAATCGTAAGATTCAGAGTAGTAAAGATTCCAGGACGAGCTCAATAGTGGCGGATCCCCAGATCGACCGTGGTGATTGTCACCTAAACATCTACAAAAGTACAAAAGTACAAAGTATCAGTTCTTTAAATATGACTAGTCAATCAATCAAGTATCAGTCATTGGGGCGAAACTATGTGAGAGCGCGGAGCCACACTCACCCTCCAACTCCACACTTGTGGATTTCCCCATAGTATATTGGTATATAATTTATATACTTTCATACTAACCTTGCTAGCCAGTGTATTAGGACCACTTGACCGTAGTTCATCGTCCCCAATGTGGGCCAGGAAGTCAGGGTCGATGGTGTCATCATCCTCTTGGAGGTCGAACTCGATGTCACTGTCGGCGCTGGTCTTTGGTGCCACCCACTACGTCCTGCTTCTGGTTTGCTTGTAGAAGGAACCCACAGATCTCTGATGAAGTAATATGTAACGTCCCTTTCACTTTCATCACTATATTTACGGTGAAAAGTATGGACATTGTCATAACAAGTTATGTATATGGCAAACATAATATAATTAACATTATGTTGAAGTCCATAGCAATTAATACGTGAATGGCCTACCAATATAGCATGTCTAAGAAAAAATTCACCATAGATTCACCATCATCATGGCATTTTTAACATTACTTATTAGTCATGAATTGCTTTGTTTCAAGGTTATTTTGTAGGAATTTATTATATATAAGTAAAATCATCAATTAAATAATCACAATAACTAATCACCATCAAATATGCACAATCACTATCATCACTATCAGGCCATACGGTTATTCGTGTTGTGGGCCAAAGATCGTGTGAGGGATGAGCGTGGTTATTCGTGACGCGGCCCAAAGATCCCGGGCGGGTTGAAGGTGGCGCCATACGGTCACCCGTAACTCCGCGTACATCCTGTGTGGGCCACACACCATTTAGAGCACCCAAATTTTACTATTTCCTTTGAAACCACACAAATGTCTTTCATACCAGCATCAAGTACAACTATTCAGATATGTCCTATCAACTTTTGAGAACCTTACCTCTATTGTGTTATGTGTGAGGTGCGTGGGACGACTATGGCTGCTTCTCTGGGACTGACTCGCATCTCTAGAGTGGGAGCTTCACTGTATCTCTAAATGTTTCATGTATCTAGATTAATTTCACATGTGTGTTTGTGTGAGGGTGTGCTTCATTTTATTTTATGATCCTTTACTGTGTCTCGACATATGTATCTTACAACCACCTCTTTGTGTGCGTGTGGTTGTTTGTGTATCACCATGACAATATATAATTATCTATATAATCTGGATTGGTCTTACTATCTTTATTTTAGACATAATTAAATGCTTCTCTAACAATATAACTAGACCGTTACACTGTCCACTCTTACGTTCCCAATATTGATTGTAATGTATTTTGTTGTTACATATAATGTACAGTATATTATAGTAGTATAACCTTAATAATTAATTTTCTTGATGACATCTAGTATACGTTCAATATAGTTAAATACCCATACTAAGGTAATTTATTGATGACATATTTTATACACGAATTATAACTACTAATGCATTTTAATCATGACATATTATACACTAAATATAGTTATATAACCATACTGATGTGGCCAGTGTTATGCTACGCAGTTTGGGGAATGAGAGACATTATGCTAAATTACGTTACTTCCATTTCATTATGATTCCCATAATATTTCAATTAGTATGTAATTGGTGGCATTCCTAAGGGAATATGTCTAGGAAATATCATAGATCTGATTGTTTTCGAATATGTTGCTACAGAAGACAGTAGAAACAATGGAAACAAATAAATGAGAACACAATTTACAAATAACGATACAGGATATTTATAGTACATATATTCATAACTTAATACATTATGATAGTATTCAAATGTATTAATAATGAAACATCTGATTTATAATAGAGTTATAATTCGAAAACCCTAGTATTCTGAAATGGAAGCTTCTCATGTATAACCTTATATAGATATAGCTACCCCAACTGAAATACCCACTTGCCAATAAAAATGGTTTTAAATGAGCAATTAAGTGATTACTTCCAATGTTAGAAAAACACACACACACACACACACACACACACACACACACACACACACACACACACACACACACACACACACACACACACACACACCAATACAAAACAGTGCCAATATTAGGACTATATAATTATATGAAAAAATGAGACCTATAAAAACCTATAATGGCATGAGGGGAATATGGAAAGAGAAGGAAGAAGGAACCATGTAAGGATGAAGAAGAAGAGAGGGAGAGGGGAATATGGAAGGGGGAGAAGTGTAACAAGATTATTAAATCCAAGTTAGAGATCGAGTGAGGAAGGGGGGAAGAGGAAAAAGTCCTTAATAACAGAAGTTGGTAATACCGTGAGATCAGGGGAATGCAAATGATGCAACACTGTCAGGAGAGAGAGAGAGAGAGAGAGACAGAGAGATTGTGTGTGTGTGTGTATTTGTGAGTGAGAGTGAAAGAGGTAATTATGTGAGCAGATTATTCCTTACACTATCAAATCAAACGTTGCTATTAAATTTACCTTTGTATATTTCGTACTGTTCTTGATGAATAACTCAATACTACATCAAATAATTATGTATATGCACTTTATATGCAGTATAATATATATATGAGGTAAGGTAGAGTCATCTGTGTATGAATGGATGGGACTGGAGGCACAATTGAGAAGATCATTTATGAAAACTAGAAAGAGAATTAGAGATAGGATAGAGCCCTGAGGAACACCGGAGTTGATAGGATGAGGAAGTGAGCGATGGCCGTCCAAAACCGCAGCTACAGAAAGGCCGGAAAGGAAATTAGAGACAAAGACACAGATGGAGGGATAAAAACCGAAGGAGGGTAGTTTAGAAATTAAAGATTTATGCCAGACTCTATCGAAGGCCTTCTATATATCTAGTGCAATAGAAAAAGTTTCACCAAAGTCCTGAAAGGATGATGGCCAAGAGTTAGTAAGACATGAAAGAAGATCACCAGTAGCGCCACTCTTAAGGAAGCCATACTGGCGATCTGAGAGTAGATTATGAGAAGGGAAATGCTTAAGAAATTTGGAAGCAAGAATGGTTTCAAAAACTTTAAAGATACAAGAGATGAGTGCAATGTGACGATAGTTGGAGGGTTGAGAGCGGTCACCCTTCTTTGGGACATGTTGAATGAGAGCAAACTTCTAGCAAGAAGGGAAGATGTTAGAGGAGAAACAGAGACAAAAGAATTTGCCTAGGTAGGGAGTCAGCATGGACAAAAAGTTTTTGAGTACAACAGGAGGGACACCGTCCGGACTGTATGCCTTCTTAGAATTAAGCCCAGAGAGGGTAAAAAGTACATCTTTAGAAGAGATTAGAATATTAGGCATATGTAGGCTAGAGGGTAGTGGAGAGGGAGGAATGACACCGGAATCATCCAAGGTGGAGGTTCTAGCAAAAGTTTGAGCGAAGAGTTCAGCTATGTCAGAGGAAGAAATGATGGTTGTGCCATCAGCGTGGAAAAGGGGAAAGAAAGACAAAGATGGAAAATTGTGGGAGAGGTTTTTCGCTAGATGCCAAAAAGCTTGGGAAGAGCTAGAGTTGGATAGTTCAGTGCATTTATTATTGATCAAAGAGTGCTAGGCAAGTCAAAGAACAGATTTGGCTTGATTCCGGGCTGAAACATAGGAAGAATGAGATTTTTGAGTTTTAAGGCATCCGTGTCGTTTGAATGATTCCTCTTTGTTACGGACAGCAGTAGAACAAGCGTGAGTAAACAAAGATTTTTTAGCATTAGACTGGGAGAAAGAAAATGGAATGTATGTTTCCATGCTCGAGAGGATTACCTCGGTAATGCGTTCAGCACACTCCAAGGTTCCCTGGCCACGGAAGCAAAAGTCATTCCATGGGAAATCAAAGAAGTACTGCCGAAGAGCCTCCCAGTCGGCTGTGCCAAAGTGCCACAAGCGCCGCCGGTTGGGAGGATCGGGTGGCCGTACCGAAGGTATAGGACAGGAGACAGATATTAGTTTATGGTCGGAGGAGCCCAAAGGAGATAATTTTTTTTAGTATAAGTGGAAGGGTTAGAGGTTAGAAATAAGTCAAGAATGTTGGGTCGATCTCCGAAGCGATCCGGGATAAGGGTGGGTTGCTGGACTAAATGCTCTAGGTCATATACGCTAGAAAAGATGAAGGCTTGTTCAATAGGTTTGTCAGTGGAAACAGAGGAGAGCCATTGACGGTGGTAAACGTTGAAATCTCTTATGATGGTGATTTTGCTCAAGGAGAGATGGATAGAATGTGTTCCGCTTTAGAAGGTATATACTCGAAGAAATTTGGATAGTCAGTAGAATTAGGGGAGATAAACAGCGCAGAAATACTTAGTTTGAGAGTGACAAGAGAGCTTTAGCCAGCGAGTTGAGAATTCAGAAGAATCTAAGCTGGGAACACGAGAGATAGCAAGATTGTTGCGTACATAGACGCAACATCCACCTTTGGCTCGATACTGAGGATAGAGGTAGTAGGAGGATACAGAGAAGGGTTTGCTGTCAGTAGTCCCAGACAACTGTGTCTCGTTGAGAAAGAGAAGATCAGGGTTGGCAGAGGAGAGGTGGTGTTCCACAGAGTGGAAGTTAGAGGAGAGGCCACGAATATTGCAAAAGTTAATAGTAAGAGTAGAATGTAGTGGTCCAGAGCATTTTTTGGAGTCGTTGTCAGGGTATAGTCGGATGGGGGCATTTCTGGTCCCCCCCCCCACCCCCACCCCACCCCCCTGGGGACTCCGAGGCTAGTTGTAAAGTCGTCATTTTTTGGTAGAGAGATAGTAAGGTATGTAAGGTGTTTGTAGTATTGTGTGTTGATAGTAGGATAAGGTGATTTGAAGGGCAGGCTGGGAATGCCCTCAGTTTTGATGAGGCACAGACAGGATCAACTAGGGAGGCCAGGTGGTGAAACAGGAGCTCCAGCTGTCTTTATCAACCACCTAGCACTCCCCGGGAGTACTGCCCTGTTCGGCTGGTGCCTACAGCCTCCTCCTAACAATTCTGGAAGTGGGATTCCCGGTCCCATCCTCCAGGAGCTGACTGTTCCACAAAGTATATATATATATATATATATATATATATATATATATATATTATATACACATATATACTGTATACATATCTGGTGAACAATGTAATAAATATCATGAATATGGACGGGAAACGGTTGCCTCCCCAATGAAAACGTTTGAATATACTTGCAGTAATTAATAATTGTGTAGAAGGTATGACATTATCATTGGGTCCCCCATCACCTTACCACATGTTCCACCGCACACCATACTGTCATCAATGTCTGCCTGCCTCACAGCCTCTCCCCTGCCACTTTGTTAACCCTGAAATGATTGTTTGTGTAATTTTTGTCATAAAATTACTAAATTAAATGTCGAACGTGATTTAGAAGCATCACGTGATCATAAAGAAGATTCATGTAATTAATTACATATGGCTTTTTTTTAAACATAAATGTTGATGGGATAAACAATATATTGTTTAGTAAATTAACATTTTGAAATAATAGAACATAAGCCACCACATAAGGTGTACATGACTACATGAGCAAGTTAATATGTTTCCCAAGCAAACTAATCGCACGTAATAAGAAAGCGCTATCGTCACGTTCATGAAATTAGTTAATTTGGGAAATATAGTGTAGAATTAGTACTTGCAGAATGGCTATTTTTAATATTTAACATATCTACCCATGTGTCACTATGTATGAGGCTGATAAGAAGGATTTTCCCAAAATGTAGTGTCTATGGCAATTTGTCCTTTATGGTTCAATGTGCCTCAGATTATAAACCTCTCTGGGATTTGAAACAGTAGCCAGAAAATATCTATCTCTATCCAACGCTACTAAGCTCTGGGAGACAAAGCTCAATTGATAGAGCTTGTGATTTCAGTCTATAAACGAATTGTATGTTTGAATATACAGTGTTGCGATTCTGTTTAGCTATTATTTGTGTTGAGTTAAATGTCGAGTTTCATAAATTTATAAGAAGCTCTGGGATAGAGTTCAGAAACAAATTGACAGAGTTGTGTGATTGTATCATTCGTTTTCTAGTATTTTACAGTACTCTGGCTGCATTAACACTAACAAAAATGTCCTCCTATCCTCAACAAGGGATGTGGCTGGCACTGGGATGTGGTACTTTGTGATACAGATAGCCCCTGGAGGATGGGACTGGGAATCCCACCTCCAGAATTGTTAGGAGGAGGCTGTAGGCACCAGCCGAACGGAGCGGTACTCCTGGGGAGTGCTAGGTGGTTAATAAGGACAGCTAGAACTCCTGTTTCACCTTCTGGCCTCCCTAGCTGATCCTTGCTGTGCCTCATCAATATTGAGGGCAATACCAGCCTGACCTCCAAAACACCTTCTCCTCCTATCAATACATTATAATACAAACACCTTACATTCTACACTACTTGTTTTCTTAAAAAAATACAAGATAATGAAGCCACGACCCGCCTCGAGGAACCGCGGGGGTGGGCGGGGGGGGGGGGGGGGGGGGTAGTTGGCCCCTTGCAGCGAATTGCCAAAGTGCTCTGGACAACTTCTATCTACTTTCACTATTAGTTTTGCCAACATTTGTGGCCTTTCCTCTAACTTACACTCTGGAACACCACCTTTCATCTGCCAACCCTGATCTTCTCTTTCTCACCGAAACGTAGTCGTCTGGGACTACTGACAGCAAATGCTTTTCTGTATCCTCCTAATATCTCTATCCTCAGTTTTAAGCCAAAGGTGGATGATGCGTCTATGTACGCAACAATCTTGCTTTCTCCCGTTTTCCCAACTTTGATTCTTCTGAATTATCTACTCTCTGGCTAAAGCTTTCTTGTCACTCACAAGCTAAATATTTCTTCCCTGTTTATATCTCCCCTAATTCTACTGACTATCCAAAATTCTTTGACTATCTAACTTCCAAAGTCAAACACATTCTATCCATCTCTTTTTTTGAAGAAATCTCCATCTTAAGAGATTTTAACGTTCATCACCGCCAATGGGTCTCCTCTGTTTCCACTAACCATCCTGGTGAACAAGCCTACATCTTTTCTATCCTAAATGACCTAGAACAGTTAGTCCAGCAAACCCAACCGTGCCTATACTGTAAATCTTTTCTCTCCTTTGTGCTCCTCCGGTCATAAACTTATCTCTGTCACCTGTCCTATCTCTCCGGTATGGCCAACTGATCCTCCCAGCCGGCGGCGCTTGTGTCACCTTGGCGCTGCCGACTGGGAGGCTCTTCGGCAGTACTTTTATTATTTCCCATGGAATGACTTTTACTTCTGTGGCCGGGGACCCTCGGAGTGTGCTGAATGCATTACCGAGGTAATCCTCTCAGGCATGGAAGCATTCATTCCATTTTATTTCTCTCAATCTAATAAGTAGAGTCATTTTCAGAGCTTCTTGACCGTGTGTAGGATACCAAAGTTTCTCAGTGAATTTAACAAGGGCAACTGATGCTAAAAAAAATAAGCCCCCATACACCTCACCAAAATGACGGGAAAGTTGTTATTTTAGACGTTTTTCAAAATGGCCGCCGCCGTCATCTTAAAACATTGATAAAGTTCTATTTCTTGAAGTGAATGGCCAAAAATGACAATTTTGGTGTCTATTCCCACTAATTTTGGTGTCAGAAAACCAATGGGATGGCATAATTAAAAAATAATTAATAACTAATTACCAAATAATTAAGAAAATAAGAAAATAATTAAGAAAATCAATGGGATGGCATAATTCATGATTTAGAGTCCCATTAACCTCAACATCTAAGACAAATATGATGTTGTTAAATCCACTGAGAAACTTTGGTATCCTAAACACGGTCACAGATCCTCTGAAACTTACTCAAATAATATAATATATAATTTTAAATGTAAACCAAGAATGTTGACTGATCAATTCCTTCTTTTTCAGGTTTGTTGCATCGAATTTGGCATGAAGAATCATAAGCATGGAACGTAGAGGAGTTAGTGATGTGCCTGACCCAGGACCTGGATTAAAATGCATATTATGTCAACATCCCTGTATAGCTGATGATAGTACGGACAAGACATCTGATACAAAGTGGGAGAATCTAAGGAGCAAGTGTTTTCGGTGGAAGGAACTTGATAAATTTCAGCATGCCTATGCAGCAGTGGAGTGGGACAAGGGGCCTAAAGGCCTGTACATGCATAGTAAATTTTACACCCAGATCAGTAGTTATCGCTATATTCAGCAAGCACAGAATCGTAAACGGAAATCTGAACAGGAAGAAGTTCAAGCATCAACTTCAAGTCAACAACTCCCAGGAAATGTGCCTAAAAAGCTTCGTTCTAGTACTGGAGTGGTTCATGATAAGAATCTCTGTGTGTGGTGTATGAAAGGACCACAAAAAAACAGTAATCCTGGCAAGTCCAAACTTTTGCTGCTGTCAACAGTAGACGCATGGAACCGGTTCAAGTTGCATACAGTTTGTCTGTCAGATGAGCCTATAAGAGAAAGATTGAATACCCTACTTGCATCTATCCCAGACAGTCGAATGGCGTTTGGATTGGAAATTCGTTATCATCGTGAATGTTGGCGCAATTATGTCAGCAACCCTCTGAAGGAGTCTTTTCCTGATGAAAAAACAGAGCATCTGCAACATGTTAATCTTCGAGAGGCCCAAAATATCTTCTTTCATCATGTCCGTCAAGTTATCTTTGAAGATCATGAAATCCGTACACTGCAAGGTCTTGTAAAGGATTACAAAGGCATTACTTCAAATTATGGTTACTATTCCACAGCAAAGTCCAGTTTCGTGAAGGAAATTCTGATCAAGGAATTTGGAGATGACATAGCATTTCATGAACGAGGTCAGAAGAATGTGAGTGAACTGGTATATGATGCAAGAGCTGCAGGTTCATATCTTGAGGCTGCAATATCCTCTCTAGGTGTAAGTGACGATCAGCTGGTGAAGAATGTAGCTGGGCGACTCAGAGATCAGATCATCAAAACAAAAACTGTTCCTTGGCCTCCATACATACATGAGCTAGAAGAATATGAAGACCTGAATGATCTCCTCTTGAAGCTCATCACTTGGTTAAAGCACCCCACAAAGTCTTAAGTCGATGACAAGCCCCAAGTCAGATCAATTGCATCTATTTTGACCAGCTACATCAGGAAGACGTACTGCATTTGAGACAAACCTCGGTGTACTGCTACATGGTATGACAAAGAGCAGAGAAATGGTAGACATATTACATAAGGATGGCCTGGGAATCAGTTACAATGATGTGCTTTTGCTTAGAGATTTCTGGGCAGTTACTGACCTGCAGCATTCAACTGAGTGTCCTTTTGAACTTTCTGAAGGAACACCGGCAATATGTATAGTCGACAACGATGACTTCAAAAGTGACACTTTGACTGGAAGTGGCCAATCACATTGTACAAATGTCATGTTTGTTCAGCCAGACCTACCTAAGCTAAATCTACCTACCCTAGATGATGATAGACCAGTTGCAAATAGCACCTTGCCTTCGTACATCTCTGATAGCCTCAAAGAACTTGGGAGCCAGATGCAAAGAATTGAACCATACAAAACAGTCAAGCGTGGTGAACCACCCATCAGACCAAGGATAACGGATGAACAACATCTGGACACAGTTCCTCAAAGAATGAGAGGTGTCATCCATGCAATGGCCCGAGCTAAGGCAGACGGAACAAGACCAAAGCCAGAAGACCAGACTGTACCAGCCTTTTCTGGCTTCCAGGCCACGCTATCACCAGAAACCCAGAAAAGTCAAGCGATTTATCATATGACTTATCCTGATCCACCAAGCAAGACCATTCTGTATGATGCCCTGCGCAAGCCTGCAAAGGCAATTGATGACAAGAAGATGCCATTTGCCATTATCGTCGGTGATCATCCTGTCTACGCATTATTGCTAGAATTGAAAAGTGAGAATCCAAAGATATTTGCTGACATATTGACATTCATTGGGCCCTTTCATATCCAGATGTCTTTCATCAATGCAATCTACAAAAGGTTCAAAGGCTCAGGCATTTCAGATGTACTGGTGGCTGCAGGCGTCGTTGCAGATGGATCCGTGGATCAAGCTCTGCGTGGAAAATACTTCAACCGCGGTGTGCGTTGCCTTCGACTCTTCTACGAGGCTTTACTCCAACATGCACTAGACAAACGTTTGGAAGGTGCCACTCTGTGTGAAGAGATCCAGGCATCTCTCAATAAGTTACGCAGTTCAGTAGACCAACAAGAACTTAATGATGCACATGCTGAGTTAGAGAGCAATGCCGATCTCAAGGGTCTCGTTGACTCCCTATTCCAGAACTTAGATGGTGCTCCACTAGCAGAATTCTGGATTTCATTCTTGGAGATGGTAGAGATACTGACTCAAAATATACATGCTATAAGGACAAGAAACTGGATCGAGTTCAAGTCTTCATTGAAGTTGATGCTTCCTTGGATGCATATTTATGACAACGATAGATATGGGCGCCATTTTCCAGATTTCATAGCAGTCCTAGAAAGTCTTCCCCATATCCAAGCACAATTCATGGAGAGTGGCATTTTGCCACACTTAGAGCGCACCAATTACCTCACATATCTGCAGAAGAATTTCCAGCTTCAGAATCATCCATCACCAATTGGCCATGGATGGCACCTTGTAAATGGCTTATGCCTCCCAGTACGCTATACCCAACCTGCACTTCCATCATTCCTGGATCTTCTAAAAACTCCAAGTCATCCACAAATGGAGAGCAGCGATGATGACAGCGGAAGTGATTCTGACAGTTGTGCATCATATTTGTCCTGCAGTGATAGTGCATCTTAATGCAGTAGGTCTCATGTTTTATTTATTTAGGATACCAAAGTTTCTCAGTGGATTTAACAACATCATATTTGTCTTAGATGTTGAGGTTAATGGGACTCTAAATCATGAATTATGCCATCCCATTGATTTTCTTAATTAATTTCTTATTTACTTAATTATTTGGTAATTATTTATTAATTATTTTTTAATTGTGCCATGCCATTGATCTTCTGACACCAAAATTAGTGGGAATAGACACCAAAATTGTAATTTTTGGCCATTCACTTCAAGAAATAGAACTTTATAAAAAATTTAAGATGACGGCGGCGGCCATTTAGAAAAATGTCTAAAATAGCAACTTTCCCGTCATTTTGGTGAGGTGTATGGGGGCTTATTTTGTTTAGTATCAGTTGCCCTTGTTAAATTCACTGAGAAACTTTGGTATCCTACACACGGTCACGGAAGCTCTGAAAATGACTCTACTATAATGCTAAAATATATTGGGTTACTCACGTTTGTTCTACTGCTGTCCACAATAAGAAGGAAGCATTCAAACGGTACTGTTGCCTTCAAACTCAAGAATCTCATACTTCCTATATTTCTGCCTGGAATCATACCAAATATGTTCTTCGCCTCGCCAAACATTCTTTCATCAATAATAAATGCACTGAATTATCCAAATCTTTCTGGCATCTAGCCAAATATCTCTCCCAAAAAATAACAATTCTTCGTCATTCTTTCCTCTTTTCCACTCTAACGGCAGAGCTCTCACTTCTTCATCTGACATAGCTGAACTCTTCGCTAACACTTTCGCTAAAATCTCCACTTTGGATGATTCCGGTGCTATTCCTCCCACTCCACACCCCTCTCTTCTGGTGACCGGTCAACTCAACCAGTATACCATTTCAACCAGTAGCTCTCAACCAGTACCAAATCAACCAATACGGTTAGGTTAGGTTAGGTTAGGCTAGGTTAGTACTATATTTTGGCACTGGTTTGGTTGGTCTGGGTTAATTTGGCACTGGTTGAGAGCTACTGGTTGAAATGGTCTACTGGTTGAGTTGACATGGAACCCTCTCTTCTACTTATGCCTAACATCATAATCTCTTCTAAGAATGTGCTTTCCACCCTTTCTGGGCTTATTACTAAGAAGGCGTATGGACCAGTGTTCCTCCTATTGTACTAACAAATTGTGATTCTGTTTTGACCCCCTGCCTAGGCAAACTCTTCCGTCTCTATCTCTCCTCTAACATCTTTCCTTCTTGCTAGAAGTTTGCACTCATTCAACCTGTCCCAAAGAAGGGTGACCGCTTTTAACCCTCCAACTATCGTCATCTCTAAAGTTTTTAAAAATATTATTGCCTTAAAATGTCTTAACCCTTTCACTGCGGGTGATGTTCTGGAATGTTTTGGCAAGTTACAGCAATTTCCAGGCTTTAAAAGCCTGTAAAAAACGTAAGAATCGAGTGTCAGTGGGTGGGAGCGTGAGGGGCCCACCTCCGACCCTCAGAGCACCGAGAGGCTCACTGAGCAAGGCTGTGTGGCGGGCGAGTCTCTCTCTGTCTCTCTCATCAGTGTAGCCAAGCGAGCGAGTGTTACATAATAGCGGGGTTCCCGCGTTTCACTGGGATCACTGCGGGTAAACCAGACCACGTATACGGTCCGTTCTGGTGTCATTTTGAAGCTATTTTCGCCTAGTTTTCGGCAGAATACACTTCATTTAATGCAGATGCTTGATTTATCATTCAGGAGTGCCTGAATAGGCCCTAAATAGCCCAAAATAGGCCACAGCCAAAGGGGTAATAGTGAGGCAGTTAGGTAGAGAAATTGTGCATTTCGTGATAAAAGTAAAATATTTGGCACACACATTCAAATAGTCAATATAATCAAAATTAGATATTGGGCCATCATAGGTTTACTGTACATTGGCTTTGGCAGCCCCCTTTCAACTACTTTCCATAAGAGTTTTTAAGCAATGATTTTTGCCCCAAACTGTATACCATGGTAGAGATGTTAAACTAGTCTCAAATGACTCGTCTGGACATGAGTAACAACATATATTCAGACAATGTTTGGCTAATGTTGACCGTTTGACTTGTACTGGTCCCTGTAGTTCAACAAATTAGTGGCAAATGACAACATTACTTACCAATTTGTGGCATGATGATAAACTACAGCAGACTGTATTAATCACACAGTCAACATTAGCTAAACAATGTCTGAATATATGTTGTTACCCATGTCCAGACGAGTCATTTGAAACTAGTTTGACATCTCTACCATGGTATACAGTTAGAACTCCTATGGAAAGTAATTGAAAGGGGGCTGCCAAAGCCAATGTAGAGTAAACCTATGATGGCCCAATATCTAATTTTGATTATATTTACTATATGATTGCGTCTGCCAATTTTGATACTTTTATCACGAAATGCACAATTCCCACAAATTCTGCCACTAAGCCGCTACTAAGCATTTATCTTCCCATAACCTACTCTCAGACCGCCAATATGGATTCCTTAAGGGCCACTCTACTGGTGATCATCTTTCATATCTTACTAAATCTTGGTCATCCTCCATTCGGGACTATGGTGAGACTTTGTCTGTTGCACTAGACATATCAAAGGCCTTCGATAAAGTCTGGCACAAATCCCTTATTTCCAAACTACCCTTCTACAGTTCTTATCCTTCCATCTGTGCCTTTGTCTTTATTTCCCTTTCCGGCCGTTCCATAGCTGCGGTTGTGGACGGCCACCTTTCACTTCCTCAACCTATCAACTTCCGTGTTCCTCAGAGTTCTGTCCTATCTCCAATTCTTTTCCTATTATTCATTAACGACCTTTTCAACTCCACCTCCAGCCCCCTTCACTAATATGCTGACAACTCTACATTACACTATTCAACTAGCTTTCCACAAAATGGTTCTCAGCAGGAATTCCAAAACTCACGTAATGAGGGCATAAAACACCTATCTCCTGATCTCTCTACTATCTATAATTGAGGCAGAGATAACCTTGTGACTTTCAATGCTTCCAAAACTCTATTTCTCCATCTGTCTACTTGTCGCCCCCTTTCAGAAAACTATGACCTACTCTTCAACAACATACAAATTAACCCTTCATCTTCTCTTAATATTCTTGGTGTCTCTTTTTCTTCTGATCTTTCTTGGAAGGATCATAGTACCACTCTAGCTAAAACAGCTTCCCAGAGGCTGGGTGTGCTCAACCGCCTCCAGGGTTTCTTTTTTGTGTCTTTCTTTTCCTATGTGGGTAAGGGAGACAAAAGGCAGAACTGACTGTAGCGAGTGCCTACCACTGCGCAGCTTCTTGTTCTGTACAGGGGCACAGTGAATCCATATATTGAGTATTGTTCACACGTGAGGGGATGATCCTCTCACACAGCACTTCTAGACAAAGTAGAAAAGAAAGCCTTCCGTCTCATTAACTCACGTCCACTCACCATTTTTCATCAGTCTCTCTCTCTTCGCCGCAATGTTGCATCTCTCTCACTTTTCTACCGCTATTACAATTATCAGTGTTCCTCAGAGCTCTCTCAGTGTATACCACCCCTTCTTTGTAGGGCACGCAACACCCATCTTGCAACATAATCCCACCCCTACTCTGTGCAACTCTCCAACCCAAGAGTGCAACGTTGCTCTCAGCCTTTCTTCTATTCAACAGCTGAGCTCTGGAACTCCCTCCCAGAATCAGTCTTTCACTCTTCCTATTACTTAAATTGCTTCAAACTGTGTGTGTCCAGGCACTTTGGCTCGGACGTCCCTTGATTTTGACCCGGTAACTCTTTCAATTGTGGAGGAGGCACTCACTATAAGCAGTTCTCCATTTTGTCTCCCTCACTCACATAGAAAACAAAATCTATGTATACATTTTCAGTAAATCATTTCACCGTTACGGACATAGGCGAAAGAGCAGTGTAGCAATTCTGAAGCACGTTTATATCTGTTGGGTGCATGATTTTGTTGGGATAGTTAAAAGCCAGTTTGTTGTTCGGCATCACAAACGCCTAGTTAGTGAGCCATATAAAAGCCCTTTCAAACAGACATGCGTAAATTGTTTTTGCTTTCACATGTCATTTGTAAACACGTTGATGAATATTCAAGTTTTTGTACTGTGTAGTGGGATAATTGTATCATGGAATTAATCAAATCAGCTTCGAGCAGTAAAGATTGACTTTACTGGTCGTATATCGTGGTTAATTATTGTCGTGGCCAGTATTATTGTCATTTGTATAGACACTAATCATGACTACAGAATAAGAATGATGCAAAATATGTATAGTTGCCTATCAAATGTCATCAACGCTTGTAATATTCCGAATAATGTACACAAACTTGAGATGCTTGTCAGCCATGATAAATTTGTTCCATTGCTGTTTTTCGTTTGACAGAGTTTTATATTAGTAATCATAGATATACTGAAGAAAACAGTAGTATAACACATTAATTATGAAACTAAAACATACTGAATTAATTATGTGTGTTTATTCTTTTCCCCTTGTCACGGTCATGCATTAATGTCTAAACGTATAATTCAACATTGCCGAGGCATATACTGCGAGATTAGTACGTGGATGGTCGAACAAATAAGAGATTGTGTCCAACATATTCAGAACCTCGCCAATTTAGATAGAATATACAGTAAGTGCAATAATTTGTTCATTCAGCTTAATGTTTCTATATATTTTTATATCTCCTATTTCTTATGGCACTATTAAAATGACATACATACGACACATCCAGCACCTATACATTTCCTCCCTTTGTATGTGTATAAATATGGTGGTTAGGGTGTATAATACAAAACAAAAAATATAAACAAAAATAATAATGATAATAATAATAATAATAATTAAAGTTGCAAGCAACGTTGTCCGGGGTTCGACAGTTTTGCAAGCAGGGTATTGTGTTGGGTACAAATGCTGTGTCACAGATATCAAAAGATCATTTAACTTATCGGGCATGGAGAAACTACAGAAGGAGCAGATTGTGCAAACAAACAAGAGCGAGAAAGGGAGAGATTGGCTGTAAAAGGGATCTGCCTCTATCCGTTTAGTAACAGAGTTGTAGATATGTGGAATAGGCTACCGAGTGCTATAATGGGATCAAGAACAATAGAGCTTCAACTTGAAAATAGATAGAACGAGATGGGTTGGGTGTGAAAGGGATCTGCCATGTGTAGGTCAATCGGCTCTGGAGACTCCCGTTTTTTATTTTTGTTTATTTCTCATTTGTGAAGGAGAGAGGGAGTATGGCGAGAGAATAGGATGTCGTAAACATAAGGAAGATAGCGATAAATATGAGAGAGAGAGAGAGAGCGCGGGATGGGTTGGGTGTGAAAGGGATCTGACATGTGTGGGCCAATCGGCTCTCTGCGGACTCCGGTTTTCTTATGTTCTCATTTGTGTGAGAGAGAGAGATAGACTAGGATGTCATAAATGTAAGGAAGACAGAGATAAATGAGAGAGTTTTTATGAGATGGGTTGGGTGTGAAAAGGATCTGTCTTGTGTGGGCCAATTGGCTCTCTACAGACTCCCATTTTCTTATGTTCCTATTTCTTACAATTGTGTTTTGGTTGCAGGTATATGATACCATGGGTGTATAGTAAGTAGTGTAAATAACAGGTAACGTTTATGAGAGGGGTTGAGTGTGAAAGGGACCTGCCTTATGTGGGCCACTTGGCTCTCTGCAGACTCCCATTTTCATCTTGGTTGCATGTGTAAGGGATCTGCCTCATTTGTACCGGTGTGCAAACAAACAAGAGCGAGAGAGAAAGAGATTGGCTGTGTAAGGGATCTGCCTCTATTTGCTTGGTAAAAGAGTTGTAGATATGTGGAATAGGCTACCAAGTGCTATAGTGGGATCAATAAAAATAGAGCTTCAACATAAAATTTGATAAGACGAGATGGATTGGGTGTGAAAGGGATCTGCCGTGTGTGGGCCAATCGGCTCTCTGCAGACTCCCATTTTCATCTTGGTAGCATGTGTAAGGATCTGCCTCCTTAATTTGTACCAGTGTGCAAATAAGAGAGAGAGATTAGCTAGTCATATGGACGAAATGGGTTGGATGTGAAAGGGATCTGCCTTTTGTGGGCCACTTGTCTCTGCAGATTCCCATGTTCATCTGGTAAGGGATCTGCCTCATTTGTATCGGTGTGCAAACAAACGAGCGACAGAGAGAGACTGGGTGTGTAAGGGATCTGCCTCTATTCGTTTATAGTAACAGAGTTGTAGATATGTGGAATAGGCTACCGAGTCCTATAGCCAATCGGCTCTCTGCAGACTCCTGTTTACTTATGTTCTCCTTTGTGAGAGAGAGAGCGAGGCTCCCTATTTCCTGTTCTCATGCACTAGTACAGTATGTCGTAATCGTAAGGAAGACAGCGATAAATAAGAGAGAGAGAGAGAGAGATAACTAATGCGTAGCCTATAGCAACACTCAAACAAGCACACATATAGCTACACAAGACCATCACACAAGCACACACACGCGTATCTAGCGACGAACTGTCATACACACTCCCCCCATACCCATTCCATCACTTCGTATGTACGACATTATTTACGTTTTTTTTACTGTGTATGGATTAAGTTATTGGTGTTCACTCTTGACATATGTGTCCTGCTACTTCTGTATGCATACATAATAGCATGAAAATGATCAATACGCGCATATGAAGCTATGTATCTCGTGTATCGGGGTTCTCTTCCCTTCCATCGGTCCACCTCATATACCTCCCTCCTCCTCCCTATCCCATATGTGTAAACATTATATTTTAGCTTTCCGAAGGCAAATACGTACTTCCGATAAATATCTAGCCTTGTATTTAAATCATGAATCCTGTTTAACACCTTACGAGCGGCCTATGCGGTTTATTTATATGTACCGCACAGCGGGGTGTTTTTAGCCAAAATAGGGCTGTTTACGTGATCATTTTCATGCCTAAATAAGACCCAGAACGTAAAACAAGTACCTATCCCTGAAAGGGCATAAACAGAGCTTTCGAATGACACCATAACGATCCTTGTATGATGGATAGTTTTCTTGCAATAACCGTGCAACGCGAGTGCAAAAAGCAGGTAATTCGGTACTTTCGGTACATAATTGAGTATGTAGCGAGTGAGAGAGGGAGGAGGGAGCTGAGATTTGTGTCAGTAGGTTCGCCGCGGTGGTCTGGAGCAGTCATACGCTCGCTAGTCTCCTGCCACCACTTGTCTCTCTCTCTCAGCCACATTACGTGCTGAAATTGCCACTCGACCTATGTCGAGCGCCGCCACATAGTCCAGCTTTATTTAACTCGACTTATGTTGCTCGCCGCTAATTAAGGGTTAATGACATTATTTAATAGAAACATGTGTAAGGGTTACATTTATACACAGGATAAGATAAGCAAATACAAACCTCAGAGCATAATCATTAGCAATGAGAGGGTGGTTGTAGGCAGTGTTGCCAGTTGTACCGCTACATATTACCGCTAGATGTAGAGCTATATTTACTTCAGTTTAGCAGCCATTTGTTCATATCTAGAGACATTTACTCGGGATAATTTGAAAATTTCAGACATTCTAGTTATATTACATTGTAAAATTTGCAAAACAAACAAATCAAAACTCTTTAGGAATTGCTAGCGACTTTTGAGAAAGGATCTAGCGGTATTTTGGGGTAACACTTAGGCAGTGTTGCCAGTTGTATCGCTACATAATTATTACCGCTAGATGTAGAGCTATTTACTTCAATTTAGCAGCCATTTTTTCATATCTAGAGACATTTACTAGGGATAATTTGAAAATTTCAGACATTCTAGTCATATTACATTGTAAAATTTGCAAAACAAACAAACCAAAACTCTTTAGATTTTGCAGCATTATTCTAACATTGTTTGACTACAGTATGTAGCAACATACTAGCGACTTTTCAGAAGGGACCTAGCGGTATTTTGTAGAGACATACTGGGAGGGTGGGAGGGAGGTGGTGGTTGCAGTGATGCCAGTTGTAAAGCTACATATTACCGCTAAATGGAGAGCTATTTACTTCAATCTAGCAGCCATTTTTTTTATATCTAGAGACATTTACTAGGGATAATTTGAAAATTTCAGACATTCTAGTCAAACTACATTGTAAAATTTGCAAAACAAACAAACCAAAACTCTTTAGAAATTGCAGCATTATTCTAATATTGTTAGAATATTGCTACAGTATGTAGCAACATGCTAGCAACTTTTGAGAAAGGATCTAGCGGAATTTTGTGGTAACACTTAGGAGGGTTAAAATATGAGTCACACGGGCAATTGCCAAAACTTTAAAGGTCCATATCATTATTATTAAACTAAGCATTTGGCAAAGGGAGGAATTGTTAAAAACCTTAGCCAATACTCTGTTATTTACCAAAAATAAATTTGAATTATCATTATTATTTGGTAGGGTAAGTATGTATAGGTAGAGTGGCTAAATAATTGCTGGAATTCGTAGGGACTCGAACTGTTTTGAGAGAGTTAAATACAAAACAAATTTTAGATCTGAATAATAAAGTGATTATGTTATTGAGCAAAACTGGGGGATGCGTGGAAGCCTATAGACTGTGGACGGTAAACTTTGTGTGGGTAGCGAATGCGGTTTTAAAGTAATTTAAGAATAGACAGTTTTCAATGCTGCGGCCAAACTATTCCACCCATTTATATTCTTTTGGTATCAAAACGTTCGGAATTGCGAGCCTCATCCAACTACGCAAGCATGGCTTTGATCATCGGCGCAGTTTTCAAGATGTGGAATTTTAATTGGAATTCGAGTTTTTTTCAAGATTGCCGGAAAAAACCCCACGTGCAAAAGCAAAACCTTCTCTATAACATTTGCGGAGCATTAGTAGTGGAGTCCGTATGCCAAAGCCCAGTCGTTTCCTATGAGTGGGAGAGACGGTATTTAGGCGTCAAGTTTTTCGGGAAATAGGCTGCCACAGACCTATTTGGCCACCATGCTGGATGTTTAGCATATCAAAAGTTGCCCAATACAAAAACGCACCTCCTGTGAAAGTTTGATCGCGATCCAAGAAGCGGTTCTGGAGTTATTGCGTCGAAACCGGCGCGTAAGAAGAATTTGGATGAAAAACCGGGTTTAATGATTACAATAGGGGTTCCCCGTAGGGGTCGAACACCTAATAACAATAATAATAATAATAATAATAATAATAATAACAATAAAACAAATCATAATAATAATAATAATAATAATAATAATAATAATTAAAGTTGCAAGCAACGTTGTCCGGGGTTCAACGGTTTTGCAAGCAGGGTATTGTGTTGGATACAAATGCTGTGTCACAGATATCAAAAGATCATTTAACTTATCGGGCATGGAGAAACTACAGAAGGAGCAGATTGTGCAAACAAACAAGAGCAAGAGAGGGAGAGATTGGCTGTAAAATGGATCTGCCTCTATCCGTTTAGTAACAGAGTTGTAGATATGTGGAATAGGCTACCGAGTGCTATAATGGGATCAAGAACAATAGAGCTTCAACTTGAAATTAGATAGAACGAGATGGGTTGGGTGTGAAAGGGATCTGCCATGTATAGGTCAATCGGCTCTGGAGACTCCCGTTTTCTTATTTTTTTTATTTTCCCATTTGTGAAGGAGAGAGAGGGAGTATGGCGAGAGAATAGGATGTCGTAAATGTAATTAAGATAGCGATAAATATGAGAGAGAGAGAAAGAGCGTGGGATGGGTTGGGTGTCAAAGGGATCTGACATGTGTGGGCCAATCGGCTCTCTGCAGACTCCGGTTTTCTTATGTTCTCATTTGTGAGAGAGAGAGAGAGAGACTAGGATGTCATAAATGTCAGGAAGACAGAGAAAAATGAGAGTTTTTATGAGATGGGTTGGGTGTGAAAAGGATCTGTCTTGTGTTGGCCAATTGGCTCTCTACAGACTCCCATTTTCTTATGTTCCTATTTCTTACAATTGTGTTTTGGTTGCAGGTATATGATAACATGGGTGTAAAGTAAGTAGTGTAAATAACAGGTAACGGTGATGGGCTGGTCTATCAGAGTGAGAACTGAGCAATCTCTGCCATACCCATAGCTTACTCTGACTGTTCCTTTTACTTATATATTTTCTAGATCTCAAGTGACGGCCTCTCTTCCGTGGATTGACCTCCCAATCTACCAAGATTGGAAGCCAAAGCGTCACATTTTTCCCTTGCCCCTCAACTTTCTCTTCATAATTGCTGAGGGGCACAGGGCCCTGGGTGGGGCTTTGGTTTCCCGGGCGTTTCCGCACCCTCCTCAGCTCCCCGCCATGGAGTGGCTGTGGTCGGTGGGTAGGGTTCTGTGGGGGCGCTCGGTTATGGCCTTGGCCTTGCTCGGGGCCTTGGGGCTGTTCGGCCAGGCAGCATGGGGAACAACAACAACAATAGGTAACGTTCATGAGATGGGTTGAGTGTGAAAGGGACCTGCCTTATGTGGGCCACTTGGCTCTCTGCAGACTCCCATTTTCATCTTGGTTGCATGTGTAAGGGATCTGCCTCATTTGTACCGGTGTGCAAACAAACAAGAGCGAGAGATAAAGAGATTGGCTGTGTAAGGGATCTGCCTCTATTCGCTTGGTAAAAGAGTTGTAGATATGTGGAATAGGCTACCAAGTGCTAAAGTGGGATCAATAACAATAGAGCTTCAACATAAAATTTGATAAGACAAGATGGATTGGGTGTGAAAGAGATCTGCCGTGTGTGGGCCAATCGGCTCTCTGCAGACTCTCATTTTCATCTTGGTAGCATTTTGTTGTTGTTGTTGTTGTTGTTGTTCCCCAGGCTGTCTGGCCGAACAGCCTCAAGGTCTCAAGCAAGGCCAAGGCCATAAACGAGCGCCCCCACAAAATCCTCCCTGCTTACCACTAACAAAGCCCGGGTGACCGAAGCCACTCCAAGGCAGGGAGCTGAGGAGGGTGCGGAAACGACCGGGAAACCAAAGCCCCACCCAAGGCCCTGTGCCCCTCAGCAATTATGAAGGTAAAGCTGAGGGGCAAGGGAAAAATGTGACGCTTTGGCTCCCAAACAATTTAAGGACATACTGGTCCATGGAAGTCAGTGAAAGGCAGCCTGGAAGTCATAACAATCCCACTCGTAGTACCCCTTCAACGATTGGACTGTTAGTCAATGAGAACGGAGATTACACTAAAGATGAAGCAAAAATAAGTAACGCTCTCAACACCTTTTTTGGATCATTTGTTTACAACAGATAATAGTAATATCCCTTAGTATCCTTAGTAATATCCCTACAGCATCGCCGTTTCAGATAGATAATTCTGACGTTCTAAGCAGTATCAGCAATGCACAGAACGAAGTTTTGAAATGTTTAGATAAACTCAAGGTAAATAAATCGCCTGGACCTGATAAAATCTCGCCTTGAGTTCTAAAGGAAGCTAAGTATGAGCTCTCCAAACCACTGACATTGCTCTTCAATAAATCCTTACATTTTTTTTTTTTTAGGAGACAATGAACGGAGGAAGGAAAAACACAGATAAAACAAAAAGGCCCATGTGCCTAAAGGCATCCTCCATTCATAAAATGTTTTTCAACAACTGGATTTAAACTTTTGTAGATTGTAAGTTTGTGGAAAGCAACTCGAGGGAAGTGAATTCCAAAGAGTAGTAGTTCTAGGGATAAATGAATTTTGATAAGCAGAAGTTCTGCATTGTGGAGGAGAAAGTGTAAATTCATGGGCGCTCTGAGCTGCCCTAGTTCTACGGGGAAAGATGTGGAGAGGCGGCACAATTGAAACAAGCTCCTCGGAACAATTGCTGTGAAAATATCTGTAGAATAATGCAAGGGATGCAACGTTTCTTCATATGGATAATGTAGGAAGGTCCTGTGTGATTGCAGGGTTATTGATTAATATAATAGCTTTATTTTGAATTTTGTCCAACTGCCTCAATGCAACCACTCCACTTCCACTCCACAGAGGTGAACAGTAATCCATCTGAGAACGCACATGACTTTTATATATTACGGCCAACTGCTCGCCAGTGAAGAATTCTCGAACTCTGTACAGGAGTCCCAGTTTTTTAGAGGCATTCTTATCAATGCTTCTAACATAATGTGTCCAGCTCAAGTTAGTAGTTAATGGTACACCGAGAATGTCAATACTAGGGGAAGTGGGAATATTTACATCATTAATATATGGGAGTCAGTGAGACTCTGTCGGTTAGAAAATTGAATGTACTTGGTTTTCTGTGCATTAAAGGAAACTAGATTCTTTTGTCCCCATTCATTAATTCTAGAAAGGTCCTGGTTCAGAGAAATTGCAGTGTTTATTTTTGAATTTATAAGATCGGGTTGGGTGAAAGAATTGGTAAATGTGAAGGAACTGTGGAGTGTTGAGTCATCTGCGTAGGAATGTATTGGATTATGAGTGGTAGATATGAGATCATTGATATGAATGAGGAACAGAGTTGGGGCCAAAACTGATCCCTGGGGAACACCAGCATTTATTGAGTGAAATTGAGAATAAAGGCCATCTACCATTACACATATTTTTCTGTTATGAAGATAAGAAGAAATTAGTGGAACTAATGATGCAAGGCCGTAGTGTGACATCTTCGACAATAAGGATTGATGCCAGACTCTATCAAATGCCTTTGATATATCCAGTGCTATTGTATGTGTTTCACCATGTTGGTCTGTAGCTTGGTTGATTTGATGCGTAAGAAGGCAAAGAATGTCTGCAGTCTGCAGTCTGCAGTATAGTCTGGGAATATAGCTGATCAGTGGCATCTCGCCAACGTAACACCGATATTAAAATAAGGAGCAAGTCTTTACCTAGTTACTATCATCCAATTAGCTTAACCTCAGTTGTATGTGAAATGCTAGAGACACTCATAAGAGATAAACTCGTAAATCACTTAGAGGTAAACAACATACTTAAAGATACTCGACACGGTTCTCGTAATAAACGCTCCTGCTTAACAAACCTCTTGGAATTCTTCCACGATATCCTTAGCCTATATGATAAGAGTAAAGCTGTGGATATTATATACCTTTATTTTCAAAAGGCCTTTGACAAAGTTTCCCACAATCGTTTATTGATAAAACTAAAAGTGCATGGAATACAAGAAGGTGTGTTGAAATGGATAGAAAATTGGCTCAGTGACAGAAAGCAAAGAGTAGTCACAAATGGTAAAGCATCCAAATAGATCAATGTAAGTAGCGGAGTACCCCAGGGATCGGTACTGGGGCCAGTTCTCTTCATTATTAGATTAACGACAGAGATGAGGGTCTCACCTGGACAATCTCAAAGTTTGCTGACGATACACAAATTGCAAATAGCGTACTCTCATATGAACATGTCGAAGATATGCAACATAATCTAGATAAATTGTCACATTGATCTCAAATTTAGCAAATGTGTTTCAATGTGGATAAATGTAAAGTACTCCTTATCGGATATCGAAATGAGAAAGCCAACTATTCAATGAATGGCACCCGGTTTAAGAGTGTAGACAGAGAAACTGCTTTGGGAGTAACAATATCGAGTAACCTAAAACCGAGTCAACAATGTTCAGAAGTAGTTAAGAAGGCAAACAAAATAATTGGCTTTTTAGGCAGGTCATTTGAGCATAAGTCCAAAGATGTAATCCTAACTCTTTACAATTCCTTAGTCCACTCTCTCCTTGAATATTGCTTTCAATCCTGGTGCCCTTAGTCCCATAAAGATATAGAGAAGCTAGAACGAGTTCAACGTAGAGTTACCAAAATGATGACTTGCCTAAAGAAAAAAGCATACGAGAAGCGTCTTAGATAACTAAATCTATTTCCTTTAACCCAGCGCAGATTAATAGGCGACTGAATTCAAGTGTTCAAAATCATCAAAGGCATCGACAATATGAACTGTAATAAATATTTCACTAGCCCAATCAAATTACACGTTGGGGAACGGTTGCAAAGTTATTGGTAAATCTTTTAACTCACACAAGTCTAAGAATGTCTTCTTCAATCGAGTTGTCAACTTGTGGAATTGGATTCCCGGAGATGTCATAGACTGCAGCACCGTTGATTCCTTTAAACTTGTCCTAGACAAACACCTTGCCTTAAATCCACGACTAACTAAATTTGTAAATGAATAAAGTATTATGTGTTTTCCTCTATTATATTACTAACAACTGTCCCTTACTAACATCTAATTCTGCCATGGACATTTGTCCCAGGGCAGTCTTCCCTTTCCATTTTTCCCTTACCCACTCAAAACTACTGTTTGGACATATGACCATCAGTGGTTTGGAGGGCAAGCAGCCTTGAGGGGTCACTGGACCTCTTGTTGCTTGATTTCCTTTGTACTCCTTTGTACCCCTGACTGAAACTCAGCTCATGGTGGTCAATGCTAGTTTGTACTTGCTTCGCCCTAATGATATGGTTTAATCATTGTTTAATGTAATTTTAGATAGAGATAAGTGATTAGTGTTAGAGGGGTAATGGACACAAAATAACATATTTTACGTAATACGTATGCCCGTCACAGCTTCAACGATGATGGTGACATAGCTCCAATAACACAGGTGTAATCCGAGCTAGTACACCTTGATAAATACCGATCGATACCAAGATCAATTTAACTTAGAATATAGTAATAGATCTCAGATAATTGTGAGGAATTACATTTGCATATTCTTCTATTATTATTTCAGTGCTATAGATCTTATATTAACCTTCCCGCATTCGGCAACTTAATTATATAACTTATGGTAAGGCATTCTCTAATTTGCCATGAAATACCAGGCTGGGCGAGTTTTCGAAGCCTTGTGTTTTTCTGTATTTTCATCCACCAGAATGCTGTTTATTGTGATGTATCATATGTCAATGGAAAGAGGAATAACAATACTACATTATAAAAAAAAAAAAAATGTAAAAAAATCGTAATATGAAAGTGTAAACGACTCCGGAATAAATGTTTTTCCCGGGCAATTGTCTTCACACCGTCCTATCTCTAAATTGTGAGTGATGACCATATATTTGTATTTGCTCAAATAATTGTATTTTTCCTCCTCTTTCCAAATCTGAAAACAGAAATTGTCTATCTACAATAGTTCTCAAGCAGTGACCGAAAACAAAACAAGTATGACTTTGCATAATATGGTTTATAACATTTGAGAATTATTTCGTTGTTACGATGTCTATGGTCCTCAATTTAGGCTGTATGAATACAGCAGATAATGCTGAAGAGAATAAAAAAAAAATAGAAGTTCCTACGACAAATACATTTTGCTCTATGAATATTTGAAATGAAGAGCCAAAATGCGAATATTTACGCCTCACTCGTCCCCGTTCCGCAGACGCTAGCCGGGTTCCGAGCTGTTCCCCAACTCGGCGTTGCATTATTTGCTCGGATACGTATATAACTATTTATATCACCGTAATCAGAAAATTATGCTCTTTCTAATGGTGAAAACCAAAATAATATAGCGTAATTGGTTCGCGAGCTATGCGCAATTGTTTCCATGCATTGTTATTGTTATGTAAATATATGAGATTGTTTATACAGTTGTATATCTTTGCCACAATATACAACATTTTTATATAATTTTCCTTGCCAATAATTGTATAATGTTCATAGAACATATGTCAGTCATGAAGGTTACAACCCTTTCCAACGAGAAAGGAAATGGCTCCTGGGTTGACAGTGAAAAAACAAAACAAGAAAGCCAGGTTATCTTCAAGTAATAAATTCAGAAATAATTCTATTGTACACACAAATAAAGTAATATATATATATATATATATATATATATATATATATACAAGGTGTCATAAATATATATATCAAATAAATGAAATAAAAATATAAATATAATAAAATCAATAAAATAAAATTAATAAAAGCAATAACAAATCAAATAAATAAATATATAAATAAAATAAAAATGTAATAATAATATAAATACTCGATTATGGGCCTTGGGCTGTCTCGGGACCTTGGGGCTGCTCCGCTAGATACCCTGGGGAACAGGAATAAAAAAAAAAATATATATATATATACGGTATATATACAGTATATATAAAATAAATTAAATACAAATATAAATCAAATGAAATAAATAAAATCAAATAAATAAATATATAAATAACATAAACATGTAATAATAATATAAATACTTGATTATGGGCCTTGCGCTTGCTCGGGACCTTGGGGCTGATCCGCTAGACACCCTGGGGAACAGAAATAAAAAAAAAAAAAAAATATATATATATATATATATATATATAAAATATATATATATATATATATATATACCGGTATATACTGTATATATACCGGTATATACTGTATATATACCGGTATATATATATATATATATATATATATATATATATATATATATATATATATATATATAATAAATAAAATAAATGAAAACAATAATAAATCAAATAAATAAATATATAAATAAAATTAAAAATATAATAATAATATAAGTACTCGATTATGGGCCTTGGGCTTGCTCGGGACCTTGGGGCTGATTCTCTAGACACCCTGGGGAACAGGAATACAAAATATATATATACGGTATATGTATATAAAATAAATAAAATAAACATAAATAAAATGGAATAAATAAAATAAAATATATAAAAAAATAATAAATCAAAGAAATAAATATTTAAATAAAATACAAAATATAATAATAATATAACTTCTCGATTATGGGCCTTGGGCTTGCTCAGGACCTTGGGGCTGTTATATATACAGTAGGGTCTCACATCAAATAAGTTTATGGTCGATAAACGAGGGCGTTTTATGCGATTTCGTTTTATGTGAACACAGCATTTTGGTGGCCCAATATCGTCAATGTTCACTGGAAGCGTAAATTTCCGTTAGGAGCGTACGATATTTCGTACGTTTTGTACGATATTTCGGCGTTTTATATGAAAGCGTACGATATTTCGTACGTTTTGTACGATATTTCGTCGCTCTATATGAAAACTCCTCGGATTTGCCCCACTTTGGCGGCGGACTCGTTTTATGTGATCACATTCGTTCTGATCGAAAATTAAATATTAATATTTTAGGTCGGTCGTTTTAATCGAGACTTGTTTTATGCGAACACGTTTTATGCGGGACCCTACTGTATGTATAATATATATATATTTTATATATATATATTATATATATATAATATTACTGTAATATAACTAAATTCCATAGAGTACTTACCATACTTCCTGTAAGATTCCTGTGACCTCTTCGTGATTATAATGTATTTATTTCGTAGGCAGTATTTATTGAAAAATATATATGTCTTTCAAGCAAAAAATAGTGTAAAGTCATCAATGATGCCTTAAAAAACTGCATCAATACTCAAGAGGTTAACCAAGATTCACTCCCCTCAGTCGCCAAAAGTCACAAGTAACATCTTATATACATATATAATTTGAATTATTCACTAAACACTTTCTCTGGGTAGATGAAATCATCCATAATTGCCTGCCTATAGCTAGGCATGGTGGGCCAGAGGGAGGGAGCCAAGAATTTAAAGGGCCGGGACCCTGCCTCACAGTCTGGGGGCCGGGATACTACTGACTTTACAATGGCCCGGGCTCCTCAGAGGGGGACGCTATGGGGTTGCTAGATACTTCCTTTTGTAACTTACTGATCCCTAACGTACCAGTCCAAATTGCGTCAAAATCGAGTCATAAACTTATTTTTGGTGAATATTTCTAACTTACAGGTGGCATTATGACGCGATTGAGTCATACGGGCACTCTTGGGGTGGTGGCGTTATGACGCGATTGAGTCCTAAGAATGCGGGAGACATTATAGGATGAGTGGTAAGAAGTACTAGAGAGAAATTATCTCACCTAATGACATATTCCTTTCTTTTGAGAGCCCATAGGGTGTTTTGGAACTTTTCTTTTATGGTCTTGCTTCCGTGAGGCGTAACATGTTCGCTATGGTGACCATTCCATTATGTCTATCGTGCTTCTTAAGTTAAGAACAATTAAAACACAAACACATAGATAGTAGGGCTATGGTAATGGATCCTGGGTTAGATTAAGCTACCTCTTCAAATCTAACGATATTGATAAAGGATTGTTCGTTATGTAACAAGATTCTCTATATCCTATCATGTATGTTGATAGTCATGTACTATTCATTATGAATCGTCCTTAATTCAATATATTCAATAATGGTGTTTGTATATACTGCTAGTATCAACAACACATAATAATTATGGACTTCTTACGACAAGTATGTGTAATGACCACCTTCCCGTCACTGGACCCAAGGGTTTTACTTAGTATTATGTGAATAATATTATTGTGATTGTAGATAGTTAATGTAGGGAGAGACACAATACTGAAGATGATGTTGTAAACTACCATTAAAGACAAATATTGTTGGCATAAATACTGGTGATGGAATATTTAGACTGAAAACAAACACAACACTACTACTAGTCTTCATAGATTATGCTTTGGGTAGCAACCATCCAATTAATGTCTTCCCTCACTTTCTGTTCAGCATAAGGAGACCAAATGTTTTATATATATATATATACAGTATATATATATATATATATATACATATATATATATATATATATATATATATATATATAGAGAGAGAGAGAGAGAGACAGTATGCATATATACAGTATATATATATATATATATATACTACAGAAGCATCTTCAGTTTTGTGTCTCTCCCTATATTAACTATCTACAGTCACAATCATAGCGACGCTTTACTAATTAGGTATTGCCTTAAAAGCTATTTTTATCTTAAGGTTTAAGAAGCTGTTACTCTTTGATCCTGGTGATGATGGCCCTTCTCCCTCGAGGCTTCTGTTAGGCCTCAAGTTGTAGTCATTATGTCAGACATTAAACTCTCCTCAGCCTCCATCACCTTCACATTACACCACAGCTTAGTACCTGCAGGTTTTATCCTTCCTTGCATAAGTGCGCGGAATTTTGGTGTGAGTGTCCTATTTTCGCGTCCTTGGAGTGCCACATGTATTTGTTGATTTCATTAATTGAGCTTGGAAGTGACGTTGGTTGGTGAACAAAATATAATAGGTTTACCCACTTTTGGTTCAGCATCAGGTCATGTAGCCGGGGGTTCATGTGTAGATCAATACTCGGAGACAATGATCATTATACACATTGTATAATAATATTGTCTATAATAGTTGAGTAGAAAAGCGAGATACCTGTTTACCACTGCATTGATTTTGTGGGACATTATTTGCAGTACTAATTATGGCATTGGTATTGACTATGATATTTATTTGTATAATGGTAAGACAAACACAAATAATTACAGTAACAAAATCTGACTTTGTGATTATAATTATAGTGCATTTCTACATTGTATAATCCACCTTTTATTCTAGTCGACCTTTTCCATATTTCTCTCTCTCTCTCTCTCTCTCTCTTTCTCTTTCTTTCTCTCTCTCTCTCTCTCTCTCTCTCTCTCTCTCTCTCTCTCTCTCTCTCTCTCTCTCTCTCTCTCTCTCTCTCTTGTTCTTTAATGCAATTAAGATAATGAGGATTTATACCTATCTATGCCTATCTTCTGTTCTATCAACTATTTCCAAATGGGGCAGAGAAAATCTTGCTGCTATCAATGTTTCCAAACCCCAATTATTTCATTTATATACTAGTCAGAACTTCCACACGTTTGTCCCTTATACTTCAACAATACACAAATCAACCCTTCATCTTCTCTCAGTATTCATGGTGTTTCTTTTTCTTCTGGCCTTTCTTGGAAAGATCATATTACCACTCTTGTTATAACAGCTTCCCAGAAGTTAGGTGTGTTCAACCGTCTCCAGGGATCTTTCACCCCCGCACATCTTTTTGCTCTGTATTTTTTTTGTATATATATTCCAAATTACTCCCTCTTGGGTATAGGCTGAGAGCCTGTATATACAACCGCTGTACATTCAACGGTGAGGCTGTTGAGGTCTCATTCCTGTCTAGGGAATGATACATGTGAAGCACTTAGAGCTGCAACCAGCCTTTGCCATCTTACCTTGCCAAAATGCAGAGTGCTTGGTTGCCCACTCACCACTCGAAGCAGCTCCATCTCTGGAGCTGCCTCACCTTCATGCATCACTGTCTCACCCCCTAGACTCGGACCTTCACTCTCAGAAAGCCACTTTTTTCTTCTTTTTTTCTATAGTCCAACTACTCCCTCTCGGGCATAGGCTGAGAGCCTGTACATTCAACCGCTAATCATTAAATGGTGAAGCCTGTGAGGTCTCATTCCAGTCTAGTGGGTGAGACATGTGAAGCACTTTTAGCTGCAACCAGCCTCTGCCATCTTGCCTTCACAGGATGCATGGGGCTTAGTTGCCCACTCATGGCTTGAAGCAGCCCTATCTCTGAAGCTGCCTCACTCCAGTGCTTCACTGTCTTACCTCTTAGACTCAGACACTCACTCTTAGAACGCCACCTATTGAGCAATGAACTCACTAGGCATTGTCCCCCTGTAGCATATTTTGAATATGGGAATATGCATACAGTGCTATTTAACCCGGGAGCTGCGGGGAGACTCTTAAGAGTTCCCCCGGCGCACTGCGGGGAGACTCTTAAGAGTCAGAGAAAAAAAAAATCAACTTTTGACATCGAATTTTTTTTTTTTTTTTTTTTTTTTTTTTTTTTTTTTTTTTTTTTTTGGCCCCTGGGCCATGCAAAATCTCAGTCCTCTACCTCCCCTCCTTCCCCACTTTCCTCCTCTCCTTCAGTTATCACCTATTTTCCCTGTTATTCCCTTATTCTGAGGTATATTTTCGTGCTAACATTTGAAATCCGATTGGAGGGTGTGGTCATCACTGATAGCAAGCGAGTGCAAGAGAGAGAGAGAGAGTATCGATCGACTGTGTCTCAGTGGCCTTGGGGGAAATTGGCGGGAAAGCAGATTGCCTCACCCATACATTATACAACTCGCGGGCTATATCTCCGATTTTGACCATCCAAACGCTGTTTTCACTCGTTTTATTGTTGTTTCAGGTTAATACCTTTATAATCAACCCATAATAGGCGCATATGGATAAGTATTAATGCTATTAATGGCACAATGAATATTTTAGTGACGGAAACACCTCAAATACGTCAGCACAGGGGGACGTTTCCAATTACCCCCATGCGCACTTCAGAGGTTAATCAGGGAACAATGATGGTATTTACTTGACGTTTCAGTTGGCTTTGTGGTAATCCACTGATACTAGGTATAACACAAATTCCATCCCAATAATATCTCCCCATTGACATATCGGGATTCGAACTCGGGTCGATTGGATTACCAGTCCAGTAGAAAAAACGCTCCACCACACCTCCCCACAATGCTTCCATGTATAGCGTAATGTTTGCATGGGTTTGCACTTTTCTAAAGGGTAGAGTCAAAAACATTTTGTCTTATGACCTTACTTTATCTTATTTATTCCCAACAATCTCGCTCTACAAGCGACAAAGCTGCATCTCTCTCACTCTACTACCGTTATTACAATAATCCGTGTCCTTCAGAGCTTTCTCAGTTTATACCGCCTACCTTACGGAGGGTGGGGGCCACCCGCCTTTCAACACACTCCCACCCCTATACTGTCCAACTCTCTAACCCAAGACTGAGCCAATTTTCCCAGTCTTTCTTCTACTCAACAAGCTAGCTTTGGAACCTTACCCCTCAATCAGTCTTTCCCTCATAATCCTATGACTTAAACTGCTTCAAGTTCCGTGTGTTCAGACATTTTGACCCTAATGTACGTTGAATTTAGCTCTACCACTCTTTCAACTTTACAGGATACACTTGCTACAGGCAGCTTTGCCTTTCATCTCCTTCATTTACATAAAAATTAAGACTCCATCGAAGGATCTGGATATGTCTTGTGCCATAGAAAAGGTCTCGTTGAAGTCCCGAAAGGAGGATGGCCCACAGTTACTAAGATACAAAGGAGTACAAACTGCAGCAGACCTATTGGTCCTTGCATGGCAGTTTGGATATCTAAACTACTAATCTACTAGCTACGAGGTAAAGAAAAGGATAGCACAGCAGAGGGCTCCTTCCCACCCACCATTTCCTCTAGCTAATGCTGGCATAGAAACAGTTGGAAAAAATACCATGTAGTATGGAAAACTGACCTGGAATTTCGGATATGACATGGAGAAAATTAAATTGATTTGTAATCTAAGCTTACTCTATTTCTACAATTCTGAAAGGGAACAGGTGTATGAATATCAATATACATTGCGGTATGCATTATCACTTCATTATTCATTATACTGAAAGAAACTGTGTTAATTGGGGGTTATTTGACAAGCATTTGTTGAAATGGTTCTTGAATGTTTCGACTGTATCATAGTTCACAATATTCGAGGGTAGTCTGTTCCAAATAATCACAACACAGTTGAAGACGAAATGCTTTGCCTCATGAGAATGAAAACGCTTGCCTATAATCATATAACCATTGTTTCTCGTGTAGTTTGCTCGACTGATCGTGAAGAATTCGCGTACATTTAAGTTGCTGAAACCCTTGAAGATTTTGAACACCTCTATTAGGTCACCTCTCAGTCAGCGCTTTGTTAAGCTAAACAAATTTAGTTCTTTTAAACGCTCTTCGTACGGTTTATTACACAACCTAGGTATAATTTTAGTGAACCTGCATTGCACCTTTTCAAGTTTATTTTTGTCCTTACTGTAGTACGGTGACCAGAATTGCACGCAGTATTCGAAATGAGGATCCACCAATGAGTTGAATAGAGTAAGTATGATTGGCTTCAGGTCACTTGATATTATCACTCCCAGATCCTTTTCTTTATATTATGATAGTTGAATGTTGTTCATTGTGTAGCCTTTTTAAGCGTTGTTACTTCCGATGTGTAATACTTTGCATTTCTTTAGTTTGAACTTCATTTGCCATTTTTCTGCCCATTTAATAAAAGTGTCTAGGTTACCTAGCAGTTTTTGCCAATACACGGTTGAGGTTACTTTATTTGTAATTTTTGTATCATCAGCAAATTTCGAAATTTTGTATTCTATTCCTTTGTCTATGTCGTTTATGTAATTTATTAAAAGAATAGGACCCAATACCGAACCCTGGGGAATGCCACTGTTTACCTTACACCAATCGGATTCTTTACCATTTATTACAACTCGCTGTTTACGATCTGAGAGCCAATTTTCGAGCCATTTTAGAGTGTTTCCTGTTATGTCATGAGCATTTATTATATCAACTAGTCGCTTATGGGGTGCGGTATCGAACATTTTCTGAAAGTCGAGATATATTTCATCAACCGATCTATCCTTATCATATGATTTGTAAACTTCATTGAAGAAATCGAGTAAGTTTGTCAAGCATGAACGTTTATTTCTAAAACCATGCTGGGAATCTTTATATTTTATTTTACTCCAAATATTTTACTGTTTTTTCCCATATATTGGTTTCCATAAATTTGCAAATTAATGATGTTCAGCTAATTGGTCGATAATTGCCTGGAGATGACTTATTTCCTTTTTTGAATATGGGCGTCACGTTAGCTAATGTCCATACGTTTGGAACATCAATGATTTGTTGAATAAAGTGGAGAGTGGGTTTAATATTTCGTGTTTTGCTTCTTTTAGGAATCTTGGGAATATTTTATCAGGGCCTGGGATTTATTCACTTTCAAATTGTTGATTGAGAGCAGAATATCGTTTCATAAATCGTTTTTGAGCACAGTGCAATGTGTTTGATTCGTAGGGGTAGGTCGGTTACCGGTATTATCCCCCGAATGAAGACTGATGCAAAATAGTTGTTTAGGATATTCGCCATTTGTACTTCGTTATCAGTATGATCTCCATTTTCCCCAACAAGTGGGCCTATTTTGGAAGTTAACCTTTTTCTGTTTCCTATATAGCTGTAAAAAGTATTCGGATTGGACTTGCTGGAGCTGGCAATATGGAGTTCCAGATTTTCTAACTTTGTTAAATGATTTGTTTATGTTTTCGTCGCAGTCAATCGTGTTCTAATATATCGCTATTGTTCTGAGTTGCCTTGTATTTATGGTATGCCTGCTTTTTTACTAAGAGGCTGTTATATATTTTATTGTTCCACCATTTTGGCATATATTTACCCGCTGGGCGCAGGTTTCGTAGAGGGACGCATATATGTATGGCTTTGTTTAGGTTATTAGATAATATATCCCATAATCGATTTACGTCATGAGTTTCGGTCATTTCACTCCAATCAGTATTATCAAGGTGCCTTCTAAGTTTGTTGAAGTCGGCCCTGATAATACATATTCCGCAGTCAAGCGGCCTTTAGGGAAATCATACTGATAATCGGAAAGTAGATTTTGGGACGACAACTGCTCAAGACATGTTTAATTAAAAATATATACAAAAACTTTAGAGTTGCAAGAAATTGGAGCAATTGAACGAGAGTTGGAGGGTTGAGAGCGGTCACCCATCTCCTCTAATATATATTTAGCTATGGGTAGAGGGTAAGACAAGAAAATGTATTTGTGAGTATCAATTAATCAAGAGATATATATCTATTAATTACTTGTATGATTTGAAATGAGTTACCAACCCCACTACGTCCAATCTTCTCCACATATTCGTTGGTTCAACTTTAGGTTTCATTAATATCCAAGCATAATAGAGAACCACGCCCACATTAACCTCACCCACTATGACCACACCCAAACAGCACCGTAAAGTGTGCATTATATGTTAATATTCCCTGCCATAACGCACGCTAATTAAGACTAAAATCAGTATAGCAACTACCTACTTCCATTGATGATTTAGGTGAAACAGCTGGACGTAATAGGAGCGTTCAATCTGTGGACACGGTTGCCAGATGTCACCAGAGTCTTTAATTTATATCACGAATACAATAATAAAATATGAACATTGCTAATACTTACTATATCTCTTTTGTTGTGTTTTCAAAACATCAAGTATAATTTTAGATTTATTTTTCCTACATTATGGTGTTTAACAGATACATATTGTAATGGATATATATATTATAAAGTACATTTCTATTTTTCATTGTAGAGTATAATATTGTGTACAGAAGATGCTGATTGGTTGTTGATTCATTTGTGTTGATAAAGTTGAGATATCTTCATTATTCCATATAGATTATTGAAACTCTGAAATTGTAAGCAATTTTAATGGTAATGTGATAATCTAAAGTGATATACGAACCCTGAGAGCTAAAATATATCACATATAACACATTAATAACATAAATATTATAATGTGAACACAAACGAAAGAAAAATTGATAAGCCAACAAGTAAGCGAGATTTGTAGACTGACTGAGTCTCGGCTTACATCTCACCTGCCTTAGCCAATCACAAGCCTCTGCATTTTTAACATATGCAGTGACTTTCCAACACCAGGGTAAGTCACTACGGTGTTAGCAAGTTAGGATATCATCCCCTGAATGGCTGATAGCCTGGAGAACTCAGCAGGCAATCTCCTCTCTCGCTTAGTGATTTTCCACATATGTTTTTATTTTGTCTGTGTTCACTTTATAATATTTACGTTAATAGTGTATTTTATGTGACATATTTTATACCATGGTGTTCGCGGATTACTTTAGAACATGACTCAATTGTTGAAATTGCTCGTAATTAAAATATTTAAAAATTAGATATGAAATAATGAATATATATTGATTTACTAATCATACTCCTATCCATTAGACAATCAACAGCCTCTATCAAAAATGAGCTGCTTCTCAAGTCCGGCAGTTCTGTTCAGAGACAAATAAGCAACTGAATGAAATGTCAATTTCATCATAAAAGCGTTGTTAAATTTAGATACCACTATTATAAATACAACATTAGCATACAAAAGAAGCTAAATCATATACTATTTATGTTTTGCAATCAGTATTTACCATTTCGTAATGGATATAATATTATTTCACAACCCAATTTTTTCCTGTTCTCTTATTTTAAATATAAAATAAAGTAGTGAGCTAAAATATATATAAGATTATTATAATATATATGAAGAATATATAAGATTGAAACCGCTTGTCATAAGACAAGGGAAAACTTCAAGAAAAATCGACAACTAATTTAGAAACTGACACCCTTCTTAGTCTTGTTCACATTTTATTACGATAATTGGCGAATCTGGTGACATCTGGTAAGCTTGTATACAGATTGAACGCTCCTATTAACAAATACGTAGAGAGTGGCGTAGGTCGTATATATTTATATATATATATATATATATATATATATATATATATATATATATATATATATATATATATATATATATATATATACTGTATATATATATATATATATATATATATATATATATATATATATATATATATATGTATACCGGTATATATATAAATATATCCTACTTATGCCTAATATCCTAATCTCTTCTAAAGATGTACTTTCTACCCTCTCTGGGCTTGATACTAAGAAGGCGTACGGTCCGGATGGTATTCCTCCTGTTGCACTAAAAAACTGTGCTTCCGTGCTGACTCCCTGCCTAGGCAAACTCTTTCGTCTCTGTCTCTCCTCTAACGTCTTCCCTTCTTGCTGGAAGTTTGCTCTCATTCAACCTGTCCCAAAGAAGGGTGACCACTCTCAACCTTCCAACTATCATCCAATTGCTCTCATCTCTTGTATCTCTAAAGTTTTTGAAAAATATTCTTACTTCCAAACTTCTTAACCATTTATATCTTACTAATTCTTGGTCATCCTCCTTTCAGGACTTCGGTGAGACCTTTTCTATTGCGTTAGACATATCGAAGGCCTTCGATAGAGTCTGGCAAAAATCTCTAATTTCTAAACTACCCTCCTTTGGTTTCTATCCTTCCATCTGTGCCTTTGTCTCTAATTTCCTTTCCGGTCCTTCCATAGCTGTGGTTGTGGACGGCCATCGTTCACTTCCTCATCCTATCAACTCCGGTGTTCCTCAGGGATCTGTCCTATCTCCTATTCTCTTTCTAATTTTAATAAATTATCTTCTCAACTGTACCTCCAGTCCTATCCATTCATATGCAGACGACTCTACCTTACACTATTCAATTAGTATCCCAAAGCGCCCCAGCCAGCAATCCCTCAAAAGCAAACGTAATGAAGCCATAGAACACTTATCTTCTGATCTAACTACGATCTCCAATTGGGGCAGAGAAAACCTTGTTACCCTTAATGCTTTCAAAATCCAATTTCTCCATCTATCTACCCGCCGTGAACTTCCAGCGGACTTTCCCTTATTCTTCAACAATACACAAATCAATCCTTTATCTTCTCTCAGTATTCTTGGTGTCTCTTCTTCGTCTGCTCTCTCTTGGAAGGACCATATTACCAGTCTTGCTAAGGCGGCCTCCCAGAAGCTGGGTGTGCTCAACTGCCTCAAGGGGTTCTTTACCCCTGCTCGGCTTCTTACTCTGTACAGGGGCACAATGCGTCCTTGTATTGAGTATTGTTCACATGCGTGGGGAGGATCCTCTCACACAGCACTTTTAGACAAAATAGAAAGGAAAGCCTTTCGTATCATTAACTCCCGTCCACTCATCTCTCTCTCTTCGCCGCAATGTTGCATCTCTCTCACTATTCTATCGCTACTATAATAATCAGTGTTCCTCAGAGCTCTCCCAGTGTATACCACCTCCTCTACGTAGGGTATGTAATACCTGTCTTGCAACACAATCCCACCCCTACTCTGTACAACTCTCCAACTCAAAAGTGAAACATTACTCCCAATCATTCTTCTATTCAACAGCAGCTGAGCTCTGGAACTCTCTCCCTGAATCCATCTTTTCCTCATCCTATGACTTAAATTGTTTCAAACTCTGTGTGTCCAGACATTTTGGCTCGAACTTTCCTTGATTTTGGCCTTGTCACTCTTTTAACTCTGGGGGAGGAACTCGTCACAGGCAGTTTTGCCTTTTGTCTCACTCATCCACATAGAATATATATATATATATATATATATATATATATATATATATGTTTTGCTTACATATTTTGATATGATAATAAATGTCTAATTAGGCTCATAAATAGTTAGACACATATTTGTAGCAACAACACAATTCAATTATTTCATAAAGAACAATCCATGAAGTTATCTAAGGTTGTGATGTGGTCGAGCTGACCCGGTTTAAGCCTCAACTAGAAGCAACATCGCGTCAATGCGTGTACTTTCCTCCTTTTTATGAGTTTATGGTAACTAATTTCCGAATTCAAATATAGCCATAAATATGATGCTACTTGTCGATTTAGTCTCAAACTTAATGTGTGGTATTAATGATTAACTATTCAGATATACATTGCTTTGGACATCAAATCTTAGAATGTTTTCTTGTTGGTTTGTTGTGATTCATAAGATCTTTAATTGGTTTCGGTAATGACTGTTTTTATGTGACATTACCTAATTTATGTGGCCATACCTAACATATCCTACCTTAGTTAAACTATTATAGACTAATATGAACTTGAATTAACAAAACACTTGATGATAGCGGCCGCCTTTTGTGGTTTTCATTAGTGTTATATAATATAAATAATTACATACATACATAAATATAAAGACTGATTGCACCACACGAAGTGCGGTTCCGGACTCATGTCCTAATGACGCATGTATGTTTCTATCTTTACAGAATAATACATATGTTCATATTGTCTAATATTCAGGGATTTTATTCACAGAACATCTCTGAATCCGAGGTGCAATATTAAACCCTTGACTTCGACGGGTATTTCCTAAGCTTAATAAATATTATAATGGTAGCCACAATAAAAGGAATAAATGTGTGAAAGTATACTGAAAGGGTTGACTTTCCTTATTAGTATGATAGCGTTCGGCGGTGGATAATTAAGTTAATGTTCAAGTAACAAAGTATCTCTCTCTCTCTCTCTCTCTATCTCTCTCACTCGCTCTCAATAGCAAGTGAACTTTCCAATTATATCATATGTCAGTGTGATGGTGGTGGGGTACGATTGTTAATTACCTTGATATAGCGCCACCCTTCCACCTAGAAAGATGAAATATTGACAAATAACGACTACCGAAGCTAAATAGGAATATAAGATCTATGGCCCTTTGCATTGTTAGTAACTTTCACAAGTATAAGAAGATAATACATCAATACAAATTTGAAACAATGAAACATAAAATTGTGTGTTTATGTATGGAGTCAATCAGAGGAGAAATGGCTATGCCATACAGTATAATATTATAGAGTACGAGCTGCCTCAATCCGGTAGGTTTATAGTTTGTTTTATTCCGGCCCTCTATTCACTAAACAGTTGATTATCGAACATTAAAAAACGTGTGTTTTTTTTTTTCAATGTGAGTGAGGGAGACAAAAGGCAGAACTGCCTGTAGCGAGTGCCTCCCCTATAGTTGAAAGAGTGACAGGGCCAAAATCAAGGGACGTTCGAGCCAAAATGCCTGGACACACGGAGTTTGAAGCAATTCAATGTTGGTGATGTAATGGTTAGAGTCATTCAAAATTTGTGTGTGATAACCCAGGTTCGAATCCCGGTGGATCACATATATGTTTTTATTAATTTAATTGGAGGTGTTCGGTGTTGGGGTGAAATTATTACAAACAAAATACAAATTAAATATTGACTAAGGATATGAATCTGTACGCATTATCTATGGGAAAGTGCCTGTGTATTGTATGACCGAAGTTGGTTAACACACACACACACACACACACACACACACACACACACACACACACACACACACACACACACACATACACTCACACTGACTACTACCTAGTCCCACATAAGTTTTATGGTATTCAATTTCATCGTTATATTGATGTTTAAAGGTATTTCAACACTTACCCTAAACTCCCTGAGTGCCAGGTCCCTATATATACTGACTGGGGTGTTCTCACGCCCAGTGCCAGGTCCCTATATATACTGACTGGGGTGTTCTCACGCCCAGTGCCAGGTCCCTATATATACTGACTGGGGTGTTCTCACGCCCAGTGCCAGGTCCCTATATATACTGACTGGGGTGTTCTCACGCCCAGTGCCAGGTCCCTATATATACTGACTGGGGTGTTCTCACGCCCAGTGCCAGGTCCCTATATATACTGACTGGTGTGTTGTCACGCCCAGTGGCAGGTCCCTATATATATATGGACTGGTGTGTTGTCACGCTCAGTGCCAGGTCCCTAAATATACTGACTGGGGTGCTGTCACGCCCAGTGCCAGGTCCCTATATATATGGACTGGGGTGTTGTCACGCCCAGTGCCAGGTCCCTATATATATATACCTGTATATATATATGGACCGGTGTGCTGTCACGTCCAGTGCCAGGTCCCTATATGTACTGACTGGGGTGTTGTGACGCCCAGTGCCAGGTCCCTATTGATATGGACTAGTGTGTTGTCATGCTCAGTGCCAGGTCCCCATATATACTGACTGGGGTGTTGTTATGCCCAGTGCCAGCTCCCTATATATATATATATTTATATATATATATATATATATATATATATATATATATATATATATATATATATATATATATATATATATATATGGACTGAGGTGTTGTCACGCCCAGTGCCAGGTCCCTATACAGTATATATGGACTGAGGTGTTGTCACGCCCAGTGCCAGGTCCCTATATATACTGACTGGTGTGTTGTCACGCCCAGTGCCAGGTCCCAAAATATAATATTATGGACTGGTGTGTTGTAACGGCCAGTGCCAGGTCCCTATATATACTGACTGGTGTGTTGTCACACCCAGTGCCAGGTCCCAATATATATGGACTGGGGTGTTATCACGGCCAGTGCCAGGTCCCTATATATACTGACTGGGGTGTTGTCATGCCCAGTGCCAGGTCCCTATATATAAGGACTGGGGTGTTGTTACGCCCAGAGCCAGGTCCCTAAACAAATGGACTCGGGAGCTGTCACGCCCAGTGCCAGGTCCCTATATATATGGGTCGGTGTGTTGTCATGCCCAGTGCCAGGTCTCTATACTGTATATACTGACTGGTGTGTTGCCATGCCCAGTGCCAGGCCCCTATATATATGGACTGGGGGGTTGTCACGCCCAGTGCCAGGTCCCTATATATACTGACTGGGGTGTTGTCACGCCCAGTGCCGGATCCCTATATATACTGACTGGGGTGTTGTCACGCCCAGTGACAGGTCCCTATATATATGGACTGGTGTGTTGTCACACCCAGTGCCAGGTTCCTATATATATATATGGACTGGTGTGTTGTCACGCGCAGTTCCAGGTCCCTATATATATATGGACTGGTGTGTTGTCACGCCCAGTTCCAGGTCCCTATATATATATGGACTGGTGTGTTGTCGCGCCCAGTGCCAGGTCCCTATATATATATGGACTGGTATGTTGTTACGCCCAGTTCCAGGTCCCTATACTGTATATATGGACTTGGGTGTTGTCACGCCAAGCGCAAGGTCCCTATATATATGGACTGGGGTGTTGTCATGCCCAGTGCCAGGTCCCTATATATATATATATATATACAGTATATGGACTGGTGTGCTGTCACGCCTAGTGCCAGGACCCTATATATACTGACTGGGGTGCTGTCACGCCCAGTGCCAGGTCTTTATATATACTGACTGGGGTGTTGTCACACCCAGTGCCAGATCCCTATATATATGGACTAGGGTGTCGTCACGCCCAGTTCCAGGTCCCTATATATATGGACTGGGGTGTTGTCACGCCCAGTGCCAGGTCCCTATATATATGGACTGGGGTGTTGTCATGCCCAGTGCCAGGTCCCTATATATATGGACTGGGGTGTGGTCACTTCCAGTGCGAGGTCCCTATATATAGACCGGTGTGTTGTCATGCCCAGTGCCAGGTCCCTATACTGTATATACTGACTGGTGTGTTGCCACGCCCAGTGCCAGGCCCCTATATATATGGACTGGGGGGTTGTCACGCCCAGTGCCAGGTCCCTATATATACTGACTGGGGTGTTGTCACGCCCAGTGCTGGGTACCTATATATACTGACTGGGGTGTTGTCACGCCCAGTGCCAGGTCCCTATATATATGGACTGGTGTGTTGTCACGCCCAGTTCCAGGTCCCTCTATATATGTGGAATGGTGTGTTGTCATGCCCAATGCCAGGGCCCTATATATGTATGGACTGGTGTGTTGTCACGCCCAGTGCCAGTTTCCTATATATAATGGACTGGTGTGTTGTCACGCCCAGTTCCAGGTACCTATATATATATAGACTGGTGTGTTGTCACGCCCAGTGCCTGGTCCGTATATATATATGGACAATTGTGTTGTCACGCCCAGTTCCAGGTCCCTATATATATGGACTGGGGTGTTGTCACACCCAGCGCAAGGTCCCTATATATATGGACTGGGGTGTTGTCACGCCCAGTGCCAGGTCCCTATATATATATATACAGTATATGGACTGGTGTGCTGTCATGCCCAGTGCCAGGTCCCTATATATACTGACTGGGGTTCTGTCATGCCCAGTGCCAGGTCCCTATATATTCTGACTGGGGTGCTGTCACGCCCAGTGTCAGGTCTCTATCTATACTGACAGGGGTGTTGTCACGCCCAGTGCCAGGTCCCTATATATATGGACTGGGGGATTGTCACGCCCAGTGCCAGGTCCCTATATATATATGGAGTGGGGTGTTGTCACGCCCAGTGCCAGGTCCCTATATATATGGACTGGGGTGTTGTCACGCCCAGTGCCAGGTCCCTATATATATATGGACTGGGGAGTTGTCACACCCAGTGCCAGGTCCCTATATATGGACCAGTGTGTTGTCATGCCCAGTGCCAGGTCCCTATATAAATATTGTTACGACTGGGGTTTAAATATATCAGGGCTCTTATTCATTGGACTAGTAATGGCATAAATGTTACAACAGAAAGCGCTAGCTCCAACCTCTGATGTATATTCCCAGTGAACAAAGAACACAAATACTCTACAGAGTTCTATATGCAATAATAGGCTATCAAACTCTCAATAAATGTGCGTCTACTCTAGGCTTAATGTTATGTGAAAACAGCCTATTACTACCTATAACCGAAGGTGCTTGGTTATGGTATGCAAAGTAAGGTGGTAAGAGAAGTTACAGCTTACGTTACTTTAATCAATACATGTCAGGCACTCCTGCATGAAAGAAAGTGCACTAAAGTCCTTCAACACTAACAAGGAATCTTCTTTAAATGTTAGATGCTATAAAGATGCTCGTATCGGAAATGGAACCCAAAAAGGCAGGCAGCGGAACAATGTTCGTGCAGGCTATGCACACAAAAAGGCAGAATATATATAATGCCGTCGGAGCCAAGAATATCCTAAACACTACAACAATTTAATCGCCACGACAATGCAGTATTCCTATCAACAAAAAGAGCCTAATAAGTCGTTTGTGTCTCCATACATCAAACTAGGCTGCGAAATGCTTGTGTAATCATAAATGGGTATGCATAAAAGGAGTAATTAGGTTAATATACTTAATGTCTACTTTGATTGATAAAGTCTAGCTAGAGTCAATGATACGAGATACTGGTGCGCATGGCATGCCGCATAGCCTAGTGCAAATCTCAAGTCTGTGCGTCAAATATTACGTTATAACGAAGGGTAGCTCTCTTGAGAAACCTTAATACCGAAGTATTAAGCGTTCTCCTGGCGTACCTCAAAGACAAACAATCGAGACTAGCACAGTGCAGAATGGTATAGGCAAAAAGCCCTCACTCGTGCATGCTCTACTCTCAATGGCACACAGACTAGAATTTACTCAATCAACTCCAGTTCTCAGGTATGTCGTGGAGCTTTTTCCTAAAGCCAGCACTCCTAGGAAACAATACCTTATAATATCAGACTCCTAGTCTAGCATTATCTAATCCAGCAGAACACTAATAATTAAAGGAAGCGGCAATATGAAAGCCAACCAATACTTCGTGATCCACTTATCTTAACAACTAACATACATGGGTTATATCAGACCTTAACACACAATACAACTGGCCAGCATGAAGCTGATTTTGCAGAGTTAACCAGAGGGGGTATAATATTAATAAAAAGGTGGTGAAAGATATGAAAAAGAGAGAGGTAGGCAGAGGAAAAGATTCTCAGGTGCGGAGCGGTGGACAGATAGCAAGGGAAAAAAGATGGATGCGTTCTAGAAACCAGATCTGAGGGAGAGAGTGGCCAGGAACTGTATATATACTCGCACTAGCTCGAGCCGCGTGGGAAAAAAGCGGTTACAAGTCCTCTAGCCACTAGCAAGGGAGCTAGCAGCATGGTAAGGACCTCTCTCCACCAACCCCCACGAGGCAGCCAGCCGTGACGTCATCGAGCGGGGCAAAAACACTGCGCGCTCCCTCTCACTCTGTTCTACTCTCTCTCTCTCTCCCAGATCCCATCATTACTAGTTAATGATAAAACATATACTTTACAATTAAATATATAAAGCCTTGACATGGGTGAAAACAAAGAGCTTTTCTGGACTGCCCATGACACAAGCTTTCATATGAAATAAAGCACACTCTAATACATAAACTGTAGCCGCATCCACTGCCCTGGCGATCCTAGCGAGTCACTGTAGGACAAGCCATGCGGTTCTAACGGAGTGGTTAACGTCACAATATGGACTGGTGTGTTGTAACGTCCAGTGCCAGTTCCCTATATATATGGAATGGGGTGTTGTCACGCCCATTGCCAGGTCCCTATATATACTGACTGGGGTGTTGTAACTTCCAGTGCCAGGCCCCTATATATATGGACTGGGGTGTTGTCACGCCCAGTGCCAGGTCCCTATATATATGGACTGGTGTGTTGTCACGCCCAGTGCCGGGTCCCTATATAAATATGGACAGGTGTGATGTCACGCCCAGTGCGAGGTCTCTATATATATGGACTGGGGTGTTGTCATGCCCAGTGCCAGGTCCCTATATATACTGACTGGGGTGTTGTCACGCCCAATGTCAGGTCCCCATTGATATGGACTGGTGTGTTGTCATGCCCAGTGCCAGGTCCCTATATATACTGACTGGGGTGTTGTCACGCCCATTGCCAGGTCCCTATATATATGGACTGGGGTGTTGTCACGCCCAGTGCCAGGTCCCTATATATATGGACTGGTGTGTTTTCACGCCCATAGCCAGGTCCCTATACTGTATATATTGACTGGTGTGTTGTCACGCCCAGTGCCAGGTCCCTATATATATGGACTGGTGTGTTGTCACACCTAGTGCCAGGTCTCTATAAATATGGACTGGGATGTTGTCACGTCCAGTGCCAGGTCCCTATATATACTGACTGGGGTGCTATCAGGCCCAGTGCCAGGTCCCTATATATACTGACTGGGGTCTTGTCACGCCCAGTGCCAAGTCCCTATATATATATATGGACCGGTGTGTTGTCACGCCCAGTGCCAGGCCCATATATTTTGTTTTTGTTTTTTTGTGTTTTTAAAGAGACAATGAACGGAGGAAGGAAAAACACAGATAAAACAAAAAGGTCCATGTGCCTAAAGGCATCCTCCATTCATAAAATGTTTGTAACAACTGGATTTAAACATTTGTTGATTGTAAGTTTGTGGAAAGCAATTCGAGGGAAGTGAATTCCAAAGAGTAGTAGCTCTGGGGATAAATGAATTCTGATAAGCAGAAGTTCTGCATTGTGGAGGAGAAAGTGTAAATTCATGGGCGCTCTCAGCTGCCCTAGTTCTACGGGGAAAGATGTGGAGAGGCGGCACAATTGAAGCAAGTTCCTCGGAACAATTGCTGTGAAAATATCTGTAGAATAATGCAAGGGATGCAACGTTTCTTCGTATGGCTAATGTAGGAAGGTCCTGTGTGATTGCAGGGTTATTGATTAATCTAATAGCTTTATTTTGAATTTTGTCCAACTGCCTCAATGCAACCACTCCACTTCCACCCCACAGAGGTGAACAGTAATCCATCTGAGAGCGCACATGACTTTTATATATTACGGCCAACTGCTCGTCAGTGAAGAATTCTCGAACTCTGTACAGGAGTCCCAGTTTTTTAGAGGCATTCTTAGCAATGCTTCTAACATAATGTGTCCAGCTCAAGTTAGTAGTTAATGTTACACCGAGAATGTCAATACTAGGGGAAGTGGGAATATTTACATCATTAAAAAATATATGGGAGTCAGTGAGATTCTGTCGGTTAGAAAATTGAATGTACTTGGTTTTCTGTGCATTAAAGGAAACTAGATTCTCTTGTCCCCATTCATTAATTCTAGAAAGGTCCTGGTTCAGAGAAATTGCAGTGTTTATTTTTGAATTTATAAGATCGGGTTGGGTGAAAGAATTGGTAAATGTGAAGGAACTGTGGAGTGTTGAGTCATCTGCGTAGGAATGTATTGGATTATGAGTGGTAGATATGAGATCATTGATATGAATGAGGAACAGAGTTGGGGCCAAAACTGATCCCTGGGGAACACCAGCATTTATTGAGTGAAATTGAGAACAAAGGCCATCTACCATTACACGTATTTTTCTGTTATGAAGATAAGAAGAAATTAGTGGAACTAATGATGCAAGGCCGTAGTGTGACATCTTCGACAATAAGGATTGATGCCAGACTCTATCAAATGCCTTTGATATATCCAGTGCTATTGTATGTGTCTCACCATGTTGGTCTGTAGCTTGGTTGATTTGATGCGTAAGAAGGCAAAGAATGTCTGCAGTTGATCGACATCGTCTAAAACCATATTGCCTATCACTGATTAATTTATTATTCTCCAGATGCTTAATTATGTGATTATTTAATATAATTTCAAAAACTTTGCCAAGAGTGGAAGTTATAGCTATTGGTCAGTAGTTTGATGGATCTGAAGAGGCACCTTTTTTAGGAACTGGATGGATGTTTGCTTCTTTCCAGGGTACTGGGAAGCATGAGGTATGAGTACATAAACGGAAATGTTTTGCCAATACAGGAGCGAGCACCAAGGAGCAATTCTTAAGTACTATTGGAGGAATTTCATCTGGACCAGGAGCCTTATCTACTGAGAGATTCTGCAAAATAGTTTTGACATGTCTGGTGTGGATCTTAAGTGAGGGAATTTCAGGTGAATTAAAATTAAGTACAGGGACATCTTGATTTATTTCATCTAAGGTTGAGTTGGTGGAGAAAATATCTGCAAGAAGGTTAGCTTTACCTCGTGGGTCACTTACAAGATTGCCAGTCGGAGATTTTAATGGTGGAATGGATGAAGCAGTAGTGAAGTTGGATTTGAATGAGTTAAGAGTAGACCAAAATATTTTGTTATCATTTGGATTATTTAGAAGTTTATTTGCCTGCTTATGGAGAAAGTTTGATTTAGTTAGGTTTAATACAGTTTTGGCATGATTTCTGATGTTTCTAAAGTAATTAAAGGCTTCATGTGTTTTTGATCTTGTGTATGCATTGTAGGCTATTGCTTTTTGTTCAGTTACTCTAGCACAATTATGGTCAAACCATTTAGGTGAATTAGATCTTTTACTGTACTTTTGATGAGGAATAAAAGTTTCCATTCCAATTTTTACAAAATCTTGTATGTGGCTCAAGGTGGAGTGTGCATCATTAGAAAAGAAAGAGGTCCAGGGAATATCAATAAAGAAACCTTGAAGACCCTCCCAGTCTGCCCTATCGTAATGCCATTTAGTCACCAAAACAGGTTCAGAGTGGGAAGGTGTGGTAGGTGATAGACAGGTGGCCTGTATCAGACAGTGATCAGAAGATCCAAGTGGGGACCTCACTGTAACATCATAATTTTCTGAATTGGTTGTTAAAATTAAGTCCAGTAGGTGGGAATTATGATTAGGATTATCTGGTACACGGGTGGGTTGGTTGACTAGTTGAATGAGATTAAATGAGTCTGCAAATAGCTCACATTCAAGACCAGCATCATCAGTCCTGGCTGAATGAGTGAGCCATTCAACATTATGGACATTAAAATCACCCAACACAGTGATTTCAGAAGAAGCATTTAAGTTGAGGACACTGAGTTGTGAGGACAGAGAATCAAAAAGACTTTGCTCTGGAGGAGTATTTGGGGAACGGTAGATGCAACATATGTATTTAAATTTACCAGCAGAAATTAATTTGTATATAGAATAATCAAAATAGGGACAATTGAAACTAGTAACCTCCTCCAGGGCAATTTCAGATTTTGCGAAGCAACATACACCACCTTTAGGTCTGAAATTTTGGAGCAGTTGATAACCTGGAAAATTAAATCTAGATGTGTCAGATGTGGATGTTACTTGAGTCTCTGTCAAAAAAAGGAGAGTAGGGGATTCTGCTTGAAGAAATTGGTGTACAGAATTGATGTTAGAGTGAAGTCCCCTTATATTACTAAAGAAATAGCTGTACTGACAAGCAGCTTTGGGACGTTGCAATGCTCTTGACACAGTCGCATGATGACGACCGGGAGGGCCCTGTGTCAATAACCCAACCCTGCCGGGGGTGGATATCCGAGGGACCACCAGGTTTGCTCTTAACAATTGTACTGCCATATTTATAAGGTAAGTGTATGGTGTTACATGTATGATATGTAGTGGGAAGAGTAGTATTTTATGGATAGAGGATAGCGATGTAGGGCAATGTCGTGAAGTTGGATGTGTATGTTATATAAAGAGGGTTTTCCTGATACCCCTGATGTGTGAGGCAGAAAGATATGTACCCAGCTACCAAGGCCTGGGAGAGAAAATGGAATTCAGGCTATTCCCTGAGTCTCCCGAAACCTTGGCGGTAGTACTTCCCTGGGCGGGGCTGCCTACCCCTACTACCTACAAATATATACTGACTGGGGTGTTGTCACGCCCAGTGCCAGGTCCCTATATATACTGACTGGGGGGCTGTTATGCACAGTGCCAGGTCCCTATATATAAATGGACTGGGGTGTTGTCACGCCCGGTGCCAGATCCCTATATATACTGCCTGGGGTGCTGTTACGCCCAGTGCCATGTCCCTATATATATGGACTGGTGTGTTGTCACGGCCAGTGCCAGGTCCCTATATATACTTACTGGGGTATTGTCACGCTCAGTGCCAGGTCCCTATATATATGGACAGGGGTGTTATTACGCCCAGTGCCAGGTCCCTATATTTATGGACTGGGGTGTTGTCACGCCCAGTGCCAGGTCCCTATATATTTGGACCGGTGTGTTGTCATGCCCAGTGCCAGGTCCCTATACTGTATATACTGACTGGAGTGTTGTCACGCCCAGTGCCAGGCCCCTATATATATGGACTGGGGTGTTGTCACGCCCAGTGCCAGGTTTCTATATATATGGACTGGTGTGTTGTCGCGCCCAGTGCCAGGTTCCTATATATACTGAATGGGGTGTTGTCACACCCAGTGCCGGGTCCCTATATATATGGACTGGGGGGTTGTCATGCCCAGTGCCAGGTTTCTATATATTATGGACTGGGGTGTTGTCACGCCCAGTGCCAGGTCCCTATATATATATATATGGACTGGTGTGTTGTCACGCCCAGTGCCAGGTCCCTATATATATGGACTGGTGTGTTGTCACGCCCAGTGCAAGGTCCCTATATATATGGACTGGGGTGTTGTCACACCCAGTGTCAGGTCTCTCTCTCTCTATATATATATATATATATATATATATATATATATATATATATATATATATATATATATATGGGCTGGTGTGCTGTCACGCCCAGTGCCAGGTCTCTATCTATACTGACTGGGGTGTTGTCACGCCCAGTGCCAGGTCCCTATATATATGGACTGGGGTGTTGTCACGCCCAGTGCCAGGTCCCTATATATATGGACTGGGGTGTTGTGACTTTGAGTGCCAGGTCCCTATATATATGGAATGGTGTGTTGTCACGCCCAGTGCTAGGCCAGTATGTATACGGACTTGTCGAGAGAAAACAAATAGTGCCAAAACTAGGTCACCCAAGCCTTCCATATTCATACCACAAGTACCCTACCTTGCCACCTTCTTACCACCAGCCCCTCCAGTCCCCTCCCTCCTCGCAAACACCATGTAGATGACATAAAAATATAAGTGTATTGGAATATAAGAATATATCTGAACATATGAATATTTACCAGTAATTATATATTATAAAACTTTGTGACAATCAATAGTGTGTGTAAGGGATAAAAGACAAGCCCAATACATTTCAATGATACATGATTGAAGCTAATGTAACGTAAAAGCTTGTGTGTATGTGGCATAATTTGCTGACCAATAGATCGTCTCCTGAGTGTCTGTGCATCCCCATACCAATTGTGCATCGAAAAAGTAATTTATACTTAATATTGATATACTCCAAATACTCTCATAGTGTGTTTGCAAATAAAATAAAAATAACTCCAAATATGTTTACACAATGCATATATAAGATATGAAGATTTGGAGAGACAGAAAATAGTGTGGTACTTGGAGAAAAAGAGAGTGGTGAAGAGAGTAGTGAAGCAATGTAAGAGAAGAACAAATAAAGAATTTGGAAGGATTCTAAGTGTAAAATGAAGGAAGTGTAAGAAATCGTTATGGAAAAATGTCAAGAAAGTTAGAGAGGGTAACAAGGGAAATAGTAAGGGTGTGAAAGATAAGAATAGGCAGGTGATAGCCAAGAAGCAAGAGAGAGTCGAAAGATGGAGGGAGTACTTCAATTAATTGCTAAATGTAAGGAATGAAGCACCAGCAAACATAGTTGGATGGAGTATGGGAAGAAGAAGAAAAGAAGTGGTGGAGGAGGAGGTGGGGATCAGGAGGTCAGAAGTATGTGAAGCCATGAAAAGAGTGAAGATGAAGAAAGCATCAGGAATGGATGGAGTGTGTGGGGAAATGCTTAGGTATGGTGGTGAGATAGTGATCGAATGGGTACTGAAAATGTGCAAACTAGCATTGGAGAAGGGAGTGCACCTGATGACTGAAAGCCATGCATAATAGTCCCCCTGTATAAAGGTAATGGGGAAAGATGAGTGTACGGTAACCACTGGGGAATTTGCCTTTTAAGCATAGTAGGGAAGGTGTACAGTAGGGTAGTGATTGAGAGAGTGAGAGCGAGAACGGAGAAATGGATAGGTCACGAGCAAGGCGGGTATAAGAAGGGAAGAGGATGTGTAGATCAAATATTTGCCCTGAAATGTGTTGTGCAGAATTATCTGGAGAAGGGAGATGTATGCTGCCTTTATGAACTTGGAGAAGGCGAAGGGTTGAGGAAAGTATTGTGAATAAACAGAGTAGACGGCAAGTTGCTGAAAGCAGTGGAGAGCTTGTATGAGGGTGCTAAGGCGTCAGTACATGTGGAGAATGAGCAGAGCGAGTTCTGTGATCTGAATGTTGGGTTGGGTGTGATGTCCCCATGGCTGTTCAATATATATATGGATGGTGTACCTCTGATGAGGGAAGGAAACAAGTGGAAGTTGCCTGTACAGTACTACTGTTTAATGATGATACAGTTCTGATGAGCGATAGTGAATAGGAGTTGCAGGGGCTGGTAAATATGTTTGGTAGAGTGTGTGAAAAATGGAATCTGAAGGTAAATGCGGGGAAGAGCAAGGGTATGGTTTTTGAAAGGAGTGGAGCCACAGAGTGTGAGGTGAGGTTGAATGGTCAGGGTATGGAGAATGTCAGCTCATTTAAGTATTTGGGCAGAGTGTTAAGTAAAGATGGGAGTATGGATGAAGAAGTGCGGGAGAGGGTGCAACAGGGAAAGAGGGTTGTAGGAAAGCTGAAAGCAGTAACAAGAAATAGGTTGGTCAGCATGGAAATAAAGAAGTCCTTGCATGACAGTGTGGTAATCCCGACACTGACTTACGGGAGCGAAGCATGGACGTTGGTGAAGAGACTCAAACCAAGAGTGAGAGGGGTGGAAATGAGTTACTTGAGAAGTGCGTGCGGAGTCACATGGAGGGATAGACAGACGAATGAGGAAGTACGAGAGAGGTGTGGTGCTGGAAAGTGTAAAAAGTAACACCTTGAGATGGTTCGGCCATGTGGAACGTATGGGAAGCGAGAGAATGACTAAGTGAGTGTACGAGAGTGAGGTGGAAGGACAGAGAGGGAGAGGTAGACCAAATGAGAGGTGGAAGGATGGAGTTAAAAAGTATATGAGTGAAGGCAGCGCTGGATGGGAGAAGGGGCATCGACTGACTGGGGACAGAGGTGCATGGGGCCGTTTCGTTCGTGGCCACCACTTGGGGGATCGCGGCGTCCGGCAATAGATAGATAGATAGAATGCATATATATTTTATTTTGGGTGACCATGGTGTCTCTCATGGTCGTACCTACATCACAATAATATGTGTGTGAACTAAATTTAGTCAATACTCACCATAACACTATTTGAAGTGCCTGCATTCATTGAAACCAGACGGTGGGAGCACTTGGAAATCGGCTGGAATAACCAAAGAAACGGTAAAGTCAACGGCATTTACATTGATACTCTCACTAGCTAAATACAACATCTGTCTATATATTTTGGGTAGAAAATTAAGTAGATGAGGTATTTTGTTTACCACTGTCCATCCTTTTTCATCCAAAATGAAAGATTTAGCCAATACAAAAATAAAAATGGTAAATCGGCTGGTACAAGGTCAATATAATGCCTGCATTCTGCTGGTTAAACATGTACAGTATTTGAAACATGCTGTAAACAGTATTGGTAAAATATCATATCAAACGTGTTGGCAATTTTTGTATGGTTCCACTTTATTTAGTTGTTACCATCCATATATTTGTTTTATCCATGTAATTGATGCATTTTATACCATTGTGTGTGTGCTATATAATCCTTCACTGTTCAAGCAGTGCCTGTAGTGGTTACTTAGCCTAAGATAAATTTTCCCACATGTTGTACATCATATCAGAGATAGTTGGCAGTCAGTATTGTTGATTGTTATGAGTTTGGGTATTATTACTGCCCCTGATTGTATTAAATTATATGTTCACTGTTATATTATATTGGAATGTTCTTTAATATTGCTACTTATATAAAACATGGAGTTACACATGTGTAGGCTCACACAGCTTGATCTATCAGTTTTGCTTTCATAATGTACTTATCAATATCAAGTTCACTTCACAGGAAGACTCACAGGAAGTTGTTCTCAAAATTGTTTAAGAAAACGGGAGCGAAAATCATAACATAATAACAAAAATATGTACTGAAAACGGTAAACACCTAGACCACCGAGTTCATTCCAAACTCTAGAATGCATAATTACCATCATTAATATGTAGAAATCTTACTTGAAGTAACAAATGCAGCATGTTGCAGATCCATTTAAGATGAAGTCAGTGTACTGAGGCTTCGTTTATTTGCTACACTTAATGTATGTCTATTAATACTACACACACACACACACAGACACACACACACACACACACACACACACACACACACACAATCATCAAATATTGTCCCGGTAGCTAAGCTCCCTTGGGCTTGGCCCAACATATTACTCATCTCCCTGACTGGTAATGACACCTCAGCTTATCTTACTTTGCCAATTTCAGTATCTTGTGTTTCATGCAGAGAGAGAGAGAGAGAGAGAGAGAGAGAGAGAGAGAGAGAGAGAGAGAGAGAGAGAGAGAGAGAGAGAGAGAGAGAGAGAGAGAGAGAGAGAGAGAGAGAGAGCGAGAGCGAGAGCGAGAGAGAGAGATTAATATATGTTTGTAGGTAGCGGCCAAATCACACATGGATCTACTAACATATTGTAACAGTGTTGCCAGGTACTTTTGAGAGATGGGTGCTTAGTATTCTGTGATTTTCTTATGCCAAATTATAATAGACAATATTTGTAATATGTATATCAAGAAAGAAACAACATAATCAAATAAAGGACAGCATAATTATGACTTGGCTCCTTTGCCTCCGCCTTTGTGAGTGCTCGTGTAGTTCTCACCTAAGCAATAAAGTAGTAATATATGGGATAAGAATGGCTATGCAATTCCAAAGATAACGGATGATATAAATGCAAACAGCCCCAGAAATACACATGTTCTGATGATTATATGTTCGTGTTAGACCAGAATACATTATGTAAATCTCAACACACACCCGGCCCAGGATACACCTGTTCAACATACTAATGTCATCTGCTCTGTAGCAACCTACGTCAGGGCCAACTAATTACTGCCCCCTATATATGGTAAATTTACTGAACATCCTATATGATTCCTGGCACTGGAACTACAACCCGGAACGGCTGTAATATATACAGGTTAATGTAGGAGAGAGAGAGAGAGAGAGAGAGAGGGGAGGGGATTAATATAAGAAACTAAATAAAGCACATTCATATTATGCTGTCATCGACTTGCGTGGTGCTACTTTCACTGCTATTAACTTAATGGTTGATAAATGACACTATACTCTATAGTCAATGTGTGTACTGTACATTAATTTAGTGTATGATACAATATATTTATGTTTGCTTTGATGATAATAATCCTTTAATATAATATTACCTTGAGAAATAGCTTCATGGTGCCTGATGGTTTGACATACTTAGCTAAATCAATATAGGTCGTCTGGAAATGGTAAGGAAATTTGCATTAAACAGAGGTGTCCGCATGTGTGTATGTATGTACGTATGTATGTATGTACTGTATATGTGAGTGGGCGCTCATATTTACATTTGCAAAACATATATTAATTTTCAGACTTTGATTTTATAATGCACCCGAACGTAACATATCTATTTTGGTTTGCTAATATTTGTACCAATCCCCGTGATTGGTAAAAATATTAGCACGCCAAAATAGATATGTTACGTTCGGGTGCATTACAACATCAAAGTATGAAAACAGTAGCACAACTCTACTGTATATTTTGATTATGCATGATGTTGAGGCCTGAAACATACTGTATATCTTGGTTGGCACTAGTATGACCCAAATATTTACGTATTTAACGTAAGCATATGAATGTATGATTATATACATGCTGAACAGAAAAGATACGTGTACAACAATTAATATATGTTTTGCAAATGTAAATATGATCGCCTACACACATATACATACATACAGTACATACATACATACGGACACCTCTCTCTCTCTCTCTCTCTCTATATATATATATATATATATATATATATACTGTATACTGTACAGTATACTGTATATACGGAGACAGTAGTGAAAATAATGAACACAATATTTTATATTGATGTGCAGAATATTGCCTTTTATGGGGGACAATGGGGACTTTAAAATTGGAATTGAAATGAGGCAATATTCGGCAAAATATTATTACGAAAAGAAGCGGGTGAGCATAACATAAATCATAAACTTAAGTGAATTACATAGATAGAGCTATGTGAGTGACGAATTGAAACGTGCAATAGAATGAAAGGGGGTGGGATCGACTGTGCATACACACTTATTAAAAAGTACCGGACACTAAAAACACAGAAGGAGCGTGAAGGTGATCATGTGTGCCTGGAGACAGGCGGATGTGGTGCGTGAGGAAGGAAACTACTGTCACTCATGTCATGTCGTCTGTTCCTGTGAACAATATGGTAAAATCTTAGTTCTTTATAGTATGGTCTGATGTTTAACTGTGGTTTCTGATAGCAGAATATGATGGTTTAGACAAAGGGAAAGTTGTGCGGTAAGATCGACTCTTGTGTTCCGAGATCCTCATTGTTGAAAGCTGACGTTTGGTTTGACCAAGGAACTTCGAGATAGAGGCACAGATAGAGGGATAGACACCAAAGGAGGTTAGTTAAAAATTAGAGATTTGTCCAGACTCTATCGAAGGCTTTTGATATGTCTAGCCGAATAGACAAAGTCTCACAGAAGTCCGGAAGGGAGGATGACCAAAACTTAATATGAATAGTATAGAGAACACCAGTAGAGTGGCCATTAAGGAAGCAATGCTGGTCATCTAAAAGAACATTTTGGGAAGTCAAACACTTAAGAAGTTAAGAATTACTAACAAATTTTAGCGATGGAAAAAATAAGACTAATTGGACGATAATTGTAGGGTTGTGAGTGGTCATCCGTTTTGGGGACAGGTTGAATGAGAGCTAACTTCCAGCAAAAAGGGAAGATGTTAGAAGAAAAACAGAGATGGGAGAGTTTGCCTTGGCAGGGAATCAGCATGAAAGCACAGTTTTTGAGTACAGCAGGAGGGACACCATCTGGTCTGTACACCTTCTTAGTATTAAGCCCAGAGAGGGCCAAAAATATATCATAGATACTAGGATATTGGGCATAAGTAAGGGAGAGTGGGCTGGAGAAGGAGGAATAGCACCAAAATCATCCAAGGAGGAGTTTTTAGCAAAAGTTTGAATGAAGAGTTTAGCTTTGTCAGAGGAGGAAGTGATGGTGGTGCCGTCGGAATGGGAAAGGGGAGGGAAAGACATGGAATTAAAGTTGTTGGAGAGGTTTTTGGCTAGATGCCAGAAAGCCTGGGAAGAACTAGAGTTGGAAAGTTCAGAGTTTTTGTCAAGTCGAAGAACAGATTTGTCTTGATGCCGGGAAGAAACATAGAAGGTGCGAGATTCATGAATTTGAAGGTGACAGTACCATTTTTTTTTTTTTTTTTTTTTTTTTTTTCCATATTCCAACTACTTCCTCTCGGGCATAGGCTGATAGCCTTTATACTCAACCGCTGAAGACGGTGAGGTCCGTGAGGTCTTGCTCCAGTCTAGGGAGTGAGACATGCGAAGCTTCACGGCTCGAAGCATTTCCATCTCTGAAGCCGCCTCGCCTCTGCGCTTCACAGTCTCATGCCCCACACTCGGACCCTCACTCTCAGAACGCCACCTATTGAGCAATTAACTCACTAGGCATTGCCCCCCTGTAGCATATTTTTGAATATGGGAATATTCATACAATGCTATTTAATCAGGGAACAATGAGGGTATTTTTTTGGCAATTCGGTGTGCTGTGGTAATGCACTGATACAGCACAAATTCCCTCCCAGTAATATCTTCCCATTGACATATTGGGATTCGAACCCGGGTCCATTGGATTACCAGTCCAGTGGCAAGACCACTCTGCCACACCTCCCCCAATTGCTTCCTTCTTATTGAGGACAGCAGTAAAACAAATTTGAGGTAACCAATATTTGTTTGCACTAATATAATAATACAAATACAAAAAAAAAAACGTGTGGTGGAGTGGTCTTGCCACTGGACTGGTAATCCAATAGTCCCGGGTTCGAATCCCGATGTATCAATGTGAAGATATTATTGGGATGGAATTTATGTTGTACACTCACGCGTACTAAAAGTTGCTCAGGGGTGGGGCCTTCCTTCCCCTACTCCACCCTGGGCAGGTGGAAGGGGGGAGTCGGGTCCAAGTCTACCCCCACCTTCCACCCCCAAACTATCCCCAACTCCCCCACCTTCCTTCTTTAGCTGACAGTTAGGGATTATCGACGATTGTTATCATGTATTGCAAATAATTGTTAAACCATCATTGCACATGCTTACAATGGCCGATATTTAATATTTATTAGGAATTTCTTAATACAATATACTGCATAATTGTATTCTCAAAATGAGTTTCTATACATAACGTGGGTTACACGAATCTTGGCTGTTGTGGCTTGTGCTTCTCTCTCTGTGTCTCTGCGTGTAAGATGGGACTGGAGTTCTCGTAGAGAGGCTCCAGTCCTGATGTTATTCTTGACTTACAGTGTGCTGGCTTAATAATCCAATAGGGTTGATAGCCTCTGAAGTCCTATATTTAACTAACTAACTCTGCATGTGTTTTTTCTCTCTCATTGCACTACTTTCTACGATCAAGATTTAATGTGATTTGAATATAATAATACCGTTATTAAATCCAATCTCGTACAGCATTCAGGATAGTATGTTCACCATTATTGCAATACACATCAACGTGCCCTCTACAATCTACTCCTAGTTTCTCAAATTACTTACACAGTCCGGCTTTTATATAATAAAAGGAAAGGACTAAAGGCAAATATGGGCTGGTATAGTGTTGCGACTGTTATTGATTGCTTCGTTCATAATTTCAATCAGTTTCTCCCATTTATTCAATACCATACATACTATAAACTGTCTATTTAATTATATATGTGCCCTATGCACTTTTTGTTTAATAAATTAAACGTAGTACTCGATACAACTTACCATCAAAGTCGGTGTTTATTTTTAGTAAGATTTAGTATCGAGCCCTCGAGTAGCAGGGCTCGCCTTCTCACGTCCCCTTTCTTTGACTCTATCTGTGATCCCAGCCTCTCACCTCTACAAACCACATCAACTCTCCTCTATGTATATCGAGTGCAGGCAACATTGATCTCACACACTAATAAAGGGAAATATAACCCATTCAGACCCGTTATATCTTGGTTGTAGAAAGTGTGTGCTATGACAGAGCTGCAATGAGTTACAAGGAATAGTTAGTATATCAAAGACCTTGCGGTCAATTTCGGGGAAATATTCGAAGTGGAAGGAGAGACATTGTGCAGTGCACTACACACATTACAGAGAGTGAAAAATACTATCTACTGACTACTGTCTTCTTGAACTGCTCAACTGAGAACATGTTTAAAACTTATGAGGAAAGTTTGTTCCAGGTAGAACAGATCTTAAATGGGAAACAGTTTCCACAAATACTAGTGCTGAACCTTTTCAATTCTAACTGCCAGCCATGGTTGCGTATTGCATTCATATTGAGGCTTAACAGTTTGTTATGATCCACATAGTCAAACCCATTACATATTTTAGAAAACTAAATGAACTGATCTCGTAGTCTGCGTGTACAAAGGAATACAAAGGAAATCAAGCAACAACAGATCTAGTGACCCTTCTAGGTTGCTTGTCCTCCAAAACACTGAGGATCAAGTGTCCAAACAGTGGTTTAGAGTGGGTAAGGGAACATTGAAAAGGGAATTACTGCCCTGGAAGTAATGTCCGTGGCAGGATTAGGAAGTTAGTAGAGGACAGAGGGGTTAGTAACTGAGGGGGGGATAAAATAAAGTTATTCATTTACAAACGCAGTAAGTCGCGGGTTTGATGCGAGATATTTGTCTAGCCGGAGTTTAAATGAATCAACGGTGATGCAGTCTGCAGTGTAAGAGAGAGACAGAGAGAGAGAAGCAGATCACTACAGCCAAGATTCTTGTAACTCACGTTGTGTATAGAAACTCATTTTGATTATATAATTATACAGTATATTGTATTAATAAACTCCTAATAAATGTTAAATGTTGGCCATTGTAAGCATGTGCAATGATGGTTTAACAATAATTTGCAATGAATCGGAAAAATCGTCGCTAATCACTAACTGCCAGCTAGAGAAGGAAGGTAGGGGAGTTGGGGATAGTGTGGGGGTTGAAGGTGGGGGTAGACTTGGACCCGACTCCCCCCTTCCACCTGCCCAGGGTGGAGTAGGGGAAAGAAGGCCCCACCCCTGAGCAACTTTTAGTACGTGTGAGTGTACCTAGTATCAGTGCATTACCACAGAGCCCAACGAAATGCCAAAAAAACAAAAACTCAATGTTCCCTGATTAAATATCACTGTATGAATATTTCTCATATTCAAAATATGGTACAGTCTACGACAGAACTGCTGTCATGGCCTGAGGCAATGTATTAGTTCGCTTATCTTTTAATAGATGGCCCTTTAATCGCTTCTAATAAAAGGGGGCGGGGTTAATATGGAGGTTGGAAGGAGGAGGAGTCAAACGTGTGTGTGTGTGTGTGTGTGTTCTAGAACAGCACGCAGAATAAGTTTATTTTAACATAACACACAGGCTATATTATGAGATTAGCTCATGCTGGATCACAAATAAGTAACATAAATCAGGTGTTGCGTTATTTATGGAATTTAATATACAGACAATCAAGTTTATATCCTTTACACTTCCCATTCCCCCCTCCTCCTCCTCTCCCTTTCACCCCAACTCTCCTTCTTCACCCGCTTTCTCTCCCCTCCCTCCCACCTCTCTCTCTCTCTCTCTCTCTCTCTCTCTCTCTCTCTCTCTCTCTCTCTCAAGGACGTAAATGATACCCTCTAAAATACGCAGATTAATACTATGCGATTGTTTTGAATTTACATATACATAATAAATGTTAGGGATGACGAAAATAACAAACATATATTGATTAGGAATAGGATAACTAGCGAGGCAGCGAACAACACCTATTGCTCGCTGCCTCGCTAGTTATCCTATTCCTATTTAAGCTACGATTCCCGAAGAACACATCTGTATTTGTTTGTATATATATTAAGTTAGTGTAACAATAACACTTAGGATTCAAGTTATTTGTGTTGGCTTAATTAAGGAATAAGTTGAATAATACATATACTTATGACCTCCACAATCTGTAATGTTTGGGGAGACGGAGCTTCAACCGCTCTCCTCTGTCCATCACATGCAAGCACCAACCCACCCACACCCACACTCACACAGGATACAAAACACACACACACACTCACACCCGATAACATAAAACGCACATCACACACATGATCACATACAACGTAATGGGCACAAATCACTCACATATGATAACATAAAACGCACACACACACACACACACACTGGTCCTGGCAAACTAGAAAATGTATTAGCATTATTGAGGAAATGCTGCTGTCTTCAGTGCGTGCCATGGCCATCCTGAGCCTTACGACCTATACAGACTAATAACACACATAACAAAGCCACTACACCAACTTCGTCTCGCTCCAACACCCCTTCTCCCCTCTCTACACTCTTCAGAAAATAGGAAAAGTAGAAAGTAGCTACGAGGTGCCGCTGTAAAGGCTTATCCTTGAATACCTTCACCTGACCTGACCCCCTCCGGGGTTTAGCTGGTCCACAAGGGTGTGTGACATGAACCCAATAGAGAATTTGTGGGCCATCATGTCATGGAGTGGAATGTAGACCAGGTTAGGATTGGAAAGGGCGGGAGGAGTGGGATCGGGGGGCAGGGCGGGTGGGAGGAATCCGTCGCCGCCCTAATATAAGTTGGAAAATGTTTAAATCAGCTCCAACGAGAATACAGGAGGTAGTTGATGCAGCTTGTGGGTGGAGATCATATTGATTGAATAAATATAAATTGTAAATGTTTACATTTAAGAACCCTTTATATGTATTATATAATGTGTATGTGTTTCCAATGTTCACCGTAACATAATGATGGTGAAATAATACATATTAAATTACATTCAAGGTAACATACACAGAGCTATAGTATACTTTTAATTATGTTTGGAGGATAGTTTAAACAATTCGAAGTAAAAACATAAAAGCCTAAACAATTTATATCAACTTTAAAACAACATAACCAGATTGCTTGGATTATCGTTAATTGTTCAATTCGATGACTTACTTTATAGTAAATCATTACAATGGGTAGCGCCGAACTGTTTACTGATAATAGGAAGCCACAGTAATTAAGCTAGTAATTAAGAATCCACTGAGAAAAGTATATATGCAATAATCACAGCGTGTCATATTACATGTTAAGGTAGATTATGAATTGGTCAACCACAGTGCTGTGAATAGTGGTATGGAAGAACAAAAGATTTACTCTAATATCAAAATTTGTTTTTATTACAAAGAAACACGTTTCGGCTCATCTAAAGTGTTTTCTCTAACTGAGCCGATATTATCTTGTCCTTATGATATATATTATATATTTGGTTATAATTTGGTCCCAGCTAGATTACAATGTGATCCAACTTGTCTTGATGCGTGGATTGTAACATCCAGTTTCAATTACTTATATATTTATACGATTGTTCACACTAACCAGGACGCCAAGTTTGGCAACTTTGAGTGTTTTGCAACGGAGCATATCTATTTATTTTCTATAACACATTGGATAGAATACGAGTTAATAATTGAGAGTCAGTAAAGGTAAACAGAACAGTATTATTAAAACACCAAAGTAATTTTTATGGACAGCTTTGAACACGATGATGAGGAAAATTATATATTCGGTTAGGAGAGAGAAGGGGGAGGGAAAAAGAGAGAAGGGGGGAGATAAGGGAAGGCAGCAGAGAGAAGGGGAGGAGGGGGAATGGGAAGGGCGAAGGATAGAAACTTGATTGTCTGTATATTAAATTCCATATATAACGCAACACCTGATGTGTGTTACTTATTTGTGATCCGGCATGGGCTAATCTAATAATATAGCCTGTGTGTTATGTTAAATAAACTTATTCTGCGTGCTGTTCTAGAACACACACACACACGTTTGACTCCTCCTCCTTCCAACCTCTATATTAACCCCGCCCCTTTTATTAGAAGCGATTAAAGGGCCATCTATTAAAAGATAAGTGAACTAACACATTGCCTCAGGCCATGACAACAAGTTCTGTCGTAGACTGTACATGCTAAGATTCATATGCAGGATTCGAAACTGCATAATAAATCGTAGGCTTGTGCATTATTCTTTAACTGTCTTCGTGGTGCAATGCATAAGTGTCACGATTTTCGGTGTGAGCATCCTAGGTTCGAATCCCCGGACTGCCACATGTGTTTGTTAATGTCATTAATCGAGTTTAGGAGTAAAGTTGGTTGGTGGAGATAACATAATATATATATATATATATATATATATATATATATATATATATATACATATATATATATATGCTCAGGCCCAATCCCCACTTTTCCAATTTTTGTATTTGTATTATATATATATAGTTTTTAGAGAGGCCTTCCTTAGGGTTAAGCGCCCCATGAATTACTCTTTCCATTCACATATGCATAGAGTAGTAGTAGTAGTAGTAGTAGTAGTAGTAGTATATAATTATATATATATATATATATATATATATATATATATATAGAGAGATATTTAAGGGGAGGTGTGGCGGAGTGGTCTTGCCACTGGACTGGTAATCCAATGGACCCGGGCTCGAATCCCAATATGTCAATGGGAAGATATTATTGGGATGGAATTTGTGCTGTACTTAGTATCAGTGCATTACCACAGCACACCGAAATGCCAAAAAAAAATACCCTCATTGTTCCCTGATTAAATAGCAATGTATGAATATTCCCCTATTAAAAAATATGCTACAGGGGGGCAATGCCTAGTGAGTTAATTGCTCAATAGGTGGCGTTCTGAGAGTGAGGGTCCGAGTGTGGGGGATGAGACTATGAAGTGCAGAGGCGAGGCGGCTTCAGAGATGGAGTTGCTTCGAGCCATGAAGCTTCACATGTCTCATTTCCTAGACTGGAGCAAGACCTCACGGGCCTCACCGTGTTCAGCGGTAGAGTGGGAGTAGTTGGAAGATAGAAACAAAAAAAATATATATATATACACGGTATGTTTTTTTTTCTTTTCTATATTCCAAGTACTCCCTCTCGGGCATAGGCTGAGAGCCTGTACATTCCAACCCTCAACACGGTGAAGCCCGTGAGGTCTTGTTCCAGTCTGGGGAGTGAGACATGCGAAGCATCCATCATGGTTCGAAGCAGCTCCATCTCTGAAGCGGCTGGTTGCTTCGCTCAAGTGCTTCACCGTCTCACCCTCCAGACTCAGACCCTCACTCTCAGAACGCCACCTATTGAGCAGTGAACTCACTAGGCATTGTCCCCCTGTAACATATTTTGAATATGGGAATATTCATACAGTGTTATTTAATCAGGGAACAATGAGGGTATTTTTTTGGCATTTCGGTGGGCTTTGTAGTAATGCACTGATACTAGGTACAGCACAAATTCAATCCCAATAATATCTTCCCATGGACATATCGGGATTTGAACCCGGGTCCATTGGATTACCAATCCAGTGGCATGACCACTCCACCACACCTCCCCTATATATATTTACATATATATATATATATATATATATATATATATATACATATATATATATATATATATATATATATATATATATATATATATTTCAGTTTCACCAATTTGACATAGTAATGTACTATACGAAACGATGTTTACATAATTATGGGACGGAGGGGAATATAAGTGTAACCCCTACTATTGTATATATATCCTTCTTTAAAACTACCTCCAATATTCGCTCATGTAAATTATACTGTTGTATGTGCTCTAGCTAACACTAGAAATTAAGCTCGAAAAATATATTCCTTAGTGAAGAGGTTAAGGTATTTTATATAGGAGTATAAATAAAATCCTCTAGTGTTAGAGTAAAAATAATACAAGTTCGCTTAACAAGCCATCAGTGACACATACCGGTATATTTATAGTTTGGCCTTGATTTTTTTAATTAAGGCTGCAGTGGTCGGGTGGGGTCCTTTGAGAGAGAGAGAGAGAGAGAGAGAGAGAGAGAGAGAGAGAGAGAGAGAGATACTTTATTGGAGATTCTGTGACAATAATATGGAATCATGATGTCGTAATTAATACAAAAGGAATAATGCAATTACTGACTAGTCTTTCTGCCAACCCTATATTTATTAAGCAATTTGATGTCCAATATTATATAACTGTTAGGGCTCAGAATCGAACTATATACAGTAGGCAGGAGGTCCAGCCACCTAGACCACCTAAGAAGGTTAAAAGGAGAAATCTGATACTTCTACCCGTATTTCTCCCCAACCTCAACTATGGTGGGTGGCAGACAGTTTTTTCATCGAATTCCGGCATCCCTAAGCATGACAAGTTATTATTTGTTTTGTGACAAATATAACGTATGAGCGTTTTTGTTTAAAGTACTATTTAAAGCATCGTTTCTAAATATTTTGACGAATCAATAACATATTACGTTTCCCTCGCTGTGCTTATACACCATAATGATCAACGAAAACTATATTTACTTCAGGAATTGGGAATATAGTAGGAAATATTATCATGTTTATGATTGCTGTTGTTGTTGTTGTTGTTCTTCTTCTTCTTCTTCTTCTTATTAGGGGTTCGACCCCTATGGGAAACCCCTATTGTAATCATTAAACCCGGTTATTCATCCAAATTCTTCTTACACGCCGATTTTGACGCAATAACTCCAGAACCGCTTTTTGGATCGGGATCAAACTTTCACAAGAGGTGCGATTTTGTATTGGGCATCTTTTGATATGATAAACATCTGGCATGGCGGCCAAACAGGTCCGTGGCAGCCGATTTCCCGAAAACTTTGACGCCATAATACCGTCTCTCCCACTCATAGGAAACGATTGGGTTTTGGCATATGGACTCCCCTACTAATGCTCCGCAAATGTTATAGAGAAGGTTTTGCTTTTGCACGTGGGTTTTTTTCCGGCAATCTTGAAAAAAACTCGAATTTCACTTATAATTCCACATCTTGAAAATTGCACCGATGATCAAATCCATGCTTGCGTAGTTGGGTGAGGCTCGCGATTCCGAACGTTTTGATACCAAAAGAATATAAATGGGTGGAATAGTTTGGCCGCAGTATTGAAAACTGTCTATTTTTAAATGACTTTAAAACCGTATTCGCTACCCACACAAAGTTTACCGTCTACAGTCTATAGGCTTCCACGCATCCCCCAGTTTTGCTTAATAACATAGTTGATTTATTATTCAGATCTATTATTTTTTTGTTATTTAACTCTCTCAAAACAGTTCGAGTCCCTACGAATTCCACCAATTATCTAGCCAACCTACCTATACATACCTACCCTACCAAATAATAATGATAATTCAAATTTATTTTTGGTGAATAGCAGAGTATTGGCTAAGGTTTTTAACAATTCCTCCCTTTGCCAAATGCTTTGTTATATATCAATGATATGGACCTTCAGAGTTTGACAATTGCCCGTGTGACAGCCTTCACCAAGGTGTAAAAGAGGAGAGCCCACTCAATGTAATAAATCTCTTCTACAGCGACTGTGGCGCCTCTAGAGGCCAATAGGTGATAACATGTTGATCAAGCCATTTGCTTCCCTCTTGATATTGTTTATACAAACTAAGATGATACTCTGCTGAAGACCACTTGCATGTATATAGTGTGTGAATGTACGAACAATAAGGAATTCTGAAGAATAAAACGCCTCCTCCCCATTCAGTTAATGCCTGGCAGATTTTGTTTATACCTATGAGCCGCTTGGCGGCGCTGGGTGTCGGGGAAATATACCTAAGCCTATTGAATGGGACAATCCTCTCCTAATGCTCCTTTCCTTGCCTTGACCCTGCTATTACGAACTTTATGCTGACATAAACATTATCTGCCCATAATAATTATGATTTAGGCTTTCAATCCTACTCCATCCTACACATAACTCACTGCCATAACTTAATATAACTAGTTTGGACTAGTTTGGACAAGTGTAGCTCAAATATAGACTATATAACAAGAAGTCAGGGTTGGAGTCCCTTTGCGGGGAGGCGTTAAACGTAGCTCTAAAACATGACGTCACTCGCCATCTGCGCATGCGTGAGAAACTTGGCAAATGTACAACTATTATATTGGATTAGATTAGATTAACCTAACCTAACTTAACCTAACTTAACCTAACCCTACCCTAAAATATAACAAAAATAACCAAAATAACAAATATAACGAAATAAAAAGATAAAAAATTTACCAAATACGAGTGGGATCGATCGCTGGTTTACTCAGTGACGGGTAGAGGTTCTACCGAGTGAGCTACGGATAGATCTGGAAGGAACGGTTTGAGGGTATATTTAAACACAACGGAGGTGAGGGGCGGGGCCAAGGGAGCCTAGACTCTCACGCATGCGCAGATGGTGAGTGACGTCATGTTTTAGAGCTACATTCAACGCCTTCCCCCTTTGCGTGTGTAGTTAGCGAGAGACGGAGTGACTGTATCGCTAGATTCCTTTCTCAAAAGCCGCTAGAATATCCTCTCGATATTGAATAAATGCAAACCATCTCTAGAATGATGCCACAAATCTGGAATGTTTTTTGTTGGTTTGTTTTGCATGTTTTACAATGTATAATGGTTCTAGATATTTATAGAGTATCCCTGGGAGTTATGGGAAAATGGTAGCTAAATTGAAGTATTGTATGTAGCTTTTTAAGATGTAGCGTTAAAGTAGCTCTATTGGCAACACTGACTTACATATTTATCGCTTTCGTGTCTGAATATTTCGTATATACTTCACTATTGGATGTAATCATACACATGCAGCTTATCTTATTAAACTCAGAGATTCCTCATTCGAAGTATATCCAAATATGATGTATGTATTTGAGCTTTGTGATACAAACCTCTATATATTTTATGAAAATACCTAATTGAACCTGCGCAGCTTTGTTTGTTTACCAGCTCGGGCCAAGACAAGACTACCCCACCTCTTCACAAACCCCTTCGAGATATAAGAATTTTTTGTCTTGCATTCTTATTGTGTATTACAAAGAAATGCTATAAGATGCCTATTTGTGTTGTTATCAACACTATTAGATTATTAGTATCCAATTGAGTAATATACCGCCCAGACATCACGATCGCCATTCTACCCACAAAATATGCTGTGTCGCTAGGCTATTATTCTTATATTACTACCCTCTGTTCTGCTTCAGGGAAGCACTTACACTAACTCTAATGTATTTTTTAGCAATTTCGGCATTGCATTTTTTCATGAGTAACATGGTTATCCCATAGTTTTACTTAAATTTCGTAGTATGTGTGATGCCAATTAACCTATGCCAGATCCAAGTCTTTAGACATTGGCTAGTTTATACCTTTCATTACTGCAGTTAAGCACAAACTTATTTAACAATGGAAAATAAAGTATGAGGAGGGCTGGGTATTAGTATTTTGTGAAAAAACTTAAAATAGGTTATACTAAATTTCATCAGGTTAAACAGGCCTAAGCCTAGCTTAATTTGATTTCACTGCTCAACATATTTGTTTTTGTTTTTGCGGTTGAGCTCTGCATATATTCAGGTAGGCTTGGGTTTTAGTAAAATTGCATTAGGCTAGGCTACATATGTTTATTTATATTGGAAAGCACAGGCCTACACATGCTAAGTATTTAGCCTACCCTACCACAATTAACCTAGACTGAAAAAACAAACAAAAATAGGCTAATTGCAGCTAAAGAATTTAGTCTAGCCTACCACAATTTAGCCTACTGAAAAAACAAAAATAAATAGGCTAATTGCACGCTCGCAGTATTGGAGGGAGCAAATCTGTCAAGGAATAGCCTAGATGTGGAAATTTACAGGCAATTTGCTCTAGCCCTTTTTGAGATATAGAGGTTAGAGGTCGTTGGATAGGCCTACAATAATATGTTGAGGGGGTCAATCACCCCCCATGACATATAATATTGTCATCATCATATATATTGCCAGCAGGGGGCAAATAGCCTAGGCCTAGCCTAACTAAAAAAAAAAATCGCCGTCAAAATAGACGCGAACTTATATTAACTACGGCGATCGACCATCGCCCGCACCGGCCGTCCCCCGGTTATTGTTGAGGTCCTGAGGAACCGTATGACTTCGACGAGCTCTTCCCTCCGCAGTCTCCGCATCCCATGGATCGTCGTACGGTACCTCTTCCCCTCCACATCCTACATCTGGTCGTCCTACATATGCCTCTTAAGCCTCGCCTCATCCCGTCACTGAGCATGTGGATGGGCGTCCCTTTCTGGCTTCAAAGATAGATTCCTTCCAACAGCTCCTACTGGATTGTCTGGGGTTGGTTGATAAGGGCAGTAGGGCACCTCGCTTCAAGACATTGCTCTGGCCCTAGTACCGCGGTTTGTAGGTCTCTGGTTCGCCACCTGATGACCTGCTATTGGGTTGTTGCCTTTACAGTTTTACGGTTCTACGAATGACCTAGAGTGAAAGTGCCACGGTGGTGAATTTTAACCTTAACTATAAACTAATTTAATTGTGACATAGGATCTCCGCGACTACGGTAGGGCCGGAGCGGGCGAGTATTCGCCTGAAGGTGCCCTTAATTAACCCCCAAGACAAGACAAGACAAAATTCTAGTGCTGGTTTTACTCAGATTTTGTGAGTTTTAATTTAGCCTAGCCTAGGCCTAAGTGTTCAGAAAATTTGAAAATGCACACCATACTAGCCTACCCATAGCCTAATAGGCCTAGTGATTCTTTTTCGGCAGACGACCCACAAATGTTCATAAATATTATAGCCTAGGCCTAGGCTAGCCTAAGTTCTGGAATGCATGTTGGAATAGCCTTCCTATAAACTGTAGGCTAGGCTACTTCCTTTTAATTTAAGTTTGATTCTTTGGAAAAATCTATTAGGCCTAGACCAGGGCAGAAAAGTAACATTTAAAATTACGTGTGAAAAGTCACCCATAAACGGCGGGCCGCCATGTTATTGTAATTTGGGAGCTTATTTCGTCTGTTGATTGACTTTCTCCTTTTTGGGGTCCCCTATGAATTAGCACAGATGATGATGACATACCGTACATCATAATACGTGACGGGCCGACGTGGGGGGGCAGAGCTGCAGAGACCCCCTTAACATATTTTGTGTCCCACAGTAACTTTTGTTACGACCGGCACTACGAAATAAACAAGGGCACTTAATATTGGACTAGATGATAGGCGGCTCGCTTGGTGTAGTGACTAGTGTCTCAGACTTCCACCCAGAAGGCCCGGGTTCACGCCCACGCTCGGTGCATTAAAGATTTTTCACAAGCACTGAGTCGTTACCATCCCTCATGAGCAAAGGGATGGGGTAGTAGTACAGGACCCCAATGGAAATACGCCTAATCGGCCTTATTGAGCTATCCTTAGCTAGCTTAGCATGCGCTAGCTTTAAGAACTATTATTATTATTATTATTATTATTATTATATCTGCAACAACGGTATGCTAATTCCAAACCCTCGAACTATTACGCCAGTGAACAAAACACTTAAAACCCTCCAGAGTTAATCTACTGGATAACGGGGTATCAATTAACTGGGTTTTAGTGCACTTCTACAAAGGCTTTCCGGTGACGTGACGGCAAAGCCTACTCACAACAGGAGTACTTTACGTTAATAAAATGCTCTCAAGTAATAACAATGCTTAAATAAACTATAACAAGATTTAATAAAGGGGTATATGCTTACGTTAACTTTAGTGTGAGTCTGTACTCAACACTAAACTCTTCAATGCTCTATGAAAACACTGGAAGTCTAGTCCTACAGCAAACAGATATGGAATATTCTGAAAACGTCTGATACTCTAAGATGCTCGTCGAATATAGAACAGAAATAATGCAGGGGCAGGACACCAAAGCGTGTATCTTAAATACACCAACAAGTAGGATACATATATATATAACAAGGGAGTGCAACAACTCTTTGACAGCACAAATAATAGCCACTCAAAACAGTACTTCCTTAGCCAAAGTAACAGCCATACTGGGTTGTGCACCAAGCATCAACCTAGGCTAAAATAATACGTGAATAATTCCTAAAGCATACACAGTTAAAGTTAATAAACACAATGCTGTCTTTATTACTAATAAAGTCTAGCAGTGGCATAAAAGGTACCAGGAGGCTAGGCAGAGCGCAAGCATGCTCGTAGCCTACTGTCTCCCCTTGAACAGATTTCCCTTATGTTACTTTAAGTGACTAGGAGGCTCTCTTGGTAAGTCCAGATCTCAAGTATCTGGTCTTACCCTGGCGCTCCACAAAGGTCAACAAAATGAGGTAGCAAGCATACAAGTAAGAGTAGGCAAAAGCCCTTCGCTTGTATACTGCTACACTCGCAAAGGAAAAATATGCACAAGGGTTACAGGCTACCTAGCTTCGTCGAAGTCGTACAGGCTCTGACTTGCCCTATACTTAACTCAGACAACGACCAAAGATACCCTCCACTGTCTAGCATTAAATAGTAACAAAGAACAACTCAATAATTAAAAGCACCCAATGATAATATGACTCCATGTGACTATGACTAATAATCCCTAAAGCTAGTGCAAAACATATATGTGAGAACTGGTGCTGGGTAATACGACTGGCCGACTATGGAAGTCGTATGCAGAACCAGAAGGGATAAGTAATTGAATAAAGATGAGAAGTATTGGAAAAGAAGAAGTTCAGAGAGAGAAACAGTAGTACAGGGGGGGTTAGATTGGGGACAGATTGCAAGGGAAGTCTAGGACCAAGCACACCATGCCAAGCTCTAAGGAGACACGCGGGTAGGAGCCCCCCAGCACTAAACTAAGACAGTGGCTCCCAATCACAGACCACTACGTCATGAAGAGCAGGCGTCATATGACGTGCCAGGCCCGCCGGCCATTCAAGGGGCGTGGGAACCTCCGCCCGAGCGAGGAAGGCACACGTACATACACACGCACATAATACCACCTCGCTGCCTCCTTCATTCTCTCTCTCCTTGCAATTCACACTACATATCTTATACTCTATCAATAATATAAAATACTTCCAAGTCTCACAGACAAGAATAAAGACAACCACTGATCTGTCTGTGACAACATGAATACTAGGAAAGAAAGAACATCGTTCTACGATTATTATAGCCCATTTCACTGCCCTGGCGAGTGCTAGCGAGTACGAGTCCATTCTGGCAAGCTGGCCAGCGTAACAACCCGCCCAAGATGTGGGACGTTTTAACCTCAGGTAAACGCCACATCTAACCAGACAGAATGCTCAGCAACCCCGCCTCACCCAGCTACTCCCCCAAGTTGTGAAACCAAGGCACAATCACAAACATAAAACACTTCATTATATACAAAAAATCTACACAACACTTCCCAAAAATAATAGTATCACTTAACAATATTACGCTCAACGAGCAAGCTTCACCAAGCCTAGCCTACTAAGACAAAAACTCAGAATGTCTTAGATTCTTGCTGTAACATACTGCACTTATATACTATCAAAAAGAAAGAGTTTTTATGTGAGGTTTTTTATATTTTTTTAATAGTGTTTTTGGCGGCTTTGCACTACAGGGGCAAGCTTAATTTGTTCTCCACTCTCAAACAAACACTGACTGAACGGCGAGGGTGCTCCTTAAGACATACCCTCCCGTGACAAACAATCAGCCAGAACATTATCAGTGCCCTTAACATGCCACACATCCAACTTGTGTTCCGGCAGCAAAACAACACCTGACACTGATAAACTGCCCAGTCCATCACAAGACTGGCACTTCTCTTCGCTCTCTCCGGCAACAGGACCTGCCAATAACCTTTCACTATTTCTACCTTAGTGATAAACGATGCAGCCCCGATGCGGTCTATGGGGTCGTCAACTCTGGGTAAGGTATAGGCGTCTGTCAGGGATAATGCACCAACACTCTTGCAAACAACACAAACACGGATCTTGCCAGTTAACTCAGGTTGCAAAGTTACTGGCAACGACCACTCACGATATCCTTTATCCCTCAGACCCTTCTCCAACATGTAGTCCAGCTCTGCTTTCACGACAGGCTGTCGAGCAGGATTTATACGGTAGGGAGCCAATTTGAGCCTTGCACTGTCTCCAGCCTCCATGTCGGGTTCTACCCCGTACATCAGGCCTGGAGAATCAACAAACATGCGGGCGTACTGCCACAGCCTAGTAAACAACTTCTCTTGGCGCTTAGGAACAAGAGGTTGCAACTTATCTTGAAGAACAATATGCCTAGTGCCCTCCCACAGCCCAGCCGGGACCATAGTTTCTACACTATAGTCTCCCTCCTTCTCCGCCTTTGTCCCTAGAACAGTGTTAGATACTCCAATATATCCAACTATTACTCCATGAATTACTTAAACACTAGAATACATATTTAAAGTATATCTCACTATTATAACCTACAACTACTCATATTAGTAAACATAATATTTCTTACACCGACTGTATATGATGGAGGTAAGTGGTACTGGGCGCCTAGAATCTGAGGTTTAAGTAGACGTCAGCTTCTAGTCAGCATTCCCGAGATCTCACAATAGAGTTGGTTACACGTGACCGCTCTGATGGAGAGTTACCCAGAACAGGTCACGTTGGAAGCCACACCTTATGACGTCATTATTGACAGGTACTAGGATTGGTTGTGATGTACACGGGAATGATAATGAGTGGTTTTACTTCAAAAAGAGGGGCATAACCCAACATAATATAAGGTGGGTATCCAGAGAGCGAGGGGAGAAACAAGAGAGACCCCGGCTCGCTCATCAAAGGGTCAGAGGTTAGCTCCGTGTGTGATAACCAGACTATATAACATACTTGAATTAATCGTACTGATACGAATACTTATACAATCAATATATTAGTGTACTTCTGAATAAGTCTTAAGATATCTTTTATTATACTATTCTTAATTATTCTCAAGTTTCATTTACCTAACCTTGCCATTTATCTAACATTCATTTGAGTTATCTAATTAATCCCAGGGTAAACCTGTGATGGTGGCAGCATATATATAGGGGAATTGATACCATTATTAACCCTATTCGCTTAAGCTTACAACAGCCAGGTCATGAGAGGGACAATCAAAGGAGTACAAAGGAGTACAAAGGAAATCAAGCAACAACAGATCCAGTGACCCTTCTAGGTTGCTTGTCCTCCAAAACACTGAGGATCAAGTGTCCAAACAGTGGTTTAGAGTGGGTAAGGGAACATTGGAAAGGGAATTACTGCCCTGGAACTAATGTCCGTGGCAGGATTAGGAAGTTAGTAGGGGACAGATGGGTTAGTAACTGAGGGGGGGATAAAATAAAGTTATTCATTTACAAACGCAGTCAGTCGCGGGTTTGATGCGAGATATTTGTCTAGGCGGAGTTTAAATGAATCAACGGTGATGCAGTCTATAACGTTTCGGGGAAGCCCATTCCACAAGTTGACAACTCGATTGAAGAAGAAATTCTTAGATTCGTGCGAGTTAAAAGATTTACCAATAATTTTGCAACCGTTTCCCCGCGTGTAATTAGATTGGTCGATAGTGAAGTACTTACTACAGTTCATATTGTCGATGCCTTTGATGATTTTGAACACTTGAATTAAGTCGCCTCTTAATCTGCGCTGGGTTAAAGGAAATAGATTTAATTCTCTAAGACGCTCTTCGTATGGTTTGTTCTTTAGGCTAGGTATCATTTTGGTAACTCTACGTTGAACTCGTTCTAGCTTGTTTATATCTTTTTGGTAATAAGGGCACCAGGATTGAACGCAGTATTCCAGAAGAGGGCGGACTAAGGAATTGTAAAGGGTTAGGATAACTTCTTTGGATTTATGCTCAAATGACCTGCCTATAAAGCCAATTATTTTGTTTGCCTTCTTAACAACTGAACATTGTTGACTCGGTTTTAGGTTACTCGATATTGTTACTCCCAGATCGGTTTCTCTGTTTACATTCTTAAGCTGAGTGCCATTCATCGAATAGTTTGCTTTCTCATTTAGGTATCCGATATGTAGTACTTTACATTTATCCGCATTGAAACTCATTTGCCAAATTTGGGCCCAACATGACAATTTATCTAGATTGTGTTGCATATCGTCAACTTGTTCTTTCGAGAGTACGCTATTTGCAATTTTTGTATCGTCAGCAAATTTTGAGATTGTACAGGTGAGACCCTCATCTATGTCGTTGATGTAAATTAGAAAGAGAATTGGTCCTAGTACCGATCCCTGGGGTACCCCGCTACTTACATTGGTCCATTTTGATGCCTTACCGTTTATGACTACTCTTTGCTTTCTGTCGCTGAGCCAATTTTCTATCCATTTCAACACACCGTCTTGTATTCCATGCGCTTTTAGTTTTAGCAGTAAACGTTTGTGGGGAACTTTGTCAAAGGCCTTTTGAAAATCAAGGTATATAATATCTACAGCTTTACTCTCATCGTAGAGGTTGAGGATATCGTGGAAGAAGTCTAAGAGGTTTGTTAAACAGGAACGTTTTTTACGAAAGCCGTGTTGAGTATCTTTAAGTATGTTATTTTCCTCTAAGTGATTTACGAGTCTGTCTCGTATGACAGTTTCTAGCATTTTACATACAACTGAGGTTAAGCTAATTGGACGATAGTTACTGGATAGGGATTTGCTGCCTTTTTTGAATATCGGTGTTACGTTGGCTAGCTTCCACTGATCGGGCATAGTTCCAGACTGCAAGGATTTATTGAATAGTAATGTCAGTGGTTTAGAGAGCTCATCCTTAGCTTCCTTTAGAACTCTAGGCGAGATTGTATCAGGTCCAGGCGTTTTATTTACCTTGAGTTTATCTAAACAATTCAATACTTCTCTCTCTGTAACGGTGATATTGCTTAAAACATCTGAATTATCAATCGGAATCGGCGATGGTGTAGGGATATCACTGAGGTCTTCTGTTGTAAAAACTGATGCAAAGAAGGTATTGAGGGCATTACTCATTTGTTCTTCGTCTTTGGTGTATTCTCCATTTTCATCGACTAACGGTCCAACAGTTGAAGTAACTACTTTTTTCTTTCTGATATAACTATAGAATTCTTTCGGGTTTGTTTTACTTTGATTCGCAATATGTAACTCTAAGGTCTTTTTACTTTGCTTAATTAACTTTTTGGCTTTGCGTCGTAGCTCTACAAATTTCAGCCGTTCTTCGTCATTTTGTGAGGATTTTAATCTATCATTAGCAAATTTTTTAGCAAGCAGGCAGTTTGAAATATCTTTATTCCACCATTTGGGCTTATTATTATGGCCTGGACGCCGAGTTTTCGATGGTATGCAGTCTTGCACTGCTTTTAGGTAAGTGGCTTCGAATAACTTCCAAGATGTATTTATGTCGTTATTGTGAATTAAAAAGCTCCAGTCAGTTTCTTTAAACATAGCTCTAAGTTTATGGAAGTTTGCTTTCTTGAAATTAGGGACTTTTTCGATGCTACTATTTGGTTCGTTACTAGTAAACTTTAAAGTGAAAGTTATCGTATGATGGTCGCTGTTACTGAATTCATCACCAACATTCAAATTCTCTATTAATTCTTCTTTTGTTGCAAGTACAATGTCAAGAACGTTAATACCACGGGTCGGCGTTCCAACAAATTGATAAAGCGAACTCTCTTGCAAGTTCGTATACAAGTCATGTCCGGAGTGTGAAGTAAGAGTATCGCCCAACTTGGTCACAGGTAAATTAAAGTCACCAAAAATTACGGTATCTTGCGAGTTACTTATATCTGCAATTTGTTCGTAAATTTCTCGGTCAGTTTGCACTGATTGAGCTGGAGGTCTGTATATTAATGCAAGTATTATTTTGGTACCTTTATTATTCTTTATTAGCACAAAAGATGCGTCGACGTTCACAATTTGAGGTTTTGACAAGAGGGTAGGGTTAAGACTTTCTTTGATATAAAGTAAAACGCCACCTCCATTTCGATTTATTCGGCTTTTCTCAAACATTACATAACCGGGAAGTGAATACTCTGCTAAAAAGTCTCTATCTTCTGTATTGAGCCAAGATTCTGTTATGCCAATCACATCATAATTTTCTGTAAACACTAGCTCCTCTAAATCTGAAAATTTATTGCGTATGCTACGAGCGTTTGCATAGAAAACCTTTAAATTTGTTATTTTAGAACTCACAGAACGCGCTTCAATAATATTTTTGGTTCTTGTCGGATCTACATTTATGTTCATGGCTGTCCTCGGTCCTCGCTGTCTCCGGTCCTTATCGCTGGTGGTCCTCGGTTGCCTCTGTTTTTTTCTTGGCGTTGGATGATTTATGTCACTGCTGCTTCTTCTCGGATGGCGTTTTTTGATCCATGGCTGCGGACTGCTTCGTGTAGGAGACGACCCATGCGTGCTGAACCCACAGGGTTTAGATGAGTGCCATCCTTGCGGAACAGAGTAGGCTGGTTGTAGAAGTTGTCCCAGAGGTTGATGAATTCAACTTCTTCCCTCAGACACAAATGTTTTAGTCGACTATTTGTGCTGAAGGCCTTGTCGTAGAATTTGTCAGGTGCGTCGATCTTGGGGAGAATGCCTGAGATGATGATATTCCTTGACTTGTTTTTGTAGTGCTGTACCAATCTGTACCACCTGTGCAGTCACTCCCATAGTTTATAATTGCTAAGGCTTCCCCGCCGATACCGTACATGCGCACCCCCGCATTCCTTGCGACTACACCTGCCGGCGCAGCATCACCGCTTTCAGCGCCACGGCCAGATACAGTCGGTCTATGGTAGGGCTGTTGCATTCTACTAGAGCAGCATTGGGAGGCTATGCGACGACCGGGCGCATCCACTCCACAGCCAACCTCACCAATCTGCTCAATGTCCTGATTCTGACCACCACCCTTAGCAGCCATGGGTCGACCCTGACCTGACAACCATGCCAAAGCCTCGTCGCCCAACTTGAACCACTGAAACAACGAGGCCAACTGTTTACTCACACCCAAGTGACCTGCCAGCGGAACATCATGCACCGCATGAGTTGTGAGGCCTGGGTGCTCGGCACAAACAGTGGGGTATGAACCGGGCAGGTGCTGGAGCACTGCACACTGCTGCTCAGGCAGGTGCTCAAGCGCTTCCACAGCCACCTGACTCGTGTCCCCCGCCCACTGCTCCGCCGAGACATGACAATCCCAAGTTTTCTCCACCTGTGCCCCACTGCCCCCCTCTCATTCTCCACCTTGGCCGCTGCAGACCAACACAGGGACAGTAGGCTGCTCAGGTGGTTGCCTCACAAACTCCTTTAACAGGTTCACATGACATGCTTCCCCGTCCTCATCAAGTTCAATAACCCCGTTCCCACAACTCTCAAGACTAAGATCTTCTAGTTGTACCTGGGAACTACTCTGTCGCGGAGTGCCATCACGCACTACCATGTCACTAGGGGGGACAGGTTCTGGGGCCACTCCGGAGCTCACATTTGGTGCAAGTACCGAGTCACCAAGGAGTGTCGCTGGGTCCAAACTCTCAACCCGACCAGCCTTGACTTTCTCCTTCCGACCCTTCCTCCGCTGGTCTGAAACTTGGGTACTAGGCTGTGACACCTGAGTGGACTGAGATCTCTCGAGCCCCTCTTGCCCCTCCCTACTCGTGTCGGCCGCCCTCTCGGCAACGACTAAGGGTGGAACCTCGGAAGTGAGAACCGCAAAGTCGTTACCGAGAAGGAGGTCGACCCCCTCAACTGGCAATTTCTCCACAACACCCACATCCAACTCCCATGTCACACCGTCCACCTCAAGCTCCACTCTGAGCAGCGGGTAAGACCACATAGCATTGATGCCTTGAACCACCACAACACGAGCTGCGTTAATAGGCTTGCCAGTGAAGTTCTTAATAAGTGTCTGGGAAGCGCCGTATCACGCAACAACTCAAGCCTATGCTCCACACCAGCCCACCTCACAGTGCCGTGCCCCCTTTGACCACAAAAAGCATCCCGGATGGGTGACGAGCCCTCATGCTGCTTCTGCACCGACTGTGACTTCGCAACCGACATATTACCCCGGGCAAACGCGGAAGACCTCAAAGATACACCGATGTTGCTCACTAGTGACACCACTGCTGTAGGCGGTGTGCTCGGACATGAGCGCGCAATATGCCCCTTCTCATGACACTTGAATCATTCCACTTCACTCTTGGACTTCCTCTGAGGTGAGGAAGGGCCCTGGCCTTTCTTTAACGGGAAGGGTTTCGACTTGGGATCAAAATTGGCACCAGTACTCTTAAATGGGTAATTAGTTGTGTCCTTAATTCGGGGGGGGGGGTGGAGTGGTACGCCCCTTGTTACCTGCCTCAGCTCTCTGTGCAGACCCGCACCCTCGAATCAATGACAACCTGAGGTCAGCCAGCTCAGCCGCCTCCTGCAGAGTTTTTGGTTGCTTTTCTTTCAGGTTAAGAGTCAAGTCACTGCCAGTACATTTAAAAAATTGCTCTAACAACACTAATTGCTTCACTGCATCAAAAGTAGTTGCCTTCTCCAATCTTAACCAATTCTCAAATGCATCTGACAGCTCTCTAGCGTGTTCCTGGAAAGTACTCTCCTTTCTCTTGGGAACAGCCCTAAATTTCAGCCTATGGGTCTCTGGCTGCAACTCATACGCCCTCAGGACAGCCTCTTTCAACGCCTCATAATTCACGCAGGAATCTAGGGGCAAAGCATCATACGCCTTGAGTGCTTTCCCCGTCAATCGTGACGAAACAAGGGCTGCCCACTTCTCCTCGGGCCATTGGTGCTCCTGGCACTTTTTCTCAAAACGGAGAAAGAATTCGGTAACTCCTAACTCATCAAACACTGGAACCAACTTTAGTAGATGCGACAGGGACTGGTCATGGGCTCGACCCCCCTGGACGACACGGTTCCTTGTCACCTCTACACGAGTTTTCTCTAGATCAACATCGGCACAATACCTTTCAGACTCAAACTTAAGCTCAGCCTCTCACTGCTTGAGCTCAGCCTCTCGCTGCTGCTGCTGCTGCCTGATCTCAGCCTCTCGCTGCTGCTGCTGCTGCCTGAGCTCGGCCTCTCGCTGCTGCTGCTGCTGCTTGAGCTCAGCCTCTCGCTGCTGCTGCTGCTGCCTGAGCTCAGCCTCATGCTTTCGCTGCTCGAGCTAATGCTTTCGCTGCTCGAGCTCAAGCTCAGCCTGTCGCTCCTGCTGCTTAAGTTTGGCGAGCTCGAGCTGAAACAACATCTCGGAAGACAAACCTTGAGGAGGGGGTGCTACTAACAGGGGCCCACCCAGTGAGTCACTTAAAGGCATACCCAACCGCCAACGGGCATTGGCCTGCGGGAACGTACCCGGCTCCGGAGCCCGAGGGGGCGCCATGATAGGAGTCGAGTGGAATGGGGGCTGGGCCGAAGGTGCCCCAGCTCCCGCTCCACCCGAAGCCCCATGCACCCAACCGAGCACACAGATAACCAGCTCACCCCTCGACAAACTGCTAGTACCGGAAAACCCTAAGACCGTGGCTACACACTGCAGTCCGTACCGGTCCAGCCACGACACCCGGTCCGCCGACACAGGCTCCTCCAAAAAAATCCGAGCATCCTCTTCATTGTTCACCGCCCGAACGCCGTTTAACAACTCCACCTTCTCCACCTCCTCGCCTGTCTCTCGCACTGTGCCCTCACTATGCTCAGACCCGTCCAGTGACATGATGGAGTCAACAACAAAAATTCTCAAGTCAAGACAAAAGTAGCCAAACTCTCGCGTAGCTTTATTCACAAAAAAATATTCGAAGATGTTCTTGAGTGCAATACTAGGTCACCAATAAACTCCAACAAGTTCTATATATCCTCAAAACAATGTCCACTGCCAACACTGCGAGAAATAAATTCAACCCCAAATGGCAATAAAATTTCTCCCCCCCCAAAAAAAATGCAATATTCAGTTCACTATATACTGGCCTAAGGTCGCCATTTGTTACGACCGGCACTACGAAATAAACATGGGCTCTTAATATTGGACTAGATGATAGGCTATATCTGCAACAACAGTACGCTAATTCCAAACCCTCGAACTATTACGCCGGTGAACAAAACACTTAAAACCCTCCAGAGTTAATCTACTGGATAACGGGGTATCAATTAACTGGGTTTTAGTGCACTTCTACAAAGGCTTTCCGGTGACGGCAAAGCCTACTCACAACAGGAGTACTTTACGTTAATAAAATGCTCTCAAGTAATAACAATGCTTAAATCTTAAATAAACTATAACAAGATTTAATAAAGGAGTATATGCTTACGTTAACTTTAGTGTGAGTCTGTACTCAACACTAAACTCTTCAATGCTCTATGAAAACACTGGAAGTCTAGTCCTACAGCAAACAGATATGGAATCTTCTGAAAACGTCTGATGCTCTAAGATGCTCGTCGAATATAGAACAGAAATAATGCAGGGGCAGGACACCAAAGCGTGTATCTTAAATACACCAACAAGTAGGATACATACCTTATATATAAAACAAGGGAGTACAACAACTCTGTGATAGCACTAATAATAGCCACTCAAAACAGTACTTCCTTAGCCAAAGTAACAGCCATACTGGGTTGTGCACCAAGCATCAACCTAGGCTAAAATAATACGTGAATAATTCCTAAAGCATACACAATTAAAGTTAATAAACACAATGATGTCTTTATTACTAATAAAGTCTAGCAGCGGCATAAAAGGTACCAGGAAGCTAGGCAGAGCGCAAGCATGCTCGTAGCCTACTGTCTCCCCTTGAACAGATTTTCCTTATATTACGTTAAGTGACAAGGAGGCTCTCTTGGTAAGTCCAAATCTCAAGTATCTGGTCTTACCGTGGCGCTCCACAAAGGTCAACAAAATGAGGTTCTAAGCATACAAGTAAGAGTATAAGAGTAGGCAAAAGCCCTTCGCTTGTATACTGCTACATTCGCAAAGGAAAAATATGCACAAGGGTTACAGGCTACCTAGCTTCGTCGAAGTCGTACAGGCTCTGACTTGCGCTATACTTAACTCAGACAACGACCAAAGATACCCTCCACTGTCTAGCATTAAATAGTAACAAAGAACAACTCAATAATTAGAAGCACCCAATGATAATATGACTCCATGTGACTATGACTAATAATCCCTAAAGCTAGTGCAAAACATATATGTGAGAACTGGTGCTGGTAATACGACTGGCCGACTATGGAAGTCGTATGCAGAACCAGAAGGGATAAATAATTGAATAAAGATGAGAAGTATTGGAAAAGAAGAAGTTCAGAGAGAGAAACAGTAGTACAGGGGGGGTTAGATTGGGGACAGATTGCAAGGGAAGTCTAGGACCAAGCACACCATGCCAAGCTCTAAGGAGACACGCGGGTAGGAGCCCCCCAGCACTAAACTAAGACAGTGGCTCCCAATCACAGACCACTACGTCATGAAGAGCAGGCGTCATATGACGTGCCAGGCCCGCCGGCCAATCAAGGGGCGTGGGAACCTCCGCCCGAGCGAGGAAGGCACACGTACATACACACGCACATAATACCACCTCGCTGCTCCTTCGTTCTCTGTCTCCTTGCAATTCACACTACATATCTTATACTCTATCAATGATATAAAATACTTCCAAGTGTCACAGACAAGAATAAAGACCACCACTGATCTGTCTGTGACAACATGAATACTAGGAAAGAAAGAACATCGTTCTACGATTATTATAGCCCATTTCACTGCCCTGACGAGCGCTAGCGAGTACGAGTCCATTCTGGCAAGCTGGCCAGCGTAACACTTTTATTGGGATGGATGTAGTTACCGGGTGTGCGGTCGTCATGTTTACATAGGGCGATCGCCGCGGTTAACTTTGCGTCTATTTTGACGGCGATTTTTTCGGTTATTTGCCCCCTGCTGGCAATATACGTGATGATGACAATGGGTGGATGGGACTCGTTAGCCTTGGTCGGCAACTCATCTAGGGGAGACAACCTTATACAAATCCGGGTGGATGGGACTCATCAGCCTTGGTTGGCAACCTGTCTAGGGGAGTAAACCTGTTACAAATCCGTACTGCTTACCTAATGGTAAGGCAGGTTAGTGGATGGATTAGCTGAACACCACTGTAGAAAAATAGTGCTAACGAGATACACAGAGGGCCTCGGAGTCGGACGGATCCTAAATTGAGTGGTCAATCCTGTAAGTCCTTCACTAAACTTGCTGGGGTTGTCCCTCTCACAGGGAATAGGTTCACTTGGGGACATTCTGTGTATGGCCACCCTCGTAAGGGGAGTGAGGCGTCCAGCAATACATAGATAGATAGATAGATGACAATATGTCATGGGGGGGATGAGGGGCCCTCAACTTATTATTGTATCCAATGGCATTCAAAAATAGACGGGAACATGATTGCAAAGGTCTGACGCCACCGCCGTCATGTTTACATTTGTCGATCGCCGTAGTTAAGTGCGCGTCTATTTTGCCAGCGATTATTTCGGTAATTTGCCCCCTGCTGGCAATATATACGATGATGACAATATGTCATGGGGGGATGAGGGAGGGCAAAGGCCCCCATCAACATATTATTGTATCCAAAGGCTGTCAACATAGACGGGAACATGATGGCAAAGGTCCGACGCCACTACACGTAGTGTAAACAAGGCTGGCGGTACGCCTGCTCTTAACATTCTTGCCATTTTATTATATAGGCTAGGCTGTACAATCAAAATCTTGGCTCGGGTATTTTCATATTGGTGTTCCCTTCTTAAGTTGAAAAACAAGAAAATTCGAGGCAATTTTTGCGGTGGTTAAAACTGATGTCAATTAAATTAGCCGTAAAATATTACTAAAACTACCACCAATTTTCCCATGGGTTTTCATTTTGGTTTTAGGTAGTTTTCAGCATCATGCAGTAGCCTAATTGAAAAGGAAAAGATGTAGTATCCGGGTGTAAGGTCGTCATGTTTACATATGTCGATCTTCGCGGTTAAGTTAATTTTGATGGCTATCTATTCCGTTATTTGACCTCTGCTGGCAATATAGCCTATATGATGATAAGTCATGGGGGGGGGGGTGAGGTAAAACCCGCTCAACCTATATATTATTGTATCCCACACCCACGGCAGTCAAAATAGACGGGAACATGATCGCTACCATCTGCATAGTGTAAACAAGGCATCCGGTAACTACATTCTTGCCGTTGAAATTAGTTACAATACCAGTACCTGGAAAATTATATTTCCCCATCACCCAACCATCTTAAGAAACTCAGATGTACCGGTATGTCCTTTTCAGAGCAAAACAAAAATAAATAATAATTTGTATTATAGAGATGGAACGAATATAAATGTTCACTATTTGCGAATACGAATACGATTTTTTTGGGGTAAATTTCGCGAATACGAATAGCGAATAGCGAATATTTCAATCTTTCTTGAAGGATGAAATTGTCATCCTTCAAGAACTGGTAATTCTTTTTATATCACCAACAAACGTTAATTAAATTACTATGAAATTAATTACCGGAAGCCAATGACGATGTGAAATACCTGAGCCAACTATTGGGAAGGATTTAGTAGGCTATCCGGGCGTACGGTCATCATGTTCGATCGATCTTGGTTAAGTTTGTTTATTTTTACGGCTATTTTTTCTGTTATTTGCCCCTTGCTAGCAATATCTATGATGATGACAATAAGTCCTGAGGGGATGAGGGTGGGCATAGCCCCCCCTCATCCTGTTATTATATCCCACGGCAGTCAAAATAGACGGGAACATGATTGTGAGCGTCCAACGCTGCCGCCGCCGCTCCACATAATGTAAACAAGGCGGGCACCCGAATAGGGTAGAATGTAGAGTTAGGACAGTGGTCTTCATTGCACGGCTCGCGAGCCAGTGGCGGCTCGCAATGACCTGATTGGCGGCTCGCAAAAAAAGAGAGAGAGAGAGATAATAATTGTTACTAGTCTTGTTCTATAAACCTGTGGCTATGGAAATGGAAACCCACTAATGAAATTTAGTTCCTATATATGTATTTTTTTGCCTATCCTTGTGGCTTATTTGCCTTATGGTTTATGTGGCTCTCACTCTGAATATGTCCTGAACTTTTGACTCTCCTGAAAAAATTAGTTAATAACACTGAGTTAGGGCGTACTGCCAGCCTTGTTTACACTACGCGGAGCGGCGACGGACGCTTGCCATCATGTTCCTGTCTATTTTGACTGCCTTTGGATACAATAATATGTTGAGGGGGGCTCTGTCCCCCTCACCCCCCCATGACAATGCATATTGTCATCATCATATATATTGCCAGCAGGGGGCAAATAACCGGGAAATTCGCCGTCAAAATAAACGCAAACTTGACCACGGCGATCACCATATGTAAACATGACGGCGGCGGCGGCGGACGCTTGCTATCATCTTCTCGTCTATTTTTAATGCCATTAGATACGATAATATATTGAGGAATAGCTGGCACAATCACAGGGAGGGGGGAATATTGACTTATCGTTGCTAAGATGCTCTCAATTCCATTCAAATTCCATGTTGAATAATCTTTCGTAGTGTACGGTACCTTCCAAGCATCTATAATTTCTTTGTTATATTTAGCTTGGGTTTTCATGATTTATAAACCTTCTCGCTGCCACTGACAAAGTCTGTTGGAAAACAAAGGGTCACCCAAGGAATAAGACCAAGTGGTGGTAGCATCTGTCGATGTCCCCAAATGACAATAAAATGTCTCCCCCCAAAAAAAAATGCAATATTCAGTTCACTATTTACTGGTCTAAGGTCGCCATTTGTTACGACCGGCACTACGAAATAAACATGGGCTCTTAATATTGGACTAGATGATAGGCTATATCTGCAACAACAGTACGCTAATTCCAAACCCTCGAACTATTACGCCGGTGAACAAAACACTTAAAACCCTCCAGAGTTAATCTACTGGATAACGGGGTATCAATTAACTGGGTTTTAGTGCACTTCTACAAAGGCTTTCCGGTGACGGCAAAGCCTACTCACAACAGGAGTACTTTACGTTAATAAAATGCTCTCAAGTAATAACAATGCTTAAATCTTAAATAAACTATAACAAGATTTAATAAAGGAGTATATGCTTACGTTAACTTTAGTGTGAGTCTGTACTCAACACTAAACTCTTCAATGCTCTATGAAAACACTGGAAGTCTAGTCCTACAGCAAACAGATATGGAATCTTCTGAAAACGTCTGATGCTCTAAGATGCTCGTCGAATATAGAACAGAAATAATGCAGGGGCAGGACACCAAAGCGTGTATCTTAAATACACCAACAAGTAGGATACATACCGTATATATAAAACAAGGGAGTACAACAACTCTGTGACATCACTAATAATAGCCACTCAAAACAGTACTTCCTTAGCCAAAGTAACAGCCATACTGGGTTGTGCACCAAGCATCAACCTAGGCTAAAATAATACGTGAATAATTCCTAAAGCATACACAATTAAAGTTAATAAACACAATGATGTCTTTATTACTAATAAAGTCTAGCAGCGGCATAAAAGGTACCAGGAAGCTAGGCAGAGCGCAAGCATGCTCGTAGCCTACTGTCTCCCCTTGAACAGATTTTCCTTATATTACGTTAAGTGACAAGGAGGCTCTCTTGGTAAGTCCAAATCTCAAGTATCTGGTCTTACCCTGGCGCTCCACAAAGGTCAACAAAATGAGGTAGCAAGCATACAAGTAAGAGTAGGCAAAAGCCCTTCGCTTGTATACTGCTACATTCGCAAAGGAAAAATATGCACAAGGGTTACAGGCTACCTAGCTTCGTCGAAGTCGTACAGGCTCTGACTTGCGCTATACTTAACTCAGACAACGACCAAAGATACCCTCCACTGTCTAGCATTAAATAGTAACAAAGAACAACTCAATAATTAGAAGCACCCAATGATAATATGACTCCATGTGACTATGACTAATAATCCCTAAAGCTAGTGCAAAACATATATGTGAGAACTGGTGCTGGTAATACGACTGGCCGACTATGGAAGTCGTATGCAGAACCAGAAGGGATAAATAATTGAATAAAGATGACAAGTATTGGAAAAGAAGAAGTTTAGAGAGAGAAACAGTAGTACAGGGGGGGTTAGATTGGGGACAGATTGCAAGGGAAGTCTAGGACCAAGCACACCATGCCAAGCTCTAAGGAGACACGCGGGTAGGAGCCCCCCAGCACTAAACTAAGACAGTGGCTCCCAATCACAGACCACTACGTCATGAAGAGCAGGTGTCATATGACGTGCCAGGCCCGCCGGCCATTCAAGGGGCGTGGGAACCTCCGCCCGAGCGAGGAAGGCACACGTACATACACACGCACATAATACCACCTCGCTGCCTCCTTCGTTCTCTCTCTCCTTGCAATTCACACTACATATCTTATACTCTATCAATGATATAAAATACTTCCAAGTGTCACAGACAAGAATAAAGACCACCACTGATCTGTCTGTGACAACATGAATACTAGGAAAGAAAGAACATCGTTCTACGATTATTATAGCCCATTTCACTGCCCTGACGAGCGCTAGCGAGTACGAGTCCATTCTGGCAAGCTGGCCAGCGTAACACTTTTATTGGGATGGATGTAGTTACCGGGTGTGCGGTCGTCATGTTTACATAGGGCGATCGCCGCGGTTAACTTCGCGTCTATTTTGACGGCGATTTTTTCGGTTATTTGCCCCCTGCTGGCAATATACCTGATGATGACAATGGGTGGATGGGACTCGTTAGCCTTGGTCGGCACCTCATCTAGGGGAGACAACCTTATACAAATCCGGGTGGATGGGACTCATCAGCCTTGGTTGGCAACCTGTCTAGGGGAGTAAACCTGTTACAAATCCGTACTGCTTACCTAAGGGTAAGGCAGGTTAGTGGATGGATTAGCTGAACACCACTGTAGAAAAATAGTGCTAACGAGATACACAGAGGGCCTCGGAGTCGGACGGATCCTAAATTGAGTGGTCAATCCTGTAAGTCCTTCACTAAACTTGCTTTGGTTGTCCCTCTCACAGGGAATAGGTTCACTTGGGGACATTCTGTGTATGGCCACCCTCGTAAGGGGAGTAAGGCGTCCGGCAATACATAGATAGATAGATAGATGACAATATGTCATGGGGGGGATGAGGGGCCCTCAACTTATTATTGTATCCAATGGCATTCAAAAATAGACGGGAACATGATTGCAAAGGTCTGACGCCACCGCCGTCATGTTTACATTTGTCGATCGCCGTAGTTAAGTGCGCGTCTATTTTGCCGGCGATTATTTCGGTAATTTGCCCCCTGCTGGCAATATATACGATGATGACAATATGTCATGGGGGGATGAGGGAGGGCAAAGGCCCCCATCAACATATTATTGTATCCAAAGGCTGTCAACATAGACGGGAACATGATGGCAAAGGTCCGACGCCACTACACGTAGTGTAAACAAGGCTGGCGGTATGCCCGCTCTTAACATTCTTGCCATTTTATTATATAGGCTAGGCTGTACAATCAAAATCTTGGCTCGGGTATTTTCATATTGGTGTTCCCTTCTTAAGTTGAAAAAAAAAAAATCGAGCCAATTTTTGCGGTGGTTAAAACTGATGTCAATTAAATTAGCCGTAAAATATTACTAAAACTACCACCAATTTTCCCATGGGTTTTCATTTTGGTTTTAGGTAGTTTTCAGCATCATGCAGTAGCCTAATTGAAAAGGAAAAGATGTAGTATCCGGGTGTAAGGTCGTCATGTTTACACATGTCGATCTTCGCGATTAAGTTAATTTTGATGGCTATCTATTCCGTTATTTGACCTCTGCTGGCAATATAGCCTATATGATGATAAGTCATGGGGGGGGGGGGTGAGGTAAAACCCGCTCAACCTATATATTATTGTATCCCACACCCACGGCAGTCAAAATAGACGGGAACATGATCGCTACCATCTGCATAGTGTAAACAAGGCATCCGGTAACTACATTCTTGCCGTTGAAATTAGTTACAATACCGGTACCTGGAAAATTATATTTCCCCATCACCCAACCATCTTAAGAAACTCAGATGTACCGGTATGTCCTTTTCAGAGCAAAACAAAAATAAATAATAATTTGTATTATAGAGATGGAACGAATATAAATGTTCACTATTTGCGAATACGAATACGATTTTTTTGGGGTAAATTTCGCGAATACGAATAGCGAATAGAGAATATTTCAATCTTTCTTGAAGGATGAAATTGTCATCCTTCAAGAACTGGTAATTCTTTTTATATCACCAACAAACGTTAAATAAATTACTATGAAATTAATTACCGGAAGCCAATGACGATGTGAAATACCTGAGCCAACTATTGGGAAGGATTTAGTAGGCTATCCGGGCGTACGGTCATCATGTTCGATCGATCTTGGGTAAGTTTGTTTATTTTTACGGCAATTTTTTCTGTTATTTGCCCCTTGCTAGCAATATCTATGATGATGACAATAAGTCCTGAGGGATGAGGGTGGGCATAGCCCCCCCTCATCCTGTTATTGTATCCCACGGCAGTCAAAATAGACGGGAACATGATTGAGAGCGTCCAACGCCGCCGCCGCCGCTCCACATAATGTAAACAAGGCGGGCACCCGAATAGGGTAGAATGTAGAGTTAGGGCAGTGGTCTTCATTGCGCGGCTCGCGAGCCAGTGGCGGCTCGCAATGACCTGATTGGCGGCTCGCAAAAAAAGAGAGAGAGAGAGAGAATAATTGTTACTAGTCTTGTTCTATAAATCTGTGGCTATGGAAATGGAAACCCACTAATGAAATTTAGTTCCTATATATATATTTTTTTGCCTATCCTTGTGGCTTATTTGCCTTATGGTTTATGTGGCTCTCACTCTGAATATGTCCTGAACTTTTGACTCTCCTGAAAAAATTAGTTAATAAAACTGAGTTAGGGCGTACTGCCAGCCTTGTTTACACTACGCGGAGCGGCGACGGACGCTTGCCATCATGTTCCTGTCTATTTTGACTGCCTTTGGATACAATAATATGTTGAGGGGGGCTCTGTCCCCCTCACCCCCCCATGACAATGCATATTGTCATCATCATATATATTGCCAGCAGGGGGCAAATAACCGGGAAATTCGCCGTCAAAATAAACGCAAACTTGACCACGGCGATCACCATATGTAAACATGACGGCGGCGGCGGCGGACGCTTGCTATCATGTTCTCGTCTATTTTTAATGCCATTAGATACGATAATATATTGAGGAATAGCTGGCACAATCACAGGGAGGGGGGAATATTGACTTATCGTTGCTAAGCTGCTCTCAATTCCATTCAAATTCCATGTTGAATAATCTTTCGTAGTGTACGGTACCTTCCAATCATCTATAATTTCTTTGTTATATTTAGCTTGGGTTTTCATGATTTATAAACCTTCTCGCTGCCACTGACAAAGTCTGTTGGAAAACAAAGGGTCACCCAAGGAATAAGACCAAGTGGTGGTAGCATCTGTCGATGTTGGGTGCACCACGGGAGTAAGTGTTGTAGTAGAATAAAAGAACCCCTGCCGAAGGATAAGTCAGAAATTGAGAAATTTGAGTGTGTAGTGTGCAAGGGCGAGCTTGTGGCTGTGAATTTTGAAAATGAGCCATTGGAGCTGGTGGTCAAATTTTGTTAACTAGGAAATACCATCTCTGCCGTTGGTGGGGCCGAGGCTGCCACTGTCGCTAGAATTAGATGTGGCTGGGGGAAGTTCAGAGAACTGCTGCCAATTCTGACCATGAAAAGAATGCCTCTCCCCCTGAAGGGAAAGGTGTATGCCTCATGTGTTAGAAGCGCAATGACGTATGCCTCAGAAACATGGGCCGTTAAAGTAGAAGATGTCAACAGAATGGAACGTAATGAGGTGAGACTGGTGAGATGGATGAGTGGGGCCAAACTGCTGGATAGAATAACAAATGATGAGCTGAGGAGACGTTTAGGTATAAAGAGTAATAGCGAGGAGATGCGTACAAGTAGACTGGGATGGTATGGGCATGTGGAGAGAATGGATGAAAACAAATTGGGTGAAAAGATGCAGATCTGTGATTTTGGAGGGAGCTACACCAAGGGGTAGACCGAGGAAGACCTGGGATCGGACTATACATGCTGATCTCAAATACAAAAACTTGACAAGTGAAGCAGTCCTTAACAGGGTTGCCTGGAACGCCGCCATCAGGACAAGAGACTAGACTGAAACTGCACATATGTGTGGAGCACTCAGTCTTAACATTTTATGTACTGTACTGTATGTATGTATGTAGGCTGGGTGTATTCCTGGTGGACTTTGACACAAACTGAAAACTCGTCGCTCAGTACCCTCACTTAATGCCTAGTATATGTCCCTAGTTTCTATCCTTGGGAAGAGTCCAGTAGTAAGTTCACCAGGAAATAAGTGTGGATATTTACAACCAGGTTGTTCTAGGCATTTAAAGTTACAAGAAGGTTACGGATCAAGATTATTGTCAAGTTCGTTGCCGCTACTTATACTACTGTTCCTAGGTAGTCATACCTACCACCTGACCCTTGTCATTAACCTAACCAAAGAACCTAACCTTACCTAACCTAGACCCAGTACGTTGGATACAAAACTAACCCTCACCTAACACCTAGTATATGTCCCTAGTACCCAGTACGGTACGTGGGATACAAAGCTAACCCTCACGTAACACCTAGTATATGTCCCTAGTACCTAGTATTTGGGATACAATACTAACCCTTACATAACACCTAGTATATTATGTCCCTAGTACCCAGTACGTGGGATACAAAACTAACAAGTTTTGTTACCTAGGAGATACCATCTCTGCCGGTGGTGGGGCCGAGGCTGCCACTGTTGCTAGAATTAGGTGTGGCTGGGGGAAGTTCAGAGAACTGATGCCAATCCTGACCATGAAAAGAATGCCTCTCCCCCTGAAGGGAAAGGTGTATGCCTCGTGTGTTAGAAGTGCAATGGCGTATGCCTCAGAAACATGGGCCGTTAAAGTGGAGGATGTCAACAGAATGGAGCGTAATGAGATGAGAATGCTGAGATGGATGGTTGGGGCCAGGCTACAGGATAGAATAACAAGTGTTGAGCTGAGGATATGTTTAGGTATAAAGAGTATAAGTGAGGTGATGTGTACAGTAGACTGGGATGGTATGGATATGTGAAGAGAATGGATGAACCAAATTGGGTGAAAAAATGCAGGTCTGTGATTGTGGATGGAGCTGCACCAAGGGGTGGACCGAGGAAGACCTGGGATCGGACTATACGCGCCGATCTCAAATCCAATAACTTGACAAGTGAAGCAGCCCTTAACAGGGTTGCCTGGAACGCCGCCATTGGGACAAGAGACTGAAACTGCACGTATGTGTGGAACACTCAGTCTTAAAATTTTATGTATGTATGTACTGTATGTATGTACTTCACCTAGCATATGTCCCTCACTCCGTACACCTTTCACCCTCACTACCATTCGTGAGTCCTCATACATCTTCATTATCACACGCACCAGCCACTCCTCTACGCCAAATTTTCTCCTAGCCTACTGCACAACTTCTTACTTTCAGTAGATATGTTTCCTACAGCTGCCTGACTATGAAGTTGTCGATTGTGTCACATCCTGGCATGAAACCAAACTGCATATCGTCGATAGAATGCTTTCCCTTATCATACCTTCAAAGACTCTCACAGACCTTCATGACTTGGTCAAGCATTTTCAGGCCTCTTATAGCAGTTGCATGGGGAGCCTAACTCTGAAATCACTAGATAGTGCCTCCAGAACCATAAAAAAAGAGGAGATGGCTTAATTAACACACTTCCCTGTTGGACTCCGACGCGAACTGAAAACTCATCACTCAGTACCCTCACGTAACACCTAGTATATGTCCCTAGTACCCAGTACCCAGTACGTTGGATACAAAACTAACGTGGGATACAAAACTAACCTCCACCTAACACCTAGTATATATATGTCCCTAGTAACCAGTACGTAGGATATATAGCTAACCCTCACCAAATATCTAGTATACCTGTATGTCCCTCACTCAGCTGTACACCTTTCACCCTCACTACCGTTCGCGAGTCCTCGTACATCTTCATTATCACATGCACCAGCCACTCTTCAATGCCAAGTTCTCTCCTAACCTATAATAATAATAATAATAATAATAATAATAATAATATTTATTCAGTTAGCAATTTACAGAGTTGGTACCACATAGTATGTTACAAATATGACATGTACCAGCCTTGCATAATTCCATCTAAGGATAGCCCAATAAGGCCATTAGGCGTATTTCCATTGGGGTCTTTGTGGGATTAGGTTAGCTGGGGAAATGGGGAGGATAAAGAAATAGATACTTTAGAGAAAGTATTTCTAGGGGGTTATTTTAAGATACTTTACATCCTATAGTAAATATCAGTAATCCGTAATCAGTAATCATTTCAGTTTGGTTTGTCTATCTCTTATGTCGTATTTAGTAGTAAACATAAGCTTGGTGCTCCCTTCTCGCAGCTGTCCGGTTCAGGTGTTCCTTCAGGCTACGTCTGAAGGAATACAGTGTTCTCTTTTCATGGACTGACTGGGGTAGGTCGTTCCAGTCTTTGATGGCAGTGAAGAAGAATGTTTGCTTACCCTCTCCTTGGATACTCGGGACCTTAAAATTAAACATCCTGTTTCTTGTATTATGTCCACTCCTCTCATTTGCTTTAACAAAATCATTCTTTAGATACTCTGGAGCTCTGTCATATAAAATTTTGAAGGCATTAGTAAGCCTGATGTGTTTGGCCCTGTCAGAGACATTGAGCATACCTAGTGACTGAAGTTGTTCCTGGCCAACATGTGATCTGGGTCCTAGGTTCAGGATGAACCAAACCATTTTTTTTGAGTGACCTGATGTTTGTGCTGTGCTGATTTAGATGATGCAAAGTACCAGGATGACACAGAATAGTCAAAATGACATTGAACAAGCGCTTGGCAGAGGGTCTTTTTGGTCGCCGCGGGCAAGCATCCCACCTGTCTATACAGGTATTTTATACGTGCTCTACACTTACTCAGGATAGATTCCAAAATTGATTCACCTGACAAACTCACGTCCAGTTTTAGTTCGAGATATTTAACTTGTGACACTGTTGTTATAGGAATATCATTACAGTTGACCGAGAAGCCCACAATGTCTTTCAGTTTGCGTTTTGTTCCATATAAGATGGCTTCTGTCTTGTCCAGGTGAAGAGATAGTCTATTGTCCACTAGCCATTCACTACATGATTCTAGTTCTTTGGAAAGTGAAGCGGCAATACTTATTGGGTCTTTTCCTGAAACCAGAAGCACGCTGTCGTCTGCATACAGTAATAATTTACATGAGACGCTCAGTTCCATGTCGTTCACATAACAGAGAAAGAGTAAGGGACCAAGGATGCTTCCCTGCGGGACCCCACAGTTAATTGGCATAGGATCAGATATATTATCATCAATTTTGACTCTATGGGTTCTACCACTAAGATAAGATTTAAACCAGTTAACAAACCCAATGCCCATTGCTTGTAGTTTATTACATAGGATATATATATATTTTGTTTTTCTATGTGATTGAGGGAGGCAAAAGGCATAACTGCCTATAGCGAGTGCCTCCCCCATAGTTGAGAGAGTGACAGGGCCAAAATCAAGGGACATTCGAGCCAAAATGCCTGGACACACGGAGTTTGAAGCAATTTAAGTCATAGGAAGAGGGAAAGACTGATTCTGGGAGAGAGTTCCAGAGCTCAGCTGTTGAGTAGAAGAAAGTTTGAGAGTAACGTTTCACTCTTGGGTTGGAGAGTTGCACAGAGTAGAGGTGGGATTGAGCTGCAAGACGGGTACCACGTGCCCTACGTAAAGGAGGTGGTATGCACTGGGATAGCTCTGAGGAACACTGATTATTATAGTAGAGGAAGAATAGCGAGAGAGATGCAACATTGCGGCGGAGAGAGAGAGATTGCAGGGAGTTGGTGAGTGGACGGGAGTTAATGATACGAAAGGCCTTCCTTTCAACTTTGTCTAGGAGAGCGGTGTGAGAGGAACCTCCCCACACATGTGAACAATACTCAATACAAGGGCGCACTATGCCCCTGTACAGAGCAAGAAGCTGTGCAGGGGAAAAGAACCCCCTAAGGCGGTTGAGCACACCCAGCTTCTGGGAGGCTGCCTTAGCAAGACTGGTAATATGGTCCTTCCAAATGAGAGCAGAAGAAAAAGAGACACCAAGAATATTGAGAGAAGATGAAGGGTTGATTTTTGTATTGTTGAAGAATAAGGGATAGTCCGCTGGGAGATCCTGACGGGTAGATAGATGGAGAAATTGGGTTTTGGAAGCATTAAAGTTAACAAGGCTTTCTCTGCCCCAATTGGAAATAGTATTTAGATCAGAATTTAAGAGTTCTATGGCTTCATTACGTTTGTCGTTGAGGGATTGCTGGCTGGGGCATTCTGAAAAACTAATGGAATAATGTAAGGTTGAGTCGTCTTCGTATGAATGGATGGGAATTAAGGTACAGTTAAGGAGATAATTTATAAAAATTAGAAAGAGAATAGGAGATAGGACAGAGCCCTGAGGAACACCGGAGTTTACAGGGTGAGGAAGTGAACAATGGCCGTCCACAACCGCGGCTATTGAACGGCCGTAAAGGAAATTAGAGACAAAGGCACAGATGGAGGGATAGAAACCGAAGGAGGGTAGTTTAGAAATTAAAGATTTATGCCAGACTCTATCGAAGGCTTTCGATATGTCTAGTGCAATAGAAAAAGTCTCACCGAAGTCCCGAAACGAGGATGACCAAGAGATAGTGTGACGCCTCCCGGCGTTAGCAGAATGGTTGCGTGGGGCATTGCAGCTCGCTAGCGCTCGCCATGATGGGGTGATGGGCTACAGTTGTCCTAGAATGATCTGCTTTATTTAATTAGTGTTGTGTTGCCACAGACAGTCTAGAAATGGTCTTTGTTTTGGTCTGTGACCGCGCCTTGTATTTTATATTCGCTATAATATAAATGTTGCTTGTGTGGGAGGCGAGCGAGAGAGGGTGAGGGAGTACACCTGGCAGCGGGGTGAGCTATGACGCGGCTCACTTGGGCGCTGACGGCGTTGGCGGCCGGGTGGTCAACTAGTCCCTTCCCATCGCGGCCTCGTGTTCTTTACCAGCTCAGAGCTTGCCTGACACGCGTATCGCCTACATCCTTTGCAATTCTGTCCCCCATACTCGCCACTTTGCATACTATTTCTCTCTCTCGACTTCTCCTTTCTCATTCTCTAATCTTTATTAAACTCAACATCCCTTCTGGTTTCAGCATAGACGTTCACCGTCGACCAGTCGTATTGTACGCGAAGCTCTCAGATATTTCCATGTATTAGGTTAAGGAGGCATTATGCTTTATTGAGGTTAGAGAGACGGACTTTTCCGTATGTGTCCTCTCTCGGGAAGGTTGTAGACCGGTATATGTCTCCCTGGCAAGGTGTTGAGTGATTCTGCTTGGTTATCTAAAGCTAGACTAGGGGTAAGGTTACTGTGTCGTTGTCTCCGATGTGTGAAGTGTTAGCTAAGCCCTGCACGACATCGACAGGTACTGTGGGAGCCTAAGTTGTCTTCGGGTGGGTTTACTTTGCGAGCACAGCGCTGTGGTGTGAGAGGGCCATAGCCTATCCCTCACAACATAGTGCTGCCTCTTTGTGTTGACTTCTGAGGGATCGCCAGGATAGAACTAGGTACTAGAGACCTAGATTTATCAAGAGAGCATCCCCGTCATATAACGTAATCTTCATTATACCACCTTCGGACAACGTTAGGCTACGAGCCGCATGCTCACCCATTGTTGCCCTGCCTTGATACCCCAGCTAGACTTTATTAACTGAGCAGACACTGGTTAGAGATAAGCCCCCATTATTATATGTATGCAACATTATTATTCACTGCACTTTTGAGCCGAGGTTGTTGTTGAGTTGCACAACCCTAGTAGGCTGTTGCGTTGTGTCACGAAGCATTTCTTTAGTTGTCGAGCATTACTACCTTTGCGCAGTCTTTATTATTCGCCTGCCTATTATTACTATATGTCCTAGCATTTATTGTGACCCGTATTCTGCATTATAATTGTTCAAGATTCTTTACGAACATCTTCCCAGCATCAGACTTATTTCAGAAGTTTCCAGTTGATGTTGCAGGACTAGCATTGCACTTTCTTTAATACAGGAGTGCCAGTTATTTGAGTATCTACCGTAACGTTAATTAAACACGTTAACTATCTTTTCTTTGTGTAACCTAATCGAGTAATCTTTTACTGTTTGAGAATAGGCAGTTTCATCGAGCGTCAGCCTAGTGTGTGTGCACCAGTTACCGAGTCATAGGATACCTCGTTGTCCAGGCACGACTCAGGGCGGTAATGGTGTTTTGTTTTCCAGTGTTTAAGGCAGGGGTTGGATCTAGTGTTACCGTTGTTGCATTTTGCCATTATCTAGTCCAATGTTGAAGAGCCCTGTGTCTTTGAGAACCTGGATCGTAACAAATGGCGACCTAGCTCAGGATCTTGTGAACTAAGAGATAATTGCAGGATTGTTGTGGTCATTTGTTTTATTGAGGAATATAGTGGGCACGTTAATTTTTTTTTGGCAAAGTAGTATAGCACTTGAGAGACTTCAGACATTTTTGGCAAGTGGATAGTGCTACATAAGAGTTTGGGGTACTTCTTTTCTGAATATTGTGGTGAGAAATTTTTGTGAGCATCATGTCTTATACCGGGTCAGAGGAGAATGGAGACACAGTACGTAATGTCGAAACTGAAGAACAGCAGCATTATGAAAGGGTTAATCGGGTGAACTGTGAGGAGGATGCTAGGATATTTTTGCAATGGCCTGTTACTGCCGAGCGGTTGGAGGGTATGGATCGGTACGGTCTTCAATGCCTGGCCACAGCTATCGGTCATGCGGTTACTAGCAGCATGACCAAGGATAACTTGATAACATGTGTACTGGGCAGGCTGACTGGTGAGCGAGATGGGTTGAGTGCTCAGAGCCCTTCGGCCATGCTTCCCCTACACTCGACTCCCAGCTATCCCAGTAGTTTGCCGACCCTGGGTACGCTTCCGCAGTTGGGTGGTGACTGGCAGGGTGGGTTGCCCCTGGGGGGACCACCGGTAATTTCAAACATTGTAGCACCTTCACCTCCTCAAGGGTTACCTCCAGAATTATTGCTTCAGTTCGAATTAGCTAAGATCGAAGAGAGAAAGGCTATCAGGGCGGGTGAGCAGCAAATAGAATTAGCCAAGATAGAAGAGAGAGCCAAGCTAGCAAAAATCCAAGCTGATTTAGAGTAGACTAGGTACTGTGCCGACATGGACGTAGAGAAGTCGCGAGTAGAGACAACGGGACAGCGACTTGGGGCTGGTAACCGTGTTCATGAGCAGTCTCTCTCGCACTTATTGAAACTGGTTCCGGTGTTTGATGAGAGTGGTGTTACAGAATTTTTCGCACGCTTTGAGAAGAAGTGCCAGGAACACCAGTGGCCAGAGAATAAATGGGCAGCACTTGTATCCTCTAGATTAATAGGCAAGGGTCTTAAAGCCTACGATGCGTTGCCTATAGAGTCTTGTATTATCTATGAGGAACTCAAGGATGCTGTCCTGAGAGCATACGAACTACAACCAGAGACGTACAGGTTGAAGTTCCGGGGTGTTACCAAGGGTCGGGAAGCACCTTTTTGGAGCATGCCCGGGATCTGTCCGATGCTTTTGGGAATTGGCTGAGGTCGGAGAAAGCTACTACGTTTGACGACATTAAACAGTTGGTGCTTTTAGAGCAGTTTTTCAAATGCACGGGCGGCGACCTGACGTTAAACCTTAAAGAAAAGCAACCAAAAACTCTACAGGAGGCAGCTGAGATGGCTGACCTCCGGCTATCACTAATTCGTGGGTGCGGGTCTGCCCAGCGTAGTGAGGCAGGTAACAAGGGGCGTGACGCCCCACCCCCCCGAGTTAGTGATATACCTTATGCAAACAAGTACAAGAGCCATGATACCAAGACTGACCACAAGACTAGCACCGTCCCATTTAAGAAGGGGCCGGGCCCTTCCCAGTACCAAGGGAAGCCCAAAGGGGAGTTGGAGTGTTATCATTGTCATAAAAAGGGGCACTTTGCAAGAGTCTGTCCTAGCAAACCACCTACAGCAGCTGCGTCTTTGGCCTGCAACATTGGTGTGTCTCCGAAGTCATCTGAGTTTGCCCGGGGCAGTTCGTCAGAGGCTGAGGCACAGCCAATGCAGAAGCACCTGGGAGGCTCGAACCCTGCTCAGGATGTTTTTTGCGACCATAGAGGGCGGGGTTGCGTGATGTGGGCGGGGCGCAAGCATGGAGTAGAGGTCTTGCGTGATACAGGTGCTTCCCAGACTCTGATGAAAAACTTGACTAGCTACCCTATAAACGCGGCTCGGGTGGTGGTGGTGCAGGGTATTAATGCAACTCGATCATACCCGCTGGTGCGGTTGGAGTTGGAGGTGGATGTATTGGCACGTGAATTGGATGTCGGGATTGTGGAGAAACTGCCAGTGGAGGGCGTCGACCTTCTTCTCGGCAACGACTTTGCAGTGCCCGCTTCTGAGGTTCTACCCTTAGTCGTTGCCGAGAGGCCGGCCGACGTGAGTAGGGAAGAGCAAGAGTGGGTCGAGCGGTGCCAGACACAACCCATGGCATGTGTTGTCACCCGAGCTCGGGCAGCTAAAGTGTCACAGCCTAGTCCTCCGTCTTCAGACCAGCGGAGGAACGATCAACAGGAGGAGGCTAAAGCTGGAGTTGGTTTTAAGAGTTTTGACTCGGCGGCTCTCCTGGGTGATTCAGTATTAGCACCATTACTTAATTCTGGAGTAGCCCCTGGGCCTGTCATCGAGAGTGACGAGGCTGGGCATGACGAGTCTCCACGACAGCAACGTTATGTACATCGAGAGAGACAGAGGGAGCAGCCCAGTATCGGGGAAGGTCATGCATTGCTCCGGGAGCAGTTAGATCGCTTGGCACCCTCAGATATACGTCGGTTGCAACTAGAGAACCCTGAGCTCCAAACGTATGCTAATGGAGCTGTAGAGCTCGACGAGGATGGCGATGCACAGCCAGGAGATTTTGTTTATTTAGAAGGCATCCTCTATAGGCGTTTTTAAGACCCTAAACGTAGTTGGCAAGAGGGGTCTGGAGTAGGGGTCCAGTTGGTGGTGCCACGGGAGTGCAGGGATAGCCTACTGAGGTTGGCGCATGACATACCACTGGCAGGACATCTAGGGGTGAGAAAAACGGTGGCGGCTTTAGAAAAATTGTTTTGGTGGCCGGGGTTGAAGGGGCAGGTGGTAACCTGGATAGCAAGGTGTCATACGTGCCAGAGGGTTGGAAAACCTAACCAAACAATTCCGAGAGCCCCGTTGCACCCCATTCCTGTCAGTGGACCGCCCTTCAGTAAGGTCATCATTAATATGGTCGGACCCCTACCCCCTACTAGTGCCGGTAATAAATTTCTATTAACTATCATGGATGTGGCCACTCGTTATCCTGATGCATATCCAATGAGAAATGGCACAGCGAAAACTGTTGTCCGGAACATGCTCTGGTATTGCTCGCGGTATGGTTACCCGCAAGAAGTGCAATCGGACCAAGGTTCTAGTGTTACATCTAATCTGTTCAAACAAACTATGATTCAGCATGGCATCAGCACTGTCGTCTCTTCTGCGTATCACCCGGAGAGTCAAGGGGTGTTGGAGAGGTGGCACGCCACACTGAAAAGCATGCTTCGATGTTACTGCGCAGAGAATGGAAAGGATTGGGACCTTGGTCTGCCGTATGTTTTGTGCGCGGCAAGAGAATTACCTGGAGAGAGTCTCGGTTTCAGTCCGAATGAGCTTGTTTTCGGGCATCAGGTGAGGGCTCCTCTCCACATGGTGAAGGAGATGTGGGAGGGCACTGGGCATGTTGTTCTGCGAGATGGGTTGCAGCCTCTTGTTCCTGAGCGACGGGAGGAGTTGTTTGCTAGGCTGTGGCAGTCCGTCTGCATGATTGTTGCTTCTCCAGGCCTGATGTACGGGGTAGAATCCGACATGGAGGCTGGAGACAGTGCAAGGCTCGAGTTGGTTCCCTGCCGTGTGAATCCTGCTCGACAGCCTGTTGTGAAGGCGGAGCTGGACGGCGTGTGGAGAGGGGGTCTGAGGGATGAGGAATGTCGTGAGTGGTCGTTGCCAGAGGCTTTGCAACCTGAGTTTGGTGGCAGAGTCCGTGTGTGTGTTGATTGCAAGAGTGTAGAAGCATTATCCCTGACAGACGCCTATCCATTACCCAGAGTTGACAACACCATAGACCGCTTCGGGGCTGCCTCGCTCATCACGAAGGTAGAACTAGTGAAGGGTTATTGGCAGGCCCCGTTGCCGGAAGGAGCGAAGAGAAGTGCCAGTCTTGCGATGGACTGGGCAGTTTGTCAGTGTCAGGTGTTGTTGTGCTGCTGGAACACAGGTTGGATGTGTGGCATGCTGGGGGCGCTGATAATGTTTTGGCTTTGTTTGCAGGAGAACCCTCGCTGTTCAGTCAGTGTCTGTCGTGGGTGGAGGATCCGGGGTAGGCTACCACAGTATGTTGGTATAGCCTCCTGTCTTGGCTCGCGGTGTATTTTTGCGCTGGTGCTTGTTGGCTTGCGTGTGTAGCATCAGCGTATGGTCGCAGGGCAGGAGTTGTTGGCTTTGATTAGAAGAAAATTAGGCTACATCTATAGTAGCCCCCAAAAACAACAGTAAAAAGAAATATGAAAAAAATTAAATAAAAACTCTTTCTTTTTGATAATTATTTTTAAGATAATATTGTAGCTGAGTACTGAGTGCAGATGATTTTCCCTCAGTAGGCTGTGCTTCTTAAAGCTCGCTCTGGGAGCACGATGTTATGAATTAATGTATTATATTTGGGAAGGGTGATAAGATTTTTTTATATATAAATGTTGTTGTATTTTTTTGAGGAGACTGAGCTTGCATTCCATGAGTGGCAGAGTGGTTAGGAGTGGCAGATTCTAGCGACATTCTGCCTGTTCAGATATGGGCTCATGGTTGCGTGTCCCATATCTTGGGGGGGGTGTGACGCCTCCCGGCGTTAGCAGAATGGTTGCGTGGGGCATTGCAGCTCGCTAGCGCTCGCCAGGACGGGGGGATGGGCTACAGTTGTCCTAGAATGATCTGCTTTATTTAATTAGTGTCGTGTTGCCACAGACAGTCTAGAAATGGTCTTTGTTTTGGTCTGTGACCGCGCCTTGTATTTTATATTCGCTATAATATAAATGTTGCTTGTGTGGGAGGCGAGCGAGAGAGGGTGAGGGAGTACACCTGGCAGCGGGGTGAGCTATGACACGGCTCGCTTGGGCGCTGACGGCGTTGGCGGCCGGGTGGTCAACTAGTCCCTTCCCATCGCGGCCTCGTGTTCTTTACCAGCTCAGAGCTTGCCTGACACGCGTATCGCCTACATCCTTTGCAATTCTGTCCCCCATACTCGCCACTTTGCATACTATTTCTCTCTCTCGACTTCTCCTTTCTCATTCTCTAATCTTTATTAAACTCAACATCCCTTCTGGTTTCAGCATAGACGTTCACCGTCGACCAGTCGTATTGTACGCGAAGATCTCAGATATTTCCATGTATTAGGTTAAGGAGGTATTATGCTTTATTGAGGTTAGAGAGACGGACTTTTCCGTATGTGTCCTCTCTCGGGAAGGTTGTAGACCGGTATATGTCTCCCTGGCAAGGTGTTGAGTGATTCTGCTTGGTTATCTAAAGGTAGACTAGGGGTAAGGTTACTGTGTCGTTGTCTCCGATGTGTGCAGTGTTAGCTAAGCCCTGCATGACATCGACAGGTACTGTGGGAGCCTATGTTGTCTTCGGGTGGGTTTACTTTGCGAGCACAGCGCTGTGGTGTGAGAGGGCCATAGCCTATCCCTCACAACATAGTGCTGCCTCTTTGTGTTGACTTCTGAGGGATCGCCAGGATAGAACTAGGTACTAGAGACCTAGATTTATCAAGAGAGCATCCCCGTCATATAACGTAATCTTCATTATACCACCTTCGGACAACGTTAGGTTACAAGCCGCATGCTCACCCATTGTTGCCCTGCCTTGATACCCCAGCTAGACTTTATTAACTGAGCAGACACTGGTTAGAGATAAGCCCCCATTATTATATGTATGCAACATTATTATTCACTGCACTTTTGAGCCGAGGTTGTTGTTGAGTTGCACAACCCTAGTAGGCTGTTGCGTAGTGTCACGAAGCATTTCTTTAGTTGTCGAGCTTTACTACCTTTGCGCAGTCTTTATTATTCGCCTGCCTATTATTACTATATGTCCTAGTATTTATTGTGACCCGTATTCTGCATTATAATTGTTCAAGATTCTTTACGAACATCTTCCCAGCATCAGACTTATTTCAGAAGTTTCCAGTTGATGTTGCAGGACTAGCATTGCACTTTCTTTAATACAGGAGTGCCAGTTATTTGAGTATCTACCGTAACGTTAATTAATCACGTTAACTATCTTTTCTTTGTGTAACCTAATCGAGTAATCTAATCTTTTACTGTTTGAGAATAGGCAGTTTCATCGAGCGTCAGCCTAGTGTGTGTGCACCAGTTACCGAGTCATAGGATACCTCGTTGTCCAGGCACGACTCAGGGCGGTAATGGTGTTTTGTTTTCCAGTGTTTAAGGCAGGGGTTGGATCTAGTGTTACCGTTGTTGCATTTTGCCATTATCTAGTCCAATGTTGAAGAGCCCTGTGTCTTTGAAAACCTGGATCGTAACATTAGTAAGATATGAAAGAAGATCACCAGTAGAGTGACCCTTAAGGAAGCCATACTGGCGATCTGAGAGCAGATTATGAGAAGAGAAATGCTTAAGAAATTTGGGAAGCAAGAATAGTTTCAAAAACTTTAGAAACACAAGACATGAGAGCGATGGGACGATAGTTGGAGGGCTGAGAGCGGTCACCCTTCTTTGGGACAGGTTGAATGTGAGTAAACTTCCAGCATGAAGGGAAGACGTTAGAGGATAGACAGAGACGAAAGAGTTTGCCTAGGCAGGGAGTCAGCACAGAAGCACAGTTTTTGAGAACAACAGGAGGAACACCGTCCGGACCGTACGCCTTATTAGTGTTAAGCCCAGAGAGGGGTAGAAAGTACATCTTTAGAAGAGATTAGGATATTAGGCATAAGTAAGAGGGCGGAGAGGGAGGAATAGCACGGGAATCATCCAAGGTGGAGTTTCTAGCAAAAGTTTGAGCGAAGAGTTTAGCTTTGTCAGAGGAAGAAGTGATGGTTGTGCCATCAGAGTGGGAAAGGGGAGGGAAAGACGAGGAAGAGAAATTGTTGGAGAGGTTTTTGGCTAGATGCCAGAAAGCTTGGGAAGAGCTAGAGTTGGATAGTTCAGTGCATTTATTATTGATGTAAGAGTGTTTGGCAAGTCAAAGAACAGATTTGGCTTGATTCCGGGCAGAAACATATGAAGAATGAGAGTCTTGAGTTTTAAGGCATCGGTACCGTTTGAATGCTTCCTCCTTATTGCGGACAGCAGTAGAACAGGCGTGAGTAAACCAAGATTTTTTATCATTAGTCTGAGAGAAAGAGAATGGAATGTATGCTTCCATGCCCGATAGGCTTACCTCGGTAATGCGTTGAGCACTCTCCGAGGGTCCCCGGCCACGGAAGCAGAAATAATTCCATGGGAAATCAAAGAAGTACTGCCGAAGAGCCTCCCAGTCGGCAGTGCCAAAGTGCCACAAGCGCCGCCGGCTAGGAGGATCGGGTGGCCGTACTGGAGGGATAGGACAGGTGACAGAGATAAGTTTATGGTCGGAGGAGCACAAAGGAGAGAAAAGATCGACAGTATAAGAAGAAGGGTTAGAAGTTAGAAACAGGTCAAGAATGTTGGGCCGATCTCCGATGCGATCCGGGATACGGGTTGGTTGCTGAACTAACTGCTCTATGTCATTTAGGATAGAAAAGACGTAGGCTTGTTCACCAGGTGGATCAGTAGTGTGAGAGGAGAGCCATTGGCGGTGGTGAACGTTGAAATCTCTTAAGATGGTGATTTCTGAGAAAGGAGAAATGGATAGAATGTGTTCCACTGTAGAGTTTAGATAGTCAAAGAATTTGGGAAAGTTGGTAGAGTTATGGGAAAGATAGACAGCACAGAAATATTTAGTAAGAGAATGACAGGAAAGTTTGAGCCATAAAGTTGAGAATTCAGAGGATTCGAAATCGGGAACACGAGAGCAAGTGAGTTTGTTGTGCACTTATGCAAAACATCCGCCTTTGGCTTTGAAACTAGGATAGAGAAAGTAGGAGGATACAGAGAAGGGGCTGGTTGATGTTGCTACAGACACCTGAGTTTCGGTGAGGAAGAGAAGATCAGGTTTGTAGGAGGAGAGATGGTGCTCAACAGAGTGAAAGTTAGAGGAAAGTCTGCGAATGTTGCAGAAATTAATAGAAAGAGTAACAGGCCGAGTTCCAGGTAATTGTGTGGGGTCGTCAGGGGATGGTCGGTCGGGTGGTCTACTCTGTCAAACGCTTTTTGTAGATCAAGAAGAACCATACCGGTGTAGTTACCTTTAGACATTTCTTTACGAATGTGATCCGTTACGTGGATGAGACAGGAGTCTGTCGAGTACATGCATCTGAACCCTGATTGAAACTTATAGAATAGATAATTTTGTTTGAGGTAGTGTTCAATTTGGGTGTATACCGCTCTTTCAAGGATTTTAGATACAATACATAATATGCTAACTGGTCTGTAGTTGCAACTTCTAGTATATTTCCTTTCTTGAATAGAGGGGTTACAATAGATTCCTTCAGTTCAGCAGGTACAGTGTTGGTGTTAATTGACAAGTTGATGATGTGGGTTAGGGGGCCTGCTATACCAATGGCTCCATCTCGTAGAAATTTGGCAGGAATTTTGTCTGGTCCTGTGCTTTTATGTACATTTAGGTTAGACAGCTCGTCAAAAGTGTATTTTGGTGTAACATTTTGCAATCCAAATGTGTTCGGGTGTATGCCTTTATCTCTGTAAAATTTCGAAAGGTGGCCGTTGTTGTCGTGTATTTATTGAGAGGTTGAGGTAGGTTCTGTGCAAGTGTGTTTGCTATGGAGGTGAAGAAGGAGTTGAAGTAGGTTGAAATTTGTCGTTTATCGTGGCAAACCTGATCATTAATGGTGAGAGCAATATTAGTGTTAGACGAATCCCTTGTCTTGTTGCTGTAGCCTGTTGTGTTTAGGTGACTCCATAGTTTCTTTGGGTTATTCTGATATTCTTCTGCCTTATTGTGAAAATAATTAGTTTTCACTGATTTTATTTTCCTACTTAGTTTATTCCTGGCCCTGTTGAACTCATGTTTCAGACCTTGATCCTGTCTATGTTTCGCTAGCCTTTTTAACAGATTGTCTCTGTGTTCCAGATGGTGTAGTATGTCATTGTTGATCCATGGGTCTGACCTTGCTTTAATTCGTATGTCTTTCAGAGGAGCTATTTCGTCTAGGATGTTTGTGATGATGGTTCTGAAGCCAACCCATGCGTCATTAACGTTTGTACTTCCAAACACTGGAGACCAGTCTGTATTCCATAAAATGTCTAGAAATGTTTCTTTATTGTAGTTCCTGAGTGACCTTGTTTTGATAACCTTGTGATTCTCTAGGGTAATTTTTGTGGTTTTCCGTGTGCAATATGTGACGAAGTGATCACTTATCCCAGTCTGTATAACCCCTGATTGGGATATTTTGTCCTCTCTGTTACAGTTTATGTGGTCTAATATTGTGGAAGTGTTCTCAGAGATACGTGTGGGGGTTGTGATGAGTTGTTTGTGATTGTGCATTGTCAGTATATGCCTATATTCTCGTACAAGCCTATTATTTCGTTGTTTTTAACACAGGTTAAAATCCCCTAGTATGATGGATTCATTCCGAGGGTCTAGCGATGACAAAGTTTGTTCAAATTTGGTCAAGAATTGTGTGTCGTCTGGTGGCCTATAGCATACCCCAATTGTGATGGGTCTTGTCCTCGGCAGGTGTAGGTCGATCCACAGAGCTTCGTTATTTTCTACATGGAGGTCGGTCCTAGTTGTGTGTGTGAGGTTGTTTTTTACATACAGACATACTCCTCCCCCATGCCTATTGCGATCATTCCTAACCATATTGAAACCTTGAATGTTTATTTCACCATCGTTTATACTTGAATCCAGCCAGGTTTCTGTGATTGCAATTATTGAAGCTTTGGCCTTATTAGCTAACAAGTTTATTTCTGACAATTTATGGTACATTAATCTGGCGTTAATGTGGATAAGATGGAGCCCTTTGTTGGTGAACACTCTGTATTCATCTTTGATTTTGAATGTGTCCTGGCTGGATTCTGAGTTGTTAATACTTGGATTATTTACATTAATATTCGGTAATGAATGCAAGGCACACTTATTGCAAAGGAATTCCCGTTCTTCACTGTTGGTCTTTTTAGAGATGCACTTCATGTGAGTAACATGTTTACACTTTACACAGTTTTGGATCTTTTGACGTCGTGTTATGAGTGATTCACAAATAAAACAAATGGTTTTGCGATGTTGTACAGCTGAGTTCCTACATTTACAGCTGAGTTCCTACATTTAACACATTCAACTTCGTTTATACTGTTAACGTAAGTACATCGGTTATGAACAATTTCATTATAATAATAATAATAGTTCTTAAAGCTAGCGCATGCTAAGCTAGCTAAGGATAGCTCAATAAGGCCAATTAGGCGTATTTCCATTGGGGTCCTGTACTACTACCCCATCCCTTTGCTCATGAGGGATTGTAACGAATCAGTGCTTGTGAAAAATCTTTAATGCGCTGAGCGTGGGCGCGAACCCGGGCCTTCTGGGTGGAAGTCCGAGAAGCTAGTCACTACACCAAGCGAGCCGCTTGCATTGTAAAAGTGAACTCCTATTGTTGAAACCAATGTTACAGACTATACATAGTTTTTTCTTACTGTTTATCATACGACTGGAGGTGTGGTTTGGTCCGCGTCGATCAGCTGTTTGTGCGGGAGATGGCGGGGGATACTCGCGGTCGGGCTGTGGTTGTTTGCTGTTGTTGTTGTTGTTTTCGTTGTCCGTTGATGCTGCTTCCCTGTTGATGTATTTGCGAGTGCTACCTGTTTTTATTGTTGTTCTTGTTGCATGTTGTGCTACTTGGGTCGCCGATATCTGTGGTATTAATGGTAATGCTGCGGGTAGTGTAGTGTTGGTGGAGTGGGTAATAGATAATTCCCTACATTTATCGCATTCCACTTCTTTTCTGCTGGTAACATAAGTACATCGATCGTGTACTGTTCATTACAAATATTACATTGTGATGTTGGACTCCTTTTGTTGAATCTAATATCACACACTGTACATAGCTTCCTTCTATTGTTCGTCGTACGTCTGGCGGTGTGGTGATCAGCTGTGCTTGAGCGCGGGGGTTGGGGACTGTCTGTGGCTATGTCTCCTCCTATGACCCCTCCCAGCCCAACCTGTATTTGCTGTTTGATGATGTTGTCCTTATTCCTGGCTGCTGATGCTGCTCCATTGTTGATGTTGTTGCGACTGATACCTTTCTTCCTAGCTTCTCCGGTTACATGTTCAGTCACCGATAGTGTTGGGTTGTGTTGTGGGTTGAATTGGAGCGTGACGGGAGACTGGGGTACCTGTAGGCCCAGTTTGTAATAACGAATTTTTCTGCTAGGGACTGTTGAAATGACGGGTGTCTGTCTTACTTGGTTGGTGGTGAGGTTTCTTCAATGTTGAACTCAGGCCGGGGTTGGTCTCTACATCTCCGCAGCTAATTAGAGTGTAGCACAATAGGTGTTGTAGCGAGGTTGTGCCAGAGTACTTGCCAAGCCGCTGCGTCTTCCCGATATATGAACTTGACCAGGCAGGAATGGTGACAGAAGGTTCACTTATGTGTGATTTCTGCCTACTGCACAACTTTTCTGGCCACCTTATCAAAGGCCTTCTCCCGGTCTGCAAACACAACATCAGATCCCTATCTTTTAAGTACATACAGTATCTTTCCCTTATCATACCTTCTAAGACTCTCTCACAGACCTTCATGACCCTTATAGCAGTTCCCAAGGGAGCCCAACTCTGAAATCACCAGATAGTGCCTCCAGAACCATAAAAAAAGAGGAGAGGGCTTCATTAACACAGAGCCCTGGTGGACTCTGACGCAAACTGAAAACTCATCACTCAGTACCGGTACACCTTTCACCCTCACTGCCGTTTGTGAGTCCTCATACATCTTCATTATCACACAAATACCTTCATGACTTGGATTGTGCCGTGTCCTAAACCACACTGCATATCGTCAACAGCATACCTTCAAAAACTTTCTCACAGACCTTCATGACTTGATCAAGTATTTTCAGGCCCCTATAATTTTCCCTATCCAATGAGTCCCCTTTGCCCTTATACAGTATATAATATACTTTTGTGCCATTCATCAGGGATTACTTCCTCTCTGACGATGAAGTTAATTAGCTCATTGACCACACCTACTCCTTTCTCACCTGAGGCTTTAATCATCTCAGCTAGAATACCAGAGCATCCTGCAGATTTTCTGTCCTTCATTTAAGTTATTGCACTGCTTACAACAGCTGGCACAATCACAGGGAGGGGGGAGTATTGGCTTTTCGTTGCTAAGCTGCTCTATTCCATTCAAATTCCATGTTGAATAATCTTTCGTAGTGTACGGTACCTTCCAAGAATCTATGATTTCTTTGTCAGGGGAAACAATTGTTCAAGTATATATTTTCCCTGTGATAGGTAGGGAAGGGCAAGAGGTGAACAAATCTAGGAAGGTGAAGATATGCAGACATTTCTCACCATTTCACCAATTCAGCCGCACCACATGAGTTCCACAGCAGAACTCTTATAGGGTAGGGCCGAAGGGTGAGTCAAGAACTGCTACACTGCAGCACCAATTAACCTAAGAAGTGCGCATGGGGGGTATGAGACACCACACTCCTGTGCTGACGTATTTGAGCTGTTCCCATCACTAACATCGTTATTTTACCATAAATAGCATTAATACTTATCCATATGCGCCTATTATAGGTTGATTATAAAGGTATTAATCTGTTACAACAATAAAACAAGTGGAAACAGTGTTTGGATGGTCAAAATCGGCGATACAGGCCGGGAGTTACATAATGTATGGCTGAGGCAACCTCCCTGCCCTCCACCCCTCCCCTCGTCTGGAGAGACACTGTTCCGCAATAGTCTCTCTCTCGCTCTTTCCCACGCTTGGTAACAGTGATGACAACGCCCTGCTACCAACTCGCTAATGTTAGCACGAAAATTAACCACAGAATAAGGGAATAACAGGGAAAATAGGTGATAACAGAAGGAGGGGAGGAAAGTGGGGAAGGAGGGGAGGTGGAGGAGTGATATTTGGCATGGCCCAGGGGCAAAACAAAAATTCCCCCGCCGGGGGAACTCTTAAGAGTCTCCTGGCAGTTCCCGGGTTAAGAAGTGATCAAGGGCGAAGAATGAGAAATCAGGTCTAAGGAAGAAATAAATCACACCGAGATACACACATAATACACCACTGTGGGGAATCGAGTCAGCTTGACCGCACCAGCGACCATAGACACAAATAAAGTCAGGAGCCAATAAACTAGCCAGGCCAGGGTGGCATATGATATAGGCCATCCGGAGGACAACCAAATTAGACAGAATAAGAATAGAAGGGGAAAAACATACAGAAAGGGGCATTCAAATTTCAATGGAAATTCACTATGATAACTGTAATATGTGGGAATAACTTTCACCTTCATCTTTCCTAATCTCTTAGCATAAACATGATCAATTAGGGTGCCATTTTCAGTTGTTGGTTGTGTTACATGTTGAGAGTACCCACGCTTTTCCATTAAATTTGCAATAGAAGAGTTAGTTTGGATGTTTTCACAATGCAACCAATTGGGTATTTGTCTAGTTCATTTAGCAAATTACTTAAATTTACTCTAAAATAATTTAGTCCATATGAAATAGGTCTGTATATAGGGACAGGTTTGTCCTATAGAAAAATATAGCCAACACTGTTCTCTACCCACTAAAAGCTGAACCAGTGGAAGGTATTACCCATGTTTGCATACCTTCCCTCAATTTCAGTCAGGCTATATTTGGATGATAATTTGAACTCAATTTGACCTATCTCAGAATAGTAGATGGGAATTTCATTCTTTTCCTTATTGTGAAGGCAATCATTATTCTAAAAATAAACTTACCCTAATAATACATGTACAAGGTTATTCTCTATATTTTAAGATTATACTCTTTATATAAAAGGCTTGCATGGCTGTATGATAAATGTTTTTCTTTGATTCACTCTTCTTGACTTTTTCTATATTGCAGGCCATGCTTTTTTGTCCTATTAATTCCTTTTCTATTATTTCCACTCCTCAAGTGAGGTACTGTAGAGGTGATTCTCTTGGTCCCATCTGTAGCGGTATTATAAATGGTGGCCAGACACGCCCGTGGCAGCCTTTCACACCCAACCCATCTTGTCCTATCTAATTTTATGTTGAACTCTATTGTTCTTGATCCCACTATAGGACTTGGTAGCCTATTCCTGATATCTACAACTCTGTTACTAAACGAATAGAGGCAGATCCCTTACACACCCAGTTTCTCTCTGTCGCTCGTTTGCTTGCACATCGGTACAAATGAGGCAGATCCCTTACACATGCAACTAAGATGAACATGGGAATCTGCAGACAAGTGGCCCACAAAAGGCAGATCCCTTTCACATCCAACCCATTTCGTCCATATGTCTATCTGATTTTATCTTGAAATTCTTTATTGTTCTTGATCCCACTATAGCACTAGGTAGCCTATTTCATATATCTACGACTCTGTTACGAGAGAGGCAGATCCCTTACAAAGCCAATATCTCTCTCTCTCTCTCTCTTATTTGCACACTGGTACAAATGAGGCAGATCCCTTACACATGCTACCAAGATGAAAATGGGAGTCTGCAGAGAGCCGATTGGCCCACACACGGCATATCCCTTTCACACCCAACCTATATCATCCTATCAAATTTTATGTTGAAGCTCTATTGTTATTGATCCCACTATAGCACTTGGTAGCCTATTCCACATATCTACAACTCTTTTACCAAGCGAATAGAGGCAGATCCTTTACACAGCCAATCTCTTTCTCTCTCGCTCTTGTTTGTTTGCACACCGATACAAATGAGGCAGATAGATACACATGCAACCAAGATGAAAATGGGCGTCTGCAGAGAGCCAAGTGGCCCACATAAGGCAGATCCCTTTCACACCCAGCCCATCTCATAAACGTTACCTGTTATTTACACTACTTACTATACACCCATGTTATCATATACCTGCAACCAAAACACAATTGTAAGAAATAGGAAAATGGGAGAGAGCCAATTGGCCCACACTAGACAGATCCTTTTCACACCCAACCCATCTCATAACAACTCTCTCATTTATCTCCGTCTTCCTTACATTTATGACATGTTAGTCTCTCTCTCTCTCACAAATGAGAACATAAGAAAACCGGAGTCTGCAGAGAGCCGATTGGCCCACACATGTCAGATCCCTTTCACACCCAACCCATCCCGCGCTCTCTCTCTCATATTTATCGCTATCTTCCTTATGTTTACGACATCCTATTCTCTCTTGCCATACTCTCTCACTCTCACAAATGAGAACATAAACAAAATAAGAAAACGGGAGTCTGCAGAGAGCCGATTGACCTACACATGGCAGATCCCTTTCACACCCAACCCATCTCGTTCTATCTAATTTCAAGTTGAAGCTCTATTGTTCTTGATCCCATTATAGCACTTGGTAGCCTATTCCACATATCTACAACTCTGTTACTAAACGAATAGAGGCAGATCCCTTATACAGCCAATCTCTCCCTCTCTCGCTCTTGTTTGTTTGCACAATTTGTTCCTTCTGTTGTTTCTCCATGCCGATAAGTTAAATGATCTTTTGATATCTGTGACACAGCTTTTGTATCCAACACAATACCCTGCTTGCAAAACCCCTCGAACCCTGGACAACGTTGCTTGCAACTTTAAAATTATTATTAGGGATTCGTCCCCTACGGGGAACCCCTATTGTAAAAATTAAACCCGGTTTTTCATCCAAATTCTTCTTACGCGCCGGTTTCGACGCAATAACTCCAGAACCGCTTTTTGGATCGGGATCAAACTTTCACAAGAGGTGCGTTTTTGTATTGGGCAACTTTTGATATGCTAAACATCCGGCATGGCGGCCAAACAGGTCCGTGGCAGCCGATTTCCCGAAAAACTTGACGCCTTAATACCGTCTCTCCCACTCATAGGAAACGACTGGGCTTTGGCATACGGACTCCCCTACTAATACTCCGCAAATGTTATAGAGAAGGTTTTGCTTTTGCACGTGGGTTTTTTTCCGGCAATCTTGAAAAAAGCTCGAATTCCACTTAAAATTCCACATCTTGAAAACTACGCCGATGATCAAAGCCCATGCTTGCGTAGTTGGGTGAGGCTCGCGATTCCGAACGTTTTGATAACAAAAGAATATAAATGGGTGGAATAGTTTGGCCGCAGCATTGAAAACTGTCTATTCTTAAATTACTTTATAACCGCATTCGTTAGCCACACAAAGTTTACCGTCTACAGTCTATTAGTCTCACTTCAATCATAGGAAAACTACTAGAGTCAATTATTGCTACGAAAATGAGAAACCACTTAGAAACATTTAACTTAATCAATTCTTCTCAGCATGGATTCACTCAGGGATGTTCTTGCCTTACTAATTTGCTTAGTTTTTTCTCAGAGGTATATCAAGCAGTAGATAATGACAAGTCATATGATATTATATATTCAGATTTCAGTAAAGCTTTCGACAGAGTCCCTCATGAGAGATTGATGAGAAAGGTTGAGGCACATGGAATAGGTGGGGCGTTGTTAGGATGGATTAGGTCATGGCTAATTGGTAGGAAGCAGAGAGTCAGCATAAATGGTACTAAGTCAGAATGGGGATCAGTCAAGAGTGGTGTCCCCCAGGGATCTGTATTAGGTCCTCTGTTGTTTATTATATACATAAATGACCTTGATTTAGGTATGACTAGTAGGATAAGTAAATTTGCAGACGATACCAAAATGGGGAGAAACATTGATTCAGTTAGAGATATAGAGTGTCTGCAAAGGGATCTAGATACCTTACACGAATGGTCAACAAAATGGCAGATGAAGTTTAACATTGACAAATTCAAGGTATTAAAGATAGGGAAGATGCATACACATTTTAAATATAAACTAGCTAATATGGAATTAGAAAACTCAGACTGTGAGAAAGATCTAGGTGTGTTTGTTAGCAATGATTTGAAGCCTAGAAAACAATGTATAAGCGTTCGTAACAAGGCAAACAGGATTCTCGGGTTCATATCTAGGAGTGTGAGTAACAGAACTGCTGATGTTATCTTAAAACTTTACTTGTCATTAGTGAGACCCCATATGGATTATGCTGTTCAATTTTGGTGTCCTTATTACAGAATGGACATAGATTCATTGGAGAGAGTACAACATAGAATGACAAAAATGATCCATAATATTAGAAATTTTCCGTATGAAGAAAGGTTGAAGAAATTAGGCTTACATTCGTTAGATAGACGCAGAGTTAGAGGTGACATGATAGAGGTATTCATGTGGGTTAGTGGAATTAATAAAGGAGACATGAAAAATGTACTAAAGCTCAGTGATAGCAAAATAACTCGTACAAATGGCTTCAAATTAGATAAATTTCGTTTCAGAAAAGATATAGGCAAATATTGGTTTGGTAACAGAGTTGTAGATGGGTGGAATAGGCTACCAAGTGATATAGTGGGATCAAGAACGATAGAGAGCTTTAAGATAAAATTAGATAGGCATATGGACGAGATGGGTTGTGTGTGAGGGGGATCTACCAGGTGTGGGCCAATCGGCGCTCAGCAGACCCCCGTAATCTTGTGTTAATCTCTGACCGTTTTGGTGGGGTCAGTACTCAAGGTATTAGTGAGATGGGTCTATAATTGGGCCTTGTAATTGAGGTTGGGTGTGACAGGGATCTGCCTTGTATGGGCCGATCGTCTTTTTGCAGACTCCCATTTTCTTATGTTCTTATGTTCTTATAGGCTTCCACGCATCCCCCAGTTTTGCTTAATAACATAATCTCTTTATTATTCAGATCTATTATTTGTTTTGTATTTAACTCTCTCAAAACAGTTAGAGTCCCTACGAATTCCAGCAATTATTTAGCCAACCTACCTATACATACCTACGCTACCAAATAATAATGATAATTCAAATTTATTTTTGGAGAATGACAGAGTATTGGCTAAGGTTTTTAACAATTCCTCCCTTTGCCAAATGCTTTGTTTAATAACAATGATATGGACTTTTAAAGTTTTGGCAATTGCCTGTGTGACTTACCCTGCCCTTCCTTCCTACCTCCCTCCTCCCTCATATCTAGCAAATGTATCAACAACCACTCTAGTGAACTTTCGGTATTTAGTTTATTCAGCTTAATACTATTTATCCACATCAAATAGAAACCTATCACGATTTTTGTCTAATACAACCATAGACTGTGCTATTACATATTATTTGAACATGATGACGAATTTAGCAGTTGCTGTTTACATTGAACAGTAATGACAGAACCGAAAGCTTCTCTTGCCGTGTAGTACTCAAAGAAAGCAGGGTTACTTAAGCTGGCCCATACCGAACTGTTACCTAGTCAGAGATTCAGAGGTAACTTTCACAATGCATTATAACCCTAGACAGACACCAATATACCACTAAATCATACAAATATCAGCACAAAAAAGATAGGAAAATATTATATTAATGTCCTAGGTATTTGAAATTATGTAAATGAGTAAAATGCATTATGATATAATGATAATGGCATTGATTAGTATCTGGCAACAGTGTAGCACTATTATTTTCTGAACGTATGCGAACTTTGGAGTATTTATCCCATTAATATACACATCTATCACTATTTAAATTTAATACAACCATACACAGTGCTATTACATATTATTTGAACATAATATTGGATGGTCTTTCCTTTAACCCTCCAGCCCCGGGGGCTATAGCTTGCGACTGTGCTCCGGTAACGGGTGTTTTGACGATCTTTGGCCTATGTTAACTACTCTGTTAGTCAATGAATATGGCATGTAATGTTGTGAATAAAAAAGAATAATGTTCCACAAACCTTCCTCTGTCGAATGGCGTTGAGTAGAGGTCTCTAGCCCCTCTGGTTGCATAATGGTGAGCGCGGGAAGACGAGTGCTTTTCGGCGGCAAATTCTTCCCGCGTTCGGACGCGTCGCCCCGGCCATGGCTACGACGCACCTAGCCGCTCGTCGCGCCAAAGTATTTATCTCCCTTAGACGATATTAGTGTTTGATATTGAGAATGTGATGTTTATTTGATATTTTCTAGTTATTTTGAGGCCAATTATATAAAATATGTTTATTAGGGTATCACTGTCACTGATAATGCTCATTTTCACTCGATACCGTACATTTTATTAGTAATTGAGGTAGGTTATTGTTGTATTAGGCACTGATTATTCGTTATCACAGGTGTTTATTATACTTTGGCCATCAATATATTAGGTCTTGTGTGACTTTCACTTTGACAAATATGCTTTAGAGAGTGTCACTGTCACTGATAATGCTCATTTTCACTCGATACCGTACATTTTATTAGTAATTGAGGTAGGTCATTGTTGTATTAGGCACTGATTATTCGTTATCACAGGTATTTATTATACTTTGGCCATCAAATATTAGGTCTTGTGTCACTTTCACTTAGTTATATGATTTGTAAACGTATTATATAATTATTGTGTCTTTTTTCACTGATTTATATATTTCTATAGGTTCTAATCATATGAATGTCACTTGGTATATACATATGTGTCACTTTCACATATTATTATGGTGTAATTGTATTTGTATCAATGTTCTCATAATACATGACTTTTGTATTACAATAAATTGGTTTTCTTCCACTTTTTGCCTATATATAATTATAGTGTAAATATTGTCATTTTATTTGGCAATTTCAGTATGATTATTAGAACTCCAGCTTGGAGTGGTAATCAAAGAAGCACTCTAAAGCACAGAGTGCCACCTTGCACTCCACACACTCCATGGTTGACTTTTTACCTGACCTCGGCCTCACCCTGCTGTTGTAGCAGACATGGCACCGCTTCTGCTGTGTTCTTCCTGATTCATTCTGAGGCAGGGAACCAAGCCTGTGCCTAATCAAGTATTGAGCACACTGCAAGCGGTCAATAACGGCGGGCTCAGGATGTGCCACTGCCCTCTGTGGCGTAGCATACTTCTCCAGGAGCTCCGTCAACACCTGCTTTTGGAACCTCCGCAGGCTATTGAACTTCATGGGTGTGTTCACATTCCGAAGCTTGTATATGTTGTAGGCATTCAGAACTGACATGTCCACCATATGCAGAAAGAACTTTTTGTACCATCTGCACGAGGTACGCAGGCAGTCAATGAAGCCTATCTGCATGTTGGACTTGTCCACCAGCCTCATGTTGATGTTGTAGTCCAGGACAGCATCGGGCTTGGTCACCCTGGCCTGGGTGCGGCGATCCACCTTTCCAGTCTCCACCATTTCCCCCTTGTGGATGGTGGTCAGGAGGTTGACCTTCCGCTGGTCGTGCCAGTGGATAGCCAGAATGGGCCCCGACTTCTTCTTGAACACATCACCTTTTTTGGTCTTTGGAGGGAAAGGTGGCATGCCCTTCCTTTTCCCTCGTACTGTGCCTACAGTCCCCGTCTTGCGCTCATGCAGGTACTGTGAGAGAGTGGGGGACGTGTAATAATTGTCCGTGTAGAGGACGTGATTCTTGTGAAAGTAGCGGTCCATCATGGCTTGCACCACTGCTCCGCCAAAGCCAATGAGGGGGTCCACAAGCAAGTCCCCTTCCTTCCCGCTGTAGACCAGGAAGTCCAGGACATAGCCAGTTTGGCAGTCGCACAGCACAAAGAATTTTATGCCAAAGCGATGTCTTTTTGAGGGGATGTACTGCCGGAAGCTGAGTTTTCCCCGGAACAGCACAAGAGTCTCGTCAATGACGACCTTGCGGAAGGGCTTGAAGTAGGAGGTGAAGCGTTCTCGCATCATCTCGTACAACGTCCTAATCTTCCACAGCTTGTCTGGGAGGTGGACGTCAAGGTTGGTGACAAGATGGAGCGCTGCGAGGATATCAAGGTACCGGTCGCGAGACATATATTTCCCGAAGGCAGGGGTGGATATCAGATCATTGGTGATCCAATAGTCAGGCAACCTATGCTTCTTGACATGAGGCATTAGCATGGTGAGTGCCAGGAACACCATGAACTCTTTATGAGTCACTGGGGTCCACTGCCTCATGTGGCCCTTGGTCACCTTTCCCAAAAAGTGGACCTGGAATTGGTGCTGCTTATTTGTCTCTTTGACAACATAGCCTACCACCTCCTCATCAAAGAAGGCCTCAAATAGTTCGTGTGGTGGAGCATTGGGGCCTGCAGGAAAATTGGGAGTAATGCCTGAACCCTCCAGTACCTCATCAAAAGCTGGCACATCAGGGTTGTATCCATCCTCATCAACTACGTCTTGCCACTGAAAAACGTAGAATGGGTCTTGTCTACGCTGACGAGGAGCTCCAGCTGGTGGCCCAGCACGCCCACGGCCAACTCGGGAGGCGCGCGCCCTAGGGCGGCGAGGGCGGCGGCCAGGGCGGTGGGCAGCACGACGGGCAGCACGACGCCGGGCCAAGCGGATGGGTCGAGGGTCGTCGATGTCCATATAGTCATCGTCAGAGTGGTCATCTTGCCCTGACGGTGGACCTATGTAATCATGGCCAGAGTCTTCAGAGAGGTGCCCTTCATCATCAGTGGCCCCCACATAATCTGGCGGGGAACCAGTGATGCGTGGGCGGCGTGCGGGTGGGCGAGGTGGGGAAGGAGTGGTAGGTGAGGCTGTGTCCCCCCGAGGTCCTGGGCTCCTTGGCCTGCGACGTGTGACAGAAAGCAATGTTTCACTGTCACTAGGCCCAGGTATTGGTGATGCGAGCTCAAAGACTTCTTAAGGAAGACATGTTGAAGGCGGGAGAGGTGGGGAGGACCGTGGGGAAAGTTGCGGGGACGTATGGCTGGGGCCGGCCGGGGTGGACGCCGCGGGAGCCTCGAACAAAACTCTCTTACTTTTCTTAATTTTTTTGGTATATTTCCTACCTTTCCCCTTTTCGGCAGCAGTATGTCTCCTGTCGGGGGACCTAGGAGGCAAATTGGCCGAAAGTGTGGGGTCCTCAACCCTTGGCAATGGTGGGGGTGGTGGGGAAGAATGCGGGGCATCCGGGTCATCTTGGGTGGCGTGGGTAGAAAAGGGAGACAATGGCGGACGAGAAGGGTCACCACGCTGACCCTCACTCACAGCCTCATCCTCACCAAGTAGTTTTGCTTGTTCCCTAGCTGCCGCGGCCGCCTTCTCAAGTATTTTCTGCTTATACAAATGTAGCTTGAAAGGCGATTTACCTGGGGAAGGGCTTGGCGTCGTGTCACTTATGCGAAATTTGGTGAGTGACCTTGAACTCTCCCACTCACTCACTCTCTCAAGTTCACTGTCTTTAGCTTCCTCAACAACTGGTACATCACCTTCATCACTCTCATCACTGTCATGTTCTCTCGCAAATCCCAGGAATTGCTCTTCTTTGTCACTCTCATGGCCATAATCACTCGACTTATAATTACTGGAGTCGTCACTGACTTCATCATCAACATTATGCTTGGCATCAGCTCGCTCATAAAGTCTCAATGTCGTCTCAATACCTCCGGGAGATAACACATTTAGGCGATGGCGTCGGGGTAAGGCGCGACGAACTAGCAAGGGCGTCGTAGGAAGCACGGTATCGGACACAGCGGAATCACTATTTGGCGTACTGTCCATGATGGCGTCGGGGTAGATACTGTTGCTGTGGCGTAGTTTACGCCTGGTGGCGCCACCTACCGTCCCACGATACCGAAAATGTACGCGCGGCATTCGAAAGCACGCACGCAAGCAATGGGCGTTCAAGAGCCCTTCCGGGTTGGAGGGGTTAAACCATTTTCTATATCTATTCACGAAAAATATAGGCCTAGCCTAGGCAACCTACCGGTAGGTACGAATTTAGCAGTTCGAATTTTGATTGAGAGTGGGATTAGGCCTAGGCCTAGCCTAGGGCTTAACATGGGATACTGTTTGGGGGTTGGGAATTGGCTCAGGCTGCTTTAGGCCTAATTAGGTAAAAATAGTCAAATCGAGACAATTGCACAGCCAACATAGGCTAGCCTATTTATAGGCTACCTTTCATTACTGCAGTTAAGCACAAACTTATTTTACAATGGAAAATAATGCATGAGGAGGGCTGGGTAGGCCTATTAGTATTTTGTGAAATAACTTAAATTAGGTTAGGCTATAGTATACTTCATTAGGTTATTACCGTTATTAGACCTATGAGAAAACAGGCCTAGGCCTAGATTAATTTTATTTCACTGCTCAACATATTTTATTTTTTTTTGCTGTTGAGCTCTGCATAATTATATTCAGGTAGGCTTGGGTTTTAGTAAAATTGCATTAGGCTAGGCTACATATGTTTACTTCTATTGGAAAGCACAGGCCTACACAATAGTACACATGTTAAAGAATTTAGCCTAGCCTACCACAATTTAGCCTAGCCTGAAAGAACAAACAAAAATAGGCTAGGCAGCTAAATAATTTAGCCTAGCCTCCACAATTTAGCCTAGACTGAAAAAAAAAAAAAATAGGCTAGTTGCAGTTTTAGTAAGAGTTGTAGTTGTGGGCATACCAAAAGCTGTGTTTATATAGCCTAGTTGCACGCTCGAAGGTAGGCCTACATTCGCTTCTAATTTAACTGCTGGGGTAAACTTTGGTAAAGCCACCCTCAATCCGCCGGCCGGTAACAAAACAATTTACCCAACGCCTGGCCGTGGGATACAATAATGGGTTGAGGGGGTTTTATCCCCCTATGACTTATTGTCATCATCATATATATCACCAGCAGGGGCAAATAACCACAGTCAAATTAGACGCGAATGTAACTGCGAGCGTGCGACTACGTAAATAAAGGGGACGATATACCCGCTAACACTACTCTTAACGCATTTTTTCCTAATGTATCAGATTTTTTTTATATTTATGACAACAGTTGAAGGATGACAATTTTATGGTTTATTTTACACAAAAACATTTGCATTGTAACTTAGATACTCATATTTATGCTTATAATTGCAGTACGAGTGAGTTTTTTCTTTTTATATGTAGGCCTAGGCTAAACAAATGTTAGTTTTTGTTTTATAGGCTAAATTTATGCTAATAAATATTAATTGGAGGGAGCAAATCTGTCAAGGAATAGCCTAGATGTGGAAATTTACAGCCAATTTGCTCTAGCCCTTTTTGATATACAGAGGTTAGAGATCGTTGGATACAATAATATGATGAGGGGGTCAATCACCCCCCATGACATATTGTCATCATCATATATATTGCCAGCAGGGGGCAAATAGCCTAGGCCTAGCCTAACAAAAACAAAAATCGCCGTCAAAATAGACGCGAACTTATATTAACTACGGCGATTGACCATTGCCCGCACTGGCCGTCCCCCGGTTATTGTTGAGGTCCTGAGGAACCGTATGACTTTGACGAGCTCTTCCCTCCGCAGTCTCCGCATCCCATGTATCGTCGTACGGTACCTCTTTCCCTCCACATCCTACATCTGGTCGTCCTACATATGCCTCCTAAGCCTCGCCTCGTCCCGTCACTGAGCATGTGGATGGGCGTCCCTTTCTGGCTTCAAAGATGGATTCCTTCCGACAGCTCCTACTGGATTGTCTGGGGTTGGTTGATAAGGGCACCTCGCTTCAAGACATTGCTCTGGCCCTAGTACCGCGGTTTGTAGGTCTCTGGTTCGCCACCTGATGACCTGCTATTGGGTTGTTGCCTTTACAGTGTTACGGTTCTACGAATGACCTAGAGTGAAAGTGACACGGTGGTGAATTTTAACCTTAACTATAAACTAATTTAATTGTGACATAGGATCTCCGCGACTACGGTAGGGCCGGAGCGGGCGAGTATTCGCCTGAGGTTGCCCTTAACCCCCAAGACAAGACAAGACAAAATTCTAGTGCTGGTTTTACTCAGATTTTGTGAGTTTTAATTTAGCCTAGCCTAGGCCTAAGAGTTCAGAAGATTTGCAAAATGCACCCCATACTAGCCTACCCATAGCCTAATAGGCCTAGTGATTCTTTTTTTGGCAGACCACCCACAAATTTTCTTATAGCCTAGGCCTAGGCTAGCCTAAGTTCTGGAATGCATGTTGGAATAGCCTTCCTATAAACTGTAGGCTAGGCTACTTCCTTTTAATTTAAGTTTGATTCTTTGGAAAAATCTATTAGGCCTAGACCAGGGCAGAAAAGTAACATTTAAAATGACGTGTAAAAATGTCGCCCATAAACGGCGGGCCGCTGTGTTATTGTAATTTGGGAGCTTATTTCGTCTGTTGATTGACTTTGTCCTTAATTGGGGATCCTATGAATTAGCACAGATGTTGATGACTTACCGTACATCATAATACGTGACAGGCAGACGTGGGGGGGCAGAGCCGCAGAGACCCCCTCAACATATTTTGTGTCCCACAGTAACTTTTAATGGGATGGATGTAGTTACCGGGTGTATGTTCGTCATGTTTACATAGGGCGATCGCCGCGGTTAACTTCGTGTCTATTTCTACGTCGATTTTTTTCGGCATATTTAATTTTATTCACTTCCTTTTATATTTAGGCTATAATCTAGCTTTGGCACGACAATAACCCTAACCTAGTCTCTCTTAGAGATTCTTCTAATCTTCCAGTAGCCTATAGCCTAATTTAGGTAATTTTTAAAGGCACACAATTAAATGGTTGGTATTTTAAACGACACTACTGAAGCATTATGAGAAACAATTTATTAGAGATAATAGGCAACAATAGATTCGCCATATTTTTCTCCATAGGCTATAGTCCGCATGGAGGATTTTCGTTATCGACAAATTGAAAAAAAATCCCACTTCATAGACAAAATAGACAAATTCACCAAAAATCGGGGTGTGGGGGCGGCAGCCCCCACCCATAATAGCGTACTATAATAGGTTAGGTAAGGTTGTTAGGTTAGGCTAGGCTAATGTCCTTTCAAAGGGGTATAGGCCTAGTAAACACTAGGATAGCCTATACCTGGTCAAGGGTAAATCCTGCTGTAGTCAACTTGAATGCTACCTTAAATTGTAATATTAGACTAGGCCTAGCCTATAGATAAAATAGCCAGGCCTACTTATTTATTGTAGCCTATAATATAGGCCTAGCCGGGTAGAATGTAGAGTTCGGGCATACCGCCACCATTGTTTACACTGCGCAGAGCGGCGACGGAAGCTTGCCATCATGTTCCCGTCCATTTTGAATGCCGTTGGATACGATAATATGTTGAGGGGGGCAAACACCCCCCATGACATATTGTCATCATCATATAATTTGCCAGCAGGGGGCAAATAGGCCTAACCAAGAAAAATCGTCGTCAAAAACTCAAAATAAACGCGAACTTACAGTAACTGCGGTGATCGACCATGTAAACATGACGGCGGCGGCGGCGGTGGACGCTTGCGATAATTTTCCCGTCTATTTTGACTGCCATTGGATACAATAATATGTTGAGGGGAGGGCTTTGCGGCAATTTTTTTGGTTGTTTGCCCCCTACTGGCAATATATATGATGATGACAACACGTCATGGGGGCAAAGCCCCCCTCAACATATTATTGTATCTAATGGCATTCAAAATAGACGGGAACATTATCGCAAGTGTCCGACGCCGACACCGCCGCCGTCATGTTTACATATGTCGATCACCGTGGTTAAAGGCTGGTTCACACATAGCCGAGTCGGTGCGCGAGTCCAACACGAGTCACACTCGTCGATTATCGCCGTCGCTGGAGGCTGAGTTGGTCGCGAGAAGCAGTTGCTCCCGAGTCAAGGAGAGTGTAACACGAGTTAACTCTAGTCAATACGAGTCAACACGTGTTCATGCAAGAGTCTGTACGAGTAACTGAGAGTCAAAACGAGTGTAACACGAACCCAACACGAGTGTCAAAAATAATGGCCACATTCCAGGGCACGTAAACAAAGAGTATGGACGAGTCTAACACGAGTCAACGCGATTGTTACACTGATCAACACGATTGTTATACGGATCAACACGAAAGACAACGCGTTGACTCTCGTTGGATCTCTGTTGCACACGTGTTGACTCGTGTTACATCCGTGTAAACTCGTGTAAACTCTCGTTGATTCGTCCTACATATTTGAAATAACGGTATTTCAAATGACACTTGCTTTTTCGTGTTACACTCGTGTTTTTTCTCAGTGGATCGTGTTTACTCTTGTTTACTCGTGTTTTCACTCGTGTTTGAATCGTGTAAACTCTGGCATAATGGGGGCACCAAATATTGGCACTCACATTCGTGCTTTCTACTCTTGTTGATCCGTGTGGCATGTGTGTTACATACGTGTTGTTGCATGTAGACACGTGTTGCTTCGTCAACGTCGAAATTATGACGAAAAGCGACGAATCACCAAAGAGTGTTACACGGGTTTACACGAGTCAACACGAGTTAACACGAATAACGAAGAGTTATTCAGAATCAAACACGAGTTAACACGTATGTACACGAGTCTACACGTATTTAGGCCACACTCGTGGGTACTCGCCACGGGGCCCAAAAATGTCATGCATGCATGAAATTTTTGGACCCCATGGCGAGTACCCACGAGTGTGTCGAGTAAACAAAGAGTATACACGAGCGTAGCACGAGTCTATACGAGTGTTGAGGAGTATCGACGAGTCATTGCTGAATAGCAAAAATTTCATCACTCGTGTTGGACTCGCACACCGACTCTGATATGTGTGAACCAGCCTTTAGTTCGCATCTATTTTGAAGTTTTTCTTTCTCGGTTATTTGCCTTCTGCTGGCAATATATATGATGATGACAATATGTCATGGGGGGGTGACCCCCCTCAACCTATTATTGTATCCAAAAGCAGTCAAATAGACGGGAACATGACGGCCAGCGTCAGCCGCCGCTCCGCGTAGTGTAAACAAGGCTGGCGGTACACCCGATCTCTACATTCTACCCAACTAATTTTCCAACTAGCAAAACCGATGATTATCAATGATCAATCCCAGTCAGAAACGTCCATGCTTCCCTCCCATAAGTCAATGTCTGGATTAACACACTGTCATGCAAGGACTTCTGTCGGGAATAGGGTAATGATCCCGACAGTTTTAGGTCCAATAAGACATTTGAATTTGGCGGTATCATATCGCATGTACGATTTCGGCTGGTTCTTTGTGTATTGTAGTTTATTCTTAAGTATAGGTTAAATATTAACTGTAATGTATAAATATCTACATCAGCTCTAGATGTATCATGAAACCAAGTTATGGGTTATAATTATTATGATCCGGCAGCCATATGTAATTTCGCGAAGCGATCGGACGCCGGCCCTTTAGTCTCTCAATCAACACCATACAGCCAACATCTTCCCCCCCCGGCTCTGACTCAACCCACAGTTCACCATGTGCTACAAATATTAATCTATAACAACAGTCCTACATCACCAGTCCTCTAAGCTAAGTTCATTGTATCGATATTGTATTATGTGAACATTCCTACATGTCATGCAATTGAATTAGCCGTGTGTGGAGGACTGGATTACACCCATCGACTACGTCGTTGGTAATTATATTATAACTATTTGTTGGGTTATTTCATGTACCAGTGATACGCAATTTAACCTCTTTATCTAAATTCCCGACAAATAATGGTCCTTCGTGCCCTAAGGCTTCCTTACCGTAGTACCGTTTTGTTTGCTTCCTTGACGCTTGTGGTCTTACAAATGGGTGCCTCCTCGCGCGTTGTTGGGCCGACTGCCCTTTCTCAAGTATAGACCCGGCTTCTTCCCTCGTGTTTTTTTCCGTTTAGGCGCCGTCCCTCTCTTTTTTGGGGCTAGTTTCCAGTTTTTTTTGGGGTGTGTGATCCTTGGCATTTTTTGGTGGTTTAGCTGGGTTGGAGATAGGGGTAGGGGTAATTTCGTCGGGCACCATTTCGTTCTCATAGGCTAGGCTAGGCTAGGCTAGGCAGGCTAGGCAGGCTAGGCCTGCAGGTGTCTGTGGTAGCCGTTCATTTCGCTTTGGTGATGTGCCTGTGGTGTTCGTTGTATTTTGTCATGAGACTCATTTAATTATATTTTGCCGGTGGGGAGGGTTCTCGTGTGACTCCTTTAATTACATTTTATAGCCTAGTTGCCTAATTACGGTCATGGGGTTCGGTCTCTGTTGATTCCTAAGCGATTGACAGCCAACAGACCTCATGATTGTGGGATGGGCAGCTGGGCTAGGCCTAATACTAGCCTAGTCAGTTCTTTTCATTTACCCTTCTTTCTCTAGCCCTAGTTTGTTTCTGCTACTTGTCAATTTCTTATTCAATTAATTCTTCCTACTGCAGCTAGTAGCCTAATGACCGTTTCCAAATTGAGAGTGGCAATGCTATTGCCACATTTTTTAATTTAAATTAATTTGTGTAATAGTTTGCTTTATAGTTTAGAGAGTTAATAGCCTAATAGACTTAACGATGACAGATTTAAAGAAACTTAAGATTCTTAAGGGAGGGATGAAGGGAAGTTTAAATAGGTGTTTAAGAGATCTTGATGAATTTTTATTAAGTGCCACAGCTGATCAGATTAAGGGTAAATTCGCTACTGTTACTAAATCGCTAGCCAATTACGATAATTATGCTCAGCAGGTATATGGTTTATTGACAGTTACTGACGATGTGGAAGAAGAAATGTCGGCAGATCTTGAGTACTTTGAGAACGTTAATACAGCCTTAGCCAGACTATCTTCCACCCAAGAATCAACCACTGTTAAGGATACCGGTACACCAAAGGCGACTGGTTTTAACCTGCCGAAGCTTACTTTGCCTACTTTTTCCGGAGATTCGGCTACCTGGACTGGATTTTGGGATGTCTTTGAGTGTTCAGTCCGTCATAATAAAACACTCACATCCATCCAAAGGTTCACATATCTCCGTGGCCAATTGAAACGGGAGGCACTGAAGGTGATCGGTGGGTATAAGCTAGAAGCTACAAGCTACGAGTCTGCAGTGGAGTTGCTAAAGAGAACTTACGGGAGAGAGGAAGTCATCAAGACCGCGTTAATTACTAATTTCTTCACGCTAGATCCTCCATCCTATGATGTGACGGACCTAAAGGAGTACTATGCCTCCTTTGAGAGCCTCCTCCGATCTATGGAGACAATGGCCATCACCAAGGAGGAAATATTTTGTGTAAATATCTTGAACAAGATACCCTCTCCCCTAAGGGAAATCGTAAGACGACAACTAAGCGACTCTCCACTCAACTTGGAAGCGTTGGTGCAGGTGTACCAGACTGAAGTCTTCAATATGGAGAGTACTGGACACTACCGACAAGTGGAGATGTCGCCATCTACTGCAGCTTTCCCGGTACAAACTTCTCCTAAACAGAAAAGGCCAATATCATTAGGTTGTAAATTGTGCAGTGTCCTAAGGCTACACAGAAGATTGGCAAGGCTAAATCGCTTAAGTTATGTACCAGCTGTCTGGCAAGAGACCACTTCAACAGTAATTGCACCAATTCCTACATCAAACCTTGTAAGTATTGCAAGGGGAAACATTGGTTTTCCCTTTGCACCCAGTCTGATCGGCACGACGGCAAAGAAAAGGGGAGAACCCCCAAAGAGTCACATGAGAAAGGTAAGAGCGAGGGTGATAAAGTATCTGCCATGTCCATTGCTTCTCGAGAATGTCAATTGCTTCCTACTATGATGCTGCCAGTAGTGGGGAGTAATAATAATACTATAATGACGCGCACCTTACTTGACCAGTGCTCACAGAGGACATTCGTTCTGCGGTCATCATTTCCCCAGCTCAAGTGTACCAGCAAGGGTCAAGAGAATTTGCGTCTCCATGGTTTCACTGGTGAAATAGATTCCAGTGACTATGATATCGTGGAGATTTCCTATGTTTGTAGAAAAAAGGTATGTCCCATCAAGGCTGTTGTGGTCGACACACTACCCAGTTTCTATATAGCATCAGAGATTCAACCACATTTGAAATATCTCAGAAGCAAGGGTTATAAACTGGCTGATGATCAACTCTCTGCTAACAATGGTATTATGCTACTGGTCGGAGCTGATTATTACTACGACCTGGTTCACCCTGGATATCGGCGGGTAGATAAGCTAATAATGCTCCCCACAATCCAAGGGTATGCCATTTCTGGATCCTATGCCACTTCCTCTCAAGACACACAGGTGGAGGTGGTTACGGTCCTCAAGGTAGCAGTAAGCCCCATAGATAAATATATTAGGCCAAATGTGCCTGATAATACATGTACTGATATAGATAAGCTATGGGACTTGGACAATATTGGAATTGACCCACATGAACTTGATCGTGAGTCCAAGCTGGCGTTAAGCTCGTATGAAGAGACTGTAACGTATGACTCTGGCAGGGGTCAGTATGTGGTAAGGCTCCCTTGGAATGATAACAAGAGTAAATTACCTACTAATTTCCATCTAGCACTTTGTAAGTTACGTGGCCTTCAGAAGCAGTTTGTCAAGGATCCAAATTATTGCGGGACTTATGCGGCAGTACTAAACGAGCAGGTAGAACGTGGATTTGTGGAGAGAGTGGATCCCAGTGAGTATGGAGATAACATACATTACCTTGCTCACCATGGGATTAAAAAGGAGAGTTCCACCACTCCTGTTCGTATTGTGTATGACTGCTCTGCTAAATCCAGTGATCGTTCCTATAGCCTGAATGATTGTCTGTACACTGGTCCGTCCCTGGTCTCTGATCTCGCGCAAATTATGTTGCGCTTCAGATGTCATAAGTTTGCATGGGTCGCTGATATTGAGAAGGCCTTCCTGATGCTTCAACTCCATCGTGAAGACAGGGACTCGACAAAAATTTTATGGCCACGGGACCCAATGGATCTAGATTCAGAGTATCTGGTCTACAGGTTCAGAGTAGTCTTATTCGGGGCGACCTGTTCCCAGTTCCTTCTCAACGCTACTATCTTGCGACATCTTGAGGAGGCTGGACTAGATCCTGACTTCAAGAATGAGATCAAGCAGGGGATCTATGTGGACAATCTTCAAGGCACTGGAGACGATGACGACTTGTTGCTCGAAAGATGCTGGAAGATCTGCGATATATTTGCCAAGGCCCATCTATACTTGAGAGAATGGGCCACTAATAGTGGTCTTTTGAAAGGTCAATTTGCTTCTGACGGTGTAGCTACTGAGAATAGTGAGGTGAAGTTCTTAGGCCACAAATGGGACACTACCACAGATTGTATATCCTTCTGTCACACCCCATGCGGCAGTGAGCTTATGACCAAGCGAAACTGCTTAAGCTTGTCAGCGAGATTGTTTCATCCCCTAGGTTTTTTGCTGCCTGTAACTATCCGTGCTCGTATGTTTTTACAGCAACTGTGGCGGCTAAAACTAGATTGGGACACGCCCCTCCCGACTGAGTTACAAGATACTTGGCGGTTGATTCGGTCGGACCTTTCCACATGTTGCAAGGTCCAACTTAATCGTCAGGTTATTAGTGGTCAACAGGTGGATCTACATGCCTTTTCTGATGCTAGTAATAGTGCGTATGGTACTGCCATACACATATGCAATGGTAGTGAAGCGACGCTGGCTATAACAAAGGCCAAAGTAGCCCCTATAAAGAAGATTACAGTTCCTAAATTAGAACTTACTGCATTGCTTCTGTCTGCTCGTCTAATAAAGTTTACACTGGATGCTTATACAGACATACTACAGATTAATAACGTCTATGTCTGGAGCGACAGTCAAATAGCACTTTCATGGGTACACAGCCAGAAAGTGTTACCTATTTATGTTTCTAATCGCACTGATGGGATACATAACTTAGTTCCTACAGCTAAATTTCGCTATGTGAGCACCAGGGATAACCCCAGTGACATAATTTCCCGGGGGATCTCGGCGCAACAGTTTATGTCGTCCTCTATTTGGTGGCATGGACCTCCATGGCTTATATCTCCAACTGAATGGCCTCAGGATTTCAGGGAATGCATATCTGATCCTTCAAGTCGGCCCCAAGATGATGTGTTAAGTAGTTCGAATGTGAGTACTACACCTCAGGATAACAAGTTGGTAGAGTGGGAACATTACGGCAGCTATGATCAAGTAATACGGGTATTTGCATGGATATACCGTTTCATTAACAACATGAGAAGTCGGGCTCACGGGTCTTTCCTTAGTGAAGATTCGAAGCATATCAGACTCCATGAATTGAGATCAGCAGAAGCGAAACTAATATGTTTAGTACAAAAGGAATCTTATCCTACTGAACATCAAATCCTGAGCAAGGAGTCAAAGGCCAAACCCTCTAACTTAATGAGGCAGCTAGGATTATATATGGAAGGAGGCATAATTAAGTGTAGAGGCATGATACAAAAGGCGGACATAATTGATTCTGCGAAATATCCTGTCGCCCTTAGCTCCTCTCATTTGATTACCAAACAGTTGATTCGCCAATGCCATAGGACCTGCCTATATTTTGGCGTAAATTATGTTCTGGCGTATATGCGACAACGTTGGTGGATCCCTAAGATGCGACAAGCAATTAAAGGGATCCACAATAGCTGTACTATCTGTAAAAGATTACAGGGTAAGCCTTACTCCCCAGTTGATCTACCTCCCTTGCCTGAGTTCAGGGTACAAAGGACTGAACCATTTCAGGTAACCGGGGTAGACTACACCGGAGCGATTCATGTTAGAGAATTTGCCCGGTAATATCATAAAGGTATATGCCGTTCTATTCACATGTGCGGTAACCAGAGCGATTCATATTGAATTGATTGACGACCTATCCAGTGAGTTTTTTTTTGCATACTCTAAGACGCTTTGCAGGCCGCAATGGTTTCCCTCAAATTATTATGAGCGATAATGCGACTTGTTTTGTCGGGGCCTCTAAATATCTCCAGAGTTTAATGGATGACCCGCAGGTTGTGGCTACCCTCACTGGAAAGGGTTGTCAGTGGAGATTTATACCAGCACGTGCACCATGGTTCGGGGCGATTTGGGAGAGAACAATCGGTATCGTTAAATCTGCCATGAAGAAGGTATTAGGAAGGGCACTGGTGACCAGACGGGAGTTGCAAACCATCTTAATAGAAATTGAGATGTCAGTCAACGACAGGCCCTTGACCTATACCTCGGCAGATGTTGATGACCTCTTACCCATTTCGCCTTCTATGCTAACACGTGGACGAACCCTTAACACCTTAAGAGCGGCCTATGCGGTTTATTTATATGTACCGCCCAGCGGGGTGTTTTTAGCCAAAATAGGGCTGTTTACGTGATCATTTTCATGCCTAAATAAGACCCAGAACGTAAAACAAGTACCTATCCCTGAAAGGGCATAAACAGAGCTTTCGAATGACACCATAACGATCCTTTTATGATGGCTAGTTTTCTTGCAATAACCGTGCAACGCGAGTGCAAAAAGCATGTAATTAGGCACTTTCCCCATACAATTCCTTTTATAGCGAGTGAGAGAGGTAGGAGGGAGGTGAGATTCGTGTCAGTAGGTTCGCCGCGGTGGTCTGGAGCAGTCATACGCTCGCTACTCTCCTGCCACCACTTGTCTCTCTCTCTCAGCAACATTACGTGCTGAAATTGCCACTCGAGTTATGTCGAGCGCCGCCACATAGTCCAGCTTTATTTAACTCGACTTATGTGGTGAGCCGCTAATTAAGGGTTAATACCTTTCCTAGATCATCCGTAAATGACAAAGATCTGCATGACCCTACGTTCGGCAATGCTGACGCCACACGTCGTCGCTTCCAGTAAGTAAACAAGGTGTCCGACGATCTATGGAAACGGTGGACCCAAGAATATTTGCTGTCTCTTCGCGAGCGTCAGTCTTATAAGATCAAAGGGACGAAACAACGATGGCCTCGTATCGGGGATATCGTCCTGATTCATGATGAGCATCCTAGGTTATTTTGGAAGCTTGGGAGGATTATCAATTTGTTCAAGGGCATTGATGGTCTTATAAGGGTTGCTAGAATACGAACTTCGACTGGGGTTACTACTCGCCCATTCGTAAGGTTATATCCTTTGGAGCAGGATGTAGAACTGCCGGATAATCCTGGCGTCTCTACTGATACCCCTCTGCGGGAGAGTGCTGGTGACAGTGCTCCTCAAGGTGGGGCAGCTGATGATGAGAAGGATGATCCTCCTCAGGCTTCAGGTGGCGCTCGTCCCAAAAGGAGGGCGGCTATGAGTTCCGTGGATCTTTGGAGATCAAAGATCAAACTAAGTGATCTTTGACTTCGATGTCCTTTTGTTGTTCTCTGTATATAGCTCCTGTATATCATTTTGGTGGCGGGCAATATGTCGGGAAAAGGGTAATGATCCCGACAGTTTTAGGTCCAATAGGACATTTGAATTTGGCGGTATCGTATCGCATGTATGATTTCGGCTGGTTCTTTGTGTATTGTAGTTTATTCTTAAGTATAGGTTAAATATTAACTGTAATGTATAAATATCTACATCAGCTCTAGATGTATCATGAAACCAAGTTATGGGTTATAATTATTATGAGCCGGCAGCCATATGTAATTTCGCGAAGCGATCGGACGCCGGCCCTTTAATCTCTCAATCAACACCATACAGCCAACATCTTCCCCCCCCCGGCTCTGACTCAACCCACAGTTCACCATGTGCTACAAATATTAATCTATAACAACAGTCCTACATCACCAGTCCTCTAAGCTAAGTTCATTTTATCGATATTGTATTATGTGAACATTCCTACATGTCATGCAATTGAATTAGCCGTGTGTGGGGGACTGGATTAGACCCATCGACTACGTCAATGGTAATTATATTATAACTATTTGTTGGGTTATTTCATGTACCAGTGATACGCAATTTAACCTCTTTATCTAAATTCCCGACAACTTCTTTACTTCCATGCTGACCATCGTATTTCTTCTTACTGCTTTCAGAGTTCCTACAACGCTCTTCCCCTGTTACACTTTCTCTCACACTTCTTCATCCATAGGCCTACTCACATCTTTACTCAACACACTGCCCAAATACTTAAATGAGCTGACATTCTTCATAGCCGTTCAACCTCACTTCACACTCTATGGTTGCACCCCTTTCAAAGACCATAATATTGCTCTTCCTAGCATTTACCTCCAGATTCCGTTTTTCACACACTGTCCAAACATATTTACCTGACCCTGCAACTCCCATTCACTATTGCTTATCAGAACTGTGTTGTCAGCAACAGTAGTACCGGTACTGTACTGTTAAGGCAACTTCCACTCGTTTCCTTCCCTTATCAGCGGTACAGCAACATCCGCTGCTCTTCCTTGTATTTCTTTCATGACTCCATCCATATACTGTACCGGTATATATTGAACAACCATGGGGACATCACACACACCCTTGCTTAAACCCAACATTCAGATTAAAGAACTCGCTCTGTTAATTATCCACACATACTGACACCTTTGCACCCTCATACATGTACTTCATTGCTTTCAGCAACTTGCCATCTACTCCGTATATTCTCAGTACCGGTACTTTCCACATACCTTCTCTATCAATTCTGTCATAGGCCTTCTCCAACTCCATAAATGCAGCATACAACTTTTGTCGCTTCTTCGGATATTTCTCCACAACTCATTTTCGGGCAAAAATCTGAGCTACACATCCTCTTCCCTTCCTAAGATGACTACAGTATGCTAACCGTTTCCCCAGCAATACTGACTGAAAATGCCCAAATATATTGCAAGTCCTCTTCATATTTATCTAAAATATGTAAAATTACACCAAATACCACTACAGTAGCACTGAAATCAATTAAACTCACTAACAGGATAAATAAATGGAAGAAATACTCCAAAATATTAATATGTTAACCCTTTACCCAGCAATACTGACTGAAAATGCCTAAATAGATTGCATGTGCTCTTCAGATTTATACATACATATGTACATAACATTTTAAGACTGAGTGCTCCACACAGATGTGCAGTTTCAGTCTCTTTTCCTAATGGCGGCGTTCCAGGCAACCCTGTTAAGGGATGCTTTACTTGTCAAGTTTTTGGATTTGAGATCGGCACATATAGTCCGATCCCAGGTCTTACTCGGTCTATCCCTTGGTGCAGCTCCCTCCACAATCGCAGACCTGCATCTTTTCACCCAATTTTGTTCATCCATTCTCTCCACATGTCCATACCATCCCAGTTTATTTGTACGCATCTCCTCGCTAATACTCTTTATACCTAAACGTCTCTTCAGCTCATCATTTGTTATTCTGTTGACATCCTTTATCTGAAATATGTAAAATTACACCAATTACCAACTACATTACCAAAAACTTTAATAAAGTACACTAACAGGATAAAGAAAATGTAAGAAATAGCCCTAAAGATGAATTTATCTATCTATCTATTGACGGACGCCTTGATCCCTGAAGGATTGGCCACGAATGAAACACCCCTATGCATCTCTGTCCCCAGTCAGTCGACGCCCCTCCTCCCATCCAGCACCGCTTTCACGCATATACTTCTTAACTCCATCCTTCCACCTCTCTCTCGGTTTATTTCTCCCTCTGTCCTTCCACCTCACTCGTACACTCTCTTAGTCATTCTCTCGCTTCCCATGCGTTCCACATGGCCGAACCATCTCAAGGTGTTCTTTTTCGCACTTTCCAGTACATTCACACCACACCTCTCCCATACTTCCTCATTCGTCTGTCTATCCCTCCTTGTAACTCTGCACACACATCTCAAGTAACTCATTTCCATCCCTTTCACTCTTGGTTTGAATCTCTCCAACAACGTCCATGCTTTGCTTCCGTAAGTCAGTGTCGGGATTACCACACTGTCATGCAAGGACTTCTTCTTTTCCATGCTGACCACCCTATTTCATGTTACTGCTTTCAGCATTCCTACAACCCTCTTCCCCTGTTGCACCCTCTCCCACACTTCTTCATCCATACTCCCATCTTTACTCTGTACACTGCCAAGATACTTAAATGAGCTGACACTCTCCATAGCCTGACCGTTCAACTTCACCTCACATTCTGTGGCTTCACCCCTTTCGAAGACCATAACCTTGCTCTTCCCCGCATTTACCTTCAGATTCCATTTTTCGCACACTGTTCCAAACATATTTACCAGACCCTGCAACTCCCATTCATATCGTCAGCAAACAGCAGTACACAAACATCCACTGCTCTTCCTTGTATTTCTTTTATGACTCAATCCATATACTGTATATATAGAACAACCATCGGGACATCACACACCCTTGCTTTACCAAACATTCAGATCAAAGAACTCCCTCTGTTCATTCTTCACACGTACTGATACCTTTGCACTCTCATACATACTCTTCACTGCTTTCAGCAACTTGCCATCTACTCCATATATTCTCAGTAGTTTCCACATACCTTCTCTATCAACTCTGTCATTCCACTCGTTGTCTTCCCTTATTAGGGGTACATCAACATCCACTGCTCATCCTTGCATTTCTTTTATGACTCCATCCATATACAGTACAGTATTATATTGAACAACCACGGGGACATCACACACCCTTTCTTTAACCCAAAATTCAGATCAAAGAACTCGCTCTGTTCATTCTCAACACATACTGACACCTTTGCACCCTTATACATGCTTTTCACTGCTTTCAGCAACTTGCTATCTGCTCCGTATATTCCAAGTACTTTCTACATACCGGTACCTTCTCTATCAACTCTGTCATAGGCCTTCTCCAAGTCCATGAAGGCAGCATACAACTTTTGTCCCTTCTCAAAATATTTCTCCACAACATATTTCAGGGCAAAGATCTGAGCTACACATCCTCTTCCCTTCCTATGATGAATACTGTATGTTAACCGTTTCCCCAGCAATACTACATAAGAACATAAGAAAATGGGAGTCTGCAGAAAGCCGATTGGCCTAAGCAAGGCAGATCCCTGTCCCACACAACCCCAATTACAAAGCCCAATTATAGGCTCAACACTCTAATACCCTGAGGATCATCTTACCAAACCGGCTAGAGATTAACGCAGGATTACGGGGGTCTGCAGAGCGCTGATTGGCCCAACCCGGCTGATCCCCTTCACACCCAACCCTTCTCGTCCATATGCTTATCCAATTTTTTCTTAAAGCTCCCTATCGTTCTTGATCCCACTATATCACTTGGTAGCCTATTCCACCCATCTACAACTCTGTTACCAAACCAATATTTGCCTATATCTTTTCTGAAACGAAATTTATCTAATTTGAAACCATTGGTACGAGTTCTTTCGCTATCACTGAGCTTTAGTACATTTGTCATGTCCCCTTTGTTAATCCCACTAACCCACTTGAACACCTCTATCATATCCCCTCTAACTCTGCGTCTCTCTAACGAATGTAAACCTAATTTCTTCAACCTTTCTTCATACGGAAAATTTCTAATATTATGGATCATTTTTGTCATTCTACGCTGAATTCTCTCCAATGAATCTATGTCCATTCTGTAATAAGGACACCAAAATTGGACAGCATAATCCATATGGGGTCTAATGACAAGTAAAGTTTTAAGATAACATCAGCAGTTCTGTTACTCACACTCCTAGAGATGAACCCGAGAATCCTGTTTGCCTTATTACGAACGCTTATACACTGTTTTCTAGGCTTCAAATCATTGCTAACAAACACACCTAGATCTTTCTCGCAGTCTGAATTTTCTAATTCTAAATTAGCTAGTTTATATTAACATTTGTTTGCATCTTCCCTATCTTTAATACCTTGCATTTGTCAATGTTAAACTTCATCTGCCAATTTACTGACCATTCATGTAAGGTATCTAGATCCCTTTGGAGGCACTCTATATCGCTATCTGAATCAATTGATCTCCCCATTTTAGTATCGTCTGCGAATTTACTTATCCTACTAGTTATACCTAAATCTAGGTCATTTATGTATATAAGAAACAACAGGGGACCTAATACCGATCCCTGGGGGACACCACTTTTGACTGCTCCCCACTCTGACTTGGTACCATTTATGCTGACTCTCTGTTTCCTACCAATTAGCCATGACCTAATCCATCCCAACAACGACCCTCCTATTCCATGTGCCTCAACCTTTCTCATCAATCTCTCATGAGGGACTCTGTCGAAAGCTTTACTGAAATCTAAATATATAATATCATATGACTTGTCACTATCTACTGCTTCATATACCTCTGAGAAAAAGCTAAGCAAATTAGTAAGGCAAGAACGTCCCTGAGTGAATCCATGCTGAGAAGAATTTATTAAGTTAAATTTTACTAAGTGGCTTCTAATTTTCCTAGCAATAATGGACTCTAGCAACTTTCCTATGATTGATGTGAGACTAATGGGACGGTAATTGGATGCTATCGATTTATCACCTTTTTTGAAGATCGGAACTACATTTGCAAGCTTCCAAGCTTCTGGAACTAAACCTGTTTCTAATGACTTGTTAAATATAAATGCTAATGGACTACTTAACTCATCTCTGCATTCTTTTAATACTCTAGCATATACCTCGTCAGGACCAGGCGATTTTGAGGTTTCAGTCTGTCAATTTCCTTAAGCACATCATTTCTACTTATACTAACTGTACTTAACATATTTTCTATACTATCACTATATACCATATTGACTTCTGGAAACTGTGCCAAATTTTCATTAGTGAAAACGGAAAGAAACTTACTATTTAATGTACTGCACATTTCTAAATCATTTTCTGTTATTTCTCCTATTGAAGTTTTTAGGGGGCCTATTACATCTCTAACTTTAGATTTATATAGTTGGTAAAAAGCTTTAGGGTTATTTTTTGAGTCGCTGGCTATCCTTATTTCATAATTTATTTTTGCCTTTCCTGATTTCCTTTTTGACCTGTCTTGATAGAGTCTGATAGTATATATGTAAATGATTTTCACCTTTCTTTATTTTTCGATATATTCCTTTCTTTTTTCCTATAAGATCTATTAGCTTATTAGTCATCCATTTTGGATGGTTCTGCGTCGATCTAAATCTTCTTTTAGGGATATATTTATTTTGAGCATTGTGGAGTGAAGCAATAAACTGGTTATATGTAGGTGGCAAGTTTAACTCTGGCATATCCTGACTTAATTGCTTAACAATAGGGTCCACCCTTAAGCCTCTTCTTAGCCCACCATAATCGGCTTTTCTGAAATCTGGGATAAGTGTCGTATTCTCTTTAGCATTCCCTGTCCATTGTATATTAAAATAAATAGATTTATGATCGCTATTTCCTAGGTGGTCACCAATCTCTACATTAGTTATCATATGTTCATTGTTACTGAAAACTAAATCAAGAATATTAATACCTCTAGTCGGCGTATCTATGAATTGAAATAAAAAACTATCTTGTACTACCTCAATAAACTCTACTGAATCGGAGTCGCCTAATTGGTGCTGCCAATCAATGTTCGGAAAATTAAAATCCCCCATAATGCACACATTGCTAAACCTTGATGCTATTTTAATTTCCTCCCATAACGATTTTCCGCCATTTCTACTCACATTAGGCGGTCTATATATAATACTGACTGAAAATGCCCAAATATATTGCATGTGCGCTTCTGATTTATCTAAAATATGTAAAATTATACCAAATACCAACTACATTAGCACAAAATTCAATCAATCACAGAAACAGGATGAAAACATAGAATAAATACCCCAAAAGATGAATACGTTAACCCTTTCCCCAGCAATACTTACTGAACATGCACAAATAAATTGCATGTGCTCTTCAGATTTAGCTGAAATATGTAAAATTACACCAAATACTAACTACATTAGCACAAAAATCAATCAAGCACTTTAACAGGATAAATAAAATGGAAGAAATAGCCCAAAAATGAATTTATCTATAGCCTACCGGTATATATTGCCGGACACCTTGATCCCCGAAGGGGTGACCATGAACGAAACGCCTGCGTATTTCAAGCTCGCTTGAGTTATCACTCGATCTTCCTTTAGAGCTTTTTGGCCCGGGGTAATTACCACAGCACCGCGTCATAAGGAATTTGAGGGGGTTAAATTGCTAGATACATAGAGGAAGAGGAATGCCAAGTAAAGCTAAACAAAAATATATAAGATATTTTTAACATGAGGTTGCTTATAATAATTTGTACCTCTGCAGTTTCTCCATGGCTAACGAAAAAGGTCACATTCCTAAGAAGCCCCAACCAAAAAGGCCAAGCTTCTGTATAGAAAAAATGCCACACCATTGCCCTTATGGTGACCCTATCAAATAATCAAAACAACCACACTTCTTAACCCAATTCCCGCGGGGCCCCTCATATGGCGGAGACGATTTTCCGTCTATTTTGTAGCCTGTGAGCCAGGCCAGCTTTTGCAAGCAGCACGGATGGACGTCTGCCGGAGCCTACAGGCCCCGCCATGACACTGAGGTTTGTGTGAGAGAGAGCTCACTTATGTGCAGCGTCACACATAACGAAAACAGAAAATAATTGGTAATTTTTAGCGATTTCGCCTATCGGATTTGGTAATTTTTAGCAATTTTGCCCTTCGTTTGCAAGATCCTTACAAGAAAACCAGACGCCTCACAGGGATGATTCAGGAATAATTTGAAAGCTATTACCGTACTTTCACGAATACATAATTGTATTACGCTCTGGCTTTTGCTTTTGCATGAAAATAAGCAGGGAATGAAGGCAATTTCGGGCAATTATGCCTACTCGTACAGGAGTCCTTGGAGCGGCTTCGGTCGCGCCGGGAATTTCCACACCTCTCACACCCCATACACACATCACACAGTTTTTCCTACACCGAGAAATGACTCTCCGGCTGTCATTTCTCGAAGACTTCTTCTAGCCGGAGACATTGAGAGCAACCCAGGACCCACCTACACATACATATGTCCAACTTGCTCAAAACCCATCACTTCAAGTCGCCACACTAAGGGTTCACTTCTCTGCAATTCATGCAGGAACTGGACCCACTTCACCTGCACAACACTTGCCTCCAAGAAACACTACACGAACACCTGGACCTGTTCCTCATGCCCCTCCGTCTCCCAGTCAAATCCCTCGCCTAAAACCCGACCACCTCTCCTCCCCAACCCACCTAACCTTCCCATATCATCCACTCCCCCCCCTAAAACCCATCCACCTCTCCTCCCTAACCCACCTAACCTTCCCATATCATCCACATCCTCAACTCAACACACAACACCCCATCCTAATCCATTCCAACCCCCATCTCCTGCTCCCCAATCCCCCCCCCCACCTCACCCCTCCCAACCCCCAGCCCCTCCCTCACCCCCACCCCATCCTCGTGCAGCAGTACCCAACATACATCGTGCACATAACATAAACATTCTCCAATTGAACATAGATGGCATCAACACAAAGAAACACAAACTCTCACACTTCATCAAACAACACAACATACACATTGCCATCTTATAAGAAACAAAACTCTGCACAACACAAAAAACACCCACATTTCATGATTTCACCACCATCAGACAAGACTGGGCTGTCGGCGGAGGTGGTGGACTCATCACCCTGGTACACAAAGAAATATCATACATAGTTACCAGTGTACAAACCAAATCCCTCCTTCCCCCAAATGATAACACAACAGAAATACAATCAATTAAAACACGCACTGGCAACAACTCCAACATAACCATCATAAACACATACATCCCTCCCCAAACATCCCCTACAGTACCAAATGACCACAGTTACACTTACAGACCACACTTACAACACATCACAAACACCCTACACATCATCCTGGGTGGTGACTTCAACGCCAAGACATCGGCCTGGTTTGTCGACAACCCCGACACAGACAGAGGGCTGGTACTACAAAACCAAACTGATAACCTCATCAACCTTTCCCTCTTAACCCGTACAGCCCCAGCGACGCGCCTGACGCGTCGGCGATGTATGTAACGCACAGCCCCAGAGACGCGCCTGGCGCGTCACCCTAATTGCGCCGACCGTAACCTCAGGTGTAGCCACTCAAGAGGGCTCAGATTTGCATGGGAACTGTGTACATATCCCACGCAACCGTGCCGATGGTTGAAAACTCTCAAAGTCCACGTGCGTGCGCGTGAGCGCGCAATAACCTGTTTTTTTGGGGTAATTGCCTTCAATTTTTTACTCTTGTAAAATACGTTTTCGGGGGCAGTGTAGGACCATTCTTTAAGCTTTTTGAGCGGTTTTTCGTGGTTTTTCCTTCATTCCTAACCCATTCGCTATTGTTTCTGGAATAAAACCATTTTTTGAAAACCGGCCGGGTTCTGGTGAACAAACATTACAAAACTAGCCGGGGCTGGACGGGTTAACGACATCCATCAACATACCCATATTCCTCACCAAGCCCTCTATAACCCATCATCTCCAGACATCACCTTTTGCTCCCCAGAACTCGCCCCCACAACATCCTGGAGGGTGGTCAGAACCTTAGGCTCTGACCACCTCCCGATCATTATCACCACCAAAACCAGACTCACCCCAGCTAGCCACAAACACACATACACCAATTATAAAAGAGCTAACTGGGAAGCATTCACAAATGAAACAGAACAACACTTCACAACTCTAAACAGTACACCCATTACTAACATCAACAATGTTGTACACATACTCAATAAAACTATCCAAAACGCTGTCAAGAAACACATTCCAAGAGGTAACAGAAAAAGACACAACCCCAACTTCACACCAGAAATTCAAAACCTCATCAGACAACGCAACATACTGAAACACTCCCCAGCACCCCACACACAAGACATCACACAACAAATCCAAGCACTCAACACCCAAACTAACAACAAAATACAAGAACAACAAAAACTAAATTGGAATAACTTCCTACAAACACTTGATCACAAAACAAACCCTAAAAAACTCTACAAAACACTAAACAGCATCACACTTTCCAACAGCAACACAACACAATCACGTGCTGCAATCACAACAACAGGCTCTACTCCTTCATGTAAACAACAAGCAAACACTCTCATCAATCACTTCTCACATGTCAGCCACCTAAAACCTCACAAAGACGACCGACGTGTCATCCGACGTAAGAGACAATTCCCCACAGACCCTGACTATACACCCTTCACCAATCACCAGACAAAGGATATCATCAACAATCTCAAGCACTCACCTGCTTGTGGCCTAGACATAAACATAAGCAACATACACCTCAGACCACAAGGCATACAAGCACTCACTAACATATCAAACTACAGTTATTCACACAACACAATACCAGACATTTGGAAGCATGGTATCATCACCACATTCCCCAAACCCAACAAAGACCCCACGCTACCCTCCTCGCACCGCCCCATCACACTCCTTTGCTCTCCCTCCAAAGTCATGGAACGCCTAGTATTACAACTAATTACACCCGACCTACCCCTAGCTCCAACACAACATGGCTTTAGGCCACTGCACTCCACAAACACTCTTCTCACAGACCTTACACAAAGAGCTTTTGACGGCATCAACTCAGCTAGACCACCACACAGATCACTATTAGCCACACTCGACATTAGTAAAGCCTTCGATGCCATCCCCCGCCACAACCTAACAAACAAAATCTACAACACAAACATGCACAACAACACAAAAAGGTGGCTGGCCAACTTCCTAGCAGGCAGATGTGCACACGTATCTTTTGCCGGTCAGTCATCTAAAATCAGAAACTATCCAAACGGAGTCGGATCCGTCCTATCGCCCGCACTCTTCAATCTGTACATGCACAATATAACTACACCCAATACGCCCCAAATACACTTAGCCTCCTATGCAGATGACATAACACTCACATGCACACACCATGACCCAAAAAGAGCAACAGATCTCCTTCAACCCTATCTCAACACACTACATGGCTGGTGCTCTACAAACAGACTTAACCCTTTCACATCCTGACGCGATTTTTGAGCCTATTTGGGATCCTTTAAAGCCTTTGTTACCGTCAGGGGTATCTATAAACCTTTAGTTTGTTTACTTCAACCTCTGCAGTTGTCTTTGAGTTAGCTGTGAGCAGAAAACTAATTTTGGAGAGGTATTTATAACAGTCAAAGTAATCTATTTCTTATTGCTAATCTGGCAACCTCTGCGTCCTATGGTCGTGAGAGGGTTAATCTAGCCCCAGCCAAATCCACCGCAACCCTGCTCACAAGCTGGACAGGAGAACACGAATACATCCCTCAACTCACCATAAACAACACACCCCTAACACATACACACACACACAAAATCCTAGGAGTAACATATGATACTCATATGACATTCAAACAGCACACCACAAACATTAAAAAGAAACTGATACCCAGACTTAACGCCCTCAGGTCACTTGCTCACACAAAATTTGGACACAACAAAGAAACTACCACCACAGTATATAAACAATACATAAGATCAGTGATGGAATATGCAAGCACAGCCTGGGCTTCTAACCTAGCTGAAACACATCATAAGACCTTACAGACTATTCAAAACAAAGCCCTGAAGATCATTACAGGCTGCACAGCTACTGCACCCACAGATCACCTACATCAAGAAACCAAAATCCTCAAAGTCAAAGACCATCTGGACATGAGAGGCACTCAATTCCTGGCAACAGCCTCCACGAACCAAGACCACCCACTAAACTACCAACACACCCACAGACACCAAGAAATATCAAAACAACACCCAGCACACGGTATCACACACAATTACTGTCCTCTCTCCCTCCCTGCCCACCCCGAACCAACTTCCAAAAGCACATCCATACTCATATCTCTCGCCGATCCATCCACTCACTCACAGACAACACGCAGCTGCAAGCACGACCTACCGAAATCCATCCTTCCGAATCCTCCCTTCCTCGCGAGGACAGAGTCCACCTGGCCATGCTGAGATGCGGACACCATCCAGCTCTCCTGAGCTATCAGAAGAGACTGGATGACTCCGTTGTCGACGCCTGCCCGGGATGTAACACAGCACCCCATACCATGAAACACATCATAGAAGACTGCATTTCACACAACCACTTACGCCAACAACACAATCTACACTCAATGAGAGCTCTTTGGGAAAGCCCGATCATGGCCATGGCCTTCCTCAGGGACTCGGGGCTGTTCGGCCAGGCAGCTTAGGGAACAACAACAACAACAACAACTCGTACAGGATTAATAGCTTTAACACCTTACGAGCGGCCTATGCGGTTTATTTATGTGTACCGCACAGCGGGGTGTTTTTAGCCAAAATAGGGCTGTTTACGTGATCATTTTCATGCCTAAATAAGACCCAGAACGTAAAACAAGTACCTATCCCTGAAAGGGCATAAACAGAGCTTTCGAATGACACCATAACGATCCTTGTATGATGGATAGTTTTCTTGCAATAACCGTGCAACGCGAGTGCAAAAAGCAGGTAATTCGGTACTTTCAGTACATAATTGAGTATGTAGCGAGTGAGAGAGGGAGGAGGGAGCTGAGATTTGTGTCAGTAGGTTCGCCGCGGTGGTCTGGAGCAGTCATACGCTCGCTAGTCTCCTGCCACCACTTGTCTCTCTCTCTCAGCCACATTACGTGCTGAAATTGCCACTCGACCTATGTCGAGCGCCGCCACATAGTCCAGCTTTATTTAACTCGACTTATGTTGCTCGCCGCTAATTAAGGGTTAACCAAAATGGTCACACTCCTTAATGGTCTAAGTGGCCATAGCCAAAATGGCTACACTATATTCCTTCTGTACTTTCTCCATGCCCGATAAGATACATTATATTTTGATATATCTGGCACAGCCCTTGTATCCAACACAATTCTCTGCGTGCAATTCCGCTCGAACCCCGCACAACGTTGCTTGCAACTTAAATTATTATTATTATTATTATTATAGTTTCATATTATTAATGGTGATATCTTTCTATTTCTTATTCTTAGTATAGCTTATAATATAATTATGGATTTTTTAATTTATCTTCATCACCTTTGTCACCATTCTTTCTGTAATAATTAGTAGTCATCGTAGATTATCGGCTGTATGTTTATCGTATTATGTTCAAATTTGTATTTTTTTTAGATCTGAAATTTCCTTAGGGTTAAGGCCCCATTAATTACACTTCCATTCATTGTATCCATAGCCTATGATAGCGCAGTTGTACAGTGTGTACATGCTTAGATTGATATGCAGGATTCGAAACTACATAATAAATCGTAGGCTTGTTCACCATTCTTTAACTGTCTTCGTAGCGCAATGGATAAATGCACTGAGTTTCGGTGTGAGCATCCTAGGTTCGAATCCCTGGACTACCACATGTATTTGTTGATTTCATTAATTGAGTTTAGGAGTAAAATCGGTTGGAGGAGGTAACATAATAATTACCCTTCCGTACCTTCCACACGCACTCCTCACGCCATCCTGCCTCTTTGTATACCCTCTCTCGCTCTATCACACACACACACACACACACACACACACCTATCGTGGCCGATGTATAAAGCCCCTCGTGTTAATGTTAGTGACCTGAGAAAACTGTTTGAGAACTTTGTAAATAAAGTGCTCGTCATCAATTGATGTGTTGCTCTTGGCATACCTTTTATAAATCTATTTTTTTTTCAAGCCCCTCTATATCCCTCTATTTTTTTTTCTATGTGAGTGAGGGAGGCAAAAGGCAGAACTGCCTGTAGCAGGTGCCTCCCCTAGAGTTGAAAGAGTGCCATGGCCAAAATTAAGGAACGTTCGGGCCAAAATGCATGGACACACAGAGTTTGAAGCAATTTAAGTCATAGCAAGAGGGAAAAACTTATTCTGGGAAAGAGTTCCAGAGCTCAGCTGTTGAATAGAAGAAAGTCCGAGAGTAACGTTTCACTCCTGGGTTTGAGAGTTGTACAGAGTAGGGGTGGTATTGTGTTGCAAGACGGGTACCACGTGCCCTACATAGAGGAGGATGTATACACTGGGAGAGTTCTGAGGAACACTGATTTTTATAGTAGCGATAGAATAGCGAGAGAGATGCAACATTGCAGCGGAAAGAGAGAGATTGCAGAGAGTTGGTGAGTGGATGGGAGTTAATGATACGAAAGGCCTTTCTTTCTACTTTGTCTAGGAGTCCGGTGTGAGAGGATCCTCCCCACACATGTGAACAATACTCAATACAAAGACACACCGTGCTTCTAGACAGAGCAAGAAGCTGTGCAGGGGTAAAGAACCCCTTGAGGTGGTTGAGCACACTCAGCTTCTGGGAGGCTGCATTACCAAGACTGGTGATATGGTCCTTCCAAGTGAGAGCAGAAGAAAAAGAGACACCAAGAATATTGAGAGAAGAAAAAGGATTGATTTGTGTATTGTTGAAGTATAAGGGAAAGTCCTCTAGGAGTTCCGGATGGGTGGTAAAATGGAGAAATTGGGGTTTGGAAGCATTACAGGCAACAAGGTTTTCTCTGCCCCAATTGGAAATAGTAGTTAGATCAGCGGATAAGTGTTCTATGGCTTCACTATGTTTGTTTTTGAGGGATTGCTGGCTGAGGCATTCTAGAAAACGAATTGAGTATTGTAAGGTAGGGCCGTCTGTGTATGAATGGGTGGGACTGGAGGTACAGTTGAGAAGATCATTTATGAAAATTGGAAAGAGAATGGGAGATAGGACAGATCTCTGAGGAACACCCGAGTTGATAGGATGAGGAAGTGAGCGATGGCCGTCCATAACCGCAGCTATGGAATGGCCGGAAAGGAAATGAGAGACAAAGGCACAGATGGAGGGATAGAAACCGAAGGAGGGTTATTATGAAATTAATGATTTGTGCCAGACTCTATCAAAGGCCTTCAAAATGTCTAGTGCAATAGAAAAACTCTCACCAAAGTCCCGAAAGGAGGATGACCAAGAGTTAGTAAGATATGAGATACGAGAGATGAGAGCAATTGGACGATAGTTGGAGGCTTGAGAGAGGTCATCCTTCTTTGGGACAGGATGAATGAGAACAAACTTCCAGCAAGAAGGGAAGACATTAGAGGAGAGACAGAGACGAAAGAGTTTGCCAAGGCAGGAAGTCAGCACGGAAGCACAGTTTATTAGAATAACAGGAGGAACACCGTCCTGGACCGTACGCCTTCTTAGAATTAAGCCCAGAGAGGGTAGAAAGTACAACTTTAGAAGAGATTAGGATTTTAGTCATAAGTAGGAGAGAGAAGGGTGGAGAGGGTGGAATAGCATCGGAATTATCCAAGGTGGAGTATCTAGCAAAAGTTTGAGCGAAGAGTTCAGCTTTATCAGAGGAAGAAGTGATGGTTGTGCCATCAGAGTGGAAAAGGGGAGGGAAAGATGAGGAAGAAAAATTGTTGGAGAGGTTTTTGGCTAGATGCCAGAAAGCTTTGGAAGAGCTAGACTTGGATAGTTCAGTGCACTTATTATTGATGAAAGCGTGCTTATAAAGTCGAAGAACAGATTTGGGTTGATTCCAGGCAGAAGAATAGAAAAAATGCTCACTCTCTATTTACAAAATTATTTTTCTCTTAATATTTTCCAACTTACTCCCTCTCGGGCATAGGCTGAGAGCCTGTACATTAAACCGCTGTACATTCAACGGAGATCCCTGTAAGGTCTCGTTCCAGTCTAGGTAGTGAGACATGTAAAGCAATTAGAGCTTCAACCAGCCTTTGCCATCTTGCCTTTGCAAGATGCACAGTGCTTGGTTGCCCACTCACAGCTCGAAGCAGCCCCATCTATTTAGCTGCTTCGCCTTCGAGCTTCATTGTCTCACCCCCTAGACTCGGACCCTCAATTTCAGAACACCACCTATTGACCAATTAACTCACTAGGCATTGCCCCACTGTAGCATATTTTGAAAATGGGAATATTCATACAGTGCTATTTAATCAGGAAACAATGAGGGTATTTTTGTTGGCGTTTCGGTGGGCTTTGTGGTAATGCACTAATACTAGGTACAGCACAAATTTCATCCCAATAAGATCTTCCCATTGATACATCAGGATTCGAACCCGGGACCAGTTCGGTGGCAAGACCACTCCACCACACCTCCCCTCTATTATATAATGCTAACGAATGAGGTAGTATACTGAGGAGATCTTAGTTCAGAGCCCAGTTGGTGATCCCTGAGTTATGGTCTTATTAACTTGGCTTTGTTAATCAGGATAATTAGTTCTATTCTTGCCTGATCTTTCATAAGCTGCCCTCGGGCCCCTGCATAGTTTAGAGTACAGTCACACAAGCATATTTCACGGCAATATTTTGATAACATTGTTATGACAAAACTTTGGGTATATTTTATACCAGCAACTAAACTGAAGAGGAATGATTAAACTGATAAATATTTGAAAATCAACTTTTAGAAAAATATATCCACCTAAAATAATCTATTTACCAACTAGTGAGCATATCAGTATCAATATTTTGACAAACAAATCGTCCTTGAACGAACGCAATAGAGTGTATGCAAAATGAAATTTGCGTTATTAAGGCACGAAATTCAGAAATTCAATTGAGTTCCTTGGACAATGTCTCTGTTCAACTTAGCCAGGTGAACAATGCTAATATCTTATCTTAATTACTGAGGAGTGACTCGAATTTCAGAGCGCAATATGTCATCCTTTTCGAAAACAAATAATTAGTATGATGGAAATATGCATAAATATCTTATTTTGGCATTGTGTGCCTAAATAATCGGCTGCTAAAGGATTACAAGGAAAACTGTAAACTACTACAGAAAAAACAGGAACACTTACTTTAAACTTCACACATTTGCTTGTACGTGTGTGTGCGTGTGTGTGTTTTGTTTGTCTGTGTGAGTGAGGGAGGCACAAAGCAGAACTGCCTGTATCGAGTGCCTCCCCCAGAGTTGAAAGAGTGACAGGACCAAAATCAAGAGACGCTCGAGCCAAAATGCCTCTACACACTGAGTTTGAAGCAATTTAAGTCATAGGAAGAGGGAAAAACTGATTCTGAGAGAGAGTTCCAGAACTCAGCTGTTGAATAGAAGACATTCTGAGAGTAACCTTTCACTCTTGGGTTGGAGAGTTCCACAGAGTAGGGGTGGGATTGTGTTGCAAGACGGGTACCACGTGCCCTACGTAGAGGAGGTGGTATACACTGGGAGAGCTCTGAGGAACACTGCTTATTATAGTAGCAATAGAATAGTGAGAGAGATGCAACATTGCGACGGAGAGAGATAGATTGCAGAGAGTTGGTGAGTGAACGGGTGTTAATGTTACAAAAGGCCTTCCTTTCTACTTTGTCTAGGAGTGCGGTGTGAGAGAATCCTCCCCACACATGTGAACAATACTCAATACAAGGACGCACTGTGCTCCTGTACAGAGCAAGAAGCTGTGAAGAACCCCTTGAGGCGGTTGAGCCCACCCAGCTTCTGGGAGGCTGCCTTAGCAAGACTGGTAATATGGTCCTTCCAAGTGAGAGCAGAAGAAAAAGAGACACCAAGAATATTGAGAGAAGATGAAGGATTGATTTTTGCATTGTGTTGTGTGTGTGTGTGTGTATGTGTGTGTCTGTATTTAGACAAGAACACTGTGGCCAGCGAATAGTTTGATTGATATTTCGAAAACATTAGGGGCGGTGTTTTGTTTCTTCGGTGTCCTCAACCTGAATCTTTGATATTTTGTGTTTATTTCCAACAAGTTAGTTAAAAACTGACAAAGATAATTTATGTGTTGGAGTTCACAAGTTGGAAGATTAAAGACAAAACAAAAAGTAAGTAATTGCAACAGTTTAGGTACATATGTTTATTAATGTGACGCTAATTTAGATTTAATGTAAATAACTAGCCCTTACTGCCCTCTCAGATATTTGTTATTGCCACACCTATTAATGATGGTAGTTGGTGATAAGGTATTTTGTATGCGTCGCTAAAGCCCAGAATATAATGAACTGTGAGATTTCATCTACATAAATATATAAGATTATTGTCTGGGATGATTCAGGTCAGGTCATTGATTTTTGTTGTTGGGTTGAAGGGCTGTGAGGGCTGCTGGGCCCTATAAACCCTGGGTCATTGGTGTTTCGATTCCGTGCACTACACTTTAGTGATTAGAGACTTTCTTTAATGGGGACACAGTTTCTACAGTTGATAAGTTGCTGTAAGTACGGATTTCATGATGTATATGTGTTCACCGTGTATTAACACTGAATTCCTTAACCACTTATGTACCAGCGACGTCTTTTATATTATATTCTAGCTATATTTAGACGATTTTGTGCATTTTAAGAAGGATCTGTGGTGGTAAAAAATGATTAAGTGAGATCATTCGCAACCTGTTAATTGCTGGAGGCCCTTCTTAAACTGAATAAAATCGTCTATTAATTGCCTGAATATATATATAAGAACGGTGACGGTACAGACGGAGTTAATCTTCGTTCACAATAAGAGAGGCAAAACGTTTCTGACATGACTACGAACGTTCTTACACAATTTCACTTATTTTGTTAAAAACGTCGTAGAATAATAAGAGTAAAGAATATCGTAATGAATCCTTTGCTGACTCCAACAAAATTGGTTAATAATAGCCAAAATACAAGTAATAAAAGTGTCATTGTATTGAAAGGGTTAACACAAATATAGTACAGGATTTACACATCTAGTTCCCCTTGTTTATACAGAGCTTTAACTGATATTTGCCTTTGTCATTTTTATTGCAATACAGTTTTTGCCTGAATCTTGTGTTTTACTTTAGCTTTGTTTATCTATTGCCATTGTCATTTTTTGTTGCACCTCCTTTCCCTCTCCCTCTCTCTCTCTCCTTGTCTATTAACCCTTTCGGTGCAAGCCTTCTATAGGAAAGGATCACGTAGGTAGTAATTTTGCCACTAACTCCCCTCAATAGACGTCGCCATAACGCCATATCCGTTTTCCTGAGCGAATTAAAAGGAGCTTCAATTAACCCCTTAAGCCCCACCTGATTTATTATTGATCGACACCCATAACCCAGCCAAATTTCGATTTTTGTTTTGTTTTTCCTGAAAAGACATGTTAGGGGTTAGTAATAAAGGAATACATACATAAAACCACTCATCTGGGGGTCCTGGGGGGTGGGAGGGGGGGATCACCACCTCATTTACACCACCCGAGCATCATGTGTGCCTCCACAATGTGTGAAATAAAAATAACTATCACTGAATGTCATTGTAAGTGTAGATACAGTGCCATAAGTGTGCAAAGTTCAGTGTTATAAGTGCTGGTGAGGGGCAAGCCTCACGCGCATCCTGGTTACCATGGTGATTGGCGGCCATCTTACCCCCGAACCATAACAAAACACATGTACGAACGTACGCTCAGCCTGCCTCCACCGCTTGACTCTCACACTCTCTATAGCCAGATGTGTGCCTACACAATGCGTAAAATAACAAGAACTATCAATGAAAGTCATTGGGAGTGTTGGTAGAGTGTTCTAAACTGCGTAAAGTCCAGTGTTTAGAGTACTAAGCCTCGAGCGCGTCCTGGTTGTCATGGTGATGGGCGGCCATCATGCCTAACTTACCATAACAAAATACATGTACGAGCGCATGCTAAGCCTGTTACTACGACGCTCAGCTACGCTCATAGGCTAGCCTACTTTTGATTTCACTCTTCCACTGTTAACGCATATTATTTTGGTTATGATTATCGTAATGCGAGTGTTACTGTCACCTATATTATTTGATCATTTATAGGCAGCTTGTAAGTGTTCAAGGGTGTGGTAGTCCCTGAAACACTGTGGCAAGCACGGCCATATCATAGTCTGGGGAGGGGAGTTTGAGAAACATGTCTACGAGACACTGGCCGCGGAGCGATGACACAAGGAGCAATAACCAACCTGGTGAACAAGCCTACATTTTTTCTATCATAAATGACCTAGAGCAACTGGTCCAGAAACCCACCCGTATCCCGGATCGCTTCGGAGATCGGCCCAACATTCTTGACTTATTTCTGACTTCTAACCCTTCTTCTTATACTGTCAATCTTTCCTCTCCTTTGGTTTCCTCCGACCATAAACTTATCTCCGTCACCTGTCCTATCTCTACAGTACGGCCACCCGATCCTCCCAGCTGGCGGCGCTTGTGGCACTTTGGCACTGCCGACTAGGAGGCTCTCCGGCAGTACTTCTTTGATTTCCCATGGAATTACTTATGCTTCCGTGGCCGAGGACCCTCAGAGAGTGCTGAACGCATTACCGAGGTAATCCTCTCGGGCATGGAAGCGTACATTCCATTTTCTTTCTCTCAGTCTAATGCAAAACTATCTTGGTTAACTCACCCTTGTTCTACTGCTGTCCACAACAAGGAGTAAGCATTCAAACGGTACCGACGCCTTAATGCAAGAATCTCATTCTTCCTATGTTTCTGCCAGGAATCAAGCCAAATCTGTTCTTCGACTTGCCAAGCAATCTTTCATCAATAATAAATGCACTGAACTATCCAACTCTAGCTCTTCCCAAGCTTTCTGGCATCTAGCCAAAAACCTCTCCAACAATTTTTCATCCTCGTCTTTCCCTCCCCTTTTCCACGCTGATGGCACAACCATTACTTCTTCCTCTGACAAAGCTGAACTCTTCGCTCAAACTTTTACAAGAAACTCTACCTTGGATTATTCCGGTGCTATTTCTCCCACTCCACCCCCCTCTCTCCTACTTATGCCTAATATCCTAGTCTCTTCTAAAAATGTACTTTCTACCCTCTCTGTTCCTCCTGTGGTACTAAAAATCTGTGCTTCCGTGCTGGCCACCTGCCTAGGCAAATTCGTTCGTCTCTGTCTCTCCTCTAACGTATTTCCTTCTTGCTGGAAGTTTGCTCTCATTCAACCTGTCCCAAAGAAGGGTGACCGCTCTCAACCCTCCAACTATCGTCCAATTGCTTTAATCTCTTGTATCTCTAAAGTCTTTGAAACTATTCTTGCTTCCAAATTTCTTACGCATTTCTCTTCTCATAATCTACTCTCAGATCCCCAGTATGGCTTCCTTAAGGGTCGGTCTACTGGTGATCTTCTTTCATATCTTACTAATGTTACGCTGGCCAGCTTGCCAGAATGTGCTCGTACTCGCTAGCACTCGCCAGTGCAGTGAAATGGGCTATAATAATCGTAGAACGATGTTCTTTCTTTCTTAGTATTCATGTAGTCACAGCCAGATCAGTGGGCGTCTTTATTCTTGTCTGTGACACTTGGCAGTATTTTATATCAGTGATAGAGTATAAGACATGCAGTGTGAAGTTAAGGAGAGAGAGAGCGAGGGAGGCAGCGAGGTTGTATTATGTGCATGTGTATGTACGTGTGCCTTCCTCGCTCGGGCGGGGTTTCCCACGCTCTTGATTGGCCGGCGGGCCTGGCTACGTCATAGGACGCTTGCTCTTCATGACGTAGTGGTCTGTGATTGGGTGCCGCTGTCCTAGTGCTGGTGCTTGGGGGCTCCTGCCCGCGTGTCTCCTTAGAGCTTGGCATGGTGTGCTTGGTCCTAGACGTCCCTTGCAATCTGTCCCCAATCCTACCCCCTGTACTACTGTTTCTCTCTCTGAACTTCTTCTTTTCCAATACTTCTTATCTTTATTCAATTACTTATCACTTCTGGTTCTGCATACGACTTCCATAGTCGGCCAGTCGTATTACCAGCACCAGTTCTCACATATATGTTTTGCACTAGCTTTAGGGATTATTAGTCATAGTCACATGAGTCATATTATCATTGGGTGCTTCTAATTATTGAGTTGTTCTTTGTTACTATTTAATGCTAGACAGCGGAGGGTATATTTAGTCGTTGTCCGAGTTATGTACATGGCAAGTCAGAGCCTGTACGACTTCGACGGAGCTAGGTGCCTGTAACCCTTGTGCATATTTTTCCTTTGCGAGTGTAGCAGTATACAAGCGAAGGGCTTTTGCCTACACTTACTTGTATGCTCGCTACCTCATTTTGTTGACCTTTGTGGAGCGCCAGGGTAAGACCAGATACTTGAGATCTGGACTTACCAAGAGAGCCTCCTAGTCACTTAACGTAACATAAGGGAAATCTATTCAAGGGGAGACAGTAGGCTACGAGCATGCTTGCGCTCTGCCTAGCCTCTTGGTACCTTTTATGCCGTTGCTAGACTTTATTAGTAATAAAGACAGCATTGTGTTTATTAACTTTAACTGTGTATGCTTTAGGAATTATTCACGTATTTTTTTAGCCTAGGTTGATGCTTGGTGCACAACACAGTATGGCTGGTACTTTGGCTAAGGAAGTACTGTTTTGAGTGGCTATTATTAGTGCTGTCACAGAGTTGTTGCACTCCCTTGTTTTATATATATGTATCCTACTTATTGGTGTATTTAAGATACACGCTTTGGTGTCCTGCCCTTGCATTATTTCTGTTCTGTATTAACGAGCATCTTAGAGCATCAGACGTTTTCAGAAGATTCCATATCTGTTTGCTATAGGACTAGACTTTCAGTGTTTTCATAGAGCATTGAAGAGTTTAGTGTTGAGTACAGACTCACACTAAAGCTAACGTAAGCATATACTCCTTTAATAAATCTTGTTATAGTTTATTCAAGCATTGTTATTACTTAAGAGCATTTTATTAACGTATAGTACTCCTGTTGTGAATAGGCTTTGCCGTCACCGGAAAGCCTTTGTAGAAGTGCACTAAAACCCAGTTATCCAGTAGATTAACTCTGGAGGGTTTAAATCTTTTGTTCACCGGCGTAATAGTTCGAGGGTTTGGAATTAGCGTACCGTTGTTGCAGATATAGCCTATCATCTAGTCCATTATTAAGTGCCCTTGTTTATTTCGTAGTGCCGGTCGTAACACTAACTTTTGGTCATCCATCTTTCGGAACTTCGGTGAGACTTTTTCTGTGCACTAAACCTATCGAAGGCCTTCGATAGAGTCTGGCACAAATCTTTAATCTCCAAACTGCCCTCCTTCGGTTTCTATCCCTCCATCTGTGCCTTTGTCTCTAATTTCCCTTCCAGCTGTTCTATAGCTGTGGTTGTGGATGGCCATCGCTCACTTCCTCATCCTATCAACTCCGGTGTTCCTTAGGGTTCTGTCCTATCTCCTATTCTCTTTCTAATTTTCATAAATGATCTTCTCAACTGTACCTCCAGTCCCATCCATTCATTTGCAGACGATTCTACCTTTCACTACTCAATTAGTTTTCCAGAACGCCCCAGGTGGCAGTCCCTCAAAAACAAGCGTAATGAAGCCATAAAACACTTATCTGCTGATCTAGCTACTATTTCCAATTGGGGTAGAGAAAAGCTTGTTGTATTTAATGCTTCCAAGACCAAATTTAACCATCTAACTACCCGTCAGGAACCTCCAGAGGACTTTCCCTATTTCTTCAACAATACAAAAATCAATCCTTCATCATCTCTCAATACTCATGGTGTCTCTTTTTCTTCTGCTATCACTTGGAAGGACCATATTACCAGTCTTGCTAAGACAGCCTCCCAGAAGCTGGGTGTGCTCAACTGCCTCAAGGGGTTCTTTACCCCTCTACAGCTTCATGCTCTGTACAGGGGCACAGTGCGTCCTTGTATTGAGTATTGTTCACGTTTGGGGAGGATCCTCTCACACCGCACTCCTAGATAAAATAGTAAGGAAAGCCTTTCGTATCATTAACTCCCGTCCATTCACCAACTCTCTGCAAACTCTCTCTCTTCGCCGCAATGTTACATCTCTCTCGCTATTCTATCGCTGCTACAATAATCAGTGTTCCTCGGAGCTTTCCCAGTGTATACCACCTCCTCTACATAGGGTACGTAGTACCTGTTTTGCAACACAATCCCACCCCTACTCTGTGCAACTCTCCAACCCAAGAGTGAAACGCTATTCTCAGACTTTCTTCTATTCAACTGCTGAGCTCTGGAACTCTCTCCCAGAATCAGTCTTTTCCTCTTCCTATTACTGAAATTGCTTCAAACTCTGTGTGTCCAGGCATTTTGGCTCGATACTCCCTTGATTTTGGCCCTGTCAGTCTTTCAAATCTGGGGGAGGTACTCGCTGCAGGCAGTTATGTCTTTTGTCCCCCTCATTCACATAGGACAAACAAAAATAATGGGATTTTCTCTACCTACTCCTACTGGTAATCCTCCTCAAACTTTTCATCAGATGATTCTGTAGCACTATCCTGGTAATAAAATATATCAATGTCGCCTCCTCAACACTCACTTCATGGTGTGAGGTGTGAGGTGAGAGCTGTGGCGGTTGGACATGGTGTGTCACTCGCGAGTGAAGTTGTGTACTGGCGCCAGTATTTGAGGAGTTGCCAACTACTGCTTTTGTTGCGCGGTATTCTAAAGTAGTTTCCATGCGAATATCAACCCTCTACAAGCCCTATTACAAGGGTAAATAAGAGTGATAATAGCCGACGCTGGTGCTGAGCATTCCGTACATAACTGTCGGCAATGTCTCGGCACTGGGGCTGGAGGGGTTTAAAGATTGGGTCGACTTCTGCCTATGATAGTCACCACCCCCTTCTTACCTCTCCACACCATCCAGGACAATCGATCAATTCTTTATGTCATCCGTCGCTGAGTAGCCGACCCTGCACTTTCACTCGCAAGTGAAAATATATGAAATTTTCCTTCACTCCCACTCGCAATAACTGGAAGATATTTACAGTTATATTATCATGTGTTTTGTTTTCAAGATAGGATGTAATGTTGAAATAAAGATGAATTGAACCTCGTAATCGTACCTGATATATAGCTATCAAAATTGTATTAATTGTTTGATTGACGATGATTTTCAGCTTCAAAAACACCTCTTCATTGTGTACACATCCTCTCTGAACCAACGCACAGAGCCCACTGATCTGAGTTTGACTAGCAAGCTTAGTACCTCCTAAAAGCATCTGGCAATAAGTGGGGATGGGTTGGTGTAACCAACTCAGCCGGTATTACCAATGCGTATATATATATGTCGGCGGCAGTGCAGGCTTTATTCTTATAGTATATATATATAAGTTGGCCACAGTAAAGGGGTTAAGAGTCGTTACTGTAGCTATTGCTCTATTATATAATATCCTAGGATGTAATCCTAGTTTATCTAATTACTATTAATTATGCTATGTATGCCTTTATCTCTCTCTCTCTCTGTTTACACTTCCCAGACGTTAGGAAGGCCCTAGTGACGAAACATTATATACGCTTAACACCTTAAACTCTATCTAGCTGTCTCACTCTGCCAAACATTCAACAATTTTATGAAGATTAATAAGGATCTGTGGAGGTAGAAGAGTTAGAGTGATAATCGAAATTATGCATAGCCACTGTATTTACAGAGGGCGTTCTTAACCCTTATTTAGCGGGGTCGGACTTAAGTCCGATACGAGAAAATTGGACTAAATGGCGGGGTCGGACTTAAGTCCGTGGGCGTATTCCCGCCCTAATTTTGGTGGAAAGCGAAACTTGGTGGTCAGGCGGTGTACTACAAGGGCCCACCCATACATCCCCACTGCGTGGCCGTGACTAAGTGACCCTCAAGCAGCCATAATGGAAGGTCAAGATTTGCCCGTGTTCGATTCGGTGGCCGCCAATCCCTAGTGCGTCGCGCCACCCTACTAACCACGCCCGGCTCACCACCCAGAAACTAGATATCATGCTGAACTCTTCAGAACTTTCTAATAAGCTGTTGGATGAAACCGTCGAAGGTCGGGGTGAGAGTTTTGGTAGTGTGGATGACTCGGAAGACGAAAATAACCCGATCATAGGCTTTCACCCCAAGCATAATTTGCGTGGGGTGGATGTTGTGGTTGATATTGGACAGACCCTTGAGCAAATTGGAGACGTTCCTGACGAAGAACATACTGGTGTGGGTGTTGGTAAGTACAATTTATATTTTATAATTGCTTGAAAATGTGATTGCAAGCATTTTATCACCTTACGAGCGGCTGGTGGAGTATATTTCACTGTGCCGCCCAGCGGGGTTTTTTTTTTACCCTAAATGGGGTTGTTCCGTGCTCTTTTTCATGCATAAACAAGACCCAGAGCGTAATACAAGTATGTATCCTGAAAGTGCGTAAATTGAGCTTTCCAATGACACTCGAACCATCCTTTTACGATCACTGGTTGTCTTTCAACGATCGTAAAACACGAGTGCAAATACCCTAAAATACGGTAATATCCTTATAGAATTCCCTGTGTGGCGAGCGGTCTTGAGGTATTTTATGCTCCTAATCACTGCTCCGCTCTCTCTCAGAGCACATTACGTCCTCAAAATTGCACTCTACAAGAAATTTCCTTTGCATTTATAGCGTATTATTTGCAGGCGTTCGGTAAATTTCTTACGGTAATACAAACAACCAAAGATTGAATATTTGTGCTTGGCATTATATGATTGTGGAGAACAGATGTAGGCCTACCGTATATATTATGTTTTCATATATTATATGATACATGTGTAACATTTTTATATTATCACTACTCTCTCTCTCTCTCTCTGTCTCACTCTCTTTGTTTGTACTCCTTTGTACTCTCTTTGTCTGATGTAGGCCAGGGCAGCCCCTAACTAATCTCTTCCCTCCCAGGGGAAATCACACCTAGCAGATGTTTTTGACCTCCCCTCTCTCTCTGTCTGTCTTCCTCTCTGGGTCTACCTATACTGCATGTGACATTGAAATTGCTTGAGAGTTTGCTTGCAAGCATTTTATAGCGTATTATTTGCAGGCGTTCGGTAAATTTCTCACGATAACCAGGGTGTATGGTACATTTCTCACGATAATACAAGCAACAACGAAGCTTGGCGAAGATTGTGGTCTACAATATACCTTTTTTATAATTGCATGTGACCTTGTAATTGCTTGAAAGTTTGATTGCAAGCATTTTCTAGCGTATTATTTTCAGGCGTTCAATAAATTTGATAAATATATCAAAATAAGTCCTGTGGGACTATGAAATAGCTATTATTGGACAAGGACAATATTTTGTTCATCCCTCCACTGGAACATCAACAACAATGTCAACAACGTATCGCCGTCGGCAATCGTAAGATTCAGAGTCGTAAAGATTCCAGGACCAGCTCAATAGAAAATGAATGAATGAAATGAATGAGTGTGCAGTACTGCCAATACGTATAGCGACTTCCGCTAGATCTAGAGACCTTTACTTCGATCTAGCAGCAATGACTTACACTAGCGGTTTTGTTTTGAAATTTCAGAACAATTTCGAAGTGATATTATATGGATTCTGCCAATTCATATTTCTAGTGGTATTTATCATGTCTTACATCTAACAATATATGCTAGCGGATTTAATTTCAATTGGTAACCCTCCCGCTCTAGTCGGCTCCAAGAAAATCGATAATGGTGGCACTTTAGTAAACAGGTGATAAACAAAACCGCATGCGGATCGGTTTGGTGTATCGGTATTATGGTAAGTTGGCTACCTACTATTGTTTATACGATATAGTAAGTAATGATAAGTAAATTATTATATATTATATATAAAACAAAAACAAAATTCATGCAAAGCAAGCGAAACAGAGAGAGAGAGAGAGAGAGAGAGAGAGAGAGAATGCAGAAACTGAACTGAAGAAAGAGTGAAAAAGATATAATAATACAGAAATATTACAAGCAAATAAATGAAATAGTTAGAGAAAATAATAATGAGAAATACATAATACGGATGAGGAAGAGGGAAAGCGAGCGAGCCAGAGAGAGAGAGAGAGAGAGAGACAGGAAGAGTGAGAGAGATTAGAGAAAATAGAGAGATTGCAAGCATTTTATAGCGTATTATTTGCAGGCGTTCAGTAAATTTCTTACGGTAATACAAACAATGAAAGATTGAATATTTGTGCTTGGCATTATATGATTGTGGGGAACAGATGTAGGCCTACCGTATATATTATTTTTTCATATATATGATACATATGTAACATTGTTATATTATCACGACACTCTCTCTCTCTTGTCTCTTCCTCTCTGGGTCGGTTACCTATAGCCTACATTTATAATTGCATGTGACCTTGAAATTGCTTGAGAGTTTGATTGCAAGCATTTTATAGCGTATTATTTGCAGGCGTTCAGTAAATTTCTTACGGTAATACAAACAACCAAACCACGAAAGATTGAATATTTGTGCTGCACATCCCTCATACGAAATACCATTCCCACCGTATAGAGAGAATACAGAAACTGAACTGAAGACAGAGTGAAAAAGATATAATAATACAGAAATATTACAAGCAAATAAATGAAATAGAGGGATTAGTTAGAGAAAATAATAATGAGAAATACATAATACGGATGAGGAAGAGGGAAAGCGAGCGAGCCAGAGAGACAGACAGACAGACAGGAGGAGTGAGAGAGATTAGAGAAAATAATAATGAGAATTACATATACGGATGAGGAAGAGAGAGAGAGGGAAAGCGAGCAAGCCAGAGAGAGAGAGAAAGAGAAACAGACAGACAGACAGGAGAGAGAGAGAGAGAGAGAGAGAATACAGAAATAAGGAGAAATAAGAGAAAAATAAGACCGATTACCGAAGGAATACTAGACGCGCGAGAGGCCGAAGTCAGGCCAAAGCGAACGCAACCGAACGCGCCTGGGAAATAGACCAAAAAGTACCTCCTCTTCCTCACCTCTTCCCACCCTACACACTCATTCATAACATCCATTCATAGACTTATGTGGGGAGACGAAGAGTTGCTCTTTCCAAAAATGATCATTTCGTTCGCATTGGAGCCATAGTAACGGCGCTAGGGCGAGTGAAATTGAGCGAATATTTCGGGATTATGCCCGCTGAGCGGTACAGTGTAAAATACCTGACCACCCGCTAAATAAGGGTTAAATTAAATAAATATATAATTATATATATATATATATATATACAGTATATATATACTGTATATACTGTATATAAAATATATATATATACCGGTATATATATATATATATATATATATGAGAAACTGCAGCGGGTAGTCAAAGAGTTTGGTGTGGTTTGTGGAAGGAGGAAACTGAAGGTGAACATCAATAAAAGTAAAGTAATGGTGTGTAATAGGGGAGAGCATAGGGTGAATCTAGATGTGAGGCTGGATGGGGAAATATTGGAACAAGTAGAGTGTTTTAAATATCTAGGAGGAACAATAAGCAGGAGTGGAGGTATGGAAGTGGAGGTAAAACAGAGAGTGTGTAAAGGAAGGAAGGTTTTCGGAGCAATGGGAAGTATGTGGAAGACGAGAAATCTCGGAGTGAAAGTAAAAAGTGCACTGTATCAAGGAATTGTTGTGCCAACAGTGATGTATGGGGCTGAGACATGGGCTCTGAAGAAAAAGGAGAAAAGAGGGCTGGATGTGATGGAGATGAGCTGCTTGAGGAGTATGTGTGGAGTTACTCGTAGAGACAGATTGAGAAATGAAGAGATACGTAGGAGAGTGGGGCAGCAGGAATATTTGTCAGCCAGAGTGGACAGAAGGGTGCTGAGCTGGTATGGTCATGTTGAACGAATGGGAGATGAAAGGCTTACAAAGAGAATATGTGAGTCAGGTACAAGGGGAGATAGAAGGGCAGGAAGACCCCCATTGAGATGGAGAGACTGTGTAAGAAAGGCTTTGGATGATAGAGGAATGACTATAGATCAGGCAGGGGAAGTGGTGGTGGACAGGAGTGAATGGAGAATGCTTGTGATTAGTTGAGTGAACACGTGGTCATTTGGAGTAAGGGGTCGGGCGCAAGTTGGACTAGATAATAGTCCATCAGGCGCCTGGCCCGGGGAGACGATTAATATGAAGGGTGTGCCTGGAAGTGTGGTGGGACGGCTTGTCGCTTTGGCTCCGCTGCATGTCTGCCTGCCGAGATCGGAACCTCTCCTGGTGGTCAGGGGCCGGGGGAGTGCTGGAGCGACCTTGGTAACCCTGGTCTCTGGGTCTTCTCCTGGGTGACCTGGATGTGTGAGAGTTTGTGTTTTTTATCTGTGTTTATTTTTTGTTTTATGTTGTTTTTGTGTTTTCCCTGTTCTTGCTCTGTCTTGAGTCGGCTACCCCCAAAATGGGGATTGGGCCTGAGCATATAGATAGATAGATAGATATATATATATATATATATATATATATATATATATATATATATATAATATATTACGAAATAAGATGACATTAACGACATCATAATATGACCCTAGATTTCTTAGGTCGTCAATTAGGAATTTAGCTTTAAGATGAATATTAGTTATTTTTCAACACGATAGCATTTCATTGTTATATTCTTACAGACATTAGTCGTTTTTATTAATCTTAGGAAGGACCACTAGATGAAAAAGGTATAACCAAAAATATCTGGACTAATCCTTTGACGGATAAAGTGTAATTTAACAAACATTACCCATCCCATCCACCTATATGTATTATATACCCATGGTAATCCCATCCCATCCACCTATATGTATTATGTACCCATGGTTATCCCATCCCATCCACCTATATGTATTATGTACCCATGGTAATCCCATCCCATCCACCTATATGTATTATGTACCCATGGTAATCCCATCCCATCCACCTATATGTATTATGTACCCATGGTAATCCCATCCCATCCACCTATATGTATTATGTACCCATGGTTATCCCATCCCATCCACCTATATGTATTATGTACCCATGGTAATCAAACATTACCCATCCCATCCACCTATATGTATTATGTACCCATGGTAATCCCATCCCATCCACCTATATGTATTATGTACCCATGGTAATCAAACATTACCCATCCCATCCACCTATATGTATTATGTACCCATGGTAATCTAACATTACCCATCCCATCCACCTATATGTATTATGTACCCATGGTAATCAAACATTACCCATCCCATCCACCTATATGTATTATGTACCCATGGTAATCCCATCCCATCCACCTATATGTATTATGTACCCATGGTAATCAAACATTACCCATCCCATCCACCTATATGTATTATGTACCTATGGTAATCAAACATTACCCATCCCATCCACCTATATGTATTATGTACCCATGGTAATCCCATCCCATCCACCTATATGTATTATGTACCCATGGTAATCAGCTCGCTCATGCTGATTAGGTGCTAGCATATACATGTGTAAATGCGACACTGGTCTACCGCACCTGTAATGTCCGCCAGTGAAGCTATGGGTATGGAAAGCCATACCTGTTAGTCAGTAAACCTTAAGCATGGTTCACAAATACGCGACTGTTAGCTAGAGTCACCACGGGTGTAAACTCGTGGTGACTCGGTCAAAAATGAACGCGAGTGAGCACATTTTCATGAGTCAACACGAGGCACCACAATTCAGTACGAGTGCAATAGAGTCCACTAAGAGTCACTAAGAGTCACAACGAGTGGGGCGCGAGTGACCTGCGATTGGTTGAAAATGTGAATTTTAACGGTAATTTTCGGATTAGGAGTTGATACGAGTCATCATGAGTAAGACACCAGTCACTACGAGTTACTGAGAGTACGATATGAGTCACTGAGAGTTGGAACATTGCGTTGAGAGTATGCCGGGAATGCCTCCCATTGTCTATGTATCTATCTATTGCAGGACGCCTTACTCCCCTTAATGAGGGTGGCCATACACAGAAGGCCCCCAAGTGGACCTATCACCTGTAAGAGGGACAACCCATGCCAGTTTACTGAAGGGCTTACAGGATTGCCAATTAATTTAGGACCCGTCCGACTCCGAGGCCCTCTATGTATCTTTTTAGCACTATTTTTCTACAGTGATGTTCGGCTAGTCCACCCACTAACCTGCTTCACCCTTATGTAAGCAGTACCGATTTGTATCAGGTTTACATAAGAACATAAGAAAATGGGAGTCTGCAAAAAGCCAATTGGCCCACGCAAGGCAGATCCCTCTCACACTCAACCCAAATTATAAGGCCTAATTATAGGCCCAGCTCACTATTACCAAGAGGACCGACCTCACCAAAACGGTCAGAGATCAACACAAGATTACGGAGGGGGGGGGGGGGGGTCTACAGAGCGCCGATTGGCCCACTCCCGGCAGATCCCCCCTCACACCTAACCCAACTCGTCTATATGCCTATCTAATTTTATGTTAAAGCTCCCCTATCGTTCTCGATCCTACCATATCACCCGGTAGCCTATTCCACATGTGTACAACTCTGTTACCAAACCAATATTTACCTATATCTTTTCTGAAACGAAATTTATCTAATTTGAAACCATTTGTTCGAGTTCTTTCGCTATCACTGAGCTTCAGTATAGATAAAAAAACACCATCTGAGGAAGAGCACTTTATTGACAACGTTTCGCAGATAGCTTCATCAGGTCACTAACAAATGCTGGTACATAGGAGGCCTTAAATATCCGTCCAGACAGGTGGCGGGGGAGGAGAGGGAGGTGGGGGTTGGGATGGAGGAAGGAGGCAGGACAGGGAGGGGGCAGAAGCATGGGGGGAGGGGAGGCGGAGCCTATATATGGGTCAAATACATCAGTAAGAACTAGCAAAAACAGACATACAAACATGCGTACAGGGTAACAACTCTACTAGTACAAAGAAATAAAAATAACTATAACAATAATAACAATAATACAAATAATAATTATTGTAGTGCTCTTTCTCAGATGGTGTTTTTTATCCATTCTGTCTACTTTTCAAGTACCACTCAACACAGCTTCAGTATAGCTTTCATGTCCCCTTTATTAATCCCATTAACCCACTTGAACACTGCTATCATATCCCCTCTAACTCTGCGTCTTTCTAACGAATGTAAGCCTAATTTCTTCAAACTTTCTTCATATGGTAGATTTCTAATATTATGAAACTTTTTTTGTCATTCTTCGTTGTACTCTCTCCAACGAATCTATGTCCATTCTGTAATAAGGACACCAAAATTGGACGGCATAATCCATGAGGTCTCACTAATGACAAGTAAAGTTTTAAGATAACATCGGCAGTTTTGTTACTCACACTCCTTCAGATGAATCCGATAATCCTGTTTGCCTTGTTACGAACGCTTATACACTGTGTTGTAGGCTTCAAATCATTGCTAACAAACACACCCACATCTTTCTCGCAGTTCGAGTTTTCTAATTCCGTATTAGCTAGTTTCTATTTTGCATTTGTAATTGTCTTCCCTATCTTTAATACCATGCATTTGTCAATGTTAAATTCATCTGCCAATTTACTGACCATTCGTGTAAGGTATCTAGATCCCTTTGGAGGCTCTCTATGTCGCTATCTGAATCTATTGTTCTCCCTATTTGGTATCGTCTGCGAATTTACTTATCCTACTAGTTATATCTTAATCCAGGTCATTTATGTATATAACAAACACCAGAGGGCCTAATACAGATCCTTGGGGGACACCACTTTTGACTGCACCCCATTCTGACTTAATACCATTTATGCTGACTCTCTTCTTCCTACCAATTAGCCATGACCTAATCCATCACAACAACGATCCACCTATTCCATGTGCCTCAACCTTTCTCATCAATCTTTCATGAGGGACTCTGTCGAAAGCTTTACTGAAATCTAAATATATTATATCATATGACTTGTCATTATCTACCGCTTCATATACCTCTGAGAAAAAGCTAAGCAAATTGGTAAGGCAAGAACATCCCTGAGTGAATCCATGCTGAGAATTAATTAAGTTAAATTTGTCTAAGTGGCTTCTAATTTTCTTAGAAATAATTGACTCTAGCAACTTTCCTTTGATTGATGTGAGACTAATGGGACACCACATTTGCAAGCTTCCAAGCTTCTGGAACTAAACCTGTTTCTAATGACTTGTTAAATAGAAATGTCAATGGGTAACTTAACTCATCTCTGCATTCTTTTAATACTAGCATATACCTCATCAGGACCAGGCGATTTCTGAGGTTTCAGTCTGTCAATTTCCTTAAGCACATAATTTCTACTTATAATAACCGTACTTAACATATTTGTTATACTATCACTATAAACCTTACGGACTTCTGGAATCTGTGCCAAATTTTCATTAGTGAAAACGGAAAGAAACTGACTATTTAATGTACTGCACATTTCTAAATAATGTTCTGTCATTTCTCCTATCGAAGTTTTAAGGGGGCCTATTACATCTCTAACTTTATATTTATAAAGTTGGCAAAAAGCTTTAGGGTTATTTTTTGAGTCGTTTGCTATCCTTATATCACAATTTCTTTTTGCTTTCCTAATGTCCTTTTTGACCTGTCTTAATAGAGTCTGAAAGTAAATAAGTAGGTGATTTTCGCCGTTCTTGATTTTTCTTTATATTCCGTTCTTTTTTCCTATAAAATCTATTAGTTTATTATTCATCCGTTTTGGTTGGTTCTGTGTCAATCTAAATCTTCTTTTGCGCATTGTGGAGTGAAGAAATAAACTTTCCTTATATAGCTGTCAAGTTTAACTCTGGCTTATCCTGATTTAATTGTTTAACAATAGGGTCCACCCTTAAGGCTCTTCTTATCCCACCATAATCGGCTTTTCTGAAATCTGGGATAAGTGTCGAATTCTCTTTAGCATTTCCTGTCCATTGTATATTAAAATAAATAGATTTGTGATCGCTGTTTCCTAGTTGGTCCCCTATCTCTACATTATCTATCATATGTTCATTATTACTGAGAACTAAATCAAGGATATTATTACTCCCCTAGACAGGTTGCTGACTAAGGCTGACGAGTCGCATCGACCCGGATAATCTGTGAATCATTTCCGATATGATGGAATTAAAGAAAACAATTTCCAAAAATTCATAATCATGAAAAATGGCACAATTGTCAATTACATTTAATTTAAATATTTCCCCCATCATTTTGTTTAGACACACTTTCAAGGCGAAAATATACCATTCACAAAAAAAAAAAAAAACAGTCAAATAAAACACAATCTTCCTGAGGGTCGGATTGTCATACCAATTAGCTGACCGTCTATCTGGAGAAGATAAGGGGAAATCTTTAGTTGACTCTTTGTTATTTCTTTTTTATCTATGTGATGGAAGAATATTATATTTTTTAATTCCATCCCATTAGAAATTATGCATAGATTACAAAAATACCAAATATGACATAGTTACGTTAATGTATAAGGGAGATAGATAGATGCATTATATAGATAGATAGATAGACAGAGAGTTGCTAGGTCCAAGCGACCGATAAAATGCGAACACAAATGAGACAGACTTAAGTTTTTGAAAAGTAAAAAAAAAAAAATCTATTGACTCTTTTTCATTTTAATATTTGTATGCTGGAAGGATATTATAATGTTCAATTCCATCTGATTATAAATTATTCATAGATTACAAAAAGACCAAATAAGAATTAGTTATATTTATTAATAAGGGAGATAGATGCATTAGATAGATAGACAGACAGACAGACATTTGATGCATAAATAACATATCGAGACCTGACTGTATACATTATTTATTAAAATACACGAAATTCAGATAAACACAATGCCACAACAAAACAGCCGAAATATAAAACGAAGCCTAGAGACAGAAGGAGAAACCATGGAGAAAAGAAAGAACAGAGAACATGCGCCATTGAAGAACACAGAGAGGGAGCATGAGAAGACCGGCAAAACAGGAAGAGAGACGAAAATACCAAAAACCACCACACACCAGACAAACGCAGAAGAAAAGAAGAACAAGAAAGGAAAACAACAGGAGAAAGAATATTCTCCCCAACACGTGAACAACTCACAAACACCACCACCCCGAATAAATAAGAAGACAAAGGTAGAAGAGAAACAACATGGCTGCTCAATATCAAAATTAGCCCCACTCCACACCAACACTCGGGAAGCCAGAATTGCCACCATCATCCCCAGGAAAAACAATCAACATCACCATCAACAATACAGGAGAACAGAAGACGAAAATACGTTACCGCCAAACAAACGAAGAACAACAGACGCAAATCTCACCTCTTCAGATGCGCCGCTCTTCCGCGCAGCTGTCCTACCACCAGCGCGGGAATTTCTAGGGGGGCTATATAATCCCCCTGAACGCCCCCCCCCCCCCCCCCCCCCCCTTGCACCTATGACTTGGTGTATGACAAGTGTACCTCTATAATCTATGACAAGTGTACCTCTATAATCTATGACAAGTGTACCTCTATAATTTATGCAAGTGATAGAATAAGAGGGCTAAGTATTATTATGTTCTCTCCACCAACCAACTCTACTCCTAAAATCGATTAATGAAATTAACAGACACGTGTGGCAGTCTGGGGATTCGAACCTAGGATGCTCACACCGAAAATCAACACACTATGCACTGCACCACGAAGACAGTTACATAGGTCTATAGGTCCGTCGTGGATCCTCGTCTGTGCTAGGCATATCATATCGTGAATTATTCTATGCATCAGTGTAAGGTGACTTATTTGTGTTGTGTATTTAAGTGATTATTAATAGAAAATTCATGTGTGTATTCAGTATTATATTTACCCTTTATAACTTTTGTGCATGTGTAGTTTGGCTTTAACTTCTCCAGTCGAGTAAGAACCTACCATTGTCCAATACATTCCCGGTAATAACTGGGCATAACATTTATATTGGTATATTTGTATATACTGTACTGTATACTGTATATACTACTGTATATTGAGTTTTATGATATATCATTGTATTATATAATTTTTTTATATTTATTCATATGTTATTATTTTGTTATTTCTCATTTTCTATAATTCTTGTACCATTTCTCAAGTTATAATTTAGTTAGATACAATCTTTGACATTTTAATATCAAGTGTATGTAATTGCGAGTTGCCGCGAGTGTTCATGAGTCATTTAAGAGTAGTTACGAGTAGTTACGAGTCACTTAGAGTCACAACGAGTCATTGAGAGTCACTAAGAGTCACAACGAGTAATTGAGAGTCACTGAGAGTTGTCGGAATCGTGGTCCGAATTTCGTGCAGGGGTGAAGTTTTGCCGGACATGGCCGACCCACTGCGACTGGCCGCGAGTCAAACAGAGTCACTACCAGTCATCGATTTTGACCGCGAGTAGGTGCGCGAGTCCAAATTTTGCCCCACTCGGTGACTCTAGCTCACACTCGCGTATGTGTGAACTAGGCTTTAGGCGCTCCAGCCGGGGAGCGAACATGTGACCCTCCACACACGAGTCAAGTGAGGTACTACTGCTTAGCCACACTGGTTCTTTGATTTTTCAATGTTTTAATTTACAGGGCAAACTACTCTTTCATATTTTTCTCTCACTAAGGTTGCTTAATTTCCTTACACCAAACCCGCTCACCACGTTCCACACAATCACAATCCACCTTCACTTACTTTCACCACTCACCAATTCCATTCACGAACTCCTCTTACTACACCTGGCTGTCATTTACTCGAAATGGTAATGTCATGCGTCACCACATGCCTTCCTATGTACTTTAATTTGTGACACCCCAGTTATTCAATATCACCACACCTATTTATTATTACACTAACATTCACCAAATCCCACACTATATCTCACTGTATACCTTACTATCATCACACCTAAAATACCATACCTTACTCACACACTTAGCACACACTCACTCACTCTCACTAGACCCACTGAGTCACTGTCGTCCAACATTCCTCCGCAGCTCTTCACCCCAGTAACTCCAGTCAAGATTTGTCCGGAGATCAGAAAAGTTGGGCGGCAGTGGAGAGTGGGTGAGTGGGTGGACGTTTGGGTCGGTGGTTGAATAGGAGTATAGGTGGGTGTGTGTGGTGGTTGTTATAATTTTGGTTTATTTATCTATCGTATGTATGGTAGTCGTTTGGATGGATGGTAGTTATTGTGTGGTTTGATGATGTGGGTTACGTAACATATAACTTAGGTATACATTTTGGTGAGTGGAATAGATTAGCGTTTAGGTTAATGACATTTGTATATATTTGGGATGGTGACGAATGTGTCGGTGAATAGGCGTTTCTTAAAATGTATGTGTGTGCATTTACAGTATTTATGTGTTTTATATAATGTATGTGTGTGCAGTTACAGTATTTATGTGTTTTATATAATGTATGTGTGTGCATTTACAGTATTTATGTGTTTTATATAATGTATGTGTGCATTTACAGTATTTATGTGTTTTATATAATGTATGTGTGTGCAATTTTACAGTATTTATGTGTTTTATATAATGTATGTGTGTGCATTTACAGTATTTATGTGTTTTATATAATGTATGTGTGTGCATTTACAGTATTTAATAATAATACTAATAATAATAATAATAATATTTATTCAGTTAGCAATTTACAGAGTTGGTACCACATAGTTTGTTATAAATATGACATGTACCAGCCTTGCATAATTCCAACTAAGGATAGCCCAATAAGGCCGTTAGGCGTATTTCCATTGGGGTCCTTGTGGGATTAGGTTAGCTGGGGAAATGGGGAGGATAAAGAAATAGATACTTTAGAGAAAGTATTTCTAGGGGGTTATTTTAAGATACCTTACATCCTATAGTAAATATCAGTAATCCGTAATCAGTAATCATTTCAGTTTGGTTTGTCTATCTCTTATGTCGTATTTAGTAGTAGACATAAGCTTGGTGCTCCCTTCTCGCAGCTGTCCGGTTCAGGTGTTCCTTCAGGCTACGTCTAAAGGAATACAGTGTTCTCTTTTCACGGACTAGCTGGGGTAGGTCGTTCCAGTCTTTGATGGCAGTGAAGAAGAATGTTTGCTTACCCTGTCCTTGGATTCTCGGGACCTTAAAATTAAACATCATGTTTCTTGTATTATGTCCACTCCTCTCATTTGCTTTAACAAAATCATTCTTTAGATACTCTGGAGCTCTGTCATAGAAAATTTTGAAGGCATTAGTTAGCCTGATTTGTTTGGCCCTGTCAGAGACATTGAGCATACCTAGTGACTGAAGTTGTTCCTGGCCAACATGTGATCTGGGTCCTAGGTTCAGCATGAACCTAACCATTTTATTTTGAGTGACCTGAAGTTTGTGCTGTGCTGATTTAGATGATGCAGAGTACCAGGATGACACAGAATAGTCAAAATTACATTGAACAAGCGCTTGGCAGAGGGTCTTTTTGGTCGCCGTGGGCAAGCATCCCACCTGTCTATACAGGTATTTTATACGTGCTCTACACTTACTCAGGATAGATTCCAAAATTGTTTCACCTGACAAACTCGCGTCCAGTTTCAGTCCGAGATATTTAACTTGTGACACTGTTGTTATAGGAATATCATTACAGTTGACCGAGAAGCCCACAATGTCTTTCAGTTTGCGTTTTGTTCCACATAAGATGGCTTCCGTCTTGCCCAGGTGAAGAGATAGTCTATTGTCCACTAGCCATTCACTACATGATGCTAGGTCTTTGGAAAGTGAAGCAGCAATACTTATTGGGTCTTTTCCTGAAACCAGAAGCATGCTGTCGTCTGCATACAGTAATAATTTACATGAGACGCTCAGTTCCATGTCGTTCACATAACAGAGAAAGAGTAAGGGACCAAGGATGCTTCCCTGCGGGACCCCACAGTTAATTGGCATAGGATCAGATATATTATCATCAATTTTGACTCTTTGGGTTCTACCACTAAGATAAGATTTAAACCAGTTCACAGACCCTATGCCCATAGCTTGTAGTTTATTACATAGGATATCATGGTCTACTGTGTCAAACGCTTTTTGTAGATCAAGAAGAACCATACCGGTGTAGTTACCTTTAGACATTTCTTTACGAATGTGATCCGTTAAGTGGATGAGACAGGAGTCTGTCGAGTACATGCATCTGAAACCTGATTGAAACTTATAGAATAGATCATTTTGTTTGAGGTAGTGTTCAATTTGGGTGTATACCGCTCTTTCAAGGATTTTAGATACAATACATAATATGCTAACTGGTCTGTAGTTGCCAACTTCTAGTTTATTTCCTTTCTTGAATAGAGGGGTTACAATAGCTTCCTTCAGTTCAGCAGGTACTGTGTTGGTGTTAATTGACAAGTTGATGATGTGGGTTAGGGGGCCTGCTATATCAATGGCTCCATCTCGTAGAAATTTGGCAGGAATTGTGTCTGGTCCTGTGCTCTTATGTACATTTAGGTTAGAAAGCTCGTCAAAAGTGTATTTTGGTGTAACATTTTGCAATCTAAATGTGTTCGGGTGTATGTCTTTATCTCTGTAGAAATTACGAAAGGTGGCCGTTGTTGTCGTGTATTTATTGAGAGGTTGAGGTAGGTTCTGTGCAAGTGTGTTTGCTATGGAAGTGAAGAAGGAGTTGAAGTAGGTTGAAATTTGTCGTTTATCGTGGCAAACCTGATCATTAATGGTGAGAGCAATATTAGTGTTAGACGAATCCCTTGTCTTGTTGCTGTAGCCTGTTGTTTTTAGGTGCCTCCCTAGTTTCTTTGGGTTATTCTGATATTCCTCTGCCTTATTGTGAAAATAATAATTTTTCGCTGATTTCATTTTCCTACTTAGTTTATTCCTGGCCCTGTTGAACTCATGTTTCAGACCTTGATCCTGTCTATGTTTCGCTAGCCTTTTAACAGATTGTCTCTGTGTTCCAGATAGTGTAGTATGTCATTGTTGATCCATGGGTCTGACCTTGCTTTAATTCGTATGTCTTTCAGAGGAGCTATTTCGTCTAGGATGTTTGTGATGATGGTTCTGAAGCCAACCCATGCGTCATTAACGTTTGTACTTCCAAACACTGGAGACCAGTCTGTATTCCATAAAATGTCTAGAAATGTTTCTTTATTGTAGTTCCTGAGTGACCTTGTTTTGATAACCTTGTGATTCTCTAGGGTAATTTTTGTGGTTTTCCGTGTGCAATATGTGACGAAGTGATCACTTATCCCAGTCTGTATAACCCCTGATTGGGATATTTTGTCCTCTCTGTTACAGTTTATGTGGTCTAATATTGTGGAAGTGTTCTCAGAGATACGTGTGGGGGTTGTGATGAGTTGTTTGTGATTGTGCATTGTCAGTATATGCCTATATTCTCGTACAAGCCTATCATTTCGTTGTTTGTAACACAGGTAAAAATCCCCTAGTATGATGGATTCATTCCGAGGGTCTAGCGATGACAAAGTTCGTTCAAATTTGGTCAAGAATTGTGTGTCGGCTGGTGGCCTATAGCATACCCCAATTGTGATGGGTCTTGCCCTCGGCAGGTGTAGGTCGATCCACAGAGCTTGGTGATTTTCTACATGGAGGTCGGTCCTAGTTGTGTGTGTGAGGTTGTTTTTTACATACAGACATACTCCTCCCCCCTGCCTATTGCGATCATTCCTAACCATGTTGAAACCTTGAATGTTTATTTCACCATCGTTTATACTTGAATCCAGCCAGGTTTCTGTGATTGCAATTATTGAAGCTTTGGCCTTATTAGCTAACAAGTTTATTTCTGACAATTTATGGTACATTGATCTGGCGCTAATGTGGATAAGATGGAGCCCTTTGTTGGTGAACACTCTGTATTCATCTTTGATTTTGAATGTGTCCTGGCTGGATTCTGAGTTGTTAATACTTGGATCATTTACATTAATATTCGGTAATGAATGCAAGGCACACTTATTGCAAAGGAATTCCCGTTCTTCACTGTTGGTCTTCTTAGAGATGCACTTCATGTGAGCTACCTGTTTACACTTTACACAGTTTTGGATCTTCTGACGTCGTGTTATGAGTGATTCACAAATAAAACAAATGGTTTCGCGATGTTGTACAGCTGAGTTCCTACATTTAACACATTCAACTTTGTTTCTACTGTTAACATAAGTACATCGGTTATGAACAATTTCATTACAACTGTTGCATTGTAAAAGTGAACTCCTATTGTTGAAACCAATATTACAGACTATACATAGTTTTTTCTTACTGTTTATCATACGACTGGAGGTGTGGTTTGGTCCGCGTCGATCAGCTGTTTGTGCGGGAGAGGGCAGGGGATACTCGCGGTCGGGCTGTCGTTGTTTGCTGTTGTTGTTGTTGTTTTCATTGTCCGTTGATGCTGCTTCCCTGTTGATGTATTTGCGAGTGCTACCTGTTTTTATTGTTGTTCTTGTTGCATGTTGTGCTACTTGGGTCGTCGATATCTGTGGTATTAATGGTAATGCTGTGGGTAATGTAGAGTTGGTGGAGTGGGTAATTGCTAATTCCCTGCATTTATCGCATTCCATTTCTTATCTGCTGTTAACATAAGAACATCGATCGTGTGCTGTTTCATTACAAATACTACATTGTGATGTTGGACTCCTTTTGTTGAATCTAATATCGCACACTGTACATAGATTCTTTGTATTGTTCGTCGTACGTCTGGCGGTGTGATGATCAGCTGTGCTGCTAGGGTGGGGACTATCTGTGGCTATGTCTCCCCTGTGACCCCTCCCTGCCCCACCTGTATTTGCTGTTTGATGATGTTGTCCTTATTCCTGGCTGCTAATGCTGCTCCATTGTTGATGTTGCGACTGATGCCTTTCTTCCTAGCTGCTCCAGTTACATGTTGAGCCACCGATAGTGTTGGATTGTGTTGTGGGTTGAATTGGAGCGTGACGGCCGGAGGCTGGGGTACCTGCTGGCCCAGTTTGTTATAACGAATTTTACTGCTAGGGACTGTTGAAATGTCGGTGTCTGCCTTACTTGTTTGGTGGTGAGGTTTCTTCAACGTTGAACAAGGGCCGAGGTTGGTCTCTACATCTCCGCAGCAAATTAGAGTGTAGCACAATAGGTGTTGTAGCGAGGTTGTGCCAGAGTATTTGCCCAGTCGCGGCGTCTTCCCGATATATGAAATAGACCAGGCAGGAATGGTGACAGAAATTTCACTCGTGTGTGATTTCTGTGTGACGAGGTCCCTCAATACTTGTTTAGGGTTGACCTGGTACACTACCGGACCCCTCTGCACCTGTATATCAGCATAGCCCCTCTGGATGTTGAGAAGGATGATACATAGAGAGAGGGCTACGCCCGCACCCTTCATCCCTCCTGCCATCTTGCGAGCGTATGTGTTTTATATAATGTATGTGTGTGCATTTACAGTATTTATGTGTTTTATATAATGTATGTGTGTGCATTTACAGTATTTATGTGTTTTATATAATGTATGTGTGTGCATTTACAGTATTTATGTGTTTTATATAATGTATGTGTGTGCATTTACAGTATTTATGTTTTATATAATGTATGTGTGTGCATTTACAGTATTTATGTGTTATATATAATGTATGTGTGTGCATTTACAGTATTTATGTGTTTTATATAATGTATGTGTGTGCATTTACAGTATTTATGTGTTTTATATAATCAACATTTGACCTTGAATTTAGCGTATAGGGAAGTCATAGTAGCTACTTTTCTCAAAATGTGATTATTAGTCACATCATGAATACTGAAGCAGGGCAGCTTGGAAATACATTACATTTGTTGTTATGTGATATCTTTCTATTACCACGATAATATTTTTTGAGGAGTAAACAGACAATTAATGTTAGTTTTGATTTAACAAGATGTATAGCCAATTTATAGATTTAAAGTAATAGCAACAGTAGACAAGTCAAACGTGCCTTTCAGTATACTGTAATAATTATCGATGCCTAACGTGTTCACTCGTGTTCAATAAGACATATAACCGGATTCACCCAAGCTTTTTACTATAACAGTATTGTATAAGCTACTCTCTCTGACACCACATATGAGCTCTTTACTATAACAGTATTGTATAAGCTACTCTCTCTGACACCACATATGAGCTCTTTACTATAACAGTATTGTATAAGCTACTCTCTCTCACACCACATATGAGCTCTTTACTATAACAGTATTGTATAAGCTACTCTCTCTGACACCACATATGAGCTCTTTACTATAACAGTATTGTATAAGCTACTCTCTCTCACACCACATATGAGCTCTTTACTATAACAGTATTGTATAAGCTACTCTCTCTGACACCACATATGAGCTCTTTACTATAACAGTATTGTATAAGCTACTCTCTCTCACACCACATATGAGCTCTTTACTATAACAGTATTGTATAAGCTACTCTCTCTGACACCACATAATTATGAGCTCTTTACTATAACAGTATTGTATAAGCTACTCTCTCTGACACCACATATGAGCTTTTTACTATAACAGTATTGTATAAGCTACTCTCTCTGACACCACATATGAGCTCTTTACTATAACAGTATTGTATAAGCTACTCTCTCTGACACCACATATGAGCTTTTTACTATAACAGTATTGTATAAGCTACTCTCTCTGACACCACATATGAGCTCTTTACTATAACAGTATTGTATAAGCTACTCTCTCTGACACCACATATGAGCTCTTTACTATAACAGTATTGTATAAGCTACTCTCTCTGACACCACATATGAGCTCTTTACTATAACAGTATTGTATAAGCTACTCTCTCTGACACCACATATGAGCTCTTTACTATAACAGTATTGTATAAGCTACTCTCTCTCACACCACATATGAGCTTTTTACTATAACAGTAGTGTATAAGCTACTCTCTCGGACACCACATATGAGCTCTTTACTATAACAGTATTTTATAAGCTACTCTCTGACACCACATATGAGCTCTTTACTATAACAGTATTGTATAAGCTACTCTCTCTGACACCAAATATGAGCTCTTTACTATAACAGTATTGTATAAGCTACTCTCTCTGACACCACATATGAGCTCTTTACTATAACAGTATTGTATAAGCTACTCTCTCTGACACCACATATGAGCTTTTTTCTATAACAGTATTGTATAAGCTACTCTCTCTGACACCACATATGAGCTTTTTACTATAACAGTATTGTATAAGCTACTCTCTCTGACACCCCATATGAGCTCTTTACTATAACAGTATTGTATAAGCTACTCTCTCTCACACCACATATGAGCTCTTTACTATAACAGTATTGTATAAGCTACTCTCTCTCACACCACATATAAGCTTTTTACTATAACAGTATTGTATAAGCTACTCTCTCTGACACCACATATGAGCTCTTTACTATAACAGTATTGTATAAACTACTCTCTCTGACACCACATATGAGCTTTTTACTATAACAGTATTGTATAAGCTACTCTCTGACACCACATATGAGCTCTTTACTATAACAGTATTGTATAAGCTACTCTCTCTCACACCACATATGAGCTCTTTACTATAACAGTATTGTATAAGCTACTCTCTCTCACACCACATATGAGCTCTTTACTATAACAGTATTGTATAAGCTACTCTCTCTGACACCACATATGAGCTCTTTACTATAACAGTATTGTATAAGCTACTCTCTCTCACACCACATATGAGCTCTTTACTATAACAGTATTGTATAAGCTACTCTCTCTCACACCACATATGAGCTCTTTACTATAACAGTATTGTATAAGCTACTCTCTCTGACACCACATATGAGCTCTTTACTATAACAGTATTGTATAAGCTACTCTCTCTCACACCACATATGAGCTCTTTACTATAACAGTATTGTATAAGCTACTCTCTCTCTCACACCACATATGAGCTCTTTACTATAACAGTATTGTATAAGCTACTCTCTCTGACACCACATATGAGCTCTTTACTATAACAGTATTGTATAAGCTACTCTCTCTCACACCACATATGAGCTCTTTACTATAACAGTATTGTATAAGCTACTCTCTCTGACACCACATATGAGCTCTTTACTATAACAGTATTGTATAAGCTACTCTCTCTCACACCACATATGAGCTCTTTACTATAACAGTATTGTATAAGCTACTCTCTCTGACACCACATATGAGCTCTTTACTATAACAGTATTGTATAAGCTACTCTCTCTGACACCACATATGAGCTCTTTACTATAACAGTATTGTATAAGCTACTCTCTCTCTCACCACATATGAGCTCTTTACTATAACAGTATTGTATAAGCTACTCTCTCTCTCACCACATATGAGCTCTTTAATATGGGTCGAGTGCTTATGTTGACGGTACTTTATTGTAGACAAGTGACTTGTTGACAACAATACTGCAGAAAGGTACTTTATTGTAGACAACTGACTTGTTGACAACAATACTGCAGACAACTGACTTGTTGACAACAATACTGCAGAAAGGTACTTTATTGTACACAACTGACTTGTTGACAACAATACTGCAGACAACTGACTTGTTGACAACAATACTGCAGAAAGGTATCCTGAATCATCGGTCTTCGTGTAATTTGTAACTGTACCATCATCACCATCGTCAGCCTAACTATCCTATCTTCCCATGCAGGACTAGACTAATATTATGATATTACTTATTCTAATAATACACTATAATGCAAGACAACTTGACATTTTTGGTTATTTTAATTATATTAATATCTACCTATATTATCAAATCAGTTCGTGTGTCTGTTTGTCTGTGTTTTCTTAATAGGCAGCCGCAGTTTTGGACCTGGGGAGCTGAAACTTTGCATGTGGGTGTCAATTGACCTGGGTCAGGTCATAGAGGGGGCGAGGCCACGATCGGAGGTCGTTTCGAGGCCAACATTGAAAAAAAAAAAAAAATTGCCGTTTGGGGCAGAATGAGGCCTCAGATCGAAAAGATGTATGGAACGAAAGTTGTTCGCAGCCCCCCAAAATGGGGGTACGATGAGGTCAGATCCAAAATCGGAGGTCATTTAGCGGCCAAAATCGAGGTCGCCGTTTAATGAGGCACAGGGAGGTCGAGGCCGGTGATTATGGTAGTAGTAGTATTGTGATGATTGTGGTAATAGTGATTGATGATGGTGATTATGGTAGTAGTAGTGGTGGTAGATGTTTCATGTGTTCATAAATAAATGGTAGAATTTAAACCCGGGCAACGCCGGGTACCCCTGCTAGTATGAATTAATAATGTAGAAAGTACGTAACAACATAGTCTATTTTGTCCAGCTGATGGTAAACTATCATGTCTCCATCTCGACTATTCAGTCATTACCAAAATATTTTAGCGAAATATGTTATTAATTATGAAACTTGTCATTAAAATGATACAGATACCTAGTAGCTTCATACGTTTTTCCATTAAATATTGTGGAACTTGCTGCTAACGTTTTCAATTTACCATAACTTCTAATAAAACCAACTATTAGTAAGAGATAAATATACACAATTATCATGTCCTTGCTTTAGTTTTGAAACTTGAATAATCCAATGGTGGTCCACCAATGTAACTGAACGTGTGAGTAACAGTGAATGTTTTGACGGGATTTACTGTTCTGCAATCTCAATTCCTGTGGCGTTTTGTTTATGACGATGGTTTTCAACCTAAGCTACCACAGATTGATTCTCAGGCACAACAAGGCATTAAGGGGCTAGCGGCTGTGTTTTTGGTCTAATAATGTATTCATATATTTGTTTAATTTCCTCGCTAAACCTCCCTAAAGCTTAGAAAAACACCCCCTAGAGATAAATTTGTACATTTGTCGGTAAAAAAGTATCCTGGCCGAAGGCCTGTTCCTCATATAATTACAGGCATGCAATTGCTCGCTCGGAGAAAAATCGACACCTAAATGGCACGATAGGTCTTCAAATTGACAACGTTATGTAGCTAAAATGTTAAAATCGGCATACTAATGGACCGAACGTCTTAACATTTCAAAACTACTGGGGCTAAACACGAGGGAGAAAGGGGTCCAGAAAATGACCCATCTCCCCTTAAGGCAAGCTTCCTAACACCTTGTACCTCTGTCCACATAGCAGTAATACTGTAATAGGAACCTGATCAATTATAATTACCTGCTGTTACATCCCATCCGTGGAGGATAACTATGATAACCTGGATAATATGCAGTAGTTCATGTGTACAAATTTGGATAATTTACGCGAGTTGGTCTCCACGGGCTCCCAAATGGCAACAATGTGGAGATCAGCGCAGTGGCCGAAGGCAACCTAAGGTAAGCCTAAAACCTTATCCCATTTTTTTTTTTTTTCTATGTGAGTGAGGGAGGCAAAAGGCAGAACTGCCTATAGCAAGTGCCTCCCCTATAGTTGAAAGAGTGACAGGGCCAAAATCAAGGGACGTACGCACCAAAATGCCTGGACACACAGAGTTTGAAGCAATTTAAGTCATAGGAAGAGGGAAAAACTGATTCTGGGAGAGAGTTCCGGAGCTCAGCTGTTGAATAGAAGAAAGTTTGAGAGTAACGCTTCACTCTTGGGTTGGAGAGTTGCACAGAGTAGGGGTGGGATTGTGTTGCAAGACGGGTACCACGTGTCCTACGTAAAGGAGGTGGTATACACTGGGAAAGCTCTGAGGAACACTGATTATTATAGTAGCGATAGAATAGCGAGAGAGATGCAACATTGCGGCGAAGAGAGAGAGATTGCACAGAGTTGGTGAGTGGACGGGAGTTAATGATACGAAAGGCCTTCCTTTCAATATTGTCTAGGAGAGCGGTGTGAGAGGAACCTCCCCACACATGTGAACAATACTCAATACAAGAATGCACTATGCCCCTGTACAGAGCAAGAAGCTGTGCAGGGGTAAAGAACCCCCTAAGGCGGTTGAGCACACCTAGCTTCTGGGAGGCTGCCTTAGCAAGACTGGTAATATGGTCCTTCCAACTGAGAGCAGAAGAAAAAGAGAAACCAAGAATATTGAGAGAAGATGAAGGATTGATTTTTGTATTGTTGAAGAATAAGGGATAGTCCGCAGCGAGTTCCTGACGGGTAGATAGATGGAGAAATTGGGTTTTGGAAGCATTAAAGGTAACAAGGTTTTCTCTGCCCCAATTGGAGATAGTAGTTAGATCAGAATTTAAGTGTTCTATGGCTTCATTCCGTTTGTCGTTGAGGAATTGCTGGCTTGGGCGTTCTGAAAAAAAAATGGAGTAGTGTAAGGTTGAGACGTCTGCGTATGAATGGATGGGAATTGAGGTATAGTTGAGAAGATCATTTATAAAAATTAGAAAGAGAATAGGAGATAGGACAGAGCCCTGAGGAACAAGCGGTAGAGTGGTATAGATGCTAATGCTCAATGTTATTGTCTTTGATGGGAGTGTAAATAGTGTGTTCTCTCTCTCTCTCTCTGTAGATATTATATACCTTGATTTTTCAAAAGGAGTTTATAGGGTGAAGAAGTGAGCGATGGCCGTCCACAACTGCAGCTATGGAACGGCTGGAGAGGAAATTAGAGACAAAGGCACATATGGAGGGATAGAAACCGAAGGAGGGTAGTTTAGAAATTAAAGATATGTGCCAGACTCTATCGAAGGCTTTCGATATGTCTAGTGCAATAGAAAAAGTCTCACCGAAGTCCCGAAAGGAGGATGACCAAAGAGTTAGCAAGATATGAAAATAGATCACCAGTAGAGCGACCCTTAAGGAAGCCATACTGGCGATCTGAGAGCAGATTATGAGAAGAGAAACGCTTAAGAAATTTTGAAGCAAGAATAGTTTCAAAAACTTTAAAAATAAAAGAGATGAGAGCAATTGGACGATAGTTGGAGGGTTGAAAGCGGTCACCCTTCTACAAGACAGGACAATTCGTCTTAGGCAAATAATTGAGCTGGCTTGTTCAGCTTTTGCATAGGTATAGATCTTTGCCTACTCAGGTTGTCCGAACAACTCCATTTCCTGTTTCGACACCTCCTAGGGGTTCATATGGGGGTTTGAAAATTCTTAGGGAACATTGTAGTGCCAGATTGCTTACTGAGCCCAACTTGCGTCCATTTTTTAACCCACTTCCCGATGTCGTAGGACACCAAAAACAGGGGTGAATATGTGGACACCCTGGCTCTATCAGCTGCGCTAGCAATCATCTCTAGCGTAAACAGGGACCCGGGGAGCTCGGGATGTATGAAGGGTATACTAGGTCAACAAGACCGTCTGCCCCCCCAGATATTGCCTCAAGTCACCAAATATTGGGGAGGTCATAAAACATCTTCAAATTGGTCTTTTTAACTTGATTATAGGATATGTTGTGTGTCGATCCATATACTACATTTCCCCCAAGTTTCCTTGAGGCAGTTTCATTATAAATGTGTTTTTATGGTACAAATAGTGATTCAACACAAACTGAGCGGCCACTGAAAGTCACCACTGCATAGGGAAGAAAATGAACAATCCCATATAACTCAATTTTCTGATAGTGTTCGAACCTGCAAATCTGATACAAGGGGTAAAATGAACTGCAAAATTCATTTCTGTAATAAAATTCCATAATATATCAAAAGCTTCCATGCAATCATGCCCGCTCACTTTTTTTCAGACGCCATAGGCAACAATGAGCGGGGTTCTGTCCGTAGCTTGTATCTAGTTATAATAGTTATAATCCACTCCGGAACCGGGACAGCACATTTGTCATGGGTGATTTTTGCTGGCTTTATTCCGGTACTGTTTATACTCTTAGCTTCACGAAAATAACATGGTATAAGCTACTTTCAGAGTTCTTTTCAACTGCATAGTCGTAAAAGCACTATGTCTGGAAATGGACATCTAATGGAATATTTTAATATTCGTAGGGAACTGGCCTGTTAGGGAAATCATGTTTTGACCCTTCGCAACTGTATTTCTCTGTTAATTATAACTATTTTGGGTATACAAGGGTATTTTCTCATATTTAACTCAAATACTTGGCTAGTTTTGATTTTTGGCCAATTTTTGTGAGAATATTTGTGTGATATCATTTATTAGTAACCTATTCAATTTAGTTAACCTAAGTATAATTATGTTGGTGAACACTGACACAGCCAAAACAAAATATCTTCCTGTGACGTGTTTGAACCTAACCTAACCTCACCCCACCAAGAACCCCACTTTCTAATGATTATTCCAAACATATTTTTAGGTTAACCATTGCAAAATGCCCGTTGTAGAAACTACGTACAATCTCAAGCTGCTATAACTTCAGATAACTGAAATATGTACTAGTCATCACAATGTTCCCTAACATTAGTATCTCGGACAGGCCTGTTCCAAGATAACGTTCCCTAAGAAGTCTCTATTCACAATGTCCTATAGACCTAAAGCAGGCCAGGTTTTTTCCAGATTGACACTAAAGCTATCAAATGGTGTATTTGTGTCACAGATACATTAAAATTACCTTTTAAGAGTACCTGGAATACAGCTGGAAGTGGGACACAGAAAATTTGCAATATTTTGTGTTTACTTACCGTATCAGTGTGCAGAAAATGAAGAACTTTATTTGGAAAAGTTAGGGGAGCTTGGTGTCCTAATTTCTGAATTAGAGATAACGTGTTACTCAGTGGTAGGTGATTGGAATGCTACCCCTCACGAGTTGGGTGGTTCCATGTTTGCTAAACATATGTTAAGGTTTTGTGAGGAGCAAGGTTTAATTTTGTCCTCCAAAAAACTGCTTCCAGAAAATAGCTATACATATGTTAGTGAAGCATGGGAGACCAGGTCGTGGCTTGATCATGCAATCTCTAGCTCTGACTTTCATGACTCTATCTCAGAAATGGCCATAAGATACGACATTACGGATCACGACCACATACCTATAGAATTAACAATCCAAATTAATAAGGCACCGGAAATAACAGAAACTAGCAATAGCATCAAGGCAAAAGTTCCATGGAATGTAATCTCAAATGAAGAGTGCCAAATGTACTGTGATAAAACCAAAGACTTATTAAATAGGGTGCAATATGATGGTAATGGTGTAGCACAATGCAGGGATCCAAAATGTAATGATGCACAGCACAGAAAGGACATTATTAAATTTTACAATAGTATAATAGATTCTTTATCAAAAGCGGGGGAAAGTATTTTTAATAGCCATAAATATAAGTCCTCATTCAATAAGCCAGGTTGGCAAGACTATGTGGCTGACCTGTATCAGGCCTCCAGAGATGCTAGGTCTCATTGGCTTGAAGTAGGTACAAAGGAGTACAAAGGAAATCAAGCAACAACAGATCTAGTGACCCTTCTAGGCTGCTTGTCCTCCAAAACACTGAGGATCAAGTGTCCAAACAGTGGTTTAGAGTTGGTAAGGGAACATTGGAAAGGGAACTACTGCCCTGCCACTAACGTGGCAGGACTAGGAAGTTAGTAGGGGACATATGTGTTAGTAACTGAGGGGAGGATAAAATAAAGTTATTCATTTACAAACGCAGTCAGTCGCGGGTTTGATGCGAGATATTTGTCTACGCGGAATTTAAATGAATCAACGGTGCTGCAGTCTATAACGTCTCGGGGAAGCCCATTCCACAAGTTGACAACTCGATTGAAGAAGAAATTCTTAGATTCGTGAGAGTTAAAAGATTTACCAATAATTTTGCAACCGTTTCCCCGCGTGTAATTAGATTGGTCGATAGTGAAGTACTTACTACAGTTCATATTGTCGATGCCTTTGATGATTTTGAACACTTGAATTAAGTCACCTCTTAATCTGCGCTGGGTTAAAGGAAATAGATTTAATTCTCTAAGACGCTCTTCGTATGGTTTGTTCTTTAGGCTAGGTATCATTTTGGTAACTCTACGTTGAACTCGTTCTAGCTTGTTTATGTCTTTTTGGTAATAAGGGCACCAGCATTGAACGCAGTATTCCAGAAGAGGGCGGACTAAGGAATTGTAAAGGGTTAGGATTACGTCTTTGGATTTATGCTCAAATGATCTGCCTATAAAGCCAATTATTTTGTTTGCCTTCTTAACAACTTCTGAACATTGTTGACTCGGTTTTAGGTTACTCGATATTGTTACTCCCAGATCGGTTTCTCTGTTTACATTCTTAAGCTGAGTGCCATTCATCGAATAGTTTGCTTTCTCATTTAGGTATCCGATATGTAGTACTTTACATTTATCCGCATTGAAACTCATTTGCCAAATTTGGGCCCAATGTGACAATTTATCTAGATTGTGTTGCATATCGTCAACTTGATCTTTTGAGAGTACGCTATTTGCAATTTTTGTATCGTCAGCAAATTTTGAGATTGTACAGGTGAGACCCTCATCTATGTCGTTGAGGTAAATTAGAAAGAGAATTGGTCCTAGTACCGATCCCTGGGGTACCCCGCTACTTACATTGATCCATTTAGATGCCTTACCGTTTATGACTACTCTTTGCTTTCTGTCGCTGAGCCAATTTTCTATCCATTTCAACACACCGTCTTGTATTCCATGCGCTTTTAGTTTTAGCAGTAAACGTTTGTGGGGAACTTTGTCAAAGGCCTTTTGAAAATCAAGGTATATAATATCTACAGCTTTACTCTCATCGTAGAGGTTGAGGATATCGTGGAAGAAGTCTAAGAGGTTTGTTAAACAGGAACGTTTTTACGAAAGCCGTGTTGAGTATCTTTAAGTATGTTATTTTCCTCTAAGTGATTTACGAGTCTGTCTCTTATGACCGTTTCTAGCATTTTACATACAACTGAGGTTAAGCTAATTGGACGATAGTTACTGGGTAGGGATTTGCTGCCTTTTTTGAATATCGGTGTTACGTTGGCTATCTTCCACTGATCAGGCATAGTTCCAGACTGCAAGGATTTATTGAATAGTAATGTCAGTGGTTTGGAGAGCTCATCCTTAGCTTCCTTTAGAACTCTAGGCGAGATTGTATCAGGTCCAGGCGTTTTATTTACCTTGAGTTTATCTAAACAATTCAATACTTCTCTCTCTGTAACGGTGATATTGCTTAGAACATCTGAATTATCAATCTGAATCGGCGATGGTGTAGGGATATCACTGAGGTCTTCTGTTGTAAAAACTGATGCAAAGAAGGTATTGAGGGCATTACTCATTTGTACTTCGTCTTTGGTGTATTCTCCATTTTCATCGACTAACGGTCCAACAGTTGAAGTAACTACTTTTTTCTTTCTGATATAACTATAGAATTCTTTCGGGTTTGTTTTACTTTGATTCGCAATATGTAACTCTAGGGTCTTTTTACTTTGCTTAATTAACTTTTTGGCTTTGCGTCGTAGCTCTACAAATTTCACCCGTTCTTCGTCATTTTGTGAGGATTTTAATCTATCATTAGCAAATTTGTTAGCAAGCAGGCAGTTTGAAATATCTTTATTCCACCATTTGGGCTTATTATTATGGCCTGGACGCCGTATTTTCGATGGTATGCAGTCTTTCATTGCTTTTAGGTAAGTGGTTTCGAATAACTTCCAAGATGTATTTATGTCGTTATTGTTAATTAAAAAGCTCCAGTCAGTTTCTTTAAACATAGCTCTAAGTTTATGAAAGTTTGCTTTCTTGAAATTAGGGACTTTTTCGATGCTACAATTTGGTTCGTTACTAGTAAAGTTTAAAGTGAAAGTTATCGTACGATGGTCGCTGTTACTGAATTCATCACCAACATTCAAATTCTCTATTAATTCTTCTTTTGTTGCAAGTACAATGTCAAGAACGTTATTACCACGGGTCGGTGTTCGAACAAATTGATAAAGCGAACTCTCTTGCAAGTTCGTATACAAGTCATGTCCGGAGTGTGAAGTAAGAGTATCGCCCCACTTGGTCACAGGTAAATTAAAGTCTCCAAAAAATACGGTATCTTGTGAGTTACTTACATCTGCAATTTGTTCATAAATTTCTTGGTCAGTTTGCACTGATTGAGCTGGAGGTCTGTATATTAATGCAAGTATTATTGTTGTACCTTTATTATTCTTTATTAGCACAAAAGAAGTGTCGACGTTCACAATTTGAGGTTTTGACAAGAGGGTCGGGTTAAGACTTTCTTTGATATAAAATAAAACGCCACCTCCATTTTGATTTATTCGGCTTTTCTCAAACATTACATAACCGGGAAGTGAATACTCTGCTAAAAAGTCTCTATCTACTGTATTGAGCCAAGATTCTGTTATACCAATCACATCATAATTTTCAGTAAACACTAGTTCCTCTAAATCTGAAAATTTATTGCGTATGCTACGAGCGTTTGCATAGAAAACCTTTAAAGTTGCGGTTTTAGAACTCACAGAACGTTCTTTAACCCTTATTTAGCGGCGAGCAACATAAGTCGAGTTAAATAAAGCTGGACTATGTGGCGGCGCTCGACATAACTCGAGTGGCAATTTCAGCACGTAATGTGGCTGAGAGAGAGAGACAAGTGGTGGCAGGAGACTAGCGAGCGTATGACTGCTCCAGACCACCGCGGCGAACCTACTGACACAAATCTCAGCTCCCTCCTCCCTCTCTCACTCGCTACATACTCAATTATGTACTGAAAGTACCGAATTACCTGCTTTTTGTACTCGCGTTGCACGGTTATTGCAAGAAAACTATCCATCATACAAGGATCGTTATGGTGTCATTCGAAAGCTCTGTTTATGCCCTTTCAGGGATAGGTACTTGTTTTACGTTCTGGGTCTTATTTAGGCATGAAAATGATCACGTAAACAGCCCTATTTTGGCTAAAAACACCCCGCTGTGCGGTACACATAAATAAACTGCATAGGCCGCTCGTAAGGTGTTAATCAAATTTTTGGTTCTGATCGGATCTACATTTACATTCATGGCTGACATCGGTCCTCGGTCGTTATCCCTGGCAGTTTTGAATTTGGGTCGTGTTGGTGGAGCTTTATCCAAATTCGCGGTTCTTGACAGATTAGCATTTAATTCCTTCGCAGGACAGCCCAGACAGGGGCCTATATTTGAACTTCACAAAAGAGCAAAGGCTAGGACCAAATATGCCACTAGATTTATTAAGCAAAATGAAAACCAATTAAGGAAGGAAGCCCTTGCAAAGAGTCTGGCAGAAAAGGATACTAACTGTTTTTGGAAGGACATCAGATCCATGCAAAATTGTAACACACCATTACCTGTCAGTGTTGAGGGGGTTACGGGTGAAGAGAACATTGCTGACTTATGGAAAACTCATTATAAGGAACTAATTAACAGTGTAAACCAAAGGTCTACTAATGGTGCAATTCAATATGTGAAAGATAGTAATTATGAAGACATTAAAGTGACTGAAAGTGATCTTGAGAATGCCATAAGAAAACTTAACCTAAACAAAGCTTGTGGGCTGGATGGTATATATGCAGAACATTTTAAATATACAGATAAGTTGTTAATAGATAAACTTAGTTCTTGCATCACCAGTCTATTTACGCATGGTGTCCTGCCGGAGTCTATGATATCCGTAATACTTGTTCCTGTCATTAACACCTTACGAGCGGCCTATGCGGTTTATTTATGTGTACCGCACAGCGGGGTGTTTTTAGCCAAAATAGGGCTGTTTACGTGATCATTTTCATGCCTAAATAAGACCCAGAACGTAAAACAAGTACCTATCCTGAAAGGGCATAAACAGAGCTTTCGAATGACACCATAACGATCCTTGTATGATGGATAGTTTTCTTGCAATAACCGTGCAACGCGAGTGCAAAAAGCAGGTAATGCGGTACTTTCAGTACATAATTGAGTATGTAGCGAGTGAGAGAGGGAGGAGGGAGCTGAGATTTGTGTCAGTAGGTTCGCCGCGGTGGTCTGGAGCAGTCATACGCTCGCTAGTCTCCTGCCACCACTTGTCTCTCTCTCTCAGCCACATTACGTGCTGAAATTGCCACTCGAGTTATGTCGAGCGCCGCCACATAGTCCAGCTTTATTTAACTCGACTTATGTTGCTCGCCGCTAAATAGGGGTTAAAGATAAATCAGGTAAAATTACAGCTAAAGACAACTACCGCCCAGTAGCACTTGCTAGTGTGGTGAGTAAGGTAGTTGAAATGATAATGCTAGAAAGAATGTCTGCATATATTGTCACCAGCAGCAATCAGTTTGGCTTTAAGAAAAATCACGGCACAGACCAATGCATATATGTGCTGAAAGAAGTGATTGATACATACAACAAACTAAATAGCTCAATTTTCTCTTGTTTTCTTGATGCAAGTAAGGCTTTTGATAGGGTGTGTCACAAAACCTTATTTGAAAAATTAGTTAACAGGGGAGTGCCTAGCTATATTGTTAGGATACTTATTTTCTGGTATGCTAATCAAAAAATGTGTGTATGATGGGGCAACATCCTGTCAGGCTCTTTCGCCATAACCAATGGTGTTAGGCAGGGGGGGATATTGTCTCCGTATCTGTTCAACGTCTACATGGACATGGATGATCTTAGTCTGGAGCTGAACAAGACTCGAACTGGGTGCTGTATTGGCAGCACCATTGTAAATCATCTCATGTATGCTGATGACCTAGCCTTAATCGCGCCCTCTGGAGCAGGACTGGATAAATTATTAAGAGTATGTGAAAATGTTGGAATCGAACATTCAGTCAAATTTAATCCTATAAAGAGCAAAATAATAATATTTAAATCTAACCTTCTATTGAAATCAAAGCTACCTAAATTCCATTTGTATGAAGAAATTATAGAAGAAGTAAGTAAAGTAAAGTATCTAGGAAACTATATTTCAAGTGATAGCTCAGATGATGAGGATATGGGTCGTCAGCGAAGGCAACTTTACATGCAGGGAAATTCAATATTAAGAAAATTTCATATGTGCACATGGGATACAAAAATAACATTGTTCAACTCCTACTGCTCACCAATGTATGCAGCACAACTATGGTGGAACTATAAGAAAATGACAGTGAATAGACTAAGTATCTCATATCACAATATCATGAAAATGTTTCTGGGGCTCTCAAAATATGAGAGTACAAGTACGCTATGTGCCTATATGAACTGTTACGACTGAGGTTTAAATATATCAGGGCTCTTATTCATTGGACTAGTAATGGCATAAATGCTACAACGGAAAGCGCTAGATCCAACCTCTGATGTATATTCCCAGTGAACAAAGAACACAAATACTCTACAGAGTTCTATATGCAATAATAGGTTATTAAACTCTCAATAAATGTGCATCTACTCTAGGCTTAATGTTATGTGAAAACAGCCTATTACTACCTATAACCGAAGGTGCTTGGTTATGGTATGCAAAGTAAGGTGGTAAGAGAAGTTACAGCTTACGTTACTTTAATCAATAAATGTCAGGCACTCCTGCATGAAAGAAAGTGCACTAAAGTCCTTCCACACCAACAAGGAATCTTCTTTAAATGTTAGATGCTATCAAGATGCTCGAATCGGAAATGGAACCCAAAAAGGACGGCAGCGGAACAATGCTCATGCAGGCTATGCACACAAAAGGCAGGATATATAATGCAGTCGGGGCCAAGAATATCCTAAACGCTACAACAATAATAATCGCCACGACAATGCAGTATTCCTATCAACAAAAAGAGCCTAAGTCGTTTATGTCTCCATACCTTAAACTAGGCTGTGAAATGCTTGTGTAATCATAAACGGGTATGCATAAAAAGAGTAATTGGGTTAATATACTTAATGTCTACTATGACTGATAAAGTCTAGCTAGAGTCAATGATACGAGATACTGGTGCACATGGCATGCTGCATAGCCTAGTGCAAATCTCAAGTCTGTGCGTCAAATATTACGTTATAGGGAAGGGTAGCTCTCTTGAGAAACCTTAATACCGAAGTATTAAGCGTTCTCCTGGCGTACCTCAAAGACAAACAACGAGCTTAGAACAGTGCAGAATGGTATAGGCAAAAAACCCTCATTCGTGCATGCTCTACTCTCAATGGCACACAGACTAGAATTTACTCAATCAACTCCAGTTCTCAGGTATGTTGTGCAGCTTTTAACTAAAGCCAGCACTCATAGGAAACAATACCTTATAATATCAGACTCCTAGTCTAGCATTATCTAATCCAGCAGAACACTAATAATTATAGGAAGCAGTACTGAACAATATGAATGCCAACCAATGCTTCGTGATCAACTTATCTTAACAACTAAACATACATGGGTTATATCAGACCTTAACGCACAATACAACTGGCCAGCATGAAGCTGATTTTGCAGAGTTAACCAGAGGGGGTATAATATTAATAAAAGGTGGTGAAAGATATGGAAAATGAGAGAAATAGGCAGAGGAAAAGGTTCTCAGGTGAAGTGCGGAGGACAGGTATCAAAGGGATAAGAGGGATGCGTTCTAGAAACCAGATCTGAGGGAGAGAGTGACGAGGAGGCTGTATATATACCGGGACTAGTTTGCACCGCGTAGTCAAAGCGATAATAAGTCCTCTAGCCACTACCAAAGTAGCTAGCTAAACATGACGTCATCAAGCATGGTAAAAAACTCCTCTAACCAATCCCCGAGACGCCAGCCAGCTATGACGTCATCGAGTATAGCAAAACACTGCGCGCCTACCCCCACTCTGTTCTACTCTCTCTCTCTCTCTCTCTCTCAACTCCTATCATTACTACTTAATGATAAAACATATACTTTGCAATTAAATATATAAAGCCTTGACATGGGTGAAAACAAAGAGCCTTTATGGACTGCCCATGACACGAGCTTTCATATGAAATAAAACACACAACAATACATCAACTGTAGCCACATCCACTGCCCTGGCGATCCTAGCGAGTCACTGTAGGACAAGCCATGCGGTTCTAACGGAGTGGTTAACGTCACACCCCCCCCCAAGATTTTTCTCAGAGGCCCAAGGCTCACAAAAATCTGATTGTTAGAACCCATGCTATATCTCTACTTCCCATCACCCAGCGGCAGTAAAATATCTGGCACAGTTCTTCAACAAAACATTTTACAAAATTATAACCCTCCCCAACACAATAGATTAAATCATATGTAGTTATGCTCCTCAAGAGCGAGCTTCTCTAGCCCAGCATTCTGAGAGGAGTACAACTCAGAATTACTGCTATAACATACTGAAAAAATTCAACTATCAAAGAAAGAGTTTTTATTTGATTGTTTATGTTTTTAATTTGTTTATATCGGCTGCACTATAGGGGCAAGCCTAGTTTTGTCTTCTATACCAAACGCTCAACTCCTGCTTTACGACCCAATACGCTGGGCTAACACCGCGAGCCAACAAGCACCAAGCGCAAAATACTATTCAAACTAAACCAGGAGGCTACCCGTGTGTCAATCTACCCAGGATCATATACCCTTGAAAGACATTCTGCAACCACGTTGTCACAACCGGCAATATGGCGTATGTCCAGGTTATATACCAATAACCTTAGTGACCACCTGGTCAGCCTCATATTCCGATTGTGAAACTGGTCCAAGAACTTGAGAGGGTCATGATCTGTGTAAACTACAACGACCGGACCATAGGCTGGAACATAGACCTCGAAATGCCCCAGCGCAAGCACAACCGCCAGCAGCTCCTCCTCGACAACAGAGCAGCTCCCCTGGGCCGAATTGAACTTCTCCGAGCATAAACTAACAGGATGCTCCAGCCCATCATCGTCCTTTTTCACAAGGACGGCACCAGCCCCCACACCACTAGCATCCGTTGCTAGTTGGAAAGGTAGGCTAAAGTTAGGGGCCCTGAGGATCGGGTGAGTGCACAACAGGTGTTTTACTACTCTAAACGCCTTCTCACACTCAGGCGCCCATTTGACTTTCTTATCCTTCCAGTTATCCTCCACCTGAGCTTGACTGTCCCGTTCTCCTTCTCCACCTTGACTGCTAAACGTCATCACAGGCACAGTGAGAGGCTCAGGGGGGTGCCTCACATACTCCTTCATCAGCTTAACGTAACCTAACTGATTGCGCAAACGTCTGTCTGGAGCGGCCACCAAGCAATCGAGGTCCGATAGCCTCTCCACCACCCTATAAGGACCAGTGTACTTCGCGGATAAGGGGTGACCTACCAGGGGCAGTAGAATCAACACCTCCTGACCCACGCGAAACTCCCTGAGTTTAACCTTGAGGTCGTACCTGTCCTTCATGAGGGCCTGAGAGCTAGTCGAATTACGGCAAGCCAACTCCAGACTGCGCAACATCCGTTCTCGACTGTCGAGGACACACTTGAGCATAGAACAAGGTTTTTCTGCGCCCTCCCATACTTCTTTAACCATAGGGAGAGGCCTTCTGACACGGTGTCCAAAGACGAGCTCATTAGGGCTGAATCCCAAACTTTCCCCAGGTACCTCCCGTGCAGCAAATAAAACATATGCCAGGCCAAGATCCCAATCCTTCCCACTCTCAAAGCAACAACAATGAAGCACAGATTTCAAGGCTGAGTGCCATCGCTATAACACACCCTGGCTCTCCGGATGATACGCAGATGACACAACCTTAACAATCCCATGCTGCGGCACTGCTTGAACAAAGAGGCTAGAAGTGAAGTTGGATCCTTGGTCTGACTGAACTACCTGCGGGTAACAATACCGGGAAAAACACACTAGCAAGTTTCGGACAACCGCCTTCGCTGACCCATTTCTCATAGGGTACGCGTCAGGGTACCTTGTTGCTACCTCCATGATGGTCAGGGGATACTTGGAAAAATCTCCATTTCTACTTATACTAACTGTACTTAACATATTTTCTATACTATCACTATATACCATATTGACTTCTGGAATCTGTGCCAAATTTTCATTAGTGAAAACGGAAAGAAACTGACTATTTAATGTACTGCACATTTCTAAATCAGTTTTTGTTATTTCTCCTATTGAAGTTTTTAGGGGGCCTATTACATCTCTAACTTTAGATTTATATAGTTGGTAAAAAGCTTTAGGGTTATTTTTTGAGTCACTGGCTATCCTTATTTCATAAATTCTTTTTACTTTCCTGATTTCCTTTTTGACCTGTCTTGATAGAGTCTGATAGTATATATGTAGATGATTTTCGCCTTTCTTTATTTTTCTATATATTCCTTTCTTTTTTCCTATAAGATCTATTAGCTTATTAGTCATCCATTTTGGTTGGTTCTGCGGCGATCTAAATTTTCTTTTAGGGATATATTTATTTTGAGCATTGTGGAGTGAAGCAATAAACTGGTTATATGTAGGTGGCAAGTTTAACTCTGGCATATCCTGACTTAATTGCTTAACAATAGGGTCCATCCTTAAGTCTCTTCTTAGCCCACCATAATCGGCTTTTCTGAAATCTGGGATAAGTGTCGTATTCTCTTTAGCATTCCCTGTCCATTGTATATTAAAATAAATAGATTTATGATCGCTATTTCCTAGGTGGTCACCAATCTCTACATCATTTATCATATGTTCATTGTTACTGAAAACTAAATCAAGAATATTAATACCTCTAGTCGGCGTATCTATGAATTGAAATAAAAAACTATCTTGTACTACCTCAATAAACTCTACTGAATCGGAGTCGCCTATTTGGTGCTGCCAATCAATGTTCGGAAAATTAAAATCCCCCATAATGCACACATTGCTAAACCTTGTTGCTATTTTAATTTCCTCCCATAACGATGTTCCGCCATTTCTACTCATATTAGGCGGTCTATATATTACTCCAATAACTATGGTCTCACTACCTTCGTTAACCTCTACCCAAACACTTTCATTCTCATTATTTAGTCTAATACCTGATTTAATACAGCTTTTTAATGTACTCCTGACAAACACTGCTATACCCCCGCCCCTCCTACTTGTTCGGTCATATTTAAGCAAACTATATCCTGGAATATCAAATTCTGCTAAAAAATGCCTAGATTCTGTATTAATCCACGTTTCAGTTAGCGCTATTATGTCTATATTTTCTGTGCTAACGAGTGCTCTAAGTTCGTTCATTTTGTTACATAAACTCCTACAATTTGTATAATATACCCTCAACCTATTACTTTTATTTGCAACTAATTTTCTATTGTTTTTAGCTAACTTATTATTTCCTGTTGAACTACTAGCTCTAGACGGAAATTCTACTCTATCAGTAATCTCATCTTTACTATCAGTTACATGTGTAGTGCTATCGATACTACTATTACACATCACTATATTCGCACTATCTTGACTGATTATTTCTATTTTACTCACTGGTTTGTCACATGAAGTACCTGCTCCATTTGGAGACACCCAGGTTTTTTTAACGAAACCCCGCAACAATCTTGTCCAGTGAGCTGGCCAAGGTCGAAACTCCTAGTCGAGAAAGATGTACTCCATCCTGGGCATACAGTTCATCCTTACCATAGAAGTGGGTCCAGTTATCTAGGAATGGTATTGACTTTGCCTTGCAATACTTCTCCAGCCGGCTATTTACACCAATAGCCCTGGAGGACCATTCCTTCCGTACCCCTCTTCTTGGCAGGATACTGTGTACCACAGGAAATTCACCCTTCTCCTTGATCCTCTCCAGCATTTCCTGGTACTTGGTCAGCAACTCCTCAGTCCTGCATCTCCATATGTCATTGGATCCCGCGTTGATGAAGATGATGGGGTCCTCCCCACCCACTTCTAGGACACCATCCATCTTCTCTGCCACCCTCCCGACTCCGGCTCCAGGTAGGCAGACAATTTTACTAACATGAGTGTTAGTAACCCCGTCAAGGTACCTAACCATTGAATCACCGACAATGAACTTAGCTTTTTTCCGTTGTCGGCGTGTAGCAGGAGTTGTAGCAGCAACAGCAGCAGACTTCCCCCCCTCCCCTCTCACTGCCTCGATGATCGCCACTTCCTCGCCATCACTCTCATCAGCCAAGGTGCTGAAGTTGTTGTGGGTCTTGAGTGGCTGCCTTTTCAGCTTGCAGGCCGTTGCACTGGTTGACACCACTTTCCAAGGGGCTTCACTATCCCTGGGAACACTTCCGGTAGCCTCACACTTCTTCTCCGCCATAGCTAGTCTCAAGGCCAAATTTTCATCTTTGAAACACTGAATCTCCTGCTCCACACTCTCCAGTCTTTCTTGCAAAGCAAGACAAAGCTGGAGAGTATGGGAGGAGACAGCAGACTCATCAACAACAGCCATCACTAAGAAAGTTCACTAGGACCTCACTAAGGGTAAACAGGTTCACTAGCGGTCACTGGGGACATCCGCACTGGTCAAGGGTCAGAGGGCATATATATATATATATATATATATATATATATATATATATACAAGGTGTCAAACAAAATATAATGAATGGTAACAAAAATGTGTGTATGTGTGTGTGGGTATATATATATATATATACAAGATGTCATACATATATATATATATATATATATAAATGCAAGGTGTCATAAATATATATATACTGTATATACATATATTATATATATATATATATATATATATATATATATATACAAGATGTCATACATATATATATATATATAGATATATATAAATACAAGGTGTCATAAATATATATATATATATATATATATATATATACTGTATATACAAGATGTCATAAATATATATATACTGTATATACAAGATGTCATAAATATATATATAGATATATATATATATATATATATATATATATAAATACAAGGTGTCATAAATATATATATAATATATATATATATATATATATATATATATATATATATATATATATATATATATATAATATATATATATATATATATATATATATATATATATATATATATATATATATATATATATATATATATATATATATATATATATATATATATATATATATATATATATATATATATACAAGATGTCAAACCACAGAAATATGCAGATTTCCAAGCCACCCTAGGAGGTACTGCATTTGACTCGTTATTTTTTTAGAGTGGTTTCCCCAGGAGGCCTATATCCACTTTGATGATGAAGGTGGGTAAATGTAGGTGGGTGAATGTCAGTGGGTGAATGTGTGGGTGAATGTCGGTGGGTGAATGTCGGTGGGCAAACGAGGGTGGGTGAATGAAGGTGGGTGAATGAAGGTGGGTGAATGAAGCAAGGGTGAATGAAGAAGAGAAATGGAGAAGAGAAATGAATGAATCAATGAATGAATGATTGCACATGGCTCCTGACTATAGGACACCTGCATTGTGACGATGGAAAAGGTTGAAGCAGTCGTTGACGTCAATGCAGAGGGCAACCGTGCAAGTCGTGCAGCGGAAGCTTGTGTCCTTGCGAATGCCGTTCATTACTTTGCAGTAATAGCAACGGAGTCGCTTCTTGGCCGGAATCCTCTGCCGAGAATGGTCCAAGGCCCTGTTCAACCGGACATGGTTCAGAACAATAGGACGGGGCCTTGGGACAACTCCAGGTCGAGGTCTCCGGACTCGCACCGCTCCTGCTGCTTCCAGTACTGGTGGCGGTTGGTTGGCAGCTTCAAGAGCTGCTTCCGCATCGTCACCAGCTGCAGCTGCATCAGGTGCTAGTACCACGGGGGGTTGAACCAGGACATAGTTTCCCCCCGGGGCAGCAGCATCAGCAGCAGCATCATCTGGTTCTGGTGGTGGGGAGGGGACATCGAGACGTGGTGCCCTCTCAACGCCTCCACCAGGAGCAGCAACAGGAGAGGGTGGAGTGTTGTCAGGAGCAGCAGGGGCTGGGGAGTCTGGATGGTCGTCGTCAGACGACCCAGATGATCCACCGGGTTGCCGTTGCCTGCGTGCATGCCTCTGTGGCTCACGCTGGTCACGCGGCAGATCTTGTGCTCGGTGGACTGGCCTCCCCGACATAGGCCACTCTGCAGGGTTGAACTGCAGCAAGGAAGTACAGATGTGCTCCTGGAAGTCCAGCAAGGTCATCTTCTTCCTTGGGTAGCATTTCCTGTACAGGACATGGGCGTTGAAGAGGGCCATTTGGATGAAATAGAAGGTGATCTTCTTCGTCCACTTGTGACTTGACCGTCCTTCGCTGGATGGGGTAGTACTAGACCATCTGGGTGAAGTGATCCACCCCACCCATGTGGATGTTGTAGTCTTCAACACAAACAGGTTTGAAGATCTCCCTCTGTCCACGACGCCACTTGCCCTGTTGGTCCATCTCTTTGAAACTGACAAGCTTCGGGATGGTGTCCTGGTTGTGGAAAGTGGACAACATGTTGACGATGTGCTTGTCTCGCCAAATTAGGTCCATGGTTAAGCCGTTGTTCATTGCTAATGTCGCATCGCGTTCAAGCTGTTTTGCTTTAGCAATGTCGCACAACCGCTTAGGAGCTCCTCGTACAAGGCGCAGGGTGCCACACACATAGATGTTGTGTGTGAGCATTTGCTGGCACAGGTCAACTGAGTTGTAATAGTTGTCCATGTACAGCCTGGCTGTACATGGACAACTATTACAGCCAAGGCTGCCTTCGTCAAGGGACAGCTTTTCGGCGGGGATGTATGCCAGCTTGAAGCCTTCAAGTAGGTATTCCATCACCGTCCGAACCTTCACAAGCCTTGTTCTGCCTGCAGACTGCCTTGTTGTTGAAAGCATGGAAATACTTCAACAAGGCTAGAAACTTAGTCCTACTCCGAAATACTGGGTAGTCGTGAAGGACAGTTGAACGCCAGTAGTGACTCAGAGAAGGAATCTTGGTGATGCCCATGAGGAAGTACAGGCCAAGGAATTTGGCCATTTCCTCCTCACCAAACAGGTGCCAAAGAGCGGCTGCTCCGTCAACGAACTTGGCGTAAGCATTTGTCTCCAATAGCAGGTATTGCAGCACCTCCCTTGTGAAGAAGAGCTGGAAGAACTGGAGAGGAGTCACCGGCTTTGGAACCTGCATGCCAGGGGTCCCTGAGAACAGATCAGGCTGGGGGTCGAAAGGGGTGTCGGTCCAACCGGCATCACGATCGGGGGCAGGATCGCGAGCACGGCCACGACCACCGCGAGGACCACCGCGAGGAACACCTCTGCGGCCCCTGGGCCTACCACCTGCCCCCCTACGGGGCCCTGGCCTCCGGCGTGGCATAGGTGGTAGGTCGAGGGGTTGAGTGGGGGGGGCCGGTGAACCTGGTGCAGTACCAAGTGGTGAAAGGTGTGGAGCTGGTGAACCTGGTGCAGCTGCCCCAGCTGGTGAAAGGTGTGGAGCTGGTGAACCTGGTGCAGCTGTACCAGTTGGTGAATGGTGAAGAGGAAGCCTTTGGGGAAGAAGCTCCTCGATTGCTGCTGGAGGATTCAACGCTGTGCGTGGCACCTCAGCAACAACCTGAGCACGCACTGCGGCTTCAGCAACCTCAGCACGCATTGCGGCTCGATGCTCAGGCAGAACAAATGCCGAGGGGGTCAACGGTGTGTCGCTGAAGGGGGACACTGCGGGGGTGACCGTTCCCATGGCATGCGAAGGCGGGGTATTCAAAGTGCCCACAGCAAGTAGCGTAGCAAACAGGTGTGGGCTGCGGGCTGGTGATCCTGCTGGAAGCCAGGATGAGGCACCGCCACGCGAGGTGGATGGAAGAGGTGACGGGGGAAGTTGGGTGATGGTAGGAGGTAATCGGCGATGTTATGGATGGGATGAGATGTACATGAAATGGGATGAGATGTAGATGGGATGGGATGGGATGTGGATGGGATGGATGGTGGTGGTGGATCCGCTGGGGCTGGTTCAGTTGGTGGTGGTGGTGGTGGGTCGTCTGACGTTGCTGGTGGTGGTGGTGGGTCGTCTGACGTTGCTGGGGCTGGTTTTGCTGGTGGTGGTGGTGGGTCGTCTGACGTTGCTGGGGCTGGTGGTGGATCGGCCGAGGTGGGGGTGTCGAGGCGGAGTCGCTTGGGCGGAGGTGAAGCCCAATCCTCATCGTCAGACCACTCGTCAGACTCACTCTCGCTCGCCGTCTCATCCGTCGTCGTCAGGTCCAGCACCTCGTTGACCACATCTTCCAGCTGGGAGTCCCACAAACGTTTCTTAACATCCCTCTTGTGCGACATGGCAGCTGGCGTATGGCGGTAGGCTGGCGTATGGCGGTAGGCTGGCGTATGGCGGTAGGCTGGCGTATGGCGGCAGGCTGGCGTATGGCGGCAGGCTGGCGTAGTTAGCTTACGATGCTGAAACCAAGAAATGGAAATAAAGGAAAAACGTACTTGACGTTGATAGTTGTCATGACGCAAGTTCGCCATCACTGGATCCATATAACGTTGGTATAGTTCACCATGACATAGTCATAGTTTTGCATTATCCGATTCCAGATGACGTGAGTATAATGGATTCATGACGGTATAGTTCCGCATTTTGTAATTCAAATGGGGGAACACCATGACGTAGTCATAGTATGGCATTATAAGAATATAATTATATATTTATACCTTGGGGTTCTTTGGCCAAATACCCTGGAGAACAAGAACAACACAACAGGGAAGGGGACACGATTTTGTTTTTTATATATACAGTATATACGGTATATACCTTTATATAAAAAATAAATATAATCAAATATATCCCAATATATATAAAATAACTATATAAATACTCAATTATGGGCCCTGCCCTTGCTCTGGACCTAGGGGGTGGTCCCATGGACACCCTGGGGAACAGGAACAATAACAAAAACAAATATATAAATGAAACAAAATTATAAATAAAATAAAATGATAGGCCTATAAATAAAATAAATAAAAACTATAATAAATAAAAATATATATAAAATAACTATATAAATACTCGATTATGGGCCCTGCCCTTGCTCTTGACCTAGGGGGTGGTCCCATTGACACCCTGGGGAACAGGAACAATAACAAAAACATATATATAAATGAAACAAAATTATAAATAAAATAAAATGATAGGCCTATAAATAAAATAAATAAAAACTATAATAAATACAAATATATATAAAATAACTATATAAATACTCGATTATGGGCCCTGCCCTTGCTCTGGACCTAGGGGGTGGTCCCATTGACACCCTGGGGAACAGGAACAATAACAAAAACAAATATATAAATGAAACAAAATTATAAATAAAATAAAATGATAGGCCTATAAATTAAATAAATAAAAACTATAATAAATACAAATATATATAAAATATCTATATAAATACTCGATTATGGGCCCTGCCCTTGGTCTGGACCTAGGGGGTAGTCCCATTGACACCCTGGGGAACAGGAACAATAACAAAAACAAATATATAAATGAAACAAAATTATAAATAAAATAAAATTATAGGCCTATAAACAAAATAAATAAAAACTATAATAAATAAAAATATATATAAAATAACTATATAAATACTCGATTATGGGCCCTGCCCTTGCTCTGGACCTAGGGGGTGGTCCCATTGACACCCTGGGGAACAGGAACAATAACAAAAACAAATATATAAATGAAACAAAATTATAAATAAAATAAAATGATAGGCCTATAAATAAAATAAATAAAAACTATAATAAATACAAATATATATAAAATAACTATATAAATACTCGATTATGGGCCCTGCCCTTGCTCTGGACCTAGGGGGTGGTCCCATTGACACCCTGGGGAACAGGAACAATAACAAAAACAAATATATAAATGAAACAAAATTATAAATAAAATAAAATGATAGGCCTATAAATAAAATAAATAAAAACTATAATAAATACAAATATATATAAAATAACTATATAAATACTCGATTATGGGCCCTGCCCTTGCTCTGGACCTAGGGGGTAGTCCCATTGACACCCTGGGGAACAGGAACAATAACAAAAACAAATATATAAATGAAACAAAATTATAAATAAAATAAAATGATAGGCCTATAAATAAAATAAATAAAACTATAATAAATAAAAATATATATAAAATAACTATATAAATACTCGATTATGGGCCCTGCCCTTGCTCTGGACCTAGGGGGTGGTCCCATTGACACCCTGGGGAACAGGAACAATAACAAAAATTTTTTTAAATTAAACAAAATTATAAATAAAATTAAATGATATAAATAAAATAAATAAAACTTATAAAAAATCACAATAAAGAACAATAGGCCTATATATAAAATAACAATAGAAATACTTGAATATATATATATACTGTATATATATATATATATATATATATATATATATATATATATATATATATATATATATATATATATATATATATATATTATATATATAAAATAAAGATAGGCCTAGCCCAAGCCTAAACATATAAAATATCCCAGCTGTGAGGAAAAGGTAAAAGGTCAAGGAGTGCTGACCCGCCGCGGGCAAGTAATTATGGGATTAGCTTAGTAGACCAGTCAAAGTAAGGCTGGACTTAGAACAAATTGCAATAGAAGGTTTTTTGGCTTTAACTTGTTTATTAGGTCCCTCTGATGAACATATAAAAAGTCTCCAACTTTTGGACACCGGGAAAGTGGTTAATTTGCATAAATTCAAGATGGCCGCCGTCCAAAGCTTCAATTTACAGATAACTTTTTTCTGGTTGCTCCTAGACCCTATAAATGTATTACAAACAACGTTTTTTGGCTTTAACTTGTTTATTAGGTCCCTCTGATGAACATATAAAAAGTCTCCAACTTTTGGACACCTGGAAAGTGGTTAATTTACAGCCAAAAAACCTTACAGCCAAAAAACCTTCTATTGCAATTTGTTCTAGGTCAAGCCCTACCTTTACTGCACATTATTGTCTATTACATTTTGCCTAGGCCTATACTAATCCCATCATCTTGTTTCTTGTTTCAACAGATTGGTGCGACATCTACCGAAGCCATGGAAGAATAGGTGGTGCATAATCCCTGCGGCATTTGCTCAAACACGTTAGACGAAGGAGAAACAGTCAAGCTGAGGGCGAAGGGAGCAGATACTATCAACAAGGCCAGTACTGAATGTGGAACGCCATCAATTACCGTGTCCGAGGGCCAAACGGTGCACATTGATTGCCGAAAGAAGCATGTCAATACGAAGCCAAATAGAATTCCTGGGAAGCAGAAGAAACGTCCTGAAAAACCTGCTCTTCGTTCTCAGACACCAGACTTTTGTTTTACAGAGAACTGCTTTTTTGTGGTACAAAAATCTATTTGGACACAAAGCATGATTCAGAAGAAGTGTATCCAGTACGCACCTTCAACTTTCAAAGGACAATACTTTCTGCATGTGATGCCAGGGCTGATGAGTGGGCTGACACTGTTAGAGGCCGAATTAACTTTGCACGCGATCTTCCAGCAGCTGACGCAATATATCACAAGCAGTGCAGCTCAAATTTCCAGACACATAGGCAGATCCCCTCCAAATATCGTGATTCCGCAGACAGTGAACCTCCTCGCAAGGGTCGCAAAGTAGATGCCTCACGAGAGGAAGCATTTCTACTCGCAATCGAGGACCTAGTCAGTGGCAATGATGATGAACAGACTACAGTGGTTGATCTCGTTGATAGAATGTCCCAGTTGTGCCCTGATGTTGAAGCGTATAGTGTAAAATACATGAAACAGAAACTTATTTCATATTTTGGGGATGAACTGGTTATTAGTAACGTGCATGGACGCAGCGATGTTGTAACTGTCAAAGAAAGTGCTGCAAAGATTTTGCAACAATTCAAAGACTCACCACAGACTGATGATGAGGAAGCAGAACAAAGAAAGATAGTCAGGGCTGCGGCACGGTTGATCAAAGCAGATATAAAGAACATTGATACTTGTAGAGATTTCTATCCAGATCCTTCTGAACTCCGGTCGCTGGAAAAGAATGTGGCGTACGTTCCGCAGTCCCTTCGTATATTGCTGCAAGAGACGTTCAGAGGCAAGTCATGTGATCTTGAAGTTGCATCAATTGGACAAAGTATCGTGCAACTTACCAGACCAAGGGCCATTGTAGCACCCATTCAGTATGGATTGGCGGTTCAAATGCACCAGCACTTTGGTTCCCGCTTTCTTGTGGACAGTTTACACAGCCACGGGTTCTGTCTGCCTTACGCAGAAGTTTTGAGGTTTTCGAAGTGTGCTGCCAATTTCAGGGGCACCAACATATCCACTGCAGGCAGGTTTGGACAGTTCGTTGCAGACAATGTTGATCACAACTTGCGTACGCTTGATGGGCGAGGAACATACCATGGTATGGGTATAATTGTTGCTGTCACCCCTGAAGTAAGAGACACAACATCAATACCAAGATTGCAGTCACCTGAAAACAACTTCACGGCAGCTCAAATTGAAATCAAATACTACCGCAGTGTTCGCAAGAAGGGTGGGCCTCTCGAATTTAGAAAGCTTGACCCCATTTCAGCATCTGACAAGCTTGAAAATCTGGACATACTGTGGAAAACGTCATGGTTGCTTCGACCAAAACGACCAGGCTGGTCCGGCTTAATGCAGAGTGTGTGCCATGGACCACACCCAGGGAAATCATCCGTCCATTTCTTGCCCATGATTGACATGGACCCTACGGACATGAGTTGTATTTACTCAACACTTCACTTCGTTGCTGCGGAAAGCCATCGCCAGGGAACGACGCCAATGCTGACATTCGACCAACCGCTTTATTGGAAAGCGAAGACGATCATTGTTCATGAGAAGGAAGGAAGCGAACTGAAACCCATTGTTTTGAACCTTGGTGGCTTTCACTCTGTGATGAGCTTTTTGGGATGCATGGGCCATGTTATGGAAGCATCTGGGCTTAAGGAGGTTTTGGAACTTATATACGCTGAAAATGCTGTGACCCAAATGCTGAGTGGGAAAGCCTATGCACGAGCAATCAGAGGCCACTTTTTGGTTGACACAGCCTTGAGTTCGATTGTGTTAGGCAGGGCATACGGTGTCAACCTCTCAATGGTAGATGAGAAAAGTGACGCATGCAAGGACTTCCAGGAGGCTGCAGATCTTTTGGATAAGCTGTTGCGTGAAGACGTTTCACCGGATGAAGTCTGCAGTAAAGACGTTTTCAACAGAATTTCTGAAAAACTTAAAGCTGAGAAGAGCTCCTTAGCAGAGCATAAGATGGGAAAGCTATGGATTCAATACATGGACATGATTGACCTGCTGCGTCGCTTCCTGAGGGCACTGAGAATGGGCGATTTCCTACTGTACCTCGGAACACTCCAGGAGATGTTGCCGTACTTTGCAGCGTGTGGTCATAACAATTATGCCAAGTCAGCCCATGTGTACATTCAAGACATGATTGAACTTGAGCAGCTCAACCCAGACATGTTCTGTCAATTGAACTCCGGTCTATTTGTGATCCGCCGAAGTGATCGGCTGTGGGCAGGACTGCCAAGCGACTTGGTTATAGAGCAGGTTTTGATGCGCTCTTTGAAAACGAATGGTGGATTGACACGTGGTAGGGGCATGGAGGAAACGCAATGCCTGCGCTGGTTACTTGCTATGCCAGCCTGCGCTGAGGTGAGTGAAGTTATGCAAGAACTGACAGGGAAGCATTTCCACACCTCTGAGCAGCACGAAGAAATGACTGAAGCAAGGCGTGAACGAGATAGGAAGGACACAGAGAAGGTTCTCGCATTCTTCAAGGATTATGATCCATTTCAAGAATCAAATGAACTCAGGAATATTGCCAACGGTGTGACAGGACCAGCCTCGGCCAATCCTCATTTACTGTATGAGGTTGGTATGAACATTGTGCAGAAGATGGAAGGTAGCAATGCTTTTGACTTTTCATTTAGGAAGAAAGATCAAGTTGAGTCGTTGGGTGCAAAGGTTACAATCAGTGCTGAAAAAGTACCAATCGACCCACAGCTCCTTTTCCAGAGGCTCCTCATCTTTGCTAATAACAGGGACTTAGGTGTTGAAGAGGTCTTTGCGTATGAGTTGTCTAGCTACCCTACTGCTCTGTTCGATAAGTGGGGGAGGCTCAGGGAAGCCAATAAACCACAGCTAGGAGATGAGATAGCTGCTGTTGTTCCCAAGTCGTCATTGGAATCATTTGAGGAAGAAAGGACTGTGACCCATGTTCTGGATGGTGGTTCCTTATTGCAAAGGATTCCATGGAAGAAGGGTGACACATTTGAGGACATTGCAAGCATGTACATGAAGCATGTTTCCAAAAACTTTCTCAACCCGGTGGTTGTATTCGACGGTTATAAATCAGGACCTACTACCAAGGACATGACACACAATCGACGATCAAAAGGAGTCTTTGGTCAAAAGGTGATGTTCACTCCAACCATGCCCCTTCGGTCAAAAAAGGAAAACTTCTTGTCAAACTCGGACAATAAGCAAAACTTCATTGACTTATTGTGTGAAACATTCAAGGCAAATGGAATTGACTGTGTCAATGCGCCAGCAGATGCAGATGTCATGATTGCGAAGAAGGGAATTGAGCATGCAAGGGAAACCGTGACATATGTGATAGGTGAGGACACAGACTTGTTGGTGCTGTTGTGTCATTATGCGGAACGAGGGATGAATGATTTGTACTTCAAGTCGAGCAAGGAAGGTGGGAAATGTTGGCATATTAACTCAGTAGCAGAAGCTCTCGGTGAAAGCATCTGTCGTGTCCTGCCAGTTGTCCATGCACTCTGTGGATGTGACACAACCTCACGACTGTATGGTATTGGTAAAGGGGCTGCCTTGAGGAAAGTGAGGGAAGACAACGGTTTCTTGAAATGTATAGAAGCATTCTGTTGCCAAAGTGGAAGTAAAGACGCGATATCATCAGCTGGTGAAAAGGCCTTGGTTTATTTGTACGGGGGAAAAGGAAATGACACCCTTGACGGACTGCGAAAGACAAAGTTTTGCAACAAGGTGGCAAAAAGTTCAACTACCGTTGAAGTTCACAGCCTTCCCCCAACAACCGATGCAGCCAAATACCACTCGTTCCGAGTTTATTGTCAGGTCCAGGAATGGATGGGGAACTGTGTGGACCCCGAGAAATGGGGCTGGTGTCTGCGGAAGGGACAGCTTGAACCGAAGACGATGGATTCGCCAGTGGCTCCTGATTCACTACTGAAATTGGTCAGATGTCAGTGTAAGGGCAACTGTGACACTCAACGCTGTAGTTGCAAACGGAATGAGCTTGAATGTTCCAGTGCATGTGGTCAATGTAAAGGACTCTGTCAAAATAGCAACTTTGATGCAAGCACCGATGATCCAAGTGAATACGAACTCCTATCATGAATTACATAATTGGCTCTGAATGACGTCATACTACGTTATGTTTTTTTTTTTTTTTTTTTATAAAAAAGAGGGACAACAGGTCAAAAAACCCATACAAGCACAAAGTGCCTGTGTCACCCCTTGTGAAAGAGACAGTTCAGCCTGTCTGTAAGGTTTTTCGTCTGTAAATTAACCACTTTCCAGGTGTCCAAAAGTTGGAGACTTTTTATATGTTCATCAGAGGGACCTAATAAACAAGTTAAAGCCAAAAAACGTTGTTTGTAATACATTTATAGGGTCTAGGAGCAACCAGAAAAAAGTTATCTGTAAATTGAAGCTTTGGACGGCGGCCATCTTGAATTTATGCAAATTAACCACTTTCCCAGTGTCCAAAAGTTGGAGACTTTTTATATGTTCATCAGAGGAACCTAATAAACAAGTTAAAGCCAAAAAACCTTCTATTGCAATTTGTTCTAGGTCCAGTTAAATGATTGCTAGATTTACTGGACTATAGGTACTTTACCCAGACATCTGTGGCTGTCCAAATGTTCACTGCTGTAGTGTAGTGTACAGTGGCGCATAAAAGTCTTGTATTTTTTATGTCAGGCTATTTACCGTGACATATTTGTACTTACCGTGACATTTTTGTCTAAAAAATTCGTTTATTATCTATCCACACTTCACTGTTAGTTACTTCACTCAAATAAAACTGTGTATTCACTAAAAATTGCCCAAATTGGGCATAAAATAATGCCAAAAATGGGCAAAACACAACTATATTTCGTAATTACAGCTTTATTATACTTCGTATGTAGTATTTATTCATAAATATATTGGTCTTTCAAGCGAAAATGAAGGTTTTAGGGCAATACATATACGACACACACGTATAGCCTAGCTTACATTCGTAATCACAAACCTAGCATAAGTTAGGAATGTGACTACGAATGCTTACTACACTAACCCTACGAATATGATATAAATAACATTATTATTCACAGTTCACAACACTTCCACTGGGTCCATTCTAGCCGTATAAAAAACACATGGCTGGCTATGGAGAGGCGAACAACGAGGCACAAAGTCACAAATCACGAGTTATATACATAAATTATAAATAGATAGCCACAAATTGATGATACACTGCCTCTTCGTACAAAAATAATCAAGATTTGCCCGCCTGAAACCCGCTCCATGGCGGGCAATGGAGGCGAGACGAGATTTAAAAGTCCGGGAGTACTACCTCACAGACTGGCGGCCGGCTCACAACTGGTGAAACAAAGCCCCGCACTCCTCACACAGGGACGCTAGGGGGTTGCCAGATATTTCATTTTGTAACTTACTGATGGCTAACTTACCAGCCAAAAATGCGTCCAAATCGCGTCATAAACTTATTTACCACGAATATTTCTAAGTTACAGGTGGCATTATGACGCGATTGCGTCATACGACTACTCTTCGAGGGGTGGCGTTATGACGCGATCGCGTCCTAAAAATGCGAGAAGGTTAAGTAGCTTTCTCGAGAAAAAAAAATGGCTTGTAATTTTTCCACGACATCTTTCACCCACAAAAATTTAGACCCTCCTGAAAAAAGGTTCACCACCAACTCAAGTTCCATCAACTCACGTTGGATAGCAGAAGATCGCCTAAAGCTTTGTGTGTGAAAATCACGACAGGGGACCCGTACAGCGGTGACGCCGCAGCAACCCGGCCAGGTAGTCGCTCTCTCGGGGTGGAGCAGCCCGACCAGGTAGTCGCTCTCTCTAGGTCGAGCAGCCCGACCAGGTAGTCGCTCTCTCTAGGTGGAGCAGCCCGACCAGGTAGTCTCTCTCTGGGTAGAGCAACCCGGCCAGGTAGTCGCTCTCTCTGGGTGGAGCAGCCCGACCAGGTAGTCGCTCTCTCTGGGTGGAGCAGCCCGACCAGGTAGTCGCTCTCTCTAGGTGGAGCAGCCCAGCCAGGTAGTCGCTCTCTCTGGGTGGAGCAGCCCGACCAGGTATAGTCGCTCTCTCTAGGAAGGAGTCTTGTTGCTGTGTCTGGGTTTTGGTGCGTGCCAGGTAAGTTCTGCCAACCAGCACAAAAACAGCCAAACAGACTTTGTTGGACTACCAAAAAATATGCTCCAATCGTCACGAAATTTGATCACAATATGTCTCATTAGGAATGGAACAAAGCCAGGGGGTGAGAGGTTAGGATTTCTTACTTTCGAAAATAAGGGCCACTCTACTATCCATATAATGCCTTACTAACCTGAATTACTTTAGTAAGAGAATAGGCTATTCATATAGTGCCTTACGTGCCTTACTAACCTGAAATTTTTAGTAAGATTTAGGTCACTCGATCATAAAGTTAAAAAAGTGGGAGATATAGGTGACTACATAGCAAACAACCAATATATAACCCCCAAAAAGGATATAATAATAAAATATAAATTCTAAAAAAAAAATTATTTGTACACGACCCTCATATTATTTTAATTAGCTTTCTCGAAAAAAAGATGGCTTGTAATTTTTCCACGACATCTTTCACCCACAAAAATTTAGACCCTCCTGAAAAAAGGTTCACCACCAACTCAAGTTCCATCAACTCACGTTGGACAGCAGAAGATCGCCTAAAGCTTTGTGTGTGAAAATCACGACAGGGACCCGTAAAGCGGCGACGCCGCAGCAACCCGGCCAGGTAGTCGCTCTCTCTCTGGGTGGAGCAGCCCGACCAGGTATTCGATCTCTCTGGGTGGAGCAGCCCGACCAGGTAGTCGCTCTCTCTAGGTGGAGCAGCCCGGCCAGGTAGTCGCTCTCTCTGGGTGGAGCAGCCCGACCAGGTATAGTCGCTCTCTCTAGGTGGAGCAGCCCGGCCAGGTAGTCGCTCTCTCTAGGTGGAGCAGCCCGACCAGGTAGTCTCTCCCTGGGTAGAGCAACCCGGCCAGATAGTCGCTCTCTCTGGGTGGAGTAGCCCTACCAGGTAGTCTCTCTCTGGGTGGAGCAGCCCGGCCAGGTAGTTCTTCTCTCCTAAATTTTTGTGGGTAAAAGATGTCGTGGACAAATAATTGACAACACGATTTCTTTAACCTTCTGCTTCACGTCTTTTGCCACATCAGGAAAGCTCGAGAATATGTCAGAATCCGCAATGTGTTACAAGATCAAGGGGCAAATTTATCACAGGATGGGCATACTGGAAAGACACGACCTTTGCCAGCCGGCTGCTACAGATAGGTCAGAACAGCTCTCTACATTTCGTTATCCCCAAATACTTTGGCGTTCTCTATCATACCCAGACAGAGTTCATCGAGAGTGTTTACCCTGATATCGCCGATCACATTGGGGATCATCGCTATTTTGCCGGTCGTACCATCATATCGCCTCTCAACGTTGACGTTTCCGAAATCAACATTATGATCTTAGATATGCTGCCAGAGGAGGAGAAGATTCATCTGAGTGAAGACAAACTGAATTCGGAAGACAATGTGGAGTATCAGGTTTCCACGCTCAATGAACTAAACCCTTCTTCGTTACCAGAACACCAACTCAAGCTGAAAGTGGGTGCCGTGGTAATGGTAATACGGAATCTATCCCCACCCAGACTCTGTAACGGTAAACGAATTATCGTTGACAACCTGAAGAAGACCATCATTGTTGGTAGGGTTCTGGGTGGCACTTACGATGGCAAGCAGGTTTGCATTCCCAGGGTAAAGTTGGTGGCCAACGATTCCCCGGTGGCATTTTCCAGGTTCCAATTCTCTGTAAAGCTAAGTTTTGCAATGACAATTAATAAGGCGCAGGGCCAGACCATCCAACATTGCGGCCTTTACCTCTACCACACACGGTGCTTCTCTCATGGGCAATTATATGTTGCCTGCTCTCGGGTCACAAGTTGGCATGCGCTGAGTATTTTTATCCAGAAGAAGGAAAAGGGACCATGTGTGTTAGAGTAACGTCGTATACTCTGACGTGTTTTTGGAACAAGAGTCGTTAGCTGACGAATATTCGAGGTTGATAGACACCGGAATCATAATTCAAGAAGAAGACATTGAGGCTGACATTGAGCTCCAGCGAAAGTATATAGATTTAGGACAGTGTTACGCTGAAGTTGAGGCCCAATTCGCTCCAGAAGACATGAAGGCAGTACTGAAGATATCCGTCGAGGATTTCGATATGGCGGTAGAGAAGATGGACGAGCAACTCGAAGAGTGTGAGCAGTTACGGAAGTCATTTGAAGAAAGCTGCAAAACCCTTCGAAGGGAACAAGAGAAGAGAGACGAACTCCTTCTGAAGGAAATCGAGAAGCGTGACGAAAACCAACGGAAGGAACAAGAGAAGTGGGACGAGAGAGAGAAAGAGAGAGTTACACACTCTCTCTCTCTCTCTCTGTCATGCTTCGTAGTCCCATAGCCACTTCATTCTTAGTAAGAGAATAGGCTATCCATATAATGCCTTACTAACCTGAATTTCTTAGTAAGAGAATAGGCTATTCATATAGTGCCTTATGTGCCTTACTAACCTGAATTTTTTAGTAAGATTTAGGCCACTCGATCCTAAAGTTAAGAAAGTGGGAGATATAGGTGACTACATAGCAAACAACCAATATATAACCCCCAAAAAGGATATAATAATAAAATATAAATTCTAAACAGTTTTTATTTGTACACCGCCCTCATATTATTTTAAGTAGCTTTCTCGAAAAAAAGATGGCTTGCAATTTTCTCCACGACATCTTTCACCCACAAAAATTTAGACCCTCTTGAAAAAAGGTTCACCACCAACTCAAGTTCCATCAACTCACGTTGGACAGCAGAAGATCGCCTAAAGCTTTGTGTGTGAAAATCACGACAGGGACCCGTAAAGCGGCGACGCCGCAGCAACCCGGCCGTGTAGTCGCTCTCTCTGGGTGGAGCAGCCCGGCCAGGTACTCTCTCTCTAGGTAGAGCAGCCCAGCCAGGTAGTTTCTCTCCTAAATTTTTGTGGGTGAAAGATGTCGTGGACAAATAATTGACAACTCGATTTCTTTAACAGAGTGAGCGCACTCATTGCTGATGATTATGGCAAGACGTTAGCTAAAAAATCTTTGACTCAGAGAGAGTGAGTGTGTAACTCTCTCTCTCTCTCTCTCTCTGTCATGCTTCGTATAATGCGTCGTATAGCCTAGGTCATGCTTCGTATAATGCGTCGTATAGCACAGCGATGGCTGTGACTCGTATCTGGGCAGGACACACGAGGCAGAATTGTGACTCGTATCTGGGCAGGACACACGAGGCAGAAGGGCGGAGGTGTCCCGTAGCCACTTCGTTCTTAGTAAGAGAATAGGCTCTCCATATAGTGCCTTACTAACCTGAATTTCTTATTAAGATAATAGGCTATTCATATAGTGCCTTACGTGCCTTACTAACCTGTGTAACATGCATATTATACTCAAATATACACATGTAACCCAGCCTCAATCACTTGTTATGTCACCCTATGTTCCATCAATATTCTAGAAGATGACTGATATATATCTCTCTATATATATATGTATTATAACAAGCGCGGGCTTCGCCCTCCGGGGCTTGGCCTCCGGTGGGACGCCTCCGGCGGTGGCGGTGTATTTGCACATAAAACGGTGAAATAAAAGAACTGTTTGTCTTATTAGTATTTATTCTAATAGTTTTGCTTTTTTTCTAGGTGGCGCTCCCTGTATCATTATTGCAAATTCTTTCAGCAAGTTTTCGTCCCGCTTCCCTTGTTCCTTCCGTTGGTTTTCGTCTCGCTTCTCGATTTCCTTCAGAAGTGTGGGGTATCCTTTCTTCATCGGTTATGCTACCCAAAGTGTTCATTATTGGTGGTAGGCACTGCTTTGAGCTCTTCAGGATTCTCAATTCTTGAGTTCTTTGGGTTTTTACGGTAGAATCATTTGCTGCTACCCTTGCCTGCCGTTTCCTTTTACGAACATTGGCGGCCTCGAGCTTTAACTGTAATTTCTGATCCTTTTTGTGTAGTCTCTCTTGTCTTTTTGAGGCAACTTCATTCAATTTATTTTGCCTTCTTTCCAGTCGTCTGCGCTTCTTAGTTTCAACGGTAATACGTTTTTGAGCAGCCAGTTGCTTATCGTGGTAGCTGAGTGCCAGTAGGGAATCTGCAGACAACACAATCGCTGGTGCATCTGCGGACTGCCCACTTTCTACACCTGAAGTCCCTGCAACAAGCTCCATCATGTTGTTCAAATGACTCAATACTTTCGCCTTTTTTCACAGTAAGCAATACAAATGACAACACAGGATGTAAACAATACACAACTCGAATCAGCAATTGACCCACCTAGTGAAAGGTGTGTCAGCAAAAACGCCTTATATATACCGGAAACGGTAGTTTAAGGGCTCACTCTTCTATACGCACTGACACAGAGAACTCAATCTACCTTGGGATCTCAATCAGAGAAGAACACACATCCCAGCTACTCCCGTCTCTCATCTTGGCTACAGCTAGACACTGCCATACGCCACTTAAGCACTTATTGCCACATATTGCCACACTTGCTAAGCATCACCAAGAGACTTAGATCAAACCCCTTTTACCCTAAGCTCAATACTAATACCTTAACAACTAAGTATTATAAAACTGTACTCTATAACTCAATATAATTTATAACACAATCGAGTTATCTTTACCCCCTTTATATATAATATTCAATGTAATATTGTACGAGAATATCATACGATTCATGGTCTTCTACATGGCGACCTTGCATTAAAAGAACATACACTTGGAATCATAACTAACACTTGGCCCTACCTGACTCCAATACTCAAACAATCGACCTACAATCAAGCAAATCTTAACCCAATCTTCAGCACTACCTTGTCTACTCATCGCCTCAACCAGCTTCCTGCCTACCTCCACACATCACTTGCTGTTTACAAACTACATCCGCCCGTCGTCACCTTCAAGTCTACAGACAGTTCCTGTGTATATCTGCCTGTTTCATCACTACAAGTCTACAGCAAGTTCATGTAGGCTACATCAGCCCGCCTACCTTCTCTACCCCATCATCATCACTACTCACCACTCCAAGCTACCTGCAAACTAACAAGCAAACAAGAAAACACCCAGTCAAAGTGAATAGAACCTGCCAGACATCAAGACGCCTTCAACAGCCCGCAGACACAACAACGCCCTGGCCTGCCTGACGTACGACCACACATCACTACACACCACATATCTGCACATATCGACGCTTCATTTGATATAACAAAATACAACAGGTATGCATGATGTATTATCATTAATTTAAAAACACACCACAGTGAAAATAAGTGAACACACACACATACACGCTATCTCACTACCAAAATCTCATACCGCAACACACCCCCTCATCCTCTTACTACATTGCCTTCCACACTCTATACCCGTCCTCCCCTATATGCATCCCCCTAACGAAACGAACGTCAGACAACACCAGCTGACTTTCTCTTTCATATCACTACATAGCCACTGCGCTAGCACGCCCACTCCTCCCACATCCACCAACTCCCACAATTATTACTGTTGGTGAGAAAATGGCCTTTGCTTTGCCTGAGCTAAAACATGCATCCTGCCAAACACCCAAACGTAAAACTGTCACAATTTACAGTGTTAATGAAAACACACTCATGTTACCTGCTAGGTGTGGTACTCATGATATAGAACTATCCCTTGACACAGACTCTCCAGTAAACCTTATAAGCCTTGCTAAATTTAAAAGCTTGAAGGACTTGAACCTCGAAGAATCTTACCCAGATATCGAGATTATGTCTGTGAGTGGAAACCACCTAGAAACCTTAGCTAAGGTTACCCTTTCAGTAGAATTTACAGAAGTGCACACAGCTAATCTGCCTTTCTATGTAATTTCGAAACTCCCAACAAACACCGACATGCTTCTAGGTTTAGAAGGTAGAAACTTATTATCCTACCACACATGGATCAAGTTCTCATTGGGGGTTTACAAGGAGATAATGTGGAATGTGTACCGAGTACCCAGAAAAACAGTTATATACACCAGGTTAAATACCACAAACGTAGGACAGAATTCAAAGTAACTCCAAACTCACTCCAACGCCCAATCATAACACTACGCAGTGAGGGAAATTAAAATGTAACCTTCCTCACCTCACCCTACGTGTTTTGAGTAATTAATACTACATTAATCCAACCTCTTCTATCCATATTGTTTTGGATATCTAATTTCTCCAATTCACACACACAGACACTCACTACACATCTGCTAGAATAGCTATATATAATTAGATTAACATTCCAACAGTCAATTCTATACTCGAAACACGTCTAATTCTTTACTCAAATTTTTAAAAATTACTCTTGATTTATAAACTATTTAACACCAGTATTTTAATTACTCAAATTCATCTAAACCCAAGGGATTAGTTTTTGAATAATTGACTACATTCACCGAACATGTGAACATGTGTTCAATGTGTATTGATGGTAATTTTTGAAACTATTTATCCCAATCAATTATTATAATTATACCTTCATTTGTGTTTAACTGTATTTGACAACCAAATTTTAACCCTCTCATACATGTAATCAAATGAACAATTTCTCATTTACCCAAAATGTGAAATTGGATGTGTAGGGCCTACACGGTTGTACACCCTTTTGATATTACAAAGGTAATATTCATTAGGAACTCACCACTTAATTAATTATAAAACCTGAACCATACATTGCGATGTATACAAATTTATAACTACGGATCCATTTGTGTTTAACTGTGTTTAATTAACCAAATGAAAACAAATTCATACACACAGGTTGTGAAAAATGACGCACCAATAAGTTCCTATAAAAATAGGACCCACCAATAAAATCTCAATGCTAGAGGTTTCAATAATATTGATGTGGATTAAATATTGGTTACACAGATGTTCAGAAAGTTAACTTCAGACCATTTTTGCATCTAACTCCCTAACTCCCTATTTTTGCTCTAAACTGGAACTCTCAAACTCACAATTACTTATGAGTGTGTAACTATAATGTATGTCTTGGATCCAAAATTTGATATCCGTTATATGAATTCATTTAGTTATACGTGACGAGTGTTTAAATATTCTATGTATGTTCAACTCATACAGATATACAAGTTTAGTAGCTTAACGACAATTATAAAGCCATTGCTTTACATTGCGATGTAAAGTAGCTATAATTTTGACACATGCGATCGTTTACGCAAATGTTAACGGCAACTCCGCAGATATTCATAAGTGCCAAACGAATATATCTGATAGCCGTAGGCCTATAGGCCTACACTCAATAATATTTATCCTTTATGTTTGTCAATATTCATATATGGATAATTTTATTGAACTTTATTATTTACAGTCTAAAATTGATTACTGTCCATTTTAGCAAGGTAAATATATACTACCGGTACACCATCCAAAGTAAATTTAATTATATTACTTGGATATTTGTTAGCTAACTACACGACACCAAACTTTTAACTACACGACACCAAACTTTTAACTACAGACACCAACACTTTTTTATACACATCATACTGCCAAGAATTTGATGTTCACAGGAAGACTGTTGGACACCTCCCAGCTGACCTGTCCTACTACCGCCCTCAAACTTGGTGCCTGCTACAAGCTGTGAGCAAATCTGAAAAACTTGATGCAGAAGGAAGTGATCGCTGAACCTTCAGGGTCAATCAGCGGAGAAAACGAGTCGAAGGAGAAAAGAGGAGAATAAAAGTAAAGAAAAAATACACCAAGTTATGGCTGTATTATGTATTTATTATTTTTATCCATATATACCAACGTTATAAACTCTTTTACTATTTACTCTGAGTCTCTGATACCAAGCGTTTTCTCTATCAGGAGATTACATGCACGACTCACGTTTCTCAATCACATGAATTACATCACAGTAATTTGAAGAATCTATACTCAGATAGCAAGAATCCCTATATTAACGTAACTCCAGAAAGTGTTTGACTTTCTTTTCTTTAACCCTTAATTAGCGGCTCACCACATAAGTCGTATTTAATAAAGCTGGACTATGTGGCGGCGCTCGACATAGGTCGAGTGGCAATTTCAGCACGTAATGTTGCTGAGAGAGAGAGACAAGTGGTGGCAGGAGAGTAGCGAGCGTATGACTGCTCCAGACCACCGCGGCGAACATACTGACACGAATCCCAGCTCCCTCCTCCCTCTCTCACTCGCTATATAAGGAATTGTATCGGGAAAGTGGCTAATTACATGCTTTTTGCACTCGCGTTGCACGGTTATTGCAAGAAAACTAGCCATCATAAAAGGATCGTTATGGTGTCATTCGAAAGCTCTGTTTATGCCCTTTCAGGGATAGATACTTGTTTTACGTTCTGGGTCTTATTTAGGCATGAAAATGATCACGTAAACAGCCCTATTTTGGCTAAAAACACCCCGCTGGGCGGTACATATAAATAAACCGCATAGGCCGCTCTTAACCCTTATTTAGCGGCGAGCAACATAAGTCGAGTTAAATAAAGCTGGACTATGTGGCGGCGCTCGACATAACTCGAGTGGCAATTTCAGCACGTAATGTGGCTGAGAGAGAGAGACAAGTGGTGGCAGGAGACTAGCGAGCGTATGACTGCTCCAGACCACCGCGGCGAACCTACTGACACAAATCTCAGCTCCCTCCTCCCTCTCTCACTCGCTACATACTCAATTATGTACTGAAAGTACCGAATTACCTGCTTTTTGCACTCGCGTTGCACGGTTATTGCAAGAAAACTATCCATCATACAAGGATCGTTATGGTGTCATTCGAAAGCTCTGTTTATGCCCTTTCAGGGATAGGTACTTGTTTTACGTTCTGGGTCTTATTTAGGCATGAAAATGATCACGTAAACAGCCCTATTTTGGCTAAAAACACCCCGCTGTGCGGTACACATAAATAAACCGCATAGGCCGCTCGTAAGGTGTTAAGGTGTTAATTTGCCCTATGATAATATCCTATTTGTTGGAAACAAAATAAACCTGTCCTACACCGGGAATCTATATAAATAATTCCTCGAATCCGGGATCCCGCGATTCATTGGAGAGGAAATATAGATATAAGATGTCCCTATTACAAATACAACTCACTTACATGTCATATGAAATTATTGTACTCTATCTGAATTTAGTTTCATTCTTTTTCAATTATTAATAATTATTTACTCTAATCCTTATTAATAATCTCTTATAAAGGAACCATTTGAATATATATTTTCGTCTTTACTATATATTAGAATGTTGGTGGAACAAAATTTTTTAACAGGGGGCATGTAACATGCATATTATACTCAAATATACACATGTAACCCAGCCTCAATCACTTAAGGAACATTGTGCATAAAAACTTCAACTCCGGCAAGTGAAATACTGGATAGGATGTGGTTTTTCCTATAAATAAATACATCTATGTGCAAAGTTACAATAACAAAGAATCATGTAGTACAATTGTATTATTATTTTTATTCTTCTTCTTTGGCAAAATGTAAAAATAATTAATTGAAATAGGGTCGGAGAGGTGAAAAATGTTATTGCATTCAAATTCCAACCTTACCTCAAACAATGTGCCCGCTATCCCATTAAATACTAATATTTGTGTTTGGTTTGCTGGGTTCCAACACCAAATTTAATTGTTTTGTATATTTTTGTAATCCTCCCGACATGATTTGTACTGTCGTTGTATTTCAGCCATTGTGCATTTACCATAAACCGATTTCTTCCTTGTTAGGTAGAGTTTCATTACATTCCGATCAATAACCCGTCCCCCTGTATCTTTTCGGATTAAGACATCCGATATATGCCTTGCATCATCATATATAGTGGGATTTTTTTGAATCGGCAATGATTGCTAGGGTGTATAGGGGTATTGGAGGGGGTCTGTCTGATCATTATGTAGTAGTAGGATACAAAAGAAGTAGGTGAGGAGAGCTGGAGGGAGGCGAGAGGAAGGTGGAATTGTGAGGAGGGTGGAGAGGTTACAGGTGGAGGAAATCAGGGAAGAGTACAGGCGAGCAGTAGAAAGATGACTAGGTGGGTTCGACCTGGAAGTTATAGAGGAAGTGGAAGAGATGAGCAAGGTGTTTAAGGGCTGGAAGCTGAGGAGGGTGCGGAAACGCCCGGGAAATCAAAGCCCCACCCAGGGCCTTGTGCTCCTCAGCAATTATGAACAGAAAGTTGAGAGGCAAGGGAAAAATGTGACGCTTTGGCCTCCAATCTTGGTAGATTGAGAGGTCAATCCACGGAAGGGATGCCGTCACTTGAGATCTAGAAAATATCTAAGTAAAATGAGCATCAGAGTAAGCTATGGGTATGGCAGAGAACGCTCAACTCTCACTCTGATAGACCAGCCCATCACCAGAAGTCAAGCAAGTTAGGGAAGGTAGCAAGGGAAACAGTAAGGGTGTGAAAGATAAGAATGGGAGAACGCTAGCCGAGAAGCAAGAGAGAGTCGAAAGATGGAGGGAGTACTTCAATGAGTTGCTAAATGTAAGGAATGAAGAGCCAGCAAACATAGTGGGATATGGTATGGTTGGGAGAAGAAGAGATGTAGGGGAGGAGGAGGTGGTGATCAGGAGGTCAGAAGTGTGAGAAGCCATGCCAAGAGTGAAGTTGGGGAAAACCCCAGGAACAGATGTAGTGTGTGGGGAAATGTTGAGTTACGTTGGTGAGATAGTGATCGAAGGGGTATGGAAAATGTGCAAACTAGCATGGGAGAAGGGGAGTGCACCCGATGACTGGAAGACTGGCATAATAGTCCCCCTATATATAAGGGCAAAGGGGAAAGAGGAATATGTGGTAACCACCGAGGAATATGTCTTCTAAGCGTAGTAGGGGTAGGCAGCCCCGCCCAGGGAAGTACTACCGCCAAGGTTTCGGGAGACTCAGGGGATAGCCTGAATTCCATTTTCTCTCCCAGGCCTTGGTAGCTGGATACATATCTTTCTGCCTCACACATCAGGGGTATCAGGAAAACCCTCTTTATATAACATACAAATCCAACTTCATGACATTGCCCTACATCGCTATCCTCTATCCATAAAACACTACTCTTCCCACTACATATCATACATGTAACACCTTACACCTTTACCTAATAAATATGGCAGTACAATTGTTAAGAGCAAACCTGGTGGTCCCTCGGATATCCACCCCCGGCAGGGTTGGGTCATTGACACAGGGCCCTCCCGGTCGTCATCATGCGACTGTGTCAAGAGCATTGCAACGTCCCAAAGCTGCTCATGGTGCAGCTTTTTCTTTAGCAATATAAGGGGACTTCACTCTAAGATCAATTATGTACACCAATTTCTTCAAGCAGAATCCCCTACTCTCCTTTTTTTGACAGAGACTCAAGTAACATCCACAGCTGACACGTCTAGATTTAATTTTCCAGGTTATCAACTGCTCCAAAATTTCAGACCTAAAGGAGGTGTACAGTATGTTGCTTCGCAAAATCTGAAATTGCCCTGGAGGAGGTTACTAGTTTCAATTGTCCCTATTTTGATTATTTCTATATACAAATTAATTTCTGGTGGTAAATTTAAATACATATGTTGCATCTACCATTCCCCAAATACTCCTCCAGAGCAAAGTCTTTTTGATTCTCTGTCCTCACAACTCAGTGTCCTCAACTTAATGTTTCTTCTGAAATCACTGTGTTGGGTGACTTTAATGTCCATAATGTTGAATGGCTCACTCATTCAGCCAGGACTGATGATGCTGGTCTTGAATGTGAGCTATTTGCAGACTCGTTTAATCTCACTCAACTAGTCAACCAACCTACCCGTGTACCAGATAATCCTAATCATAATTCCCACCTACTGGACTTATTTTTAACAACCAATTCAGAAAATTATGATGTTACAGTGAGGTCCCCGCTTGGATCTGCTGATCACTGTCTGATACAGGCCACCTGTCTATCACCTACCACACCTTCCCACTCTGAACCTGTTTTGGTGACTAAATGGCATTACGATAGGGCAGACTGGGATGGTCTTCAAGGTTTCTATATTGATATTCCCTGGACCTCTTTCTTTTCTAATGAAGCACACTCCACCTTGAGCCACATACAAGATTTTGTAAAAATTGGAATGGAAACTTTTATTCCTCATCAAAAGTACAGTAAAAGATCTAATTCACCTAAATCGTTTGACCATAATTGTGCTAGAGTAACTGAACAAAAAGCAATAGCCTACAATGCATACACAAGATCAAAAAACACATGAAGCCTTTAATTACTTTAGAAACATCAGAAATCATGCCAAAACTGTGTTAAACCTAACTAAATCAAACTTTCTCCACAAGCAGGCAAATAAACCTCTAAATAATCCAAATGATAACAAAATATTTTGGTCTACTCTTAACTCATTCAAATCCAACTTCACTACTGCTTCATCCATTCCACCATTAAAATCTCCGACTGGCAATCTTGTAAGTGACCCACGAGGTAAAGCTAACCTTCTTGCGGATATTTTCTCCACCAACTCAACCTTAGGTGAAATAAATCAAGATGTCCCTGTACTTAATTTTAATTCGCCTGAAATTCCCTCACTTAAGATCCACACCAGACATGTCAAAACTATTTTGCAGAATCTCTCAGTAGATAAGGCTCCTGGTCCAGATGAAATTCCTCCAATAGTACTTAAGAATTGCTCCTTGCCAATACAGGAGCGAGCGCTCCTGTATTGGCAAAATTTCTCCGTCTGTGTATTCATACCTCATGCTTCCCAGTGCCCTGGAAAGAAGCAAACATCCATCCAGTTCCTAAAAAAGATGCCTCTTCAGATCCATCAAACTACAGACCAATAGCTATAACTTCCACTCTTGGTAAAGTCTTTGAAATTATTTTAAATAATCACATAATTAAGCATCTTGAGAATAATAAATTAATCAGTGATAGGCAATATGGTTTTAGACGATGTCGATCAACTGCAGACATTCTTTGCCTTCTTATGCATCAAATCAACCAAGCTACAGACCAACATGGTGAAACACATACAATAGCACTGGATATATCAAAGGCATTTGATAGAGTCTGGCATCAATCCTTATTGTCGAAGATGTCACACTACGGCCTTGCATCATTAGTTCCACTAATTTCTTCTTATCTTCATAACAGAAAAATATGTGTAATGGTAGATGGCCTTTATTCTCAATTTCACTCAATACATGCTGGTGTTCCCCAGGGATCAGTTTTGGCCCCAACTCTGTTCCTCATTCATATCAATGATCTCATATCTACCACTCATAATCCAATACATTCCTACGCAGATGACTCAACACTCCACAGTTCCTTCACATTTACCAATTCTTTCACCCAACCCGATCTTATAAATTCAAAAATAAACACTGCAATTTCTCTGAACCAGGATCTTTCTAGAATTAATGAATGGGGACAAAAGAATCTAGTTTCCTTTAATGCATAGAAAACCAAGTACATTAAATTTTCTAACCGACATAATCTCACTGACTCCCATATATTTTTTAATGATTTAAATATTCCCACTTCCCCTAGTATTGACATTCTCGGTGAAACATTAACTACTAACTTGAGCTGGACACATTATGTTAGAAGCATTGCTAAGAATGCCTCTAAAAAACTGGGACTCATGTACAGAGTTCGAGAATTCTTCACTGACGAGCAGTTGGCCGTAATATATAAAAGTCATGTGCGTTCTCAGATGGATTACTGTTCACCTCTGTGGACTGGAAGTGGAGTGGTTGCATTGAGGCAGTTGGACAAAATTCAAAATAAAGCTATTAGATTAATCAATAATCCTGCAATCACCTTCCTACATTATCCATACGAAGAAATGTTGCATCCCTTGCATTATTCTACAGATATTTTCACAGCAATTGTTCCGAGGAACTTGCTTCAATTGTGCCGCCTCTCCACATCTTTCCCCGTAGAACTAGGGCAGCTGAGAGCGCCCATGAATTTACACTTTCTCCTCCACAATGCAGAACTTCTGCTTATCAAAATTAATTTATCCCTAGAACTACTACTCTTTCGAATTCACTTCCCTCGAATTGCTTTCCACAAACTTACAATCTACAAATGTTTAAATCCAGTTGTTACAAACATTTTATGAATAGAGGATGCCTTTAGGCACATGGACCTTTTTGTTTTATCTGTGTTTTTCCTTCCTCCGTTCATTGTCTCTTAAAAAAATAAAATAATGAAAAGTAGGGAAGGTATACAGTAGGGTAGTGATTGAGAGAGTGAGAGTGCGAACGGAGAAATGGATAGGCGACGAGCAGGGAGGTTTCAGGAAGGGAAGATGATGTGTAGATCAGATTTTTACCCTGAATTGTGTTGTGGAGAAGAAAGAAAAGGTGTATGTTGCCTTTATGGACTTGGAGAAGGCCTATGACAGAGTGGATAGAGAAGGTTTGTGGAAAGTACTTAGATTAGACGGAGTAGATGGCAAGTGGCTGAAAGCAGTGAAGAGCATGTATGAGGGTGCAAAGGCGGCAGTACGTGTGGAGAGTGAGCAGAGCGAGTTCTTTGACCTGAATGTTGGTTTGAAACAGGGGTGTGTGATGTCCCCGTAATTGTTTACTGTATATATAGATGGAGTCATGAAAGAAATAATATCAAGAGCAGTGGATGTTGGTGTATCGCTGAAAAGGGAGGGAATTGAGTGGAAGCTACCTATACTGCTGATTGCGGATGATACAGTTCCGATGAGTGATAATGAATGGGAGTTGCAGGGTCCGGTAAATGAGTTTGGAACAGTGTGCGAAAAATGGAATTTGAAGGTAAATGCGGGGAAGAGCAAGGTTAATGTCTTCGAAAGGGGTGAAGTCACAGAGTGTGAGGTGAAGCTGAACGGTCAGGCTATGGAGATCGTCAACTCTTTTAAGTATCTGGGCAGTGTGTTGTGTAAAGATGGGACTATGGATGAAGAAGTGCGGAAGAGGGTATAACAGGGGAAGAGGGTTATAGGAACGCTGAAAGCAGTAACAAGAAATAGGGTGGTCAGTATGGAAGTGGCCACCCCTTCGGGGATCGCGGCGTCAGCCTAAAGTGAGATAGATAGATTGCATTTTTTAAATGTTACTTAGATACATGATCTATCAATTTTTAACTTCTTCTTGACGATGGAACTTGTCGATGCTTCACTGATTGACCCCTCCAGGGCTGCTTGGTTCATCTCAATATTCGATTGTGATCCTGCACTTTTATGATGGTTGGTGTAACTGGCGAAGAAGGCCCTTGCTCATCCATGACCGAGATCCACAGTCCTGGAACTGACCGAGTCCCATCATCCAAGGGTACATTAGTTGACTGTCACCTGAAAAGTGTGGGCAAAAAAATATATGTAATTTTTTTTTGTAATGCATATATAAAGTTAATTGTAGCATGATTTATTTATTAGTACACAATAATTCCCTAAATACACAAACAAAAAACAAAAATTATTTTCAAATTCAAGAAGGATAAGACAGTGGTGGAAAGAAAGTCATTGATTGATTATGTATGTGTAGATGCACGAATGAAGAAATCTGTGATGGAGGCTAGGCCGTATGGGGGAAGGCAAGTGTTGGTCTCGTGGTTAAGCTATTCTTTAATTTATTATAACTTTGCTCTTGTTCATAACTCCAATTAAATTCCACACCTTTCTTTAACAGTTCGTAAAGGGGTTTCGCCATGATTGCATAATTTCTAATGAAACTCCTATAATAACCACTGATACCAAGGAATTGTCGCAATTGTTTTACGTTAGTGGGTGTTGGGAAATTTGTGATAGCGTTCGTAAGATCAGGAGTGGTATTAACACCATCTGGGGTTAGTTCATGTCCTAAAAAATTTAGTTTCTTCTTGAAAAAGTTACATTTACTAAGTTTAATCTTTAAACCAGCTTCGTTAAGCCTAGATAACACTTTCCTCAGTGCTTCAACATGGTCCGATATATTTTTTAGAAAAAATTATGATATCGTCTATATATACATAAACGTTATCACCTAATAATCCTGCCAATATATTAGACATGAGGCGTTGAAATACTGCCGGTGAATTTTTAAGGCCCTGTGGTAAGCGTTTGAACTCATATGTTCCAGAGGGGGAATTAAATGCGGTGTATTGACGGGAATCTTCATCTAAATTAATCTGATGGAAACCACTCGACAAATCCATAGTACTAAACACTTTATTATCAGTACCTAACGAATTTAAGATTTCAGGGATTGCAGGCATATGAAAATGTTCAGTTTCTGTGAGAGAATTAAGTTTCCTGTAATCTACGACAACTCTATATTCGCCCTTATTTTTCTTAGGAACCAAAAATAGGGGACTACGCCATAAAGACAGAGATGGCTGTATTACATCTTGTTCCAATAATTCTTTCACATGCGTATTAGTTAATTCTCTTTGTGAATGAGAGAGACGGTACATTGGCAGATAAACAGGTGTTTGATTAACATCTTTCAAAATTATACGGTGATCCAGGATATCTGTAAATCCCATAGAGTCAGTTTTAAGGTGTACAGTGGAGTGAAATTCATTTAACAATTCGTGTCAAGGAGCGATTGCCTCGGGATAATCTACTGGGTTAAGTTGACTTAATATTTCTTTCATTCGTTCATCAGAAAATGATGGTGTGAAGGCTTTCATATTAACATTACTTATGGATATAGGACTCATTTCCTCAAATATTCCGGGGATAACTTCAGCTTCACAAATAACTGTACCCGCAATTATTTTTATCATGCCATTGGTAACATTAGTTAACAGTGTCATAAAACAATTAGTATGTTTAACTTCATGTAAACTTTGGGAGACGTGTATGCCTTTAATCATTCTAGTGTCTGGAAGTAAAACTAGTGAGTTAACATCTTCACATAAATTATCAGCATATACAACAGCGACTTTAGCGGAGTGTGGCTCAATTACAATATCATTGTCCATAAGAATATTTGTAATAGAGGACTTTAATCCGACATAACCAGTTACCGTGACTGTAGGGGTTTGAGGTTGATAATAAGATAAGGGGGTGTGTTTCTGTGTGTGGGTAAAACCTTGTTTCCCGCGGCGCTCGTAAGACGGCGGGTGTGTGAGTGTGTAGCGGCGGGGAGCGATGAATGTGTGTGGTGTGGTGGAGGTGGTTTGACCTTGAAACGCGACAGTGGTGCAGTGCGGGGCTGTGCCACTCTCACCCACTGCCTTACATCTCGCCTCCGCTACGCTCGCACTAGACGGGGGAATATTTAATGTGATACCTTCAATAAAGACCTTTTCTATTTCCACTCCGTTCATGTGAGGGAAGAGCAACATTTTTCTGTTTCTCATAGTACCATACCCTAACAATATGTCAGCTCCCACATTAATTAAGTGTATGTAAGACATAACATTTCTCATTATAAGGATTTCGATCTGAATGCAAAGTCAGGGGAAAGTACGTCACTCCAATAATTTTCAAATTATCACCAGAAACACTTTCTAATATTACATCTGGAGGGGATATTTTCAAAGACTTGTCAGAATTTAGTCTCTCAAAAAATATTTTCAGGAATGAGGTTAACAGGAGAACCCGTGTCTAACAAAACTGTCATTGATATACCCTTACATTGAGAATTAAGGACACATAACTCTGGAGATTGCATTAGGGTACCAACACGTAATTTTCTGAGGGATTTGGGTTTCACTACTGGCGGTAGGGGGGGTGGAACACTTATATTTACGTTATAGCGAGTTGAGAGCAGCGCGCCATGTTTCCCGAGTGTTTAGCAGTGCGTCTGAATTATTTGTGGTTCGCTACGACTGCCGCGACTACCTCACATTGGCTGGTCCAATGTGTCCTTTCTTTGCACTTCCGACAGTATGGCGAACGTCCTGTCGAAAATTCATGACTTTCCTTCTGTTTGATATGGCAATTAGAGACCTTATGGCCTGCATAACCACAGTAGTAACGCAAGTCGGTGTTCCCAGTTTGAGAATTAGGTTTGGCCTGAAAATGAGTGGGAGAATGTGGAATGTTTCCGTGAACGTAGGAACGTGACACATAAGCGTAATTTCCATGACGGGAACCAGAGGGATACTGAGAGATGGGAGGTGTGTGAGGGTGGTGTGAGAGAGTATTGTTTAGATTTAGGGAGCTAGGGTGTCTGTGGGGAGGTTCTGGAGAACTGAGCTGTTTGTGGGGAAGGTTTGGGAACCGGAGCATTTATAGCATTAGTGGGTTTTATTTGAGCAACAGTGAATTGTATTTGATTTGTAGTGATGCCGCCATTGTTACAAGCCTGTTGCAGAGACTTCGTGAATTTAGTCAAACTGTCAGTTGGAGCAAATTCAACTCTACGAGCAATAGGCTGTACATTTTCTGGCAACGCTGAAACCAACAGGGTATATGAGAGGAGCTTACTAAACTGTTTCAACGAAATTTTGTCATCTGTAAACCAAGAGTTACCTTTTAAACCGTTGCTCATTGTGTTCGCCATTACGGAACAATCTGCCAATAGAGTATCGACAGATTTGCCCTTATTTATATGTTGGATTGAGTTAGCAAAATCATGAATCAGAGCAAAGTCACCTCTTGAGTTTCGTGCAAATTTCTCCAAAAACTCGTCTTTGAAGGTTTGATAAGTCGTGCATTCTAGCAACTCGTCACAAGCTAATAAATTACCGGCTGGAGTTCTACCCTTATCAAATTTAGAGCGAAATATATCGATTTTACCTCTGTCATCTGTGACCTTTCGAGCGGCGATCTCAGACTCGATATCACTAAATACCGCAAAAATCGATCTATTATCATCTAGGCCTGTAAATACCTTTTGCGCCTTACTGTGAACAATATGTAAATTTAAGTTTTGTGCAAACTAGCATGGGAGAAGGGGAGTGTACCCAATGACAGGAAGACTGGCATAACAGTCCCCCTATATAAGGGCAAAGGGGAAAGAGGAGTGTGTGCTAACCGCCGAGGAATATGTCTTCTAAGCGTAGTAGGGAAGGTATACAGTAGGGTAGTGATTGAGAGAGTGAGAGTGAGAACGGAGAAATGGATAGGCGACGAGCAGGGAGGTTTTCGGAAGGGAGGAGGATGTGTAGATCAGATTTTTACCCTGAATTGTGTAGTGGAGAAATATCTGGCGAAGAAACAAAAGGTGTATGTTGCCTTTATGGACTTGGAGAAGGCCTATGACACAGTGGATAGAGAAGGTTTGTGGAAAGTGCTTAGCATATACGGAGTAGATGGCAAGTGGCTGAAAGCAGTGAAGAGCATGTACGAGGGTGCAAAGGCGGCAGTACGTATGGAGAGTGAGCAGAGCGAGTTCTTTGACCTGAATGTTGGTTTGAGACAGGGGTGTGTGATGGCCCCGTGATTGTTTACTGTATATATGGATGGAGTCTTGAAAGAAATAATGTCAAAGGAGGGAATTGAGTGAAAGCTACCTATACTGCTGTTTGCGGATGATACAGTTCCGATAAGTGATAATGAATGGGAGTTAGAGGGCCGACTTTTCAATGAGATTTTGTTGACAATTATGACCCTTATTTTGTAATATTAATTTACTTTGATACTTAGCAACCCAATAAAAATGAATACAAAATATGTAGTTTCTTACCTTCAAGAGTTGCATTCCATGCAGGTCTTGAGCTGGTGATGACCACACACACACACAGACTTCTTGCAGCTTAGTCAGGTGATCGGGTAGTGCCCCTGAGAGTTGCGGCAGGTGTGGCAGGTGCGGAAGATGTGACAGGTCGGGCAAGTGCATGCAGTTCACTGATACGCGCAGGTGTGGAGGGTGGCTGGTAATCCACACTCTCTTCATCGTCGGTACTGTCGTAATTGGAGGGAGGCCTTCTACGTTGCCGTGGTAGTCCTGCCTTCTTTGGGTGGGTGAAGGGTTGTATGGCAGCCGTGACTGCCTGCCTTTCCTGTCGCTCCTCCCTGCCCCTAACAGAGAAGTCACGTCGTAATGACGCCAAAGTACTCCTGGTGGTACGTGGTGAAGACGAAGTGCTAGCACGAGAAGGTCTGGTAGCACGAGGAGGTGTCGGGGCATCCGTGTCTGGCGCCGGCACTAATGGGTTGGCGTGGGTGACGACGGAGCGACAATGTGGGTGGGCTCTATATCTATAAGCTCGAATTGAGTGGAAGCTACCTATACTGCTGATTGCGGATGATACAGTTCTGATGAGTTATCACTCATTAATGGGAGTTGCAGGGTCCGGTAAATGAGTTTGGAACAGTGTGCGAAAAATGGAATTTGAAGGTAAATGCGGGGAAGAGCAAGGTTATGGTCTTCGAAAGGGGTGAAGTCACAGAGTGTGAGGTGAAGATGAACGGTCAGGCTATGGAGATCGTCAACTCTTTTAAGTATCTGGGCAGTGTGTTGAGTAAAGATGGGACTATGGATGAAGAAGTGCGGAAGAGGGTATAACAGGGGAAGAGGGTTATAGGAACGCTGAAAGCAGTAGCAAGAAATAGGGTGGTCAGTATGGAAGTGGCCACCCCTTCGGGGATCGCGGCGTCAACCTAAAGAGAGATAGATAGATTGCATTTTTTAAATGTTACTTAGATACATGATCTATCAATTTTTAACTTCTTCTTGACGATGGAACTGGGTGATGCTTCACTGATTGACCCCTCCAGGGCTGCTTGGTTCACCTCAATATTCGATTGTGAACCTGCACTTTTATGATGGTTGGTGTAACTGGCGAAGAAGGCCCTTGCTCATCCATGACCGAGATCCACAGTCCTGGAACTGACCGAGTCCCATCATCCAAGGGTACATTAGTTGACTGTCACCTGAAAAGTGTGGGCAAAAAAATATACATAAGTTTTTTTTAATGCATAGATAAAGTTAATTGTAGCATGATTTATTTATTAGTACACAATAATTCCCTAAATCCACAAACAAAAAGCAAAAATTATTTGTTTCAAATTCAAGAAGGATAAGACAGTGGTGGAAAGAAAGTCATTGATTGATTATGTATGTGTCGATGCACAAATGAAGAAATCTGTGATGGAGGCTAGGCCTTATAGGGGTATTGGAGGGGGTCTGTCGGATCATTATATAGTAGTAGCTAAGGTTAGGATATAAACAAAAGTGGGTGAGGAGAGCTGGAGGGAGGCGAGAGGAAGGTGGAATGGTGAGGAGGGTGGAGAGGTTACAGGAGGAGGACATCAGGGAAGAGTACAGGAGAGCAGTAGAAAGACGACTAGGTGGGTTCGACCTGGAAGTTATGGAGGAAGTGGAGGAGATGAGCAAGGTGCTTAGGGATGAGATATGTGCAGCATGTGAGGAGGGGGGATGGAGAGGAGAAGAGGGAGGGGAGTGAAAGGTACAGCATGGTGGACAGCAGAAGTAAAGATAGCTGTGGAAGAAAAGAAGCAAGCATATAGAGAGTGGTTGGGTAGTAGAGGGAATGAAGATTTCGAGAGACAGAAATGAGCCAGATACGTAGAGAGTAAGAGGGTGGTTAAGAGAGTAGTGAAGGAAAGTAAGAGGAGAGTAGATGAGGAATTTGGAAGGAATTGGAGTGTAAAATGGAGGGAAATTAAGAAACTGTTCAGGAAAGAAGTCAAGAAAGTTAGGGAAGGTAGCAGGGGGAAACAGTAAGGGTGTGAACGATAAGAATGGGAGAATGCTAGCCGAGAAGCAAGAGAGAGTCGAAAGATGGAGGGAGTACTTCAATGAGTTGCTAAATGTAAGGAATGAAGAGCCAGCAAACATAGTTGGATATGGGATGGGAGGGAGAAGCAGAGAAGTAGGAGAGGGGATGGTGTGGATCAGGAGATCAGAAGTGTGGGAAGCCATGCCAAGAGTGAAGTTGGGGAAAGCACCAGGAACAGATGCAGTGTGTGGATAAATGTTGAGTTATGGTGGTGAGATAGTGATCGAAGGGGTATGGACAATGTGCAAACTAGGATGGGTGAAGGGGAGTGCACCCGATGACAGGAAGACTGGCATAACAGTCCCCCTATATAAGGGCAAAGGGGAAAGAGAAGTGTGTGGTAACCACCGAGGAATATGTCTTCTAAGCGTAGTAGGGAAGGTATACAGTAGGGTAGTGATTGAGAGAGTGAGAGTGAGAACGGAGAAATGGATAGGCGACGAGCAGGGAGGTTTTCGGAAGGGAGGAGGATGTGTAGATCAGATTTTTACCCTGAATTGTGTAGTGGAGAAATATCTGGCGAAGAAACAAAAGGTGTATGTTGCCTTTATGGACTTGGAGAAGGCCTATGACAGAGTGGATAGAGAAGGTTTGTGGAAAGTACTTATAGCATATACGGAGTAGATGGCAAGTGGCTGAAAGCAGTGAAGAGCATGTACGAGGGTGCAAAGGCGGCAGTACGTATGGAGAGTGAGCAGAGCGAGTTCTTTGACCTGAATGTTGGTTTGAAACAGGGGTGTGTGATGGCCCAGTGATTGTTTACTGTATATATGGATGGAGTCTTGAAAGAAATAATGTCAAGGGAGGGAATTGAGTGTAAGCTACCTATACTGCTGTTTGCGGATGATACAGTTCCGATAAGTGATAATGAATGGGAGTTAGAGGGCCGACTTTTCAATGAGATTTTGTTGACAATTATGACCCTTATTTTGTAATATTAACAAGCACGGGCTTCGCCCTCCGCCGCTTTGCGGCAGGCTTGGCCTCCTGCAGTGCCGCCTACGGCGGCGGGCGCCTTTGGCGCTGCTCAAAATGTAAAGAGAAAGGAAATAAAAGGGTGATATCAGTATTATTGTTTTATTCAGTAAGTTAATCTGACAGTTTGGCTTTTTTCCTTGGGGAAGCTCCCAGCATTATTGCAATTTCTTGCAGCAGGTTTTCGTTTGCATTCCGGTGTCTTTCCCGCTGGTTCTCAATTTCCTTCAGAAGGATTTCACGATTCTCCTCTTGCTCCCTTTGATTGGCTTCTTCTCTCTTATCTTGCTCCCTTCGATTGGGTTCACAACTCTCATCGATTTTGATTCGTAACTGCTCAGTTTCTTCTAGTTGCACGTCCAGTTTCTCCACCGCCATATCAAACTCTTCAACCGATATCTTGAGTACTGCCATCATCTCTTTGGGAGCGAATAGAGCCTCAACTGCAGAGTCACACTGTCCCAAATATATATACTTTCGCTGGAGCTCACGGTCGGCCTCAGTGTCTTCTTCTCGAATGATGATATTGGCGTCTACTAACCTCTTACACTCCTCCGCTAAAGACTCTTGCTCCAAAAACACTTCAGGGTGCACAACGTTGTCTAACACACATGAACCCTTTTCATTCTCCTGGGTGAAAATACTCAGTGCATCCCAACTTGTAACGCGAGAGCAGGCAACGTACAGCTGCCCATGAGAGAACACACGGGTGTGATACAGATACAGACCGCAATGTTGGATAGTTTGACCCTCTGCTTTTTTAATAGTTATTGCAAAACTTAACTTTACAGGGAATTGGAACCGGGAAAACACCACCGGGGAGCCATTGGCCACCAACTTTACCCGGGGAATGCATACTTGCTCCCCATCGTACGTGCCACCCAGAATCCTACCCACAATGATGGTCTTCTTCAGGTTATCGACGATAATTCGGGTGCCGTTACAGAGTCTGGGTGGAGCAAGATTCCTTATTATCATTACCACAGCACCCACTCTCAGTTTATGCAACCCAAAGTGTCTCTTATTGGTGGTAGGCACTGCTTGGAGCTCTTTAGCGTTCTCAGTTCTTGAGTTCTTTGGGCTTTTACGGTAGCTTCTTTAGCTGGTAACTTTTCCGCTGCCTTAGCCTGCCGTCTCCTTGTACGTTCGTTGGTGGCCTCCAGCTTTAACTGTAATTTCTATTTTTTTTCTGTAGCTTCTGTTGTCTTTTGGAGGCGATCTCGTCCAATTTCGTTTGCCTTCTTTCCAAGCGACTGATTCGGTTGCCTTCAATGGTGGCTGCCTTTAGTTCTCTCAACCTTTGCTTTTCTGCCCTTCTTTCCGCCTGTTCTTGTGCCTTGGCCTCCCGTTGTAGCTTCTTAGTGGCCTTGGTGACACGTTTGAGTCGGTTGCCTTCAATGGTGGCTGCCTCTAGTTCTCTCAACCTTTGCTTGTCTGCCCTTCTTTCCGCCTGTTCTTGTGCCTTGGCCTCCCATTGTAGCTTCTTAGTGGCCTTGGTGACACGTTTCTGTTCAGCCTGTTCCTTATCTTGGTGGCTGAGCGCTAGCAGAGATTCGATAGACAACACAACCGCTGGTGCGTCTGCGAAGGACTGCCCTCTCACTACACCCGAAGGCCCGGCAACAGCTCCATCTTCTCGCTCAAAAGATACAACCCTTTCACCTTTTGGCTTCACCTCTTCCAATTTCTTGGGTTTGGCCCTTTGAATGTAATACTGGTGACCGGCATCCTTCAGTCAATGTTGAAGGTCTCGGGAGGTTATGCTTTTCCGGCTATCGCTGAAATAGATCTGGAAGTCTGTGTGAACGTCAGCGGTTATGGCCCCTCCATTGTGATTAGCTTTGGCATAGTCTCTTATTTGGCCCCACTAATGCTTCCTGAACACCTCAATTTCTTCCGCTCCTCTACCCTCGACAAATTTCTTTTTAGGCCGTTAGTTCGCATTCACCATCTTCCAGGTCACACTGCTCGTTAAAGTAGTAGATGAATACCACTTTTCTAGCGGTAATTCTCTCTTATTGTCGGGCCCCATTATGGGACCAAGGTTTGGATATAGTCTTTGGTGTTCTGCCTTTAACCGGCGCTTCAAGTAAATGTCTGTCACAACATCCTTCCGTTTTATCTTCCTGATCGTAGACACCCAAGCCCAGAAGTGGCGTTGAGTTCATAGTTGATATGCCGTTGATCCATTCATCGTCTTCAGCGTCTATTGTGGTCCTCATTTCGGCTGTTCCATCGGATCGGCATATAGTACCTACACCCCTAACCATTGGACCGTGATGATGGATTTTCGAAAATCGACATGTGACCACATTACCAATTCCGGAAAAAACTGGCACGACTTTATTTTTGTAGTGACTTAGATTTACTTTGATACTTAGCAACCCATTAAAAATGAATACAAAATATGTAGTTTCTTACCTTCAGGAGTTGCATACCATGCAGGTCTTGAGCTGGTGATGACCACACCCACCAGACTTCTTGCAGCTTCATCAGGTGAACGGGTAGTGCCCCTGAGAGTTGCGGCAGGTGTGGCAGGTGCGGAAGGTGTGACAGGTCGGACAGGTGCGTGCGGTCCACTGATACGCGCAGGTGTGGAGGGTGGCAGGTCATCCACACTCTCTTCATCGTCGGTACTGTCATAATTGGAGGGAGGCCTTCTACGTTGCCGTGGTAGTCCTGCCTTCTTTGGGTGGGTGAAGGGTTGTATGGCAGCCGTGACTGCCTGCCTTTCCTGTCGCTCCTCCCTGCCCCTAAAAGAGAAGTCACGTCGTAATGACGCCAAACTACTCCTGGTGGTACGTGGTGAAGACGGAGTGCTAGCACGAGGAGGTGTGGGGGCATCCATGTCTGGCGCCGGCACCACAGGGTTGGCGTGGGTGGTGACGGAGCGACACTGTGGGTGGGCTCTATATCTATAAGCTCGTCCTCGATGTCGTCATGTTCAGCTTCGTTGTCGCAATTGTTGTCAGAAAGCGAGAGAATGACTAAGAGGGTGTACGAGAGCTAGGTGGAAGGATGGAGTGAGGAAGTATATGAACGAAGGCGGTGCTGGTTGGGGGGGAGGGGCGTCGACTGACTGGGGATAGGGGTGCGTGGGGGCGGTTCGTGGGTGGTTACCCCTTCGGGGATTGCGGCGTCAGGCAATAGACATATATAGATTTGTACATTTTTCCACATAAAAATAATAAAATTGTAACTTTCTTGTATGCCTCATCAATCCCTACCCTGATGCTGCATCACAACGTAGATCCTTTCGAATGTTTACAACTCGTTCTCCAGTAGTCCTGTGATTGGTGAAGTCGTATTTTTTTTCTGGATGTTATCATGCTGTGGCAGGCTAAGGTTGCAAGGGCTTGTCTGTTGGCAGGTGTATATCCTCATCTCTGAGGGCAGCTGTGATCTGTTCATGTCGTAGCTTCCGGCTGCCCACTCCCCAACAATGCCTGCCCTCAGTCCCATCTTGGCAATGATTTTCCCTACATTTTCTACTGAGAGGTGAGAGCAACATTGGCCGTCGGTGTTGTTGCCCTCCCGATTCACAAACATCTTACATTTTGGCCTTACCCATGTGGCAACTACTGGGCGATAATATTTCATGTACGCCTCAAGAGCAGCTGCCTCTGTATTGCCTAAGTAGAAGATGCAGGGGTCTTTGGCCCCGTTTTGTGTCGTGCTACTCTACCATCTTCGACGCCGGTTGTGCTTCCCTCATAGGCACTGATTGTAAATTCAGTAAACTCCTGATTTCTTCGTAGGCAGCGAACGAACAGTCTCACAATCAGTGCATCTCTCAGGTTGACTTATTCTTTCTTCATATGTTGGCTTGCTGGTGCACGGCCATCGTGGATTAATGATGCAGCATTGTTTATGAGAATTTCAATAGCATCATTAGTTTCTATGCTATGCGCATCCTCCATTGGCAACATCTCGGCCTCATTTTGCTGTATACGGTGTTCTCTCTGTCCCGCCTCATCCATGCCAAAGTATTCTGTGGAAGAAAATATGACAGAACACAATAAATAGTTGTACAACATGTGGAATCACTTTTTTTACATACAATTATAAAACAAAAATACTAGAAGACATGTAATGCTCACAAATTGGAATAGGAACTAATAGATAGCGATACTATAACGTTATGTTGATTGAACTTTGAGAGGGTCGACTTTCTGGGGGCAAAAATCCTGGGAAAAAAAATCATAAATCAAGTACTTCTCCATGAATATGCCTAAAACTCACTATGAACATACATATGCACCCTATGAACCAAATCAGCATATAAATAACCATCCCAAAACACACAAAAGTAATACAAAATAAGGGCAAACGAAAAAGCCCAAAATAAGTATTATTTGACGTTACATTGAGAGGGCCGACTTTTCAATGAGATTTTGTTGACAATTATGACCCTTATTTTGTAATATTATTTACTTTGATACCTAGAAACCCAATAAAAATGAATACAAAATATGTAGTTTCTTACCTTCAAGAGTTGCATTCCATGCAGGTCTTGAGCTGGTGGTGACCACACACAGACTTCTTGCAGCCTCGGCAGGTGATCGGGTAGTGCCCCTGGGAGTTGCGGCAGGTGTGGCAGGTGCGGAAGGTGTGACAGGTCGGGCAGGTGCGTGCGGTCCACCGATATGCGCAGGTGTGGAGGGTGGCAGGTCATCCACACTCTCTTCATCGTTGGTACTGTCGTAATTGGAGGGAGGCCTTCTACGTTGCCGTGGTAGTCCTGCTTTCTTTGGGTGGGTGAAGGTTTGTATGGCAGTCGTGACTGCCTGCCTTTCCTGTCGCTCCTCCCTGCTCCTAAAAGAGAAGTCACGTCGTAATGGCGCCAAAAGTACTCCTGGTGGTACGTGGTGAAGACGGAGTGCTAGAACGAGGAGGTGTGGTAGCACGAGGAGGTGTGGGGGCATCCGTGTCTGGCGTCGGCACCAGGGTTGGCGTGGGTGGCGACGGAGCGACAATGTGGGTGGGCTCTATACCTATAAGCACGTCCTCGATGTCGTCATGTTCAGCTTTGTTGTCGCAATTGTTGTCAGAATCACTAGAGACGTCCTCAAAGTCGTCCAACATCGAAGAGATGTCATCCTGGGAGAGTCCTCGCCGGGCCATGGCGACTGCTGTGAAAGAACAGAATTTGTTTTTAGGAAAAATTTCTAGTGGCAACATTGGGCATGGTGCCAGCTACTATGGGTACACATCCTCAACTTTGGCAGGTGACGTTTTTCTTTTCTTTTCTGGAAAATAATGCAATATTCATGCGAGATATGTCTAATTAATGATTCAAAATATTTATAATAAAAGTTGTATATACTGTTTTAGTTTGCATATAATTAATTACAAATGCATTACAATGTTTTTTACTTTAACCCGTACAGCCCCGGCCGGTTTTATTATTTTTGTGCACCAGAACCCGGGCAATTTTCATTTTTTTTTTTTTTTTATAAATATATCAGAATGTGTTAGAAAATAATGATAGACATGAAGAAATGTGAAAAAAGTACTTACCTAGGCCATTTGGGGGTCCTGGGAGGTAGTGGGGGTCCCCAGCCTCAGAGGAGCCTTAGCGCCATTTCAAATCTCCCGCGCCAGCAGCCAGTTGCCAGCCGCCAGGCAGCATGACTTATTTCGCACCTCTCGGACATAAAGTGCGCTTCAGAGTTCATAGAATGTCTTTGTATATCACATAATGTAAATATAACTGAAGTTGTAGTGTGATAAGTGTCTTCATTCAAGTATTACAAGTGCGCACGAGTGTTAGCGTCCCCGTTGCCATGGTGATGGCGGCCATCTTGGGCGGCCATCTTTGCTCAGGACAATAACAAAACGCACGTACGAACACACGGCCATACAGCGGAGCGAGTGACCCACATTCCACAGCACCCTCCCTCTTTCTTTCTCTGTCTGGCTGTCACTTTCACTCAAGGTCACTCTGTGTCTCCTTTTCATTGAATTATTTGTACTTGTTCATTGTTTTACCTAAGATTATGAGGTGTATATACATTGTTTTACGCACTTATTGTCTCTTATTCTTATAATTATTTGCACACAGTTTTATAAGTTTAGAATTTACTTAGTGTTTTATATTGTTCGGTACTTTGCACTTGTAAATTATATATATATACACACTGTTTTATATTCACTTTTTGCGTCTTTTATATACACTGTTAGTATTACATTATAGCGTCTTTTATCGCAGTCTTTGAACACTTTGAACACTTAGAAGTGCTCGAGGGTGTGATACTCCCTGAAGCAGGTGGGAAAACACAGTCCCACATCACATTCTTCACACATCGTCCGGGTGTCTTGCCGTTTTGGTGTGCGTCTGCCTGTGTTGCGACACACATGACACCGTCTGCGTGGGTTGGGTTTTACTTCGTTGGGCGGGACAAAATCGCAAAAGTGGCGTTGTGTCAGTCTGGCGGGGCCTTCTGGTGCTTGAAAACGAGCTGCGGGACGTTGCTGGCGGCGTGGACCCTCCCTGAAGAAGAACAGAAGCTCCCGTGCAAGTTCGATGCAGTACGACTCCATCGTCTCAACTTCACCTGTTATTTCATGATATTGGATGTGGCAGTTGTAGAGGGTGAGGTCGAGTAGGTGGAAAAATAGTTTTTTATACCACCTCATCGTCTTCCTGGCACACTCGACCGACGATATGACAGAGTCTGACTTGTCAACCAGCCGCATGTTGATGTTGTAGTCAATGATTGCAACAGGTTTTTTGACCGCCTCACCTGTGGCTCTATCACGGCGTTTGGTGTCCTCTAAGCGGGGCAGGTGGATACTGGTGAGGATATTGACGTCACGATTGTCCATCCACGAGAGCATCAAGATATTATTTGCCTGGAGGTGGATGATGGAGCCCTTCTCCCGCCTTTCGGGTAGCTCTGGCATGTATACACGATTCCTCCTGACGGTGCCACAGACGCCAGTGTTTCTGCTATACAGGAATTTGGCAAGGGAAGGGCTGGTGTACCAGTTGTCGAGGTACAAGATGTGTCCCCTGTCCAAATATCCCTCCAACATGGTGATGACAACGGCCCCAGATATCCCATATGTCCTCTCCTCCACCAGTTCAGTGACCTTGCCCATGTAAAGGATGATGTCCTGGATGTAACCGGTCTTGCAATCGCACATCACGAAAAGTTTCAGGCCATAACGGTGACGCTTGCTGGGGATGTACTGTCGGATGCTAATATTCCCCCTCCATAGCACCAGACTCTCATCAATGATTATTTTTTGGTAAGGTTTGAAGGAGGCTGCAAACTTTGTTTTGAGGTATTCAAATATAGGTCTTATCCTCTCCATCGGGTCTTTGGTATTCCTGGGGCGTTCCTGGTTCCTGGTGTGGCTTGCCAGGCTATCAATAAAGTGCAGGTTTCCCATGATTGCCGTGAATCTATTCCTGCTCATGACTTTCCCAAAGAAGGGGGTTGCGATGAGGGGATCACATGACCAGTACTTCCTGAGAGACGTCTTCTTGGTGACCCCCATCAGGATGACCAGTGCCAGGAATGCGTAGAACTCATCGGAAGACAAATCCACCCATGAGAGACGTGCCGAGTTCCTCTTCTGCTCCTTCCCTGCCATAAAATAATAGTTGTACCAGTTCGTCTGGTCAACAATCAAGCCGACAAGGTTGGCAGTGAAGAACTGCAGAAAAACACCCAGTCTTGTGGTGTCAGGTCCACGATTGGGCATGGTAGGGCCGGCCTCAGCTGCCCCCAAAAAGTGGTATTGTCCTGGTAGATAGTTTTCCCCATCCACCCAATCCCACCTATCAGCGCCTTCGTCGTCGCTAGATGGGGCATCGGGCTCATCAGGGTCATCGTCAGGGGCACCGGGGCGGGTTGGGCGGGTGCGGGTGGAGCGTGGGCGGCGTGGGCGAGAGGTGGACCTGAGTCTGGAGCTAGACCTCGAACTTGATCGAGAGCTAGATCTAGAGCTCGATTCGTTGCTGGGGCGTCTTATTTGTTTGACCTTCTGCATTCGGCCGCGGGTGGCACGCCCGCGAGATATGACACGCCCACGTCGTTTGCTTGCAGGGCGTTGGGGCAGATCGGGGCGTTGTGGAGAGGCTGGTGATAATGCAGTGGCGCAGGAGGGGCCTGGTTCAGGTGAGGGAGACATTCGTGGGGGGGTGTACGGGATGGAGCCTGAAGGTGATAGTGGGGGGGAAGAATGGCGAGGCGGAGAGTCTGGTAGTAGTGGTGGTGGTGGTGATGGTGGTGGTGACTCATCCCCCCCCTCGTGCTCTGGGTCAGGAGGGAAGAGGGAGCGTTTTGGGTCACGTGACCGCCTTTGTCTCGCACCACGTTGTCCCATTTCTCCATCACCAGGTTGTTCGTCACTAGGTTTGTGACGACCATAGAACCTCCCCGGGGTATTTTTCTTGAGTGGGGAGATTATGGGAAGTGGGGGAGAAGGCAGGCGGGGTTGTGGGGGTACCTCCTCTTCACTCCCAGACTCGCCCCTTCTTCTCTTCAATCCCTTTCGTTCTTCCCCAGGTACACGCACGTAATTTTGAGGGTCAGCAGGTTCATCTGCAACAACAACCTCTTCCCCACTTTCTGAGGATTCAGTGGGGTCTTGGGGAAGTGGGCGGCGGGGAGGTGCACTTGCCCCTTGCTGTCTTTGTGACGGCCTACGCCGCCTGACAGGAATCTGAGCAAGCTCTTCCTCTAGCTCTCTTATTTCTGCTTGGGAGGGGGCATACTCGTCTCCAGACTCGTCCAATGCCGAGTCAGTGTCACTATCAGGGCTGTCAGTGTCGTACAGTATATCCATGACCTCCTCTGTACTGCAGGGGCGGGTAAGGCGGGCACTATAACGACGAGACATGGTGTTTCACTCGAGAGGGTGCGCGGTAAACTGACCATGAGGTGTGAGAAGGCGGGTGCCCTCTCCCGTCCCCGCGCGCGCACGCGTTTGGACAAAACGTTTTGGAAGTAGTCCGCCGGATCCCAAAGTAGTTCCCATATAAATCTAGAGCCATTCTGAGACTTACGACTGGAGCTATAAGGGTGACGCGTTAGGCGCGTCTCTGGGGCTGTGCGTTACATACATAGCCGACGCGTCAGACGCGTCGCTGGGGCTCCACGGGTTAAAGTGAATTGTTTTTATTTCTGTAATGTTTGACCTATTATAATAAGAAAATAATTGAATTATGGAAAGCAAACCTAACGTACGTGTCTGAGGAGTTGCTGGTATTCCAAGCAGTCTTTGTTTTTCTTAAGTGCATATCGATCCGTTTAACTGATTTTGGGCAGAAGGAACAATCATATAGGTTTGTTTTCTTTGCATTTGTTGGTGGCAGGGGCCTTTTCTTAGAGAACCTATTTGCTGCAGCCAAAACATTCTCTCTATCGTCGTTAGTTAGGTACGAGTAGCAAACGGCCATGTGCTTCCGTAGGTTGGCTGATTCGCTGTAGCAACCGGCGACTGGGCATGGTCTGCCTGGTCTCTTTGTTGTCTTGCTGATCACTTTGGGCTATTTACGATTTGGGCCTTTGTTTCCATTTAGAAGCTTTCTAGCACACTGCCACTGCAGGAGTATAATATTCTTTTCTCGGCCTTTCTCTTCGGCGTGTGTATAAACCTTTAACCGTCCTGGTGGTGTAATGGTTAAGGTGGCAAAAATCTGTGTGTTATAACCCGGGTTCGAATTCTGGCGGATCATATATACTTTAATTAAATTCATTGGGGGTGTTGGGTGTTGTGGTGAAATTAATAAAATATAGATTCAGTTCATCAAGTTAATCTTTTTTATTTGGTATTTGTTGGTCATAGACATTATCAACAGTCCGAAAAGTCTTAATATTGCGGACACGTTCGATCTCATTGTTCAGTTGTCGTCTATGATGTTTAGAGAGGTGCTTCGTCGCATATATTCGGTTATGTAGACTTTGAAGTATAAGCCTTTTTAAGTCACCAACCCTCTCTTCGGTTAGTTCTGTGAAAGAAAGAAATTCTTTGAAATGCTAGATTACAATACAATTATTAGGAACACAAACATATAACACATCGCAAGTATAACACAAGGGGAAATTTAAGAAAAAATAAAGATACCAGCTCAGCAGTTGTTTCAAGTAGCACGTCATATGCAGTGCCTCTACCTAGAGACCAGGAGACAACGGGGTGTCTGATTTATTTGTCTTTTTTCCTAGCGTGGTTGGACGTGTTCCGTCTCATTTATAATACTATGCATCGCTGCTTCATCTTCTTCCTCCACTACGTGCCTGAAAATGTGAAAATGTTTTCATTCGTTCAAATACTATTGAGCAATATTGTCATTGAGATCATATTTTTATGAGAAAATGTAATAAATTATACTTACAATTAATCTTGGAGCTGGTCTTTTTTCCCGTTTCGACATAGTCTTTCTGTATACGTTGCTTTGCTGGTGCACGTCCATCGTGGATTAAGGATGCAGCATTATTTATGGGAATTTCAATAGCGTCATTAGTTTCCAGGGTATGCACATCTTCCATGGCTAACAGCTCAGCTTCATTTTGCTGTTTACGGTGTTCTCACTGTCCCACCTCTTCCATGCCAAAGTATTCTGTGGCATTTATTCGGTTATGTAGACTTTGAAGTACAAACCTTTTTAAGGCATCAACCCTCTCTTCGGTTAGTTCTGTGAAAGAAAGAGCATTCTTTGAAATGCTTGATCACAATACAATTATTAGGAACATAAACATATAACACATCGCAAGTATAACACAAGGGGAAATTTAAGAAAAAAAAAAAATACCAGCTCACCAGTTGTTTGAAGTAGCATGTCATCTGCAGTGCCTCTTCATTGAGACCATGAGACAACGGGGTGTCTGATTTATTTGTCTTTTTTCCTAGCGTGGTTGGACGTGTTCCGTCTCATTTATACCACGATGCATCGCTGCTTCATTTTCTTCCTCTTCTTCGTGCCTGAAAATGTGAAAATGTTTTCATTCGTTCAAATACTATTGAGCTGTATTGTCATTGAGATCATATTTTCATGAGAAAATGTAATAAATGATACTTACTATTAATCTTGGAGCTGGTCTTTTTTCCCGTTTCGACATAGTCTTTCTGTATACGTTGCTTTGCTGGTGCACGTCCATCGTGGATTAATGATGCAGCATTGTTTATGGGAATTTCAATAGCGTCATTAGTTTCCAGGGTATGCACATCTTCCATGGCTAACAGCTCAACCTCATTTTGCTGTTTACGGTATGATTTATTTGTCTTTTTTCCTAGCGTGGTTGGAAGTGTTCCGTCTCATTTATATCACTATGCATCGCTGCTTCATCTTCTTCCTCTTCTTCGTGCCTGAAAATGTGAAAATGTTTTCATTCGTTCAAATACTATTGAGCAATATTGTCATTGAGATCATATTTTCATGAGAAAATTGTAACGCTTCTGCATAGTAGCCACGTGCGGGCATGCGCGCGCGTCGGCTGCCCAACCGGCTGATGGCAGCCGGCCGGCAGGCTTTTCCTTAGTATATATCCTACGACAACGTAACTAATGTCTGGGATATTCTTATGTTGTTTCACAGCTTGTAGCTGCCCTTATTCTTAACCAACGCATCTTAGTATATTTTATTCTCGATAGTTGATTGTTTCATTATAATATATAAGATGTAAGTCTAGTGAGAGTGGGAGGAGACGAGCGGGAGAGAGAGACCGGCTGGGGGACGTTGCTTTGCGCGGAGAGTCCAGCTTGGGATGAGCCTGAAGCGTTGTCACATGCATTTGTTTGCAACGTTAGGCTTAGTTTCGACTTACGCACGGGGTAGAGGATTTTGACCCGGCAACTGTGTTGAGTGTTGCCGAGCCTGGGATGTATTCTGCATGCCTAGGGCGGGGTCCAGACAGATTCAAGACTCAGAGCTCACCTCACTGTCGTACCCTTCGGACCCCCTTGATATCTATCCCTCTCAACCCCACTTAGAAACTTTCTCTCTTACTTTGTATATCTTCTTTCCACTACTTCACCAATCTATTTAATTATCCCATCCCCTTGATAGACCTTATATCTATTATTGTATTAACGACGAGCTCTCAGATAACTAGATAGGAGTTTGGGCCTTATGCAGAGATGTAATTGTTAATGAGTCCTAGGAAGCTTTTTTGTTGTCTCATATTTGGTGGTTTCATGCTCGCTAGTGTGTTCTTGTATCAGGTTAGCAGGGGCTAGACCGGAGGGGGGGCTTTCTGCGATCCTTTAAGTAAAGTCTGCTGGTGCGAGTCCTGTGGACCCGCACGACTTTACTAGGATACCCGTGGGAGTCTGGGGGCATTTTCTTGTCTGTGTCCCTGTGTGTCTAGTGTTGTGTTGTGTGAGGGCCCTTGCCTAGTCCACTCAGCACTGCGCTAGCACGTCTTGCTTTTGTTTTAGGGTCGCCAGGAGAGAGTCAGATACTTGCGATCTGAGTCTCTCAAGAGATCACCCTTTCAATTAGAGTAATTTGGTGCACAGACTTGGGAACGTCCCTAGGCTAGAGCAGGTGGCTCAGCCCGGGTATCCGAAGCCTATAATCTTCCGGCTAGACCTCTGCCACCTGGCAGATAAACAGCTAGGGGTTTATCATCTCTGTATGCTTGTTATTGTGCCACAGTTTACCGTTTTTGTGAGCATTGTGAGTCAGGGTGTGGCTTAGAGACTCTGTCCGAGCAGGCTTGCCTGACTAAGAGTGAGAAGCACACCTGTATGCGGTTATGTTGTGAGTTGCTGCCTTTATTTAATTATACCTATGCCATTATACACTGTATGTCCTATCACTAGTATTTATTCCTGCTTATGAGTTAAGAGTTCTCTAAATCCGTAACGTACTTTCTTTGCTAAGCATCAGTTCCAACAGTAGCCGCATGCAGTTTAGAAACCTGCATCTTGTCTACCTGTACGATGTTTTGAGGACTGTTTGCTTTCACCTTCTTTCACGGAGGGGTGATTAGTTGTATTAATTAACGTAACGTTAAATGTACTTTCTTCTAGTTTGTTATTAAATTGTTTCTGCAATTTAATTCCGTTATCTATCTTTTCCTTGAAGCTTTAAGTTAACTTAATTGTGTGATCTTTTATATAGCCTGCTTGACTATCAGCAGTCTATAGTGCGTGCACCCTGTAACCGAGTCATAGGATACCTTGTTGTCCAGGCAGGACTCTTGATGGTTTAGGGTGGTTTGTTGCCTGGGTTTATAGATAAGGGTTGGATATAGCGTTATCCGTTGTTGCTTGTTGCCGCATACCTAGTCCAATAGAAAGAGCCCAGAGTTTATATATCCCAGGACGTAACAAATGGCGACCTTGCATAGGATTTACTGAACAGAGGAATATAGTGGTCATTTGTTTTGAGATTCCTTATGATTAGAGGAACACAGTGGACATAGAGTTTTTTTTTTGAGCAACCAATATAGCACATTAAAGACTTTAAATAACATTAGTATATACATACTTGCATAGGAGATAAAGCACACTCTATAACCGTGATAATTACTGCAGTACACCAACATGTCTAATACATCAGAACACAGTGATGGGTTAGGTCAAGATACGGGCTCGGAGGGAGAAAGACCTGTGGAGTGGCTAGTCGATAGCGAGGATGGTGCTAGAAGATTTTTAGAGGTGCCCCTTACCGCTGCCAGGGTGTTGAAGCTGAATAAGTAAGGCTTAAAGTGTGTGGCAGGTCTTCAGGGTCACCAGGGGTTAAGTGGCATGAGGAAAGATCAGCTGAGGACTTTTATATTGGGTTTAGAAGGGAGAGACCTGGGTGGAGAGGCGATTGGGGGCCCCGGTCCCCAGCCCCCCCTCCACTCTACCCCCATATCAAACGTCAGGGTGCCTGACTTTAGTACATACCCCCAAGTTGATGGTCAATGGCAGCGTGGAATTCAATCACAGGGACCCTCTCCATTAAATGCACCTTCCCCTCCTCAAGGGTTGACTCCAGATTTGTTGTTTCGGCTTGAGATGGCCAAGGTTGAGGCCGTCGAAAGACAGGCTAGTGTGCAGGCTGAGGCTGCAGAGAGAACAGCTATACGAGAGGCTGAACTGCAGGCAGAGTCTACTAGGTATCGGGCTGACAGGGAGCTGGAGAGATCTCGAGTGGAGGTCACAGGGCGAAATATTGGGGGAGGTAACAGACATCGGGACCAATCATTGTTGCACCTGCTTAAACTAGTTCCTGTGTTCGATGAATTAGGTGTGGCTGAGTTATTTATGCGATTTGAGAAGAAGTGTCAGGAACACCAGTGGCCTCAGGAAAAGTGGGCAGCATTAGTTTCATCAAGACTCCTAGGAAAGGGGCTAACAGCGTATGATGCACTACCTTTAGAGTCCTGTGTAGTTTATGATGAGCTAAAGAAGGCTGTGCTACGGGCCTATGAGTTACAACCAGAAACTTACCGCTTGAAGTTTCGGGGTGTTACTAAGGGCAAGGATAGTACCTTCCTAGAACAGGCCCAGGACATGTCTGATGCACTACGACATTGGCTGCGTTCTGAGAGGGCAGCTACTTTTGAAGAGTTGAGTGAGCTGGTACTCTTGGAGCATTTCTTTAAGTGCACAGGCGGGGACTTAACATTAAATATAAAGGAAAAAAATCCTAGAACTCTCCAGGAGGCAGCAGAAATGGCTGACCTCCGACTGTCATTAATTCGAGGGTGCGGAGCAGCAGCTAGGAGTGAGTCGGGTGCAAAGGATCGTACCCCTCCCCCTCCCAAGAATGTTGATACACATAAATACACAAAACCATCTAGCACTGACAATAAAACTGAACATAAACCAAATACCGTCCCGTATAAGAAGTCTAATGGTACCTCCCACTCCCAAGGGAAACCAAAGAGTAAAGAGTGCTTTGCATGTCACAAGGAGGGTCACTTTGCAAATGCTTGTCCGAACAAGCCACCAAACAAGGTTGTGTCATTGGCCCGCAGCGTAGGGGTGTCGCCTATATCTTCTGAGTTTGCCAAGGGTAGTTCGTCAGAGGGTGGGACACAGCCTGTGTTCAAGAGTCCGGAAGACTCGAACCCTGTACGCGACGTCTTTGGGGGTCATAGAGGGCATGGTTTTATGAGGTGGGCTGGCGAAAGGCGAGGAGTTAAGCTATTGCGTGATACGGGGGCTTCTCAGTTCTTGCTAAAGAACTTTACTGGTAGACCGATTAACGCTGCTCGGGTGGTGGTAGTTCAGGGGATCAATGCTACGAAGTCCTACCCGCTAGTGCAGATGGAGCTAGAGGTGGGTGGTGTGGCGAAGGAGCTGGATGTAGGAATTGTAGACAACTTGCCTGTTGGGGGCGTCGACCTCCTCCTCGGCAACGACTTTGCGGTGCCTGCTTCTAAGGTTTCACCCTTGGTCGTTGCCGAGAAGGCGGCCGACGTTAGTAGGGAGGAACAGGAGTGGGTTGAGAAGTGTAGCGTACAAACTATGGCGTGTGTTGTGACGCGTTCTCAGACATCTGGAGCCTTGCAGCCACCACCTCAGTCTATTAAACCGCGGAGGAAAGGTCACAAGAAAACGGGAAGTGTTGGTCAATTGGAGAGTTTTGAGCCGGCAGTGTTTCTTGGTGACTCATTATTGGCACCTATGTTAGAGTCTGGAGAGGCCCCGGGGCCTGTCGCCGCTAGTGCAGGTGCAGGGCAGGAAGAGACTCTGCGACAGCATCGTTATGCGCAGCGTGAGGAAAGGATGGCTCAGAGGGACATTGGAGGTGGAAATAAATTATTTAAGATGAACTTGGATAATCTCGCACCTGCTGATATATGTTCCTTGCAGCTGGAAGATCCTGTAGTCAGGGCGTGTGGTAATGGTGCTGTCGAACTGGAGAGCGATGAGGATTCGCAGCCTGGTGATTTTTTCTTGTCCGAGGGGATCTTGTATCGGAGACATCAGGATCCCAAGAAAAAGTGGGATGGCGGGTCAGGATTAGTGGACCAGTTAGTAGTACCGAGGGTGTGCCGTGAGAGCTTATTGAGATTAGCTCATGATGTGCCTTTGGCAGGGCACCTGGGGGCACGTAATACGGAGGCAGCTCTGAGCAAGCTTTTCTGGTGGCCTGGGTTAAAGGCGAGTGTCGTGTCATGGGTGTCACAGTGTAACACCTTGTCAAGTTGTTGGGAAACCCAATCAGGTCATCCCGAGAGCCCTGTTAGAACCCATCCCTGTCATTGGGCCGCCCTTCAGCAAAGTAGCTATCGATATGGTTGGCCCATTGCCCCCCACTAGTGCCGGCAATACATTTTTACTAACTGTAATGGATGTAGCAACACGGTATCCAGATGCTTACCCCATGCGCAACGGGATGGCTAAGACTGTTGTCAAAAACCTACTTGTCTATTTATCTCGTTATGGCTACCCTCAGGAGATCCAGTCTGATCAGGGATCCAATTTTACTTCTGCTCTATTTAAGCAGACCATGCAGCAACATGGGATAGTGTCTGTGGTGTCATCTGCCTACCATCCCGAGAGTCAGGGAGTTTTGGAAAGGTGGCACTCGACTCTCAAGAGTATGTTGCGGTGTTATTGCATGGAAAATGGGAAGGACTGGGATCTAGGTCTCCCATACGTTTTATTTGCTGCGAGAGAAGTACCTGGGGAGAGCTTGGGATTTAGCCCGAACGAGTTGGTTTCTGGACACAGGGTCAGGGGGCCCCTCCACATAGTCAAGGAGATCTGGGAGGGAGTCACAAAGCCATGCTCGCTTCTAAAGTATGTAGTTGAAAGCCGTGAGAGAATGCTAAAGAGCTTGGAGGTAGCAGGTCGGAACCTTAAGAGTTCACAAGCTCAGATGAAGGACAGATACGACCAGAAGGTGAACCTGAGGGAGTTTTAAGTAGATCAGGAGGTACTGATACTACTGCCTCTGGTGGGACACCCCTTGTCTGCCAAGTATTCTGGTCCGTATCGGGTTGTAAGGAAGGTTTCTGATCTCGACTATTTAGTAGCTACTCCTGATCGTAAGAAAAAGAACCAACTTTGCCATGTAAATCTGATGAAAGAGTATGTGAGGCACCCCTTCGAACCTCTCACTGTCCCGGTGTTGATCTGCAGCGATCGTGGTGGAGAAGGAGGAAGGGACAGTCAAGCTGCGGGGGAGGATAATTGGGATTGTCATGTTTCCGCGGATCAGTGGGCGGGGAATTCTAGACAAGTGGCTCACGAGTTGATATTGCACCTGCCTGAGCAACAGCGTGTAGCTGTGCAGCACTTGTTTGGTTCAAACCCAGCTGTTTTCGCGGAGCACCCTGGCCTCACTACTCAAGCGGTGCACGATGTCGATGTTGGGGACCACCCGCCCTTTAAATCAGTGCCATACCGTGTTCCCCCTATTAAATTACCAGCACTTAGGGAAGAGCTGGATTATATGCTGAAACGTGGGCTGATTTCTGAGGGTGCAGTAAGGTGGACTTCCCCAGTCACACTGCAGCCCAAACCAGATGGCAAGGTGCGGTTTTGTATAGATTTCCGCAGGTTGAATGGTTTAACCCCCACAAATGCCTACCCTCTCCCTCGCGTGGACGACAGTGTGGATAAGATAGGAAAAGCCAAGTTCCTCACTAAGATAGACCTTGTTAAGGGTTATTGGCAAGTGCCCTTGTCTGAGCGAGCGCGAAAGGTGTGTGGGTTTGTGGTGGACGGTGCCACATATCGTTGCCATGTTATGCCATACGGGCTCAAAAATGCCCCTGCAACGTTTCAGAAATTAATGAACGACATTGTAGCCGACATTCCCAACTGTACGGTGTACCTAGATGATGTCATAATATACGACGAGGATTTTAACAGTCACTGTGCTCACCTCGGACAGCTTTTTAATAAACTGAATGAAGCAGGTTTGGTGGTAAACCTGGGTAAGTGCGATTTTGTCAAAGCCACAAATTGTACCTGGGATTCGAGGTGGGGATGGGTCAGGTGTGCCCTCCACAGACAAAGATCAAAGCCATCGATCAGTTTCCCCAGCCTACGACTAAGAAACAAATCATGCGGTTTCTAGGTATGATAGGCTATTATCTTCGCTTCATCAAAGGCTATTCGACTGTACTTGCACCTTTAACTGACTTATTATCTAAGGACTAGAAGTTCCGGTGGTCTCCTGAGTGTGCAGAGGCGTTTTCCTTGGTGAAACACCTGTTATGTACCCACCCCATACTCAGGGCCCCGGACTTCAGTAGACCTTTTCACCTGGCGACTCATGCCAGTGGCGTAGGGGCTGGGGCTGTCTTGTTGCAGACAGATGATGAAGGTATCGAACATCCAGTGAGTTTTTACAGTAAAAAATTCAATAGTGCACAAAGGAATTACTCTGTAATTGAAAAAGAACTCCTGGCGATAGTGCTGGCCTAGATAGATTCCTGCTTTCGGACCAGTCGTAGTGGTTTATACCGATCATCACCCTCTGAAATTCTTGAATCAGTTTCATAACCGGAATATGAGGCTGACCAGGTGGTCACTCATGCTTCAGGAGTATAATCTGGACATACGCCATATTGCCGGTTCTGATAACGTGATAGTGGATTGTCTATCAAGGGTGGATGATGTTGGTTATACTGCCACAGGATTGAGGGTTGAGTGTGGAGGAAAATAGGCTGTCACTGTAGTTCAGCCGAAAAAAACAAATTAAAAAAGCAAAAACCTTATAAAAACTCTTTATTTTTTATAACGTGTAGAATTTTGTATAAGATGTTGTAGCAGTATCTAAGTTGAATGTTTTCGCTTATTGTCGCTAAGTTAGTTGAACTTGCTCGGTGGAGCGCAACAGTCTTTATTTGTTTTTATATATAGTGCCTTGTGTCGCAACAGTGTGTGGTACTATGAGAAGCTTTCTGTTAGATATGAAGAACTTAGTCAAGGGTATTATATCTTGCGGGAGGTGTGACACTTCTGCATAGTATCCACGTGCGGGCATGCGCGCGCGTCGGCTGCCCAGCCGTTTAGAAACCGGCTGATGGCAGCCGGCCGGCAGGATTTTCCTTAGTATATATCCTACGACAACGTAACTAATGTCTGGGATATTCTTATGTTGTTTCACAGCTTGTAGCTGCCCTTATTCTTAACCAACGCATCTTAGTATATATTATTCTCGATAGTTGATTGTTTCATTATAATATATAAGATGTAAGTCTATTGAGAGTGGGAGGAGACGAGCGGGAGAGAGAGACCGGCTGGGGGACGTTGCTTCGCGCGGAGAGTCCAGCTTGGGACCGAGCCTGAAGCGTTGTCACATGCATTTGTTTGCAACGTTAGGCTTAGTTTCGACTCACGCACGGGGTAGAGGATTTTGACCCGGAAACTGTGTTGAGTGTTGCCGAGCCTGGGATGTATTCTGCATGCCTAGGGCGGGGTACAGACAGATTCAAGACTCAGAGCTCACCTCACTGTCGTACCCTTCGGACCCCCTTGATATCTATCCCGCTCAACCCCACTTAGAAACTTTCTCTCTTACTTTGTATACCTTCTTTCCACTACTTCACCAATCTATTTAATTATCCCATCCACTTGATAGATCTTATATCTATTATTGTATTAACGACGAGCTCTCAGATAACTAGATAGGATTTTGGGCCTCATGCGGAGATGTAATTGTTAATGAGACCTAGGAAGCTTTTTTGTTGTCTCATATTTGGTGGTTTCATGCTCACTAGTGTGTTCTTGTGTCAGGTTAGCAGGGGCTAGACCGGAGGGGGGGCTTTTTGCGATCCTTTAAGTAAAGTCTGCTGGTGCGAGTCCTGTGGACCCGCACGACTTTACTAGGATACCCGTGGGAATCTGGGGGCATTTTCTTGTCTGTGTCCCTGTGTGTCTAGTGTTGTGTTGTGTGAGCGCCCTTGCCTAGTCCACTCAGCACTGCGCTAGCACGTCTTGCTTTTGTTTTAGGGTCGCCAAGAGAGAGTCAGATACTTGCGATCTGAGTCTCTCAAAAGAGCACCCTTTCAATTAGAGTAATTTGGCGCACAGACATGGGAACGTCCCTAGGCTAGAGCAGGTGGCTCAGCCCGGGTATCCGAAGCCTATATCCTTCCGGCTAGACTTCTGCCACCTGGCAGATTAACAGCTAGGGGTTTATCATCTCTGTATGCTTGTTATTGTGCCACAGTTTTCCGTTTTTGTGAGCATTGTGAGTCAGGGTGTGACTTAGAGACTCTGTCCGAGCAGGGTTGCCTGACTAAGAGTGAGAAGCACACCTGTATGTGGTTATGTTGCGAGTTGCTGCCTTTATTTAATTATACCTATGCCATTATACACTGTATGTCCTATCACTAGTATTTATTCCTGCTTATGAGTTAAGAGTTCTCTAAATCCGTAACGTACTTTCTTTGCTAAGCATCAGATCCTACAGTAGCCGCATGCAGTTTAGAAACCCGCATCTTGTCTACCTGTACGATGTTTTGAGGACTGTTTGCTTTCACCTTCTTTCACGCAGGGGTGATTAGTTGTATTAATTAACGTAACGTTAAATGTACTTTCTTCTAGTTTGTTATTAAATTGTTTCTGCAATTTAATTCCGTTATCTATCTTTTCCTTGAAGCTTTAAGTCAACTTAATTGTGTGATCTTTTATATAGCCTGCTTGACTATCAGCAGTCTATAGTGCGTGCACCCTGTAACCGAGTCATAGGATACCTTGTTGTCCAGGCAGGACTCTTGACGGTTTAGGGTGGTTTGTTGCCTGGGTTTATAGATAAGGGTTGGATCTAGCGTTTTCCGTTGTTGCTTGTTGCCGCATACCTAGCCCAATAGAAAGAGCCCAGTGTTTATATATCCCAGGACGTAACAAAATGTAATAAATGAGTCTTACAATTAATCTTGGAGCTGGTCTTTTTTCCCGTTTCGACATAGTCTTTCTGTATACGTTGCTCCATGTCCATTGTGGATAATGATGCAGCATTATATATTTATGGGAATTTCAATAGCGTCATTAGTTTCCAGGGTATGCATATCTTCCATGGCTAACAGCTCAGCCTCATTTAGCTGTTTACGGAGTTCTCTCTGTACCACCTCTTCCATGCCAAAGTATGCTGTGGCATTTATTCGGTTATGTAGACTTTGAAGTACAAGCCTTTTTAAGGCATCAATCCTCTCTTCTGTTAGTTCTGTGAAAGAGAGATTTTTTTTTGAAATGCTTGGTCACAATACAATTATTTGGAACATAAACATACAACACATCGCAAGTATAACACAAGGGGAAATTTAAGAAAAAATAAAGATACCAGCTCACTAGTTGTTTCAAGTAGCACGTCATCTGCAGTGCCTCTTCATCGAGACCATGAGACAACGGGGTGTCTGATTTATTTGTCTTTTTTCCTAGCGTGGTTGGACGTGTTCCATCTCATTTATACCACTATGCATCTCTGCTTCATCTTCTTCCTCTTTTTCGTGCCTGAAAATGTGAAAATGTTTTCATTCGTTCAAATACTATTGAGCAATATTGTTATTGAGATCGTATTTTCATGAGAAAATGTAATAAATTATACTTTCAATTAATCTTGGAGCTGGTCTTTTTTCCCGTTTCGACATAGTCTTTCTGCATACGTTGCTTTGCTGGTGCACGTCCATCGTGGATTAATGATGCAGCATTGTTTATGGGAATTTCAATAGCGTCATTAGTTTCCAGGGTATGCACATCTTCCATGGCTAACAGCTCAGCCTCATTTTGCTGTTTACGGTATGATTTATTTGTCTTTTTTCCTAGCGTGGTTGGAAGTGTTCCGTCTCATTTATACCACTATGCATCTCTGCTTCATCTTCTTCCTCTTTTTCGTGCCTGAAAATGTGAAAATGTTTTCATTCGTTCAAATACTATTGAGCAATATTGTCATTGAGATCATATTTTCATGAGAAAATGTAATAAATGATACTTACAATTAATCTTGGAGCTGGTCTTTTTTCCCGTTTCGACATAGTCTTTCTGCATACGTTGCTTTGCTGGTGCACGTCCATCGTGGATTAATGATGCAGCATTATTTATTTATGGGAATTTCAATAGCGTCATTAGTTCCCAGGGTATGCACATCTTCCATGGCTAACAGCTCAGCTTCATTTTGCTGTTTACGGTGTTCTCCCTGTCCCACCTCTTCCATGCCAAAGTATGCTGTGGCATTTATTCGGTTATGTAGACTTTGAAGTACAAACCTTTTTAAAGCATCAACCCTCTCTTCGGTTAGTACTGTGAAAGAAAGAAAATTCTTTGAAATGCTTGATCACAATACAATTATTAGGAACATAAACATACAACACATCGCAAGTATAACACAAGGGGAAATTTAAGAAACAATAAAAATACCAGCTCACCAGTTGTTTCAAGTAGCACGTCATCTGCAGTGCCTCTTCATCGAGACCATGAGACAACGGGGTGTCTTATTTATTTGTCTTTTTCCCTAGCGTGGTTGGACGTGTTCCGTCTCATTTATACCACTATGCATCTCTGCTTCATCTTCTTGCTCTTCTTCGTGCCTGAAAATGTGAAAATGTTTTCATTCGTTCAAATACTATTGAGCAATATTGTTATTGAGATCATATTTTCATGAGCAAATGTAATAAATGATACTTACAATTAATCTTGGAGCTGGGTTTTTTTTACCGTTTCGACATAGTCTTTCTGCATACGTTGCTTTGCTGGTGCACGTCCATCGTGGATTAATGATGCAGCAATATTTATGGGAATTTCAATAGCGTCATTAGTTTCCAGGGTATGCACATCTTCCATGGCTAACAGCTCAGCCTCATTTTGCTGTTTACGGTATTCTCCTAGTCCCACCTCTTCCACGCCAAAGTATTCTGTGGAAGAATATATGACAGAACCCCATGCAATAATGTCGATCAGAGAACATAATAATTAGTTGTACAACACATGGAATCATCACTTTTACAAATATAAACACGAAAATACGAAACATTCAAATAATTAATCGATAGCATTATACTTACTATTTGCTTTAATTGGCGACAGCTCGCCTAACCGGGCCTAGGAGATTTTCTGTTACTTGGAATTGTCGATTCTCTATTTCTTTGAGAAAGTTGAGAGCATGCGTTCAGGAGTCGGTCATCATTCTGAGTGTGCTCGCGGAGAGGGTTTCAGAGCGTGCCATTAACCCCTTCTGTTCCGGCGACGTCCTTTTAACTTAATATTGGCTACTATTAGACGAATTTCTTCAGTTTAAAAAGTGCCTCCAGCAATGGACAGGCTTGGTACTAACGCAAAACCCGTTTTAATACCACAGAACATTCTTAAACTACAGAAATTCGTATAAATATAGCTAGAAAAACTTAAAAAGCCGTCGCCGGTACAGGTTAATTAAGGGTCCTCCGGTAATGACAGCTCCTCGGGTGAGTTGAATTATCTTAAGAACCCCTCCCCAAAGGTAGTTGTACAACACGTGGAATCATAACTTTTACAGATATAAACACTAAAATACGAAACATTCAAATCATTAATCGATAGAATTAAACTTACTATTTGCTTTAATTGGCGACAGCTCGCCTGACCGGGCCTAGGAGATTTTCTGTTACTTGGAATTGTCGATTCTCTATTTCTTTGAGAAAGTTGAGAGCATGCGTTCAGGAGTCGGTCATCATTCTGAGTGTGCTCGCGGAGAGGGTTTCAGAGCGTGCCATTAACCCCTTCTGTTCCGGCGACGTCCTTTTAACTTAATATTGGCTACTATTAGACGAATTTCTTCAGTTTAAAAAGTGCCTCCAGCAATGGACAGGCTTGGTACTAACGCAAAACCCGTTTTAATACCACAGAACATTCTTAAACTACAGAAATTCGTATAAATATAGCTAGAAAAACTTAAAAAGCCGTCGCCGGTACAGGTTAATTAAGGGTCCTCCGGTAATGACAGCTTCTCGGGTGAGTTGAATTATCTTAAGACCCCCTCCCCAAAGGTAGTTGTACAACACGTGGAATCATCACTTTTACAGATATAAACACGAAAATACGAAACATTCAAATAATTAATCGATAGCATTAAACTTACTATTTGCTTTAATTGGCGACAGCTCGCCTGACCGGGCCTAGGAGATTTTCTGTTACTTGGAATTGTCGATTTTCTATTTCTTTGTTAAAGTTGAGAGCATGCGTACAGGAGTCGGTCATCATTCTGAGTGTGCTCGCGGAGAGGGTTTCAGAGCGTGCCATTAACCCCTTCTGTAACGGCGACGTCCTTTTAACTTAAATTTGGCTACTATTATACGATTTTCTTCAGTTTAAAAAGTGCCTCCAGCAATTGACAGGCTTGGAACTAACGCAGAACCCGTTTTAACACCTTAAGAGCGGCCTAGGCGGTATGTAATATGTAGCCACCAGCGGGGTGTTTTTACCCAAAATAGGGCTGTTTACATGATCATTTTCATGCCTAAATAAGACCCAGAGCGTAAAACAAGTATCTATCCCTGAAAGGGCATAAACAGAGCTTTCCAATGACACCACAACGATCCTTTTATGACTGCTAGTTTTCTTGCAACAACCGCGCAACACGAGTGCAAAACGCATGTAATTCGGTACTTTCCCCATACAATTCAGTATGTAGCGAGTGAGAGAGGGAGGGAGGAGGTGGGATTCGTGTCAGTAGGTTCGCCGCGGTGCTCTGGAGCAGTCATACGCTCGCTACTCTCCTGCCACCACTTGTCTCTCTCTCTCAGCAACATTACGTGCTGAAATTGCCACACGACCTATGTCGCGTGCCGCCAGATAGTACAGATTTATTATACTCGACTTATGTTGCGCGCCGATAGTTAGGGGTTAATACCACAGAACATTCTTAAACTACAGAAATTTGTATAAATATAGCTAGAAAAACTTAAAAAGCCGTCGCCGGTACAGATTAATTAAGGGTCCTCCGGTCATGACAGCTTCTCGGCTGAGTTGAATTATCTTAAGCCCCCCTCCCCAAAAGTATTTCTCGCAATTTCCTCCTCTGTTCCGCGTGACGCAAAGAGGGCATCTCTAAAGGGACAATCATATAGGTTTGTTTTCTTTGCATTTGTTGGTGGCAGGGGCCTTTTCTTAGAGAACCTACTCGCTGCAGCCAAAACATTCTCTCTATCGTCGTTAGTTAGGTACGAGTGGCAAACAGCCATGTGCTTCCGTAGGTTGGCTGATTCCCTGTAGCAACCGGGGACTGGGCATGGTCTGCCAGGTCTATTTGTTGTCTTGCTGATCGCTTTGGACTATTTACGATTTGGGCCTTTGTTTTCATTTAGAAGCTTTCTTGCACACTGCCACTGCAGGAATATAGTATTCTTTTCTCGGCCTTTCTCTTTCTTCAGTTCATCTAGTTCAGCTTTTTTTGTTTGTATTTGTTGGTCATAAAATTATCAACAGTCCGTAAAGTCTTAATATTGCGGACACGTTCGATCTCAGTGTTCAGTTGTCGTCTATGATTAATCTTGGAGCTGGTCTTTTTTCCCGTTTCATCACTGATATAAACGCTAAAACTATCGTTATTCATTACTTCTATAAAATCCAATATTGATGAGAAAATATTCTTAACATCGCCATCATGTTCAGCGGAAAATATAGCTATGGTTTAGTATGTATGATAATACAAAATTATATGTTATTTAGCCGGTTTCGGAAATATTATGAAGAAAAGTGACATATACCACAATTCGCAGCAGAAATATTTACGAATACTAATTGTATATGACAACCATTATAGATTCACTATTTTGTTGTTGATATAGAAACATACCACAATTTGCAGCAGAAATATTTACGAATATTAATTGTATACGATATAACCATTATACAATAGATACACTATTTTTGGGTTGATAGAACAAATATTGTTGTATAGATTCCCTCTATCTTGTGAAGTGTATTTCAATACAGTTGGGGTGATATGTGTGGATACAAAGGAGCGATAACATTATTATGTTGGCCGCGGCTAGAAGCTTGTTGGCCCAAGCTGGAGTACTAGCCTAGTAGGGCGGGCGAGCGTTTTACTATACTGTGCGTTTTTTACAGGGTAGGTGGGAGGTGGAGAGCGCGGCTCACTTCCTATGTAGGCGGGAGAGGGTAGGCCATGCACACCAAAGTTTAATGTACCACTGTGTAAAAATCATAAAAATCCATCATAATAATTTTTCGAGTTACGCACCATTTTTCACTTTTTAGATTAGAAATGTAAGTTATATATACAGTATTTCATATTTTGAAATATAGGATTCAGGTTTAATACACTCCTACGAGCAGGTTCAAGTGCAACATGATAAATATTGTTGTATAGACTTCCCTCTATCCTGTGAAGTGTATTTCAATGCAGTTGGGGTGATATTTATGGGTGAAAAGGAGCGATAACATTATTATGTTGGCCGCGGCTAGGAGCTTTTTGGCCCAAGCTGGAGTACTAGCTTAGTAGGGCGGGCGAGCGTTTTTACTATACTGTGCGGTTTTTACAGGGTAGGTGGGAGGTGGAGAGCGCGGCTCACTTCCTTTGTAGGCGGGAGAGGGTCGGCCAGGCATGCCAAAGTGTTAATGTACCACTGTGCAAAAATCATAAAAATCCTTCGAGTACTTTTCAAGTTAAGGGTACTTCACACAGTCAGGAATGCGAGCTAGAATCACTAGGAGTAGCTGAAAATTCCGATTCCTTGGCTTATTCGCGGTGAAAATCGATGACTCCTAGTGATTCTAGCGATATCCTAGGGATTCCTGTTAGACTCCCAGTGACTCCAAACCAGTCCCGGCCGATTGGCCCTGTCCGACAAAATGTTCACCGTCTTAAAGGTTCTCGCCACGAATCGGACCATTCCCTATAATACTTCTCACGTGAAAGTATACTATACAGTATACGGGTAGTTAACTTTTCTCGGTCAAACATTATAAATATACCTAGTATTAACCTTATAAGTACAATTTCCCACAAGACATTGTATTCACCCAGTGATTGTGTGTAGAGAATGAAATTACGGTAGGTGAGGTATTTAATAATGTGAACAATGTATGGTCAATGTTACAATACCCTACTTGTAGTCTACAAGTTCTTCAACTCCCCTTACCTAACATAACGAGAGTGGTGGAGACGTGTTTGTATGTGTTTTGAAATGTCAGATTCGTTTGGGGGTGCAGAGTAGAGTTTGGATTACTACTTGGAGGGGCGTTGTAGTCGCCGGGTTAAAGTTTGAGCCAGCGGAATCATGGCTTGGTGGTTGTTCAGTAGTCGTAGGTTAATAATCTAGAAGTTCTGCAACTCCCCTGACCTAACCTAAGCAAACTAACACAACCTATAAGTGTTACCTATAATAGGTAATCGTATGAAATATTACAGAACTCGGTAACGAATGAAAACAAGAAGATGTGATGGATTAAATATATTTGCGCACCATTTTTCACTTTTTAGAAATGTAAGTTATATTTCATATTTTGAAATATAGGATTCAGATTCTATACACTCCTATGCTGCTCAAGTGCGACATGATACAAGATCTATACACTTCTATGTGCAAGATAAAGCATAGTACGAACAAATACGAATATACAGTATATAATTACAACAAAACTCTGTTCGGCGGCCGTAATCGCGAGAGAGAGAGAGAGAGAGAGAGAGAGCCGGCGGCGGAAATTTCACCACGGTGGACGAGTGGAACACCTCGAAGATGTGTCCTCGTTGCTAGGTACGGGCCTCCTGTCCGAAGGCTAATTACTGACTGACCCGCGGTCAAGCACTGTTACCTAAGAATATCTCGCATTGGCTCAAAGCACTAGCCGGTACCCTGTACAGATGAACGAAGCACTAGACGATACCCTTTGGAACGAAGCACTAGACGGTACCCAGTCCAGATGGGCGAAGCACCTAGACGGTACCCTGTCCAGATGAACGAAGCACTCGACGGTACCCTGTCCAGATGAACGAAACACTAGATGATACCCTGCCAGGTGAACGAAACAATAGACGGCACCGTGCCCTAATGAAAGACGCACTAGACGGTAGCCTGCCATTCTCGAAAAAAATTATATACAGATTTTCCGCACATGGAGAGCCAATAATTTAAGTCTCTATTCACATTACGGACAGGCCAGTTGCAGGATGACGTTCCCTAAAAAGTCTCTAACCTCTGGTAACCCAAGTAAGGGTTCCGCCATACTGCAGCAATTAGTATTACGGACAGACCATTTGCAAGAGTATTTGTGGAAACTTTTTCACATACAACGTAATAATTATACGAAGCATTGATTAGATGACCGACACACTAAACGAAGAATTGGGGGAGGTACATTTTCCTGTGAAACGCCTTTGAACATTGCCTCAGCCGTCATCGAGAAATGATGAAGAGTCACTCTTCGAACAATTTAGCTTTCTCGAAAAAGAAAACAAAATCGTAATTTGTCCACAAAAGATTTCACACACACAAATTTAGACCCTCCCCCGCCCCAAAAAAGGTTCACCGCCAACTCAAGTCGAATAGCAGATTTTATTGTTGGTGAGTCGTCTGCCTGGGGTTGTCGGAGCTCTCGAATCGAAGTATTTCCGATCGCTCCCAAAGCCCACCAACTCACGTTGGACAGCAGAAGATCGCCTAAATGTTTGTGTGAAAATACACGAACATATGTTTTTTCGTGAGAGATAAATTTTTCGAAGTGCGACTCTCCATCATATTTCGATGACGGCTGAGGAAATGTTCGAGGGCGTCTCACAGGCAAATTTACCTCCCCCAATGATTCATATAGTGTGTCGTTTACACCTAGGTCATGCTTCGTATTGTACGTCGTAGAGTATCTCTGCCCAGAGATTGGTCCATAGAGTACATAATTATGACCTAGAGGTGAAAGAAGACGCCACAAATCTGTAAATAGGGATCCGCACGTTCGAGAGATGGCAGCACGATCACAATGGGAGGGGAGGGTGCCCACAAAGACATTATATTGACTATCCTCGGTCCCATTAATTCACGCTTTCGCCTCCAGGTCATATTTACTCTATGGATTGGTGTACCTGCGAGGTGTGAAAAATTTGAACACTATTTTTTTGGAGAGAGAGATTTTGGAGAGAGAAAATATTTTCGGTGAGGTACGCCATCGCACATTTCTCCAAGATTTATCGATGTCTGTCGCATGACAACGACGCTGGTCATTGTTTCCTCTCACTCAAGTTACCGAAAGATTGGTCTACCTGCGAGGTCTGCGTTCGTTGCTCTGAGAGGAACAATGACCAGCGTCGTCGAAGATGATATTTCAATATATAAAGGGTCCAATGTAGCCCAGAAACTCTTCCCAGATTCGACTACGTCGTCGCTGACATTACAGAGAGGCTTCCAGGTGGAAAAAAACGAAAATGTGTAAACAATTAATGATTTTCAATACAACAAAGATTATGTAATAGTTGTTTTTATTTCCTATCCGGCTATATTTTTGTCAACTGGCTAAACCATATGTCAGACCCAGAATTCTTCCGCAGGAGCGGTCAGGAAGAAGAACCCAAAGTTACACAGTCAGAGCGACATATTTCGACGTGTCTTCTCCCTCCCTCCCTCACTGAATGTGGGGGCAGCCCTGTAAAAGCGGAGCACGGGTTAGAAGTTGTTTGAGAGACTGGGTTGGGGTGGGGGAGCAGTGTTGTGTATATGTTGTGTATTCTAGTCCAGGCGGAGTGATATTGTAGATGGACAATTGGCCGCTCCTCAATCTTGAGGGGTTGGCGTGCGATGATCTGTGTAATTCACCTGCCTCGGTTATTGTTTTTGGAGTGAATGCTATTGGGTGTGATTCATTCGGGTTCGCCTATGATTTAGCAGCTCTATACCCCTATGCTGATGTGTACAGAGAGAGAGACGCAATCTATCCAGAGATCAGATAGATTTCTATTCGAGAGGCCTCCCAACGACCCTAGGCAGAGGACTCTAATTAACCCACAAAACATTTTCCGCTATTAAAAAACGAGACTTCGCTGTGATGTGAAAAAGTGTTAACAATATTTTTTGCCAGAGAGGTAAATATTTCGGAGAACCACTCTCCAATTTTTCTCGATGTGGTACCCTATCTCGTTTCATAACACCGAATACTGCATCGTCTGTGGATTTTCCTAAAAATAAGTACATCTATGTGGAAAGTTACAAAAACAAGGACTCGCGTAGTACAATTTTATTATTCTTATTAGGCAAAATGTACAAATAATTAATTGATATTGGGTCGAATATGGTCAGAGGCACATGGTAATACAATTTTGCCAGTTGGTCCACATACCAAAGGGTTATTGCATTCAAATTCCAACCTTACCTCAAATATCCCTGTAAGACCATTTGCTCTCTAAAGGGATAAAATATAGTTATATATTTTGTTTATTTTAATAAAAACAAATGAGAGTGGTCTGCCGAGGTGTTTCTGAATATTTTCTAGAATCCCGAGGGTCATTGGAGGACCCTAGAATCGAAATATATCAGATTGCCACGAAAGCGACGTCGAGAAATATTCGAGAGTATCTCTCCGAAAAATTAACCTCTTATGAAAATTTGAACAATATTTGTTTCCTGTTGTGAAAAATCTGAACAATAATGTTTTGAGAGAGGTGAATTTTGGGGGATAAACTTCTTATGAAATATTTGAACAATAATTTTTTTCCAGTTGTAAAAAAAATTGAACAATTGAACAATATTGTTTTTGGGAGAGAAGTGATTTTTTTTTTGGGGGAGGGGAGACACTCACGAACATTTCTCGATGTCAGCCTTCATGGCGATCGGATAGATTTCTATTCGAGAGGCCTCCTAACGACCCTCGGCAGAGGACTCCAAAATTAACCCTAAAAATATTCCGCTATTCAAAATAAGAGACTGCTGTGGTGTGAAATATTTTAACAATATTTTTGTAGAGTGAAATACTGGATCGTCTGTGGTTTTTCCTATAAATAAATAAAACTATGTGGAAAGTTACAAAAACAAGAAATATAGTAGTAGAGTAGTACAATTTTATTATTAATTTTATTATTCTTATTTGGCAAAAATGTACAAATACTTAATTAAAATAGGGTCGGAGAGGTGAGACAATTTTGCCAACCTTACTTCAAACATCCCTGTAAGGTCACTTACCCGTTACCCCATTAAATACTAATATTTGTGTTTGGTTTGCCGTGTCCCAATACCAAATTTAATCGTTTTGTTTATTTTTGTTCTCCTCCCGACTTGATTTGACTGTCGTTGTATTTCAGTCGTTTTGAATCTACCATAAATAGAGTTCTTTCTTTCTAGGTAGAGAACATTCCAATAAATTTCCCGTCTCCCTATACCCTTTCGGAGGAATTTACCCATTAAATGCTTCACATCCTCATATATAGTCGGAATCGTTTGAATTGGCAATGATGGCATTTTGAAAATGTTGACAGATCCATGATTTATCAATTTTGAAGTCTTCTTGATGATGGAAATTGTCGATGCTTCTCTGATCGACCCCTTCAGGGCTGCTTGGTTCATCTGCATCTGTGATCCTGCACTTTCTATGATGGTTGGGGTAACTGGCGAAAAAGGCCCTTGCTCATCCATAAGAGTCGTTGCCTCACTAATGGACCCCTGGAGAACCGCAGACCTTGATCCACAGACCGAAACTGACAAGGTTGATTCATATCTGAAGAGTAAAAAACAATATATATATATAGTATATATAAAGTTGCTCAGTATATGTTATAATAGTAATTATTATTATTATTATTATTATTATTATTATTATTATTTCCAAATATTAATCACACTATAATAATATTTAATAATAGTATTGCAATTATATAAATTTCAATTAAATGTAAGTAATAAATATATAACTTACACATTGTCCTCCTGAAGTGTTGTCACCTCGCTAACGGATCCGTGCAGCACTGCAGACCGAGATCCACAGCCTGGAACTGAAGATCCGTGTTTTGATGCAGATGACGTACGGTACTCCTGAATTGTAGTCACCTCGCTACCGGATCCTTGTAGCACTGCGGACAGAGATCCACAGTCAGGAACTGACCGAGTCCCATCATCCAAGGGTACATTACTTAACTGTAGCCTGAAAAGTGTGGGGCAAAAAAATATACATAAATTGTTATAATGCAAATATAAAGTTAATTGTAGCATGATTTATTATATTAGTATACAATAATTCCCTAAATACACAAAAAAATTGGATTTTGTTTTCAAAATGTTGTGTACTTACCTGGGAGGAACGTATTCTGAAGGACCAGCAAGAGGACAGGCCACACTTACATCCTGTGAAGGCTTTGAAGGGCGTGACATTCTAGCGTCCTCCCCCAGCTCCATTAATGGCAAGCCATGTTTTTTCTTGAAAGAAGATAGAAATGCCTACTGTTAGTATTCACACTATATTTCTCCTGAAACAAATTTAACCCTTTATCTGGCAAATGGCCTTACAGGGATATATGAGGTAAGGTAGGATTTTTAATGCAATAATCCCCTGGCATGTGGATTAACTGACAAAATTATATTACCTTGTGTCTCTCACCTCTCAGACCCCAATTCGAGTAATTATTTGTACATTTTGCTAAATAAACATAATACAAATGTAAAGTTTCTGTATCAAAGTATTATTCACACTGCAATAATATTTAATAATATTATTGTATATATTTAAATTAAATGTAAGTAAAAGTAATAACCTTACACATTGTCCTCCGGAAGTGTTTTCACATCGCTAAAGGATCCTTGCAGCACTGCGGACCGAGATCCACCTAGAACTGAAGATCCGTGTTTTGATGCAGATGGTGTATGGTCCTCCTGACTTGTAGACTCCTCCTGAATTGTAATCACCTCACTAATGGATCCTATCAGCACTGCGGACAGAGATCCACAGTCTGGAACTGACAGAGTCCCATCATCCAACGGTACATTAGTTGACTGTCGCCTGAAAAGTGTGGGGCAAAAAATATACATAAGTTGTTTTAGGGGAAATATAAAGTTAATTGTAGCATGATTTATTAGTATACGATAATTCCCTAAATACACGAAATACTTTGTTTTTCTTCACATTGTGTGCACTTACCTGGGTGGAACGTATCCTGAAGGAGCGGGAAGAGGACAGGCCGCACTTACATCCTGTGAAAGCTTTGAAGGGCGTGACTTTCTGGCATCCTCTCCTAGTTCCATTAATGGCAAGCCGTGCTGTTTCCTGAAAGATTATAAAAATGCTGGCTGTTAGTATTCTCACTATTTGTCCACTGTAACAAATGTAATCCTTTAGCGGGCAAATGACCTTTGAGGAAGGTTGGAATTTGAATGCAATATCCCTCTGGCATGTTTACCAACTGGCAAAATTATATTACCGTGTGTCTCTCACCTCTCGGACCCCATTTTAATGAAGCATTTGTACATTAGCCAAATAAAAAAATAATAAAATTGTGACTTTTATGTAAGCCTCATTAACACCTACCCTGATGCTGCATCACAACGTAGATTCTGCAGACTGTTCACAACTCTGTTTCCAGTAGTCCTGCGATTGGTGAAGTCGTAGTAATTTCTGCATGTTGTCATGCTGTGGCAGGCCAAGGTTGCAAGGGCAAGCGTATCCTCATCTTTGTGGGCGGCTGTGATCTGTGCATGTCGTAGCTTCCGGCTGCCCACTCTCCCAACAATACCTGCCCTCAGTCCCATCTTGGCAATGATCTTCCCTACATTTTCTATTGAGAGTCGAGAGCAACATTGGCCATCGGGGTTGTTGCCTTGCCGATTCACAAAAATCTTACATTTTGGCTTTACACATGTGGCAACTATTGGGCGATAATATTTCATGTACGCCTCAAGAGCAGCTGCCTCTGTATTGCCTAAGTATAAGATGCAGGGGTCTTTGGACCCCGTTTTGTGTCGTGATACCTGTATGCAAGTTACCTTTCTGCCATCTTCGACTTCTGTTGATCTTCCCTCGTATTCGCCGATTGTAAATTCAGTAAACTCCTGATTTCTTCGTAGGCATCGAACGGACAGTCGGACAATCAGTGCATCTCGCAAGCTGACAAAATCTTGTTTTATAAGTGGCTTTGCTAGTGCACGTCCATCGTGGATTAATGATGCCGCATTGTTTATGGGAATTTCAACAGCATCATTAGTTTCCAGGAGATGTACATCTTCCATCGCCAAAATCGCGGCCTCATTTTGCTGTTTACGGTGTTCTTTCTGTCCCACCTCTTCCGTGCCAAAGTATTCTGTGGAAGGAAATACGACATAACACAATAAATAGTTGTACAACTCGTGGAATCACTTTTACAAATATATAAAACGAAAATATGAAACATTCAAATAATTACTTTACTCGATAACATTATAAACATTATACTTACTTTTTGCTTAGGCGACCGCTCGCCTGACGGGGCCTAGGAGAGTTTCTGTTACTTGGAATTGTTGATTCTCAGTTTCTTTGAGAAAATTGAGAGCATGCAGACAGGAGTCCATCATCATTCTAAGTGGGCTCGTGGAGAGGGTTTCAGAGCGTGCCATTATTGATCCTCCGGTCATGACAGCTTCCCGGGTGAGCTGAATTATCTTAAGCCCCCCAAAGGGATTTCTCGCAAATTCCTCCTCTGTTCCGCGTGGCCCAAAGAGTGCATCTCTTAGAAGACGGCTTTTTTTCTTGACTGTCACTGTTTTCATCGGTTGGGTGTCCTCTAGGTAAGCCTCGTACTCCTAAAAGAACATTTTGACGTGGTCATTCTCGGTGATACCTATGGTACCAGCTACTATGGGTACATCCTCAACTTCGGCAGGTGACGTTGCTTTTTTTCTGCAAAATAGTTCAATGTTCATGTGAAATATGTCTAATTAGTGATTCAAAATATATACAATAAAAGTTGTACTGTTTTAGTTGGCATATAATTATTTACAAATGCATTACAAGGTTTCATTACTTTAAAGTGAATTGCTTTTATGGCTTTAATGTTTGGCCTATTATTAAGAACATAATTGAATTATGGAAAGCCAGCCTTACGTACGTGTCTGAGGAGTTCCTGGTATTCCATGGAGTCTTTGATTTTTTGTGAACATTTCTTAAGTGCATATCGATCCGTTTAACTGATTTTGAGCAGAAGGGACAATCATATAGGTTTTTATTTTTTGCATTTCTTGGTGGCAGGGACCTTTTCCTAGAGAACCTACTCGCTGCAGCCAAAACATTCTCTCTATCGTCGTTAGTTAGGTAAGAGTGGCAAATGCCCATGTGCTTCCGTAGGTTGACCGATTCGCTGTAGCAACCGGCGACTGGGCATGGTCTGCCAGGTGTCTTTGTTGTCTTGCAGATCACTCTGGGATATTTATGATTTCGGCCTTTGTTTGCATTTAGAAGCTATCTTGCACACTGCCCCTGCAAGAGTGTAGTATTTTTTTCTCGGTTTTTCTTTTTCCTCAGTTCATCTAGTTCAGTTGTTTTCTTTTCTATTTCGTGGTCATATAAACGGTTAATAGTCCGTAAAGTCTTAGTTTTGCGGACACGATCGATCTCCTCGGCCAGTTGTTGTCTATGCTGAAGAGAGAGGTGCTTCCTCGCATGTACTCGGTCATGTACACTTTGAAGTACCAGCTTTTTTAATTCATCAATCCTCTCTTCTGTTAGTTCTGTGTAGGAAAGGAAACTACTTTGAAATACTATATTACTGTACAATTATTAGGAACCTAAATATATAACACATCGCAAGTATTACACATGGAAGGAATATGTAAGAGAGTATGGGTCTGTGGGTTCAAGGATTGTGTGGGTGAAAATGAAAGTAGGAATACAAACGTGGGTGATTGTGTGTGTGTGTATGCCCCGACAGAGGATCAACTTGAAAGCAAGAAAGAGGAGTTCTGGATGAATGCGGAGGCGCGCCTGGAGAAGTTTGACAAGAGCGAAAGAATATTTCTGATTGAGGATATGAATGGTAATGTGGGTGATAGGAAAGTCGAGGGAGTGGTGGGAGGGTGGGGGGTACCATCAGAGGTGAATGGGAATGGTAGAGCAATTGTGGACGTATGTGTGGGGAGGAGGCTGTGGATAGCCAACACCTTCTTTCGACACAGAATGATCCACAGGTACACATGGAAACGGGTGATCGTGAAGGATAAGGCAGTGGTGGAAAGAAAGTCATTGATTGATAATGTATGTGTCGATGAACGAATGAAGAAATCTGTGATGGATGCTAGGGCATATAGGGGTATTGGAAGGGATCTGTCGGATCATTATGTAGTAGTAGCTAAGGTTAGGATACAATAGAAGTGGGTGAGGAGAGCTGGAGGGAGACGATAGAAAGGTGGAATGGTGAGGAGGGTAGAGAGGTTACAGAAGGAGGAAATCAGGGAAGAGTACAGGAGAGCAGTAGAAAGACGACTAGGTGGGTTCGACCTGGAAGTTATGGAGGAAGTGGAAGAGATGAGCAAGGTGTTTAAGGATGAGATCTGTGCAGCATGTGAGGAGGGGTGGTGAGTGAGGAGAAGAGGGAGGGGAGTGAAAGGTACAGCATGGTGGACAGAAGAAGTAAAGATAGCTGTGGAAGAAAAGAAGAAAGCAAATATAGAGTGGTTGGGTAGAGGGAATGAAGATTTCGAGAGACAGAAACGAGCCAGGTATGTGGAGAGTAAGAGGGTGGTGAAGAGAGTAGTGAAGGAAAATATAGCTATAATTTAGTATGTATGAGAATGAGAATACAAATATGTTATTTAGCAAGTTTCTGAAATATCGTGAATGTGGGTGAAAAACGAGCGATACCATTATTGTGTTGGCCACGGCTAGAGTCTTTTTGGCCCAAGCTGCCTAGTAGGATGGATGAGCGTTTTACTATACTGGGTTTTAACAGGGTAGGCGGGAGGTGGAGAGCGCGGCTCACTTCCTCCAATGTAGGCCGGAGAGGGTAGGCCAGGCACGCCACAAAGTGTTAATGTCCACCACTGTGTAAAAAATCATAAAAATGCATCGAGTGCTTTTCGAATTACGCACCATTTTTCATTGTTTAGCCATATTTCATATTTTGAAATATAGGATAGGATTCAGGTTTTAACACCTTACGAGCGGCCTATGCGGTTTATTTATATGTACCGCCCAGCGGGGTGTTTTTAGCCAAAATAGGGCTGTTTACGTGATCATTTTCATGCCTAAATAAGACCCAGAACGTAAAACAAGTACCTATCCCTGAAAGGGCATAAACAGAGCTTTCGAATGACACCATAACGATCCTTTTATGATGGCTAGTTTTCTTGCAATAACCGTGCAACGCGAGTGCAAAAAGCATGTAATTAGCCACTTTCCCGATACAATTCCTTATATAGCGAGTGAGAGAGGGAGGAGGAAGCTGGGATTCGTGTCAGTATGTTCGCCGCGGTGGTCTGGAGCAGTCATACGCTCGCTACTCTCCTGCCACCACTTGTCTCTCTCTCTCAGCAACATTACGTGCTGAAATTGCCACTCGACCTATGTCGAGCGCCGCCACATATTCCAGCTTTATTTAACTCGACTTATGTGGTGAGCCGCTAATTAAGGGTTAAACACTCCTATAAGCAGGTTCAAACGCAACACACTTTACGAAGCACTGGGGGAGGTACATTTTCCCGTTGAGATGCCCTCGAACATAGTACGACGAAATGCGAATATGCAGTATACTTACAACAAAACTGTGTTCGACGGCCGTAATCGCAATAGAGGGAGCTGGTGGCAGAAATTTCACCATGGGGGACGATTGGAACACCTCGAAGGTGTGTCCTCGTTGTTAGGTAGATGCTTCCTGTCCGAAGGCCAGTTACTGACTGACCTGAGTCAAGAAATGTTCCCTAATAATAACTAGCATTGGCTCAAAGCACTAGCCGGTAACCTGTACACATAAACGAAGCACTAGACAATACCCTTATGAACTAATCACCTAGAGTCCTAGACGGTACCCTGTCCAGATGAACGAAACAACCGTGTCCAAATGGAAGACGCACTAGACCGTACACTGCCATTCTCGAAAACAAAAAATTATATATAACATTTTACACACATGGAGAGCCAATAATTGAAGTCTCTATTCACAATGCTCCCTAATATTAATATTCCTGACAGGCCAGATGCAAAATGACTACTATACGAAGCATGACCTAGGTGTATGGCGAACTATACGAAGCATGGCCAATGTGTAACGACGTACTGTACGAAGCATTGATTAGGTGACCAACACACTTTACGAAGCATTGGGGGAGGTAAATTTTCCTGTGAAATGCCCTCGAACATTTCCTCAGCCGTCATCGAGAATTGATGGAGAGTCGCTCTTCGAAAAATTTAGCTTTTTCTCGAAAAAAGATTGTTTGTAATTTGTCCACGACGAAATGTTTCACACACACAAATTTAGACCCTCCGGAAAAAAGGTTCACCGCCGACTCAAGTTGAATAGCAGAATTTATTTTTGGTGAGTCGTCTGCCTGGGGTTATCGGAGCTCTCGAATCGAAGTATTTCCGATCGCTCCCAAATCCCACCAACTCACGTTGGACAGCAGAAGATCGCCTACATTTTTGTGTGAAGAATCACATGCTTTTCCAAGAAAGATAATTTTGTCGCTATTTTTCAACATTTATCGATGTAATATACGAAGAATAGCCTCGTTTAACGACGCAATCAAAGCATCGCATCGGTGAATGTCGCAAAATACGAAGCATCGCCTCGGTAAACGACGCAATATACGAAGCATTGCCTCGGTAAACGACGCAATATACGAAGCATAGCCTCGGTGAGCATGTTAAAATTTTCACAACTGGAAATCAACTATGATTGCCTCTATCAAAAAATTGTACTCTGAGTACGGAATACTTAAAATCCCGCCAGTGGCGGGAGAATCGCCGGCACTACTCGCCGGTAAAATGGACAAAAAATACAATTCTTCCTACCAATAAATGCCTAGTGGCCGATAGAGGCGCTGAACGCAAGGTTTACCGCGACGCCTAGTGGCAAATGGGCTACATCGCGGAGCTATCCACCCTCCCTCTCCTTCAACAATTCTATAATATATGCAGTTAATCGAAAGTTCTGTAGCTGACACATACTTTGGTCTATGCATACTTTGTTTTATTTGTTTTATATATTATAAAATCACCCATATTCATAACTAATGTATATTTACAATACAAAGTCAGCAGGTATTTTCCCGCCAATTTTGTTATGATAATTAATCAGCTTATATGTTTGTAGTCAGTATCAGCTGCATATGGACTTTCCCTTATCATATATCATAAATAATGTATACTGTATAATAAAAACTTGTAGAATCACACACAAATTGAGATAAACTGTGCATATCCTAGGTGTTGGGTATAATGATGTCTACAGTCGTAGCTCTGGCGCTAGTTCAGAAGCGTCCACCAGAGGTCTTAAAGGAATTGTTGGTAGGGAGAATTATTGTTTGTTGTTTTTATTATCTCTCCTAAATTTTTGTGGGTGAAAGATGTCGTGGAAAAATAATTGACAACTCGATTTCTTTACATTTTTCACACACACAAATTTAGACCCTCCCGAAGAAAAAAAGGTTCACCGCCAACTCAAGTCGTATAGCAGAATTTATTTTTGGTCAGTCGTCTTACTGGGGTGGTCGTAGCTCTCGGATCGAAGTATTTCCGATCGCTCCCAATTCCACCAACTCACGTTGGACAGCAGAAGATCGCCTAAAGATTTGTGTGTTAAAATGAAAGTCAAAAGGTTAAATGAGATAGTCGTTACCCACAGATCCTTCATAAGCTGAATACAATTGTCTAATCATGATAGCCAGAATAAACTGCCAATTAAAGTGCATCAACCGTCAAGGGGTTGATAATTATTTGTTTAATTATCTTATATTTGTATAAATTCTATGATATTGTGACTATAAATTCAAGGAGTCTGTACTTTTCGATTTAAACATACACAAAGACTAAATTTGGTTTTAATACATATTAAATTGCAAGCAAATTAGCACATTTCAGAACACCTGTATATTGCCTTGAGGGCCTGATCAAATGATCCCGAGGGCCTGATCAGGCCCCCGGGCCGGACGTTCCCCACCCCTGCTCTAGACGGTGCAGGCTGCGGCCAGGTAGTCTCTCTCTAGGTGGAGCAGCACGGCCAGGTAGTCTCTCTCTAGGTGGAGCAGCCCGGCCAGGTAGTCTCTCTCTAGGTGGAGCAGCACGGCCAGGTAGTCTCTCTCTAGGTGGAGCAGCCCGGCCAGGTAGTCTCTCTCTAGGTGGAGCAGCCCGGCCAGGTAGTCTCTCCTAAATTTGTTCTCTCCTAAATGTTTGTGGGTGAAAGATGTCATGGAAAAATAATTGATAACTTGATTTCTTTAAAAGGACAGCGTGAGCACGCTTATTGCTGTTGATTATGGACAAGATGTTAGCTAAACAAATCTTTGACTCAGAGAGAGAGAGAAAGAAAGAGAGACAGACAGACAGACAGACACAGTGTGTGTGTGAGAGAGAGAACATTGCAAACATTGCAATCGTTGCACTTTTTAAATTTTTGATTGACACCATAGAAGGTGAGCCTGCCTCTCTCTCTCCCTCTCTCACACACACACACACTGTGTCTGTCTGTGTCTATTTGTTTTCAAATTAGGAAAGACCTCACAGAGAGAGTACAAAGGTAAGGGAACATTGGAAAGGGAAATACTACCCTGGAACTAATGCCCATGACAGGATTAGGAGAGAGAGAGAGAGTACAAAGGAGTACAAAGGAGTACAAAGGAAATCAAGCAACAACAGGTCTAGTGACCCTTCTAGGTTGCTTGTCCTCCAAAACACTGAGGATCAAGTGTCCAAACAGTGGTTTAGAGTGGGTAAGGGAACATTGGAAAGGGAACTACTGCCCTGCCACTAACGTGGCAGGACTAGGAAGTTAGTAGGGGACATATGGGTTAGTAACTGAGGGGAGGATAAAGTTATTCATTTACAAACGCAGTCAGTCGCGGGTTTGATGCGAGATATTTGTCTAGGCGGAATTTAAATGAATCAACGGTGCTGCAGTCTATAACGTCTCGGGGAAGCCCATTCCACAAGTTGACAACTCGATTGAAGAAGAAATTCTTAGATTCGTGCGAGTTAAAAGATTTACCAATAATTTTGCAACCGTTTCCCCGCGTGTAATTAGATTGGTCGATAGTGAAGTACTTACTACAGTTCATATTGTCGATGCCTTTGATGATTTTGAACACTTGAATTAAGTCGCCTCTTAATCTGCGCTGGGTTAAAGGAAATAGATTTAATTCTCTAAGACGCTCTTCGTATGGTTTGTTCTTTAGGCTAGGTATCATTTTGGTAACTCTACGTTGAACTCGTTCTAGCTTGTTTATATCTTTTTGGTAATAAGGGCACCAGGATTGAACGCAGTATTCCAGAAGAGGGCGGACTAAGGAATTGTAAAGGGTTAGGATAACTTCTTTGGATTTATGCTCAAATGACCTGCCTATAAAGCCAATTATTTTGTTTGCCTTCTTAACAACTTCTGAACATTGTTGACTCGGTTTTAGGTTACTCGATATTGTTACTCCCAGATCAGTTTCTCTGTTTACATTCTTAAGCTGAGTGCCATTCATCGAATAGTTTGCTTTCTCATTTAGGTATCCGACATGTAGTACTTTACATTTATCCGCATTGAAACTCATTTGCCAAATTTGGGCCCAACATGACAATTTATCTAGATTGTGTTGCATATCGTCAACTTGTTCCTTTGAGAGTACGCTATTTGCAATTTTTGTATCGTCAGCAAATTTTGAGATTGTGCAGGTGAGACCCTCATCTATGTCGTTGATGTAAATTAGAAAGAGAATTGGTCCTAGTACCGATCCCTGGGGCACCCCGCTACTTACATTGGTCCATTTAGATGCCTTACCGTTTATGACTACCCTTTGCTTTCTGTTGCTGAGCCAATTTTCTATCCATTTCAACACACCGTCTTGTATTCCATGCGCTTTTAGTTTTAGCAGTAAACGTTTATGGGGAACTTTGTCAAAGGCCTTTTGAAAATCAAGGTATATAATATCTACAGCTTTACTCTCATCGTAGAGGTTGAGGATATCGTGGAAGAAGTCTAAGAGGTTTGTTAAACAGGAACGTTTTTTACGAAAGCCGTGTTGAGTATCTTTAAGTATGTTATTTTCCTCTAAGTGATTTACGAGTCTGTCTCGTATGACCGTTTCTAGCATTTTACATACAACTGAGGTTAAGCTAATTGGACGATAGTTACTGGGTAGGGATTTGCTGCCTTTTTTGAATATCGGTGTTACGTTGGCTAGCTTCCACTGATCAGGCATAGTTCCAGACTGCAAGGATTTATTGAATAGTAATGTCAGTGGTTTGGAGAGCTCATTCTTAGCTTCCTTTAGAGAGAGAGAGAGAGAGAGAGCAGTGTTGCAAGCCTATTAATGAGTGGAGGCCTTTTTTAAACTTAAAACTTAATAAGCCAGTTTCGCGCCCGGCAATAATTTGATTTTTTGACGTTTTTATCTACCAACACATCCTTGTATTTCGATAAATGAGCTACCATCGGTTGCTATTGATTGAACTTGAAGATAAGCAAATACAAACATTGAATAATTACAAAACAAACACATTGGGGCACTCCATAACAAGTATTATAACATAACAATCGAAATACCTAATTTCCAACTCGCGCTAGCTAAAATGTTTGACCACAAATAGTTTATTTGCATGCATATGGAAGCGGAATTTATGAGGATTCCAACGGTTACTTCAGAATTACGATAAACCAAATAGTTACGGAGATACAATTATCTACCTAGCAGTCTGTGATCATTTTCCCCTCATCCTATGACTGTAATTACTTTAAACTCCGTGTGTCCAGGCATTTTGGCTCGAACATTCCTTGATTTTGGCTCCGTCACTCTTTCAACTATGGGGAAGGCACTCGTCACAGGCAGTTCTGCCTTTTGTCTCACTAACTCACATAGCAAAATGATCTACTAACTATAAAATGACAAGTTTTTTTATATCAGTCTCGCTCTACAGGTTTTGTGTGAGTCAATTATTTTGCAAGAATAAGATTACCCTCTTTATTGGTTAATAAGGATGTATAAAATCTAGCGTTACCAATAATGCTATTGTAAAGTAGGTTTGTAACTAAATATATTAAGAAATCAATGGACCTTCTATTATTGATTGGCAATATTTGTCAAGATTGTATTATTGGTTGTAAAGAAATATTGAATTAAGAAATGTTATGTTACGTGCAATAGTTTGAAAGCCCCATAAATGAAATATATGTGTATATAATCCATACCAAGTGTGTTTTAAAGCCCCATAAATGAAATATATGTGTATATAATCCATACCAAGTGTGTTTTAAAGCCCCATAAATGAAATATATGCGTATATAATCCATACCAAGTGTGTTTTAAAGCCCCATAAATGAAATATATGCGTATATAATCCATACCAAGTGTGTTTTAAAGCCCCATAAATGAAATATATGCGTATATAATCCATACCAAGTGTGTTTTAAAGCCCCATAAATGAAATATATGTGTATATAATCCATACCAAGTGTGTTTTAACACCTTACGA